>CAWUAZ010000001.1:0-670000 GCA_963920215.1 Nineta flava
AAATCTGACACGTGGGAAACCAAAGAAACACTCTTTGACACGATTATTTCTTCGACAATACTATACGGCGCAGAAACTTGGTGTCTTAGATACTTGGATATTGCCGACAAGGTCCAAAGCAACTACTTTAAGAATATCCTGTGCCTACCTCGACGCACAGCCCACTATTTAGTACGTTCAGAAACCGGAAGACCACACTTACGCACGAGGGCATTCAAGGTGGTATACGATTGGTGGTTAAAATTATTAGCACTACCAAACGATAGACTTGTGAAGAAAAGCTATCTAAATACCTTAGAATCAGAAAACCTGCATGTAGGTATATGTAAATTTAATTGGACATCACAAGTTAAAGGGATTTTGATAGCACTAGGTTTTAGATACACATGGGACCAACAAAATCTATCTATAGCACGCGAATCACGGGAAGCTATTCTAGCAAAATACAAGGATGAATTTTTCCAACAAGATCAATCCAGAATCTTAACATCAACATTTAACACAGTATATAAATATTATATTCCTGAAAATGACCGCGATTATTTAAAGTTCCCTCTCAAAATAAAGATTATTAGGACCATAGCACAACTGAGATTAATGGGAGAGCAAGAAGTAAGATTTTATACCAATGGTATTCTATATAAATGGGATCCTCAGGAGCTCTGTATACTATGCAATATGAAAGAAAACGAAACCCTTGAACATTTTATGCTAAAATGTCCCATTCTCTACCCAGTTAGAAACGCTTTTCTCCATAGACACCTTCCAAATGGGAGTCAAAGTGAGTTCTTGTTGCCAAATTTACTATCAAATCTAAGTATCGAAAAAACAATTGATATACACAACTATTGTGATAATGCTTTAAAGCTTCGCAGCTTTGCAGTGGACTACTGAATTGCTTCACTAGTGCTCTTGAAAACACTACACTATGTATTTTTTTGCTGTTTACTTTTTTCATTTATTTTTATTTTTTAGTATATACAATGAATAATTAATTTTGTTTTTCTTCTGTTTTTTATTTTACACATACATATATATATATATTGTATTTAAAACCTTGTAATATTTGTTTTTGTTTTGCTTATATCTGTAACGAAAAGACACTAACCCTGTAATAACTTACCGTTTAAATACAGAATTTAATTATTATTATTATTATTATTATTATATATATATATATACGTATATATATATATATATATACGTATATATATATATATATATATATATATATATATATATAAATATATTTATACATTTATATATATATATATATATATATATATATCTATATATATAAATATATATATATATATATATATATATATGTATATATATATATATATATATTTATTTATATATATAAATATATATATACATTATATATAATTTTTGGTAGGATCGATGGACCTTTGAATAAACTTTTTGCAAAATTTTGAGATCTGTACGAGACGAACTATTTCTTTGAAAAGGAAAATCACTTACACCTTGAACTCATATATACACCTGGTTTATAAAACTGAAATAAACATAAAAACAATACTATTTGATGTATGTTATGTTTGTACATGTGAGGACAAATTTTGAGAAAACTATTGAGTTTATGAAAAAATTTTTCAAACAAAGTTGTTTATTTTAAAGAGAAGAAAATTTTTTGTCAATAAAATTTTTTTCTACCTCTAACGATTTCAAAGATATATTATTTCCCCCCTGGCGTGGGGAAACACTTTCCGATTTTGCCCATTAACGAATTTGACCTTAATTTTTTGGTCTAGAACACATACAAAAATTTTCAGCTCGTTATCTCTTTTCGTTTTTGAGTTATCGACTTCACAGACAGACAGATTGACGGACGGGCATGTGGAAATGGCCCAATTAGGCCATTTAATGAATATCTTTGTAAAGCATTTTTGTAAAGGATTAATATTTTCAAGCATTACAAAGTCGCGACTAAACTTAATATACCTTGTATATTTACAAACATACTGGGTACAAAAATAGTATGTACGGTTGTTATGTATACCTACGGGTCCATGGAGACCATGCCTTCATTCGCCTATCAATTGTATTTCTCATTTTTTTCAAAATTTGAGGACAAATTTTGAGAAAACTATTGAGTTTATGAAAAAATTTTTCAAACAAAAGTTGTTTATTTTAAAGAGGATATGATTTTTTGTCAACAAATTTTTTTTCTATCTGTTACGGTTTCAAAGATGTGTAATTCCCCCCACTTATTTGCTCTTTGTGCACAAATTATGAGAAAACTATTGAGTTTATGGAAAAATTATTCATGCAAAAGTTGATTATTTTATAAAGAAGAAGATTTTTAGTTAACAAATTTTTTTTCTATCTCTTACGGTTTCGAAGGCGGATATTTCCCCCCTCCTAGTGGGGGGAAACATGTTCCGATTTTACCCATTAACGAACTTAGAATTACTTTTTTGCTCTAGAACACACAAAAAAAATTTCAGCTCGTTATGTCTTTTCGTTCTTGAGTCATCGGGTTCACAGACGGACAGACGGACAGACGGACATGCGAAAATGGCCAAATTAGGAAATTTTACAAATACATTTGTGAAGCATTTTTGTCAAGGATTAATATTTTCAAGCGTTACAAAGTTGGGACTAAACTTAATATACCTTGTATATTTACAAGTATACTGGGTATAAAAGAGTCCCTTCTAACAAATCCCCCGGACATGACACAATCGAAAATAAAATACTAAAAAATTTCACACAAAAAACACACTTACGGTTTCAAAGGCGGATATTTCCCCCCTCCTAGTGGGGGGAAACATGTTCCGATTTTGCCCATTAACGAACTTAGCCTTACTTTTTTGCTCTAGAACACACAAAAAAAATTTCAGCTCGTTATCTCTTTTCGTTCTTGAGTTATCGGGTTCACAGACGGACAGACGGACAGACGGACTGACGGACAGACGGACATGCCAAAATGGCCGAATTAGGAAGTTTCATAAATACATTTATGAAGCATTTTTGCCAAGGATTAATATTTTCAAGCGTTACAAAGTCGGGACTAAACTTAATATACCTTGTATATTTACAAATATACTGGGTATAACAATACTATTTGATGTATGTTATGATTGTACATGCGAGGACAAATTTTGAGAAAACTATTGAGTTTATAAAAAAATTTTGCAAACAAAAGTTGTTTATTTTAAAGAGAAGAAAATTTTTTGTCAATAAAATTTTTTTCTACCTCTTTCGATTTCAAAGATATATTTTTTCCCCCCTGGCGGGGGGAAACACTTTCCGATTTTGCCCATTAACGAATTTGACCTTAATTTTTTGGTCTAGAACACATACAAAAATTTGCAGCTCGTTATCTCTTTTCGTTTTTGAGTTATCAACTTCACAGACAGACAGATTAACGGACGGGCATGTGAAAATGGCCGAATTAGGCCGTTTTATGAATATCTTTGTAAAGCATTTTTGTCAAGGATTAATATTTTCAAGCATTACAAAGTCGCGACTAAACTTAATATACCTTGTATATTTACAAATATACTAGGTACAAAAATAGTATGTACGGTTGTTATGTATACCTACGGGTCCATGGAGACCATGCCTTCATTCGCCTATCAATTGTATTTCTCATTTTTTTCAACTTTGAGGACAAATTTTGAGAAAACTATTGAGCTTATGAAAAAATTTTTCAAACAAAGTTGTTTATTTTAAAGAGAATATGATTTTTTGTCAAAAAATTTTTTTTCTATCTGTTACGGTTTCAAAGATGTGTAATTCCCCCCTCTTATTTGCTCTTTGTGCACAAATTATGAGAAAACTATTGAGTTTATGGAAAAATTATTCAAGCAAAAGTTGATTATTTTATAAAGAAGAAGATTTTTAGTTTACAAATTTTGTTTCTATCTCTTACAGTTTCAAAGGCGGATATTTCCCCCCTCCTAGTGGGGGGAAACATGTTCCGATTTTGCCCATTAACGAACTTAGCCTTACTTTTTTGCTCTAGAACACACAAAAAATTTCAGCTCGTTATCTCTTTTCGTTCTTGAGTTATCGGGTTCACAGACGGACAGACGGACAGACGGACATGCCAAGATGGCCGAATTAGGAAATTTTATAAATACATTTGTGAAGCATTTTTGTCAAGGATTAATATTTTCAAGCGTTACAAAGTCGGGACTAAACTTAATATACCTATTTTTATACTGGGTATAAAAAGAGATGTTTCCCCTAGAGTCTCCGTAGAAGGTGAGATTCATTAAAAAATGTAATCATCCTCTTCACGGAGCTCGCATTATATGATAAAGGTCGTGCTACATTCTTTCGAAGCCGTAGTCTTTGCCGTAAAGGTTCAAAGACTACACATTCCTCAACAATATGCCTCACGGTTTGCATTGTCCTGCAAACAATGCACCTTGGCTGATCCTTACCGCAGAGAAGATATGCATGCGAGATTGAGTGTGGCCTATTCACAAACGTGTAAGGGCCACACTCTCTCTATTGCTCAGATTTACAGGTTCCGGCATCATATTGATGCTTGGCTTGACCTGTTTGAGCTTTTCCATGAGGTTGTTCCACTCACGCTGCCATTTTTCATGAATTTTGAAACGTATGCACACTTTAAGGTCCTCTGAGCGTATTGGAATTAGATCCAGGTGGTCTGAATCAGCCGCGACCCGCGCAGCTTCATCAACCACCTCATTCCCATGTATAGCCACGTACCCCGGCGTCCATATAAAAACGATGGACTTGTGCTGGAGCACGTAGAGTATCGCTTGGATGTTTTGCACCAGCAGGTCCCTTGAAAGCGTGCATATTAGTGCTTACAGCGCGCTCAACGAGTCGGATCAAATGAGGAATGTATTGTGAAGGTTCGAAAACTCTTCACAATATCGCAGGGCTTGTAAAACTGCAAAGAATTCATCAGTGTATCCGGATGCCTATGGGGAGAGCGACCAAGTGTGTTAGCTATTTCCAATGGCAATAGCACTCCCTACAACAGAAACGGTTTTAGATACATCCGTATACACGCAGAGAGAGTCATTGTATTCGCTAATAATTTGTTGAAAGCAGGCCCGATAGTACAGGGAACCGGTCTCATCTTTACGGATACCAGCCAGGTCAAAGCGGCACCTTACCTTTGGGATCAGCCAAGGAGGTACTCCATGAAAACTATAGGGAAGTACCTGAGTGAATTCGAAATTAAGACTCACTAAAAGCTCCTGCATTCGAACGGCCAAAGGTCTGGTGACCGTGGCACGTCTCACATAGAGTCTCCTCAGAAAACTGGATTTTCTGAAGAGAGCCGGGAATTTGACATGATTGGGCTTAGTCCATACCCCCGCGACATAATTGAGGAGCAGGCACTCACGCCTCAACCTCAATGGGGGCAATCCAGACTCTACACATAGACTCGACTCATAGAGGGACTCGTTCGAAAGGCTCCTGTAGCAAGTCTTATGCCTGCGTGGTGAATAGGATCTAGGATTTTGAGCGCTGACATCCGGCCGGAGGAGAATACTACACAGCCATATTCCATCCAGGGCAGAACCCGCGATGAATAGAGCCGCAGTAGCATCTCCCGGTCTGGACCCCACGATTTACCAGCCAATCCTTTAAGCATATTCATTGCCTTGCGACAACTCGTTGCCAGGGATTGGAGGTGTAGACGCCACGTTAATTTCTTGTCAAAGAAAAGTCCCAGAAACCTAATAGAGTCGGCACATCCAAGGCGGGTACCGTGTAAGTAAAGAATCGGATCAGGATGTGCCTTGCGTTTTCTACAGAAATGAACCACTTTTGTTTGACTTGTGGAGAACCGAAAACCAACACTTTCAACAGAATGCACCACTTCGTTGATGCCCTGCTGGAGTCTCGTTTGAATCGTATCCATTCATGGAGCTCCATAGAAAATTGCAAGGTCATCAACATACAGATATTGACAAATCGGGGCTGAAGCTGCGATGTGATTGACCGCTATAGCAAAAAGGGTGACACTAAGCGTCGAGCCCTGGGGAACATCATTCTTCTGGGAATTGATCCCAGAGTCAGTGCCACCCACCCGGACACGAAATTTGCGGTCACAGTTAAAACTTTGAATGAAATAAGGCAGAGATCCTCATAGACCCCAGTCATGCAGCTTCCTGGGAATGCCATACCTCCAAGTCATATTATATGCTTTCTACAGGTCGAAGAACACTCCTGCAAAGTGATAGCCCCGGAGAAAGTTGTCGTGCATGGCATTCTCAAGACGAACAAGTTGATCCGTCTCGAATGGTATTGGCCGAAATCTGTCTGATATTTACTTATCAGATGATTAGTTTCCAGCCACCAGACGAGACGTCTGTTCACCATTTTTTCCAATATCTTGCTGAAGCAGCAAGTCAAAGATATTGGACGGTAGCTTGATGGTTGCGATGAATCTTTACCCTTTTTAAGCAGCGGGATAATAATGGCTTCCCGCCATTGCTGAGGGTAAACGCTCTGCCAAAAAATATTCTTGTATAGATCCAGTAACCCGCACTAACCAGGATAAGGCAGATTCTGGATCGTGGCATAATGTATTGTATCGGGGCCAGGTGATGTATCTTTTGACCCCTTTAGTGCCTCCAGTAGCTATTGCATTGTTAAATCGTTGTTGTACTGGTGGGATTTATCTGAGGAAAAATCAAGATCATCATGTTGTTCAAGATGCATTGTTTGGGAGCTGCAGACGCGCTCAAAATGCTCCGCTAAACACTCAGCGATTTCGGCACGCTGCGATATGACTCGGCCATCCAAATTCAGGAAGTCAGGCGCCGGTGATGAGGAAAATTTCCCCGGAATTGCTATTACCCTCCTCCATACCTCCGAAGATGGTGTGGAGGTATTGATGGCCGAAACATATTGCTCCCAAGATAGCCTTTTCTGATTTTGAATAATTCTTATTGCTATTGATCTTCTTCTTTTAAAGGCTGTCAAATTTTCCTGCGTGGGGCATCTTTTCAGTTTGTTAAACGCCCTCTTTTTTTCTGCAACCGCTACTCTCACGACGTCATTCCACCAGGGAACTTTTCTCTTAGGTGGAATGCCGGAAGACTTACTTATAGCGTGTGTAACTGCTTCAATGACTTTGGAGGTTATTTTGCACACATCCTCTTCTACGTCTCCCCCCAACGAAGGAACTTGAAAACTTTCCATGAAAGTGTCCCAGTTGGCTCGGCGAAGACGCCATCTCGGCGAAGTAGGATGTGAACACATCGGTGAGTTATGTGAAATTTTGATGGGTAGATGGTCACTCCCACAAGGATCAGTGAGTACCATCCATTCCAGTCGATGAAAAAGAGCCGGTGGGCATAGTGTCAGATCAATTGCTGATATCTCACCAGTTCTGGCGTTTAATTGTGTTTTCTCACCGGTATTTAAAAGAAACGTGTTTGGCTCATCCAAAAAACTTTCGATGAGTCTCCCATGTGCGTCTCTATGCTCACAGCCCCACAATTGACTGTGAGCGTTTTAATCACCAAGCATCAGAAATGGTTGTGGAAGTTGTAAGGTTAAACGTGCCAGATCTTCGATACTCCAATCGAAGTCCGGCAGATAGATGGTGCATACTGTGATTTCGAGCGTTCCGTATATTCTAACAGCGATAACTTGTAGGGGGGTGTCAAGGCGAAGGGCCTGGTAAGATAGGCCTTGCCTTATTAATATTGCAATATTGCGACACCTCCCCTCTCTCGAACATCTGGCAGAACATCTCGCCGGCGGATGGTATAAACCTTCAGAGTATATGCCTCCGCCGGTCTAAGATGTATCTCTTGTAAACATCCACACATAGGTGTATGCTCAGCCAGAAGCATGTTTAGCTAACAGAACCGTTGTTTAATACAATTGCAATTCCACTGTTATATATTTACCATTTCTATTGGCTAGGATGGGTTGCCCCTAGGAAGCTGTGAGATCACTTCCTGGGTTTCCCTTTCGGCCAGCCTCTTTTGTCTCTTCTGGTCGTCTCCTTGTCGGAGAAAGTGACGAAATCTGTCTCCGAATCCGTCTCCAACGTCACCCTGTAGAAGACGACGACACTTTTGTCACGATCCGGGAGGCTACTCGAGCGCAGCTTGTGCGCTGGGCTGCCTCCCGGCGATGTTGAAGCCGGAGGCCTGGACATCTCCGGCTTCGGTGAGCTCAGCTTCGCCTGCAAAGCCGGCTCACCCCGTGATGAAGATGGAGGAGGAGTCTTTTCACGATCCACCTCCATCCTGTTTTCTTCAGAGGTGGGCTTATTGGTTGCCACCTCCGAAACTCTCACGTCATTCTTTAGGGTCTCTCGCTTTCGTTTGGTTGTAGTTTTGGGAGGGGCTTGGACGGGTCCCTCCTGCGTCAATTTGAGGACTTTTGCTGGCCTTGCTGACGCTTGGCCTTCATTTTATTAATTTAAAAACTCGCTGATGATTTTCATTATCAGCGGAGCGAGCTCTTTAGCCAAAGTATAAGCGTCAGGAATTGAAGGAAGCGCTAGGAATTGAAAATTTATTGAATACATTTTTAGTGTACCACTTGTCCCAAAAATTAGATTTCGATACGCAACGGGAATTCCAGTTAGATCAGAAAGCTAATGAATTTCCAACGATTAATAATTTGTTGGATTATTTAAACAAAAGATGTCAAGCTTGGGAAGTACTATCACATAATTTTTTAAACAATACTAGTTCCTTCTATAAAAAAAACTGTGACATGTACTGCAACCCATTCGCAACGTAATTCTACAATTTGTACGATGTGCAATAAACCGCATCCTTTAATGCGCTGTTTTCAGTATCTTAAATTTGATACAAACCATCAGCGAATTTTTTTTGAAAATTTAAATTTATGTTTTAACTGTTTGAGCAATGCACATTTGGCTGAAAGGTGCCCTGCAGGTGTTTGCAAGAAGTGCACTGCTAAACATCATTGGTCATTACACCCAAATAGGTTCCTCTACAGGAACCTACTGCCAATATGAGCACTTTTAACGACGTGGCTCGGATACAAGAACAAGAGAATGCTTATGCTTCTCTAACTTGCAGTAATATTGGTAAAAGTTTCAATGAAGCTTTATTTTCGAGCTTAATTTTATTAGCTACAGCAATCGTGAAATAATTAAGATGCACATGGAAAAAATTGGTCTTGTCGCGCTTTATTAGACAACGCCAGTGAACGAAATTTCATTACTTCAGAAGTAGTCAAAAAACTAAATATACCAGGTCAATATTCAAATGTTGTAATATTCAAGTTTCTGGTGGATGCTGTCGAACTTCTGAAGTGAATTCTACGGTCTCTTTGAAAATAGAGTCTAGAGTTAATGGCTTTTGTTTTGAAGCATTATTCGGTGTTTTAGAAGGTATAACGGATGAACTGCCAAAAAGAAGCTTTACTAAGCAGCTTGTTCAATGGCCGTCGTTTATTAAATTTGCCGATCCAGGTTTTAACTAATCAGGAAAAGTTGATATGCTAATCGGTAGCAATAATTTTTATAAAATTTTACAAAAGGGTAAATGATGTGGCTCCTGATAATCCTATTTTACAAAATACCAGTCTTGGATGGATATTGGGTAGTAGTGTAAATTTAAAGGGTGAAGCTAAACCGATGTTGTATTCAAACGTAACTTCTTTAGCTTTGACAACGAATGATTTAAATAAAACGCTTACAAAATTTTGGAATGTTGAAGAGTTTACAATAAAACCAGTTCGATCTTGTCTAAGAAAACTGAAGATACGAAGTTGAATTTCCAATTATTCAAGATCGTTTCAAAATGCTAGGCGAGTCCTATAATGTCGCATACCGATGCTTAGAAAGTAAATTCGCGACAAACCCGATATTTTTTCATGGATTATAAATCGTTAATCCTCGAACTCTTATCATTGGGTCATGCCCATGAAATACATACATTTCCGTATAAACTATCGAAAATCACCGAATATTACATACTTTATCATGCAATAATGAAAGAGAGTAGCCTTACCACAAAATTACGCGTTGTATTCAATTCGTCAGCGCCTTCTTTATCTGGTGTAAGTTTAAATGATGTTTTTTTAGTTGGACCCGTGATTAAACCTAGTGAAAGAAAATTATTAGGCTTTACAAAGAATTTTGTGACTTGATTCGCCCAAAGAAAACATCCGATGTTTTCAACTAAATAGAGTTATTTACGATACTGCGTCGGCGAGTTTTCTGGCTCCGCCTTGTCTTCTTCAGCTAGCACAAGACGAATGTACAAAGTTCCCTTTAGCAGCAATTGATGATGTAATGAATGAGTGGAGCGTCAAACTTAGAAACAGCTCATTCCTTGCAGAAGCAGTTGATTGAGTTGTTGGGAAAGGGAAAATTTTAGCTACAGTAAGGACCCCCGTGTGCTAAACATGATCGACGAGGGCCAACGTCAGAAATGTTCTTTGCAATTTTTGATGGAGATTTGGCTATTAAAACATATGGTTTAATTTGAAATCCACATACTGACGTATTTCAGATTTCAGTACCGAATGAAATAATTAACTCACAAAATACTAAAAGAGAAATTTTCAGTTGTATAGCAAAACTGTTTGATCCTCGTGGATTAATAGCTCCAGTTTGCGTCTCCGCAAAAATTATCAAGCAGAAAATTTGGCGTGAAAAATTAAATGGGGATGATATTGTTCCCGAGGCAATATACTAAATGTGGATTTCCCTAAAAGGCGATAACATTAAAAATTTACCTACTCCACGATTAATTTTAAATGCGAACTCTGTTCGATATCAGTTACATGGGTTTGCTGACAGCTCAACAAAGGCGTACGGTTGTGCTATTTATCTGGTGTCATTCGACAATCATAATAAAGGGGTATCAAGATTAATCTGTTCTAAATCACGGGTAGCCCCAATAAAACCGGTTACGCTACCTCGTTTAGAATTGTGTGCTTGCGTCTTGTTGGCGCGGTTTATGAAGGTAGTTCAAAATTCACTACTTTTGGAAATAAGTGAATTTTTTTTCTGGACATATTCCATGATTGCGTTATCGTGGATTCAATCAGACGCATTTCGTTGGATAAAAATTGTGAATTTTGGTGGAGTGGTTCATTGTGGTTTTTATTATCTCAAAATGAACGGCCTTACACTGAAGTTTCGAACCCTGACTTATAACAGGTACCTGACGAACGAATTATTTCATGCGTCACAAAATAAGTCAACAGCAGCCAAATAAATATATTGAATTTTTTGAAAGATTTTCGTCTCTTAACTATGTACAACGGATTGTTGATATTACAATTTATAAATAATTCAAGGATTAATAATAAGAACTCCAAACGAATTGGATTCTTAACAGTGAAGGAACTAAATGAAGCCTTTTTATGTATTTTTATGTATTTCATCATACAAGAATATTTTCCTAATTCAAAACCAGGATCCAGACCGAGTTTTGATTTCAAAATCAAATAAATTAAAATATAAGAGTCCATTTTTGGATGAACAGAATATTATTAGAGTTAGTGGTAGACTGAGAAATGCTCCTCTGCTTTCATTAGGTTGTAAATTTCCCATTGTATACCCTGATAACGCTCATGTGACAAAACTTTTGATAAAAATGAAACACGAAAGATTGTTTCATGCTGGTCCTCAATTGACGTTATGTTCACTCCACCAGAAAGTGGTAGAGTGCAGGATTGAATAAAAATTTTTTTATTTTTTTTAAATAAAATATATTTCCTGATTGTATCATCATACATTGAATACTTTTATTTTATAACCCAGACATATTATATATTTTATATTTAATCAACTAATGTGTTTTTCTTCTGTTATATAGATTGGAGAAAAGTTTAGTTATGTCTACTACCGCCAAGCAGGCGGTGGTCCCTAGGCCGAAGATGCGCCAAGCAGATCCAGCCCCGACAACATCATCATCATCATCACCATCAACATCACCATCGACGCTTGCTACATCAACAACAACGGCAACAAAAACAATGAAAGCAGGCTTCCAGGAGGTGAAGAACGACGACGACGAGGGAGGGTGGATAGCACCTCTTCGAAAAAACCAGCGATACAAGTATCGAACAGGTTTGATACCTTGATCGACATCTACGATCAAGCTGCGTCAGCAACTCAAAGGAACTCGAAGCCTAAGAAACCATCGCCCATAGTTGTACATATGGGCCTCACCAGCTTCATTAAAGTTGAGGAAGCTATAAAAGCGGCAGAAAAAAGTAGCGTCCCGTTCACGTTTGGACCTAAAACTATTAGTGTCCACTGCAAAACGGACCAAGACTACACGAAGTGCAAGGAACGATTGGAAGCCTTGCAGACGCCCCACCATTTTTTTGGTACCAGGGGTGATTACGAACCAAAATTCGTAATCCATGGTACCATGCGTCACCATTCAGACGATATGGAGGCTGAAGCTTTAAAGATCTTCGGCCTTGAGCCCAATAAGGTCGTAAAGTTCAGCCGAACAGGTAAGGAAACCATTCGCGTATCGCGTGTGGTTCAATTCAGCAAGGGGGGGATGCAAGCATCCTCAAGATTAAAAGGATCGGTGGGGTACCTTTAAATGTCGAAAGGTACGTAAACAAACGAGGGGCAATTCAGTGCTACCAATGCCAGCTTTACGACCACGGTTCACGGAACTGTCGCGGACTTGTGCGTTGCGTGAAGTTTGGTGACAATCACACTTCGCGAGAACAGCATCCCTAGTAGCAAGAGCGAGGCTCAACGCCAGCCACCACCATCATTCCACGCCAGGGATTTCCCGGCCCTCCGTCATGCAAAAGACGGCAACATCCCAAACAGAGGCCTTCCAGCGCAGCGGATTAATCCAGCACCAGCAACAAGGACGAAGTTTGTTCCAGCACCATCTCCAAAAGTGAACCTGTGGACAACCATGAAGTTATCAGCAAATGAGGTAATTGAGATCCTGTTCACTGCCCCCCTTTCTCCAACCAACCCATTTTTGAGTCCATCCCAGACTCTCCACTCTTTCCGTCTCCATTGGAGAAGGGCGAAAGTCCGAAACCTGAACTCGACTTCATGGAACTCCTGAAACTCAGGATCGACGTGGAAGTTGCATGGAAATCTTGCACTTCGAATTCCGAAAAACTTCTCAAGTTTTTCCAGATGACTGCTCATTTAGTCGAAAATGGCATTCCATCCTTCAAATTCTAGGTCCCAAATCCGATTTTTGCAATGGAACTCCCAAGGTCTCCTGAACCAAACATCCCGAGCTTCACTCATTCCTCCAACAGCAGCAGATCGATTTTGCAGCCATCAGCGAAACATAGTTAAAGCCGGATAAGAAATTTAGAATCCCTGGATTCTATACCTACCACCGCGATCGAGCCACCAGAAATAGCGGTGGAGTCATTCTTTATTGCCTCCCAAAGACGGCAGCCTTGAAGTCATCTATATTCTTATCTTGGCCAATTGTGGTAACTATAAAGTTACATCTTTATGTAACCCTCCTAATAGACTCTGACTGGGAACGGATATTGATCATATTATGAGAACTTACGATCGCGTCATGATCATGGGCGATTTTGATACGTGTCGCAGATGTTGGAACTGTATGTCTAACAATTCCAACGGAAGCGCCCTCTTTGCGCATTGTCTCAAACGTAACTTTATTGTTGCGTATCCGGAGGAACCTACCTACTATCCAGACGCTGCTCGGCACCCGCCGCAAACCATCGACTTAGCATTATTAAAGAATTGCGACCTGATATCGGATCTAGATGTTCACTTGGATCTGCATACCGACCACCGCCCCATTAATTTCACTTTGGGTGAAATGAGGGGCGCTGCAACTTTGTAAACCCAGATGAGCTTTGAGAAGGCAGACTGGAAACTTTTCAAAGAGTATCTCAACATCGAAACTTTGATCACTCCACTGATCAAATCCTTTAACCAAATAGACTTGGAGGTTAGTAACCTCACGAAAAACATCGTAGTTGCTACCAAAAAAGCTATTCCTAGGAAAGCCAGAATCTTCGGCTATCGACTTAACTTAGATGATGACACACTACGAGTAATATGGACTCGGAACAAACTACGCAAATTTTGGCAAAGAGTTAGGCTGCCGGAGCTTCATGTCGCCATAAAGCGAATGTCAGCTGATATTGGAACAAAGGTAACGCGCACCAGAGATGAAATGTGGGACAAGAGGATTTCGGCTCTGACCACTCGTGACAACAATGTTTGGAAAATTGCAAGGTGTTTGCGTAAACGTTTCAACAGACTGCTCCCTCTCTCGTCAGAAAATGGGTACCTTTACTGAGATTCTGACAAAGCCCAACTTCTTGCTGACACCTTCTCTAAGGTGCACAGCTTAACTAATGGCGACGGATATCACGACGAAGAAACGGCCCGCCTGATGTCCGAATCCTTGGAAAATGTTCGTTCTTCCGTCATTAACCCCATCGATGTCGAATGCGTAACACCCCATGAGGTTTCAAACATCTGAAGGAAACTTAAGTGTAGGAAGGCTCATGGTGATGATGGTGTAACTAATGTTGTGCCCCGCTATCTTCCTCGAAAGATAATGTAGCTCAGTTATATATATACTGCGTGCGTGAGACTTGGTTATTTTCCCGACCTCTAGAAATCCACTAAAGTTTTAGCGCTTCCTAAGCCGGGGAAGCAACTTTAATCACCTTCAAGCTTGAGGATGGCAGTTTGCTGCCATCTCTCAGCAAGGTCATGGAGAAAGTATTTTTGAACCGGCTGCAGTCGCTCGAAGATATCCACAGACAGATTTTCCCTCAACAGTTTGGTTTCAGGCCAAACCATTCAACAGTGAGTCAGCTTCACCGACTCACTGACCATATTGCTACCGGATTTAACTGGAATAAATCCACAGGCATGGTCCTTGGACATCGAAAAAGCTTTCGATACGGTTTGGCACGATGGACTTATCCATAAACTATCCAAAATCGATATACAAACCTATATCCTGAAATTCCTGATTTCATATTTATCAAACAGAAAATCCCAAATTCATATCCAACACGTAAATCGAACCAATACCGTGTCAAAGCTGGTGTCCCTCAAGGGTACTTGCTTGGACCCTGGCACTTTTTATATTATATCAACGATATCCCGAAGGATCCAGCTACTGAAGCAGTCCTCTTCGCCGGCGATACGGCAATCTATTGCTCTTCTTGGCAACCGAAAGCTATTTCGAATTGCCTCCAATCCCATCTATCCAGGCTTGAAAACTATTTCAAGCTATGGAAAATCAAGATAAATCCCACGAAGACTCAGTTCGTTTTGTTTACAAGAAGGAATAAATTTTCCTCCTACCCACTTGAATTGAAGATGTTTAACACTGAAATCCGGCAATCTCAAAGTGTTGAGTATCTAGGAATAACTCTTCAAAGGCAGTTGAATTGGACACAAGCCGCCAAAAAGCGTCTTGCCCTTGGAAACGCATCCTTTGCAGGACTATACCCGTTACTCAACACCAAGAGCAAGCTGGACGAACGTTTAAAACATCGACTTTACAAGTCATGTATCCGGCCCGTACTCACGTACGCAGCCTCAATATGGTCAAACGTTGCTCCTTCGCACCTTGCTAAAATGCAAAAATTTGAAATCGTTATCTTCGGACGATTTCGAAAAAACCCTTAAGACTTCCGTCTGAAGCTCTCCACGTTGAAACTGGACAACCTACTATCCGTAAATTTATCCAAACTACCTCAAAATCCTTTTTCCAATCTTCCCGCGAAAATTTTTTCCCGGAAATCAACGTACTGGGTCAATTTGACCCGAATATGTTGCTCTTCGGGAAAAGATTCCGCAAGCCACATGATCTCGATTACAACTAATACTGTTGTTTTCTAAATTGTAAATAATTTCTTTTCGTATTTCTATTTAAGTTCAGTTTTAGGGATGGCTTATCCATCCAATTTAGGTTAAGTTTTATGTCAATGGTTTTTGTATTAAATTTTTTCCCATTGCTAAACGATGTTAAAACGATTCTATAATCTCGATGTATATAATTAAATAAGATAACATATTATAGGTAAAGCATGAGGCTAGGAACTATACTTTCAGATGTATTGTACTACAAGTTACGTAAAATATTGATGATAAAATATACTTATTCTATTCTATTCTATTCTATATTATAATCATTACTTATGAATACTTCAAAGGGATAACACTAATTGTTAAAATTTTTCAACAATGAAATTTTTTCAAATTTATCATTTAATTGTTTTATTAATAAAAAAACAAAAATTAAATTTATCATTTAATTGTTTTATTAATAAAAAAACAAAAATTCAAAATGGTAAACTTTAATTTTTTTAGTGCAACCCCCCAGAAAATCGGAAAAACATCCTCCAAAATTTCGTTTTTCTGTTCTATACATGCTAGAAAGATGAAATTTTCACTAATCGTCCCGAAATAACGTCAAATTAACAGAATATTTTGAAAAATTTCATTACCTGAATCGCAATCCCACCGAAAATGGAATAAACATCCCTAAAACTGACCTTTTCACTGACTTCAATATTCATGATAGAAAGATCGGGTTTTTTCCATTCGACGTGGAACAGGTTCAAAATAACAGAATTATTTGAAGGAAGAAAAATTTTCCATCATAACCCTTCGCACTTCGGAAAAACATCTCCAAAACCAACCGTTTCGTTCTATACATGCTAGAAAGATGCTGTTTTTTGCATTCGACGCTAAATAGCTACAAATTAGGAAGTTATTTCGAAAAACTTAATATTTTTTATTGCAACCTCCCGAAAAATCGAAAAAACACCCCCCAAAATAACGTTTTTCAGTTCTTTACATGCTGAAATAATGGGATTTTCACCAATCGACCCGAAATAATGTCAAGTTAACAGAATACTTTGAAAAATTTCATTACCCACATCGCAATTTTTTTATTTTTTTTCCTCAGAACTCCGTCAATTATGAACCGATTTTGAATTTTTTTTTTGTTTTAAAGGGTTTGATTTCCCATTGGTCCCATTGTCACCAAATCGCATTTGATGAGGGGATCCCCTGGAAATCGAGGAAAATCGTCATTTCATATGTGATCACCAATTTCTGCGAAAATTTTTATTTTGTTTGAAAGATAATACTCATTCATAATGGAAAAATTATTAACTTAACGTCAAAAAGGAGGATGGTTCTCAATTTGTCTGTATCTTTTATCTATTTTTTTTATGTGTGTTACCTCAGAACTTTGATGAGGAGATTCCCTGGAAATCGAGGAAAATCGTCATTTCATATGTGATCACCAATTTCTGCGAAAATTTTTATTTTGTTTGAAAGATAATACTCATTCATAATGGAAAAATTATTAACTTAACGTCAAAAAGGAGGATGGTTCTCAATTTGTCTGTATCTTTTATCTATTTTTTTTATGTGTGTTACCTCAGAACTTTGATGAGGAGATTCCCTGGAAATCGAGGAAAATCCTCATTTTATATGTGATCACGGATTTCTGCGAAAATTCGCAGTACTCGCGACTACCGCGAGTACTGCGACCGCGCGTACCGCGACTGCGAATACCGCGACCATTCTATAAAATTTATGTGTAAATATATATCTGATCAAAAATGTAAATGTAAAAGGGCCGAGTTTTCGGGGAAATTCTTAATGTAATAGATCCTTCTTAAAAAGTGATGATATGAGAGTAAGGACCGAGCTATTTACAAAGTAAATAGTTCTAGACTTCATACAATAGTTGCTCCTTAAAAAGTGATGATATCCCAATAAAGAGCCTATTTACAAAGAGGTATTTACAAAGAGGTATTTACAAAGTAAATAGCTCGGTAAAAATTTACCAAAACAGTTAACTAGGGGTAAATTGATTAAATGTAAGAAAAAATTTTGTTAAAATTAAATTTATAAGTTTTCTTTAGTATGTTTTTAAAATTTTATAATTAAAAATTTTTAACGTGGCAAGTTTTTAATTGAAATCAACAGAAAAAAGTTCGTTACGCAGGAGCTGTTTCAACTTAGCAAATTTCCTTCAAATACATAAATCACTTCCTAGCGGTCACAATTTTAGTCTGATCAAAATGAAATGTCGTATCTAATATGATTTTAGTATTTGCACGGAAAATTTTATTAATAAATTTTGACATCGGTACGGAACCAATTGCTCTATTTCCTTTCAGGAAATTCCCTAAAATAACTTGCCGCGTTATATAAAATTTTAAACTATAAAATTTTAGAAACATACTTAAGAAAATTTACTTTAAGAAAACTTATTACGTAATAAATTTTAACAAAATTTTTTCGTACATTTAAACAATTTACCCCGAACTAACTTTTTGGATTTAAATTTTGGTAAATTTGGGAGATTAAACTATATATATATATATATATATATATATATATATAAAGTTATATATATATATATATATATATATATACATATCTTTATATACATACATATATGTATATATAAAGTTTAATCGTATCTTCGAATTACAATAATATTACAATAGATTTCTTACAAACTATAGTACCTAGCCTCGTTGCATTTTTGCAAGCTGCAACGTGTACTCAGATGGGGGCTGCATACGTCAGTATAGGGCGAATACATGACTTGTGAAGTCGAAGCTTGAGGCGTTCGTCCAACTTACTTTAAGTGTTGAGTAGTGGGTACAATCCTGAGAAGGCTGCGTTTCCAAGGGCAAGACGCTTTGAGACGTTCTTTGTCCAATTCAACTTCCTTTCCAGGGTTACGCCCAGGTACTCAAGGCTTTAAGTTTGGATGATTTCTGTCTCAAACATCTTCAATTCCAGGAGGTCAGAAGCGAAATTTTTTTTTCGAGAAAATAGGATTGTCTGAGTTTTGGCGGGGATATTGATTACTTCGTGAGATTGTAAATTAACACCTTGAAGTCTTTCGCCATAAGCTTAGTAGCAAGTGAGCGTTACAAGCGGTTGAAGCATATTGTGGATCCACTCTTCACGCACGCTAATGCAGAAATCTGAACTTGATCTTTGGAGCTACTTTGGTATTAACTCTACTAGCTCGAGATCCCGCTGTGGGGATGCAAATCTAGAGGATGACCTTAAAAAGTTATCCAAAGGGCCATTAAACTACAACAAAGGCTGAAGATTCTAACGTCTGTGCTGCTCCCCAAACATTTTCATGTCCGGGTTCTTGGACGCCTAACGTTCGGTTATCTTCGTAAGCTGGATGTTCAGGTGAGAGGTTTTGAGCGAACATGATTGCGGCTCTCCAAGGATACAAAGGTCGAATACTATTCGACTCCCATTCGACAGGGAGGCCTCGGCATCCCTTGCCTTGCACGGGCAATTTGGCGTATGCGTAAACGCAGGCTGGAATCGCTTGAGTCGTCTAGAAATCTCCATTTTAAGGTTGCAGCATCTACTCCGCTGATTTGTAATCAACCCGAGTGTGCCTACGAGTCTTAAAAATTGACGATGTTCATGTGACTTCCCAAGCGATTTTGAATAACACGTTGGCGAAACGTCTGCATAGTTCTGTAGATGGCGGTGGCTTGAAAGACTGCCATCGTTTATCTGCGTCCTCGGACTGGGTTGCGTATGGTTTTCCCAACCTCACTGGAATAGACTATGTGATCATTCACCAAATTCGGGCGAATGCAATACCGACACGTGCTCGAACTACCCGAGGTTGCATTGTGAATCGCATGTGTAAAGCAGGTTGCCTGTATCTGAAACCAGTCACCATGTGATTCAATAATGCTTCCGAACTAAGAGTGGGTGAGTTTTGCGTCACCATAAGGTTGAGCTTCTCGTCTCAGAATCGTTAAGGCATCTCGGATGGAATTTGAGATGTGTGTGTGTGTTAACGCTGTTTCTGCACTGAAAAGGGCGTCAGGAAACCCGATATTATCGCTTATCGAGATCGTCGTGCAGCGGTAATAGACGCCCAAGTAGTTGGTTACGGTTATTCCTTGGATCGATCTCACTCGCACAAAGCATCGAAGTATGAATCAAAATCTTCGTCAGCTGGTAGCAACTGAGTATTGGATAGGAGAAACGGATGTTTCATTTATGAGTGCAACGATTTCCTATCGTGGTATTTGGTCAGCGCAGTCTTCACATACTCATAGACTTAGGTGTAAGTCATAGAGTTATCTGCACCATCACGACTTGCGTTCTGCGGGGATCGCATATGATTTGGACGAGTTTCAACCAATTGACAGATCGTTATGCTTAGCATGGGGTCTGGGGTTTGCAGGATTATTGCCATAGCTGGTTGTGAATATACCCAGGTTTGTTGTAAGAACACCTAGACATCCACTCATCTAATATCCGCACATCGAGCTCTAATCATAAAGCAAACTTGCATGTTCCTTGGAACCTCCCTTATGGACCATCTCTTTATGATGCTCATGAAGCAAGCTGAGTTGCTGATGGAGTTGTGGGCCAACTAGGGGATGCCATTCGGGCCTTTATGACCGTTAAGCGTCATTTTGATTTGCAACCCAATATAAAGATGTAGACTATTTAAAGTTTTTCCTCGCGCTAAGGGCGCCCTCTTAATTGATTACAGCGAAGAAAATTTATTGAGCCCGGTTTATTAATTTAGGCCGAGTAGCTCATGCGAGAGGGGAGGAGTGCATGGACGTGTTTGCAATAGACTCAACATCTAAGTCCCTAATTATCGGAGCGTCCTATTAATTTAGAACTGGTCTCAGTGCCGGGGCTCCAGCCTGAACTTTGAAGCAAAAAAAAAATTCGTGTAACAGGCGCC
Source organism: Nineta flava (assembly GCA_963920215.1). NCBI lineage: Eukaryota > Metazoa > Arthropoda > Insecta > Neuroptera > Chrysopidae > Nineta > Nineta flava. The sequence continues at coordinate 20,700 of CAWUAZ010000001.1, forward strand.
ACATGAATAATGGGCTTACGCTGTTAATTCAGTGTACGTGTCAGTGATATATGGGTGGACTAACGACCCAATACTCCAGTACCCAGACTTTTCGAAACCATTTGTACTGACAACGGACGCGAGTAATTACGCAATTGGATAGAGTCCTCTCACAGGGAAATATAGGATCCGACAAACCCATATGCTACGCGTCAAGAACATTAACAAAGACCAAACAGAACTATAGTACGAACGAGAAAGAACTCCTTGCTATAATATGGGCAACAAAGTAATTTTGACCATACCTATTCGGTACGAAATTTTCTATCGTGACGGATCATAAACCACTTATTTGGTTATTTTCTCTAATAGAACCGAATTCTAAGTTAGTCTGCCGGAGACTAAAACTTTAAGAATACGACTATACGATCCATTACAAAAAAGAAGAAAGAACACTATTGCCGATGCACTCAACCTGAAATAGAATTCAACCTGAAATAAACTTAACTGATTCAAATAATTCACAACAGGCTGAAGTATCTACTCAACATAGTTCAAGCGAAAATCTTAATAAAGGTATTCCTATTTAAGAACGGTGCCTAAATTAATTTAACAATCAAATAATCATTGATACCGGACTTTGCAACATGATTAATACAGAATATTTATTTAAAACGAGAAAACGCATAACAATCGAAATAGAGACTTAACCACCGACAAATGTATTTCAATCTTTAAAGAATACATGAGTCCTACAAAATTGAATGCCATCCACACTGACGATACTACATTCAAACCTATAAGTAAAACTTATGACGAATATTTTTCAAAATATAAACTTATACGTTGCACCACGCTCTTAAGTGATGTTCAAACACTTGACGAACAAAGAAAACTCATAAAAGAATACCATGAGTTATCTATCCATCGTGGAATCGACGAGACATTCAATCATCTAAAACGTACATACTATTTTGATAATGAAATCGAAAATAACTACCTACATAAACACATGCGAGACATGCCTTAAATTTAAATACGAACGTCACCCACTCAAATTGAAACAATCTCCCACAGAGATAGCCAGCAAACCATTCGAAATAATCCATATCGATATCCTTTCAATTGAAAAAACAAACATTCTCACTTTTGTTGATAAATTCAGTAAATATGACGAATGCATCGTCGTACCTTTTAAAAATTCTGTAGAAATTCTAAAAGCATTAAAAAACTATATAGCGCGAAACGTAATCTCAAATAAAATTATACATGACAACGGATTGGAATTCTCTAATTTAGATGTACGCGAATTCCTTAAACTCTATGATATAGAAACACACGTAACAGCCGCACGCAATTCAACAGGCAATTCTCCTGTCGAACGTTTACATAGCACAATTTTGGAAATTTTACGAATCTTAAAAAGTAAACATAAAAACAAAGATCTGACTGAATTACTAGACATGACAATGATAACGTATAATAATTCAATTCACTCATCCACCAGATTAACGCCGTTCGAAATTATACGAGGTATACGCGATAAAACAATTATCGAACCGAAACAAAACGCCATTACCGAATTCAACAATAAACGTATTGAAGAAAGTAAAACGTATTGAAGAGCATCTACGGGGTGGGAGGAGGAAAGTTGCCATTGCAGTTTGCAACACTGAGATCAGTTGCGTAGAACTGGGAAAATGGACAACTGACTCCGAGTTTTGTGTGCGTATCCAGGGAGATTTCGGGAATGCACACTGGCAAGTGTCTACTGTACGTAAGGGGAGGGGGGGTGAGATTAATGCGGACATCCATTATATGAACGATTTGATGGATGATTGCGCCGGGCGGCTGATGATCGGAATGGATGCGAACGCTGCATCTGGACGGTGGTTCAGTAAGAACATACGCCGGGTAAGCGAAACGGATATGAGGGGCAGATGGCAGGAGGATTGGCTGATGATGTTACCATATTAAATACCATATTAAATGGGCCCAGCCGGATGTACACGTTTTAAGGCGCAAGAGGGATGTCCGACATCGACATAACGGTGTGTAAGGGGGACTGGGAGGATTGGGCTTTTAATTGGAGGTTGAGTGAGACCTTCACCACCAGCGATCACAACCTGTTTGGGCAAATTTGGCCTCCTGGCCACATCTGTCGGAATCATTTGGAATTATTGCCATTGATTCTAAAAATTTATTTCTTATCGTATGTATCGGCCGTGCGATACATATTTTCATAATTAAACTAATTATATAAACAAGTTTTAACTGTTTTTTTGGCTTGTGCATAAAAATTGGTTTTTCGCTTTTAGCAAGATCAGAATGACTTCCTTATTAGGTCTGTTAGTAAAAGTATCTCGTGCGGTTCAATTCGTGTTTTAACAAGGCAAGACAATCGTTTTGTTAGATTTCAAAACTCGCGACAACATAATTAATCTGTGTAAAAGTTTTAAACTTAATTTTTTTTCGATTTCAATATTAAAAAAGGTGTTTAAAAGTTTCTCATCATTACTCTAAATTAACCATTTCTTTGCCAAATATTTTGTATCTCAATTTCGTCAACAACATTCAATTTTGTACTGCGTGTAACAGCACGTGTCGAGCGCCATTATAACTTCAGTGCTAATTTTAATCCTATTAAATCCTGGTCATCCTTAACTTTACCTAAATTACATTGTGGTTTTGGATTCTGGTTGCAGCAAGGCGACAAGTACAAAATTTTACTCCCTAATATACAATCCACTAAATCGATTATAAGGCAGCATTTCGGCCTATTAACTGAACGCACACAACCTTATTGTGATTGAAGCAGTAAATAGCGTCTGTGGAAGGCAGTAAAAAGATAACATTCGCTGGAACATTAAGGGAGCGAATTGGGCTTCCTATGAAGAGGAGTTCTAACAGGTATTTGATACTGTCAGTTGTGTTTTTTTGTGCTCTGCAAGTTTTTTTAAATTAATTATTGAGTTTAAGTGAGTTTTTGTTTTAAAATTCTAATTCCAAATATATATATATAAATAAATTTCCTATATTTTTATAAAAATTCAAGTGATTATTTGATATATTTAAGAATAATTCAATAAGAAAGTAGTTTGAAATAATTTTTTCATTCATTACACTCATAATTATATAACTAGTAATTCATATAATATTGGATCTATCATAGTTTAAAAATAAGTTCAGAGCGGGTATGCTAAACAATTAACATTCATGATAGTGTACTATAATACATACACATAAATAGTTTGCATATTCTAAAGCCGCTGAACATACCAACACACACAATTTTTATTTTGTTTTGAAAAAATAAAATAAACATAAAACAATACAGTGAAACTGAAAAAAAAGCTTAGTGTTGTATTGAACTATTAATTAATTATTATAGTACTCATTCTTAATTATTATATTTAATATTTAATAAAATGAATTCTGAATTCAGATAATTCTTGAGCGAACTAAAATATGACTTAAAAAATGATATAAAAAACGTAAATGAAAACTTAATTGAAAAATTTTAATCTTTAAATGCGGACATAACAAGTAATGTAACAACTAACTGAGTTAATTGTTTGAATACCCAGTATATACTGAGTTGTATATACTTTGTATTGTTAATATTTCTGCCTATTCAATGTTTATAAAATATGAATTATCCAAAAATCAGCACTGTTGCTGGTTTCGTTCAGAAGATATTTCGGGGTCACATTATCTATGATATTTCCTGTAGTAATAGCACGGTAAGTGAGAAGTCCAATTGCCCCATAAACTCGGCCTTGCGCACGATCGTGCTCTAGATTTGTAAATGTTTCTTTGTGTTAATAATTAATATTGAAACAGTAAAAATGTTCATGCGTTTAAAAAAAATTGATATTAATGTTCTTGCGATTTTTACATATTTAAATATTGAGTTATATAATTAAATTAAACAACGCGACCGACTGGTAACGCAAATCGCGTCGCGAGCCGTTAGATGACGCGAAAAGTGAGTCAACGCGTTGATTTAGAAAATTAACGGAAAGCGTTGGTAAACGTAAAGCGTTGGTAAACACAAAGCGTTAACAAACGCGAAACATAAGCTAAAGCGAACCGTAAGTCAGCCAACGCGAAGCATTGGTCAATGAGAGGCGTTAGTCAATAGGAAGTGTTAGGTCAACGCGAAACGTTGGTAAACGCGAAACGTAAACTTAATCGAACCGTTATTCAGCCAACGCCAAGCGTTGGTCAATGAGAAGCGTTAGTTATCCAAAGCGGAGCGTCAGAGATTCGCGAAGCGTGATTTCACGTGAATCGTTAACCAACGAGAAACGTAAGCGAAAGTGAACCATAAATCGGCCAACGCGAAGCGTTGGTCAATGAGAAGCGTTCGTCAATAGAAAGTGTGCGTTTACCAACGCAATGCGCTAACCAACGCGAAACGTAAGCTAAATGGAACCATAAGTAAGCCAACGCAAAGCGTTGGTTAATGAGAAGCGTTAGTTATTCAAAGCAAAGCGTCGGTGATTCGCTTTGGTGATTCGCGAATCGTTAACAAACGCTAAGCGTTAACCAACGCGAAACGTAAGCTTAAGTAAACCGTAAGTCATCCAAGCGTTGGTCAATGAGAAGCGTTAGTCAAAAGGAAGCGTAAGGTCAACGCGAAGCGTTAGTTAATCAACACGATGCGTTTGTTAATCAACTCAAAGCGTTAGTTAATCAACGCGAAGCGTTAGTTAATCAACACGAAGCGTTAGATAATCAACGCGAAGCGTTAGTTAATCAACGCGAAGTGTCAGTTATTCAATGCGAAGCGTTAGTTAATCAACGCGAAGCGTTAGTTTATCAACGCGAAGCGTTAATTAATCAACGCGAAGCGTTAGTTAATCAACGCGAAGCGTTAGTTTATTAACGCGAAGCGTTAATTAATCAACGCGAAGCGTTAGTAAATTCACGCGAAGCGTTAGTTAATCAACGCGAAGCGTTAGATAATCAACGCGGAGCGTTAGTTAATCAACGCGAAGCGTTAGGTAATCAACGCGAAGCGTTAGTTAATTAACGCGAAGCGTTAGTTAATCAACGCGAAGCGTTAGTTAATCAACGCGAAGCGTTAGTTAATCAACGCGAAGCGCTAGTTAATCAACGCGAAGAGCTAGTTAATCAACGCGAAACGCTAGTTAATCAACTCGAAGCGTTAGTTAATCAACGCGAAGCGTTAATTTATCAACGCGAAGCGTTAGATAATCAACGCGAGCGTTAGTTAATCAACGCGAAGCGTTAGTTAGTCAACGTGAAGCGTTAGTTTATCAACGCGAAGCGTTAGTTAATCAACGCGAAGCGTTAGCTTATCATCGCGAAACGTAAGCTTATCATTGCGAAGCGTTAGTTAATCAACGCAAATCGATAGTTAATCAAGGCGAAGCGCTAGGTAATCAACGCGAAGCGGTAGTTAATTAACGCGAAGCGTTAGTTAATCAACACGAAGCGTCAGTTAATCAACGCGAAGCGTCGGCTAATCAACGCGAAGCGTTAGTTAATCAACGCGAAGCGTTAGTTCATCAACGCGATGCGTTAGTAAATCAACGTGAAGCGTTAGTTAGTAAACTTGAAGCGTTAGTAAATCAACGCGAAGCTCTAGTTTATCAACGCGAAGCGTTAGTTAATCATCGCGAATCGTTAGTTAATCAACGCGAAGCGTTAGATAATCAATTCGTAGTGTAAGTAAATCAACGCGAAGCGTTAGTTAATCAACGCGAAGCGTCGGCTTATCAACGCGAAGCGTTAGTTAATCAATGCAAAGCGTTAGTTAATCAACACAAAGCGTTAGTTAATCAACGCGAAGCGTTAATCAACGCGAAGCGTTAGTTAGTCAACGCGAAGCGTTAGTATATCAACGTGAAGCGTTAGTTAATCAACGCGAAGCGTTAGTTTATCAACACGAAGCGTTAGTTAATCAACGCGAATCGTTAGTTTATGAACGCGAAGCGTTAGTATATCAACGAGAAACGTTAGTTAATCAACGCGAAGCGTTAGTTTATCAACGCGAAGCGTTAGTTAATAAAAGCGAAGCGTTAGTTTATCAACGCGAAACGATAGTTAATCAACACGAAGCGTCAGTTAATCAACGCGAAGCGTCGGCTAATCAACGTGAAGCGTTAGGTTATCAACGCGAAGCGTTAGTTAATCAACGCGAAGCGTTAGCTTATCATCGCGAAGCGTAAGCTTATCATCGCGAAGCGTTAGTTAATCAACGCAAATCGTTAGTTAATCAAGGCGAAGCCCTAGGTAATCAACGCGAAGCATTAGTTAATTAACGCGAAGCGTTAGTTAATCAACACGAAGCGTCAGTTAATCAACGCAAAGCGACGGCTAATTAACGCGAAGCGTTAGTTAATCAACGCAAAGCGTTAGTTAATCAACGCAAAGCGTTAGTTAATCAACGCGAAGCGTTAGTTAGTCAACGCGAAGCGTTAGTTTATCAACGTGAAGCGTTAGTTAATCAACGCGAAGCGTTAGTTTATCAACACAAAGCGTTAGTTCATCAACGCGAATCGTTAGTTAATGAACGCGAAGCATTAGTAAATCAACGCGAAACATTCGTTAATCAACGCGAAGCGTTAGTTAATCAACGCGAAGCGTTAGTTAATGAAAGCGAAGCGTTAGTTTATCAACGCGAAACGATAGTTAATCAGTGCGAAGCGTTAGTTAATCAACGCAAAGCGTTTTTAAACGCAAATTGAAATGTAAGCTAAAGCGAACCATAAACCACCCAATACGAAGCGTAGCTTAATGAGAAGCGTAAGTCAATAGGAAGCGTTAGGTCAACGCGAAACGTTAGCGAACGCGGAGCGTTAGCAAAGCGTTTACCAAGGCGAAACGTACACTGCAGCGAACCATAAGTCAGGCAACGCGAAGCGTTAGTCAATTAGAAGCGGTAGTTTTGCAGAGCGAAGCGTTATGCCAAGCGTATAATTGACCAACACAAAGTGTTAACCAACGCGAAACGTAAGCTAAAGCGATTCGTAAGTCAGAAATGTGAAGCGTTGGTCAATGAGAAGCGTTAGTTATTCAAATTGAATCGTCCGGGATTCGCTTTGTTGATTCGCGAAGCGTGATTTCACGTGAATCCTTAACCAACGCGAAATGTTAGCTATAATGAAACGTAAGTCAGCGAAGCGTCAGGCAACGCGAAGCTGGTCAATGAGAAGCGTTAGTCAATAGGAAGTGTAAGGTCAACGCGAAGCTTTGGTAAACGCAATACGTTTACTAACGCGAAACGCAAGCTAAGGCGAACCGTAAGTCAGCCAACTCGAAGCGTTATTTAATGCGAAGCGTTAGTTATTCAAAGCTAAGCGTGATTGCATGCGAACCGTTAGACAATTCACAGCGTTAACCAACGCGAACCGTAAGCTAAAGCAAGCCGTAAGTCAGCGAACGCGAAGCGTTGGTCAATGAGAACCGTTAATCAGTAAGAAGTGTTAGGTCAAGGCTTTGCGTTTACCAACGCGAAACGTAAGCTATAGCGTACCGTATTCAAAGCGAAGCGTCAATGAGAAGTGTTAGTCAATAGGAAGTGTAAGGTCAACGCCAAGAAATAGCCGATGCTGCGTAAGAATACAAATATATATATATATATATATATATATATATATATATATATATATATATATATATATATATATATATATATATATATATATATTAATATATTTATACATTTATATATATATATATATATGTATATATGTATAAATATATATAAATATATAAATATATATATATATATATATATATATATATTTAAATATATATATATATATACATATATTTATATAATATATATATATATATATATATATATATATATATATATATATTTATATATTTATATATATATATATACATATATATAGATATATATATATATATATATATACATTATACATAATTTTTGGTAGGATCGATGGACCTTTGAATAAACTTTTTGCAAAATTTTGAGATCTGTACGAGACCAACTATTTCTTTGAAAAGGAAAATCACTAACACCTTGAACTCATATATACACCTGGTTTACAATACTGAAATAAACATAAAAACAATACTATTTGATGTATGTTATGTTTGTACATGTGAGGACAAATTTTGAGAAAACTATTGAGTTTATAATAAAATTTTGCAAACAAAAGTTGTTTATTTTAAAAAGAAGAAAATTTTTTGTAAACAAAATTATTTTCTACCTCTTACGATTTCAAAGATATATTTTTTCCCCCCTGGCGTGGGGAAACACTTTCCGATTTTGCCCATTAACGAATTTGACCTTAATTTTTTGATCTAGAACACATACAAAAATTTTCAGCTCGTTATCTCTTTTCGTTTTTGAGTTATCGACTTCAAAGACAGACTGATTGACGGACTGGCATGTGAAAATGGCCGAATTAGGCCATTTTATGAATATCATTGTAAAGCATTTTTGTCAAGGATTAATATTTTCAAGCATTACAAATTCGCGACTAAACTTAATATACCTTGTATATTTACAAATATACTGGGTACAAAAATAGTATGTACGGTTGTTATGTATACCTACGGGTCCATGGAGACCATGCCTTCATTCGCCTATCAATTGAATTTCTCATTTTTTTCAATTTTGAGGACAAATTATGAGAAAACTATTGAGTTCATGAAAAAATTTTTCATAAAAAATTTGTTTATTTTAAAGAGAATATGATTTTTTGTTTACAAATTTTTTTTCTATCTGTTACGGTTTCAAAGATGTGTAATTCCCCCCTCTTATTTGCTCTTTGTGCACAAATTATGAGAAAACTATTGAGTTTATGGAAAAATTATTTAAGCAAAAGTTGATTATTTTATAAAGAAGAAGATTTTTTGTTAACAAATTTTTTTTCTATCTCTTACGGTTTCAAAGGCGGATATTTCCCCCCTCCTAGTGGGGGGAAACATGTTCCGATTTTGCCCATTAACGAACTTAGCCTTACTTGTTTGCTCTAGAACACATAAAAAAAATTTCAGCTCGTTATCTCTTTTCGTTCTTGAGTTATCGAGTTCACAGACGGACAGACGGACAGACGGACATGCCAAAATGGCCGAATTAGGAAATTTTATAAATACATTTGTGAAGCATTTTTGTCAAGGATTAATATTTTCAAGCGTTACAAAGTCGGGACTAAACTTTATATACCTTGTATATTTACAAATATACTGGGTATAAAAATATGGAAAAAGAAATAAAGAAACGAAACTTTATAATTTTCGGGTTGCCTGATAATGAAAAAAACTATTACGATTTGGAAGAAATGGTGTTAAAATTATTAAAAGATAAACTAATGGTAAACGTAGCTAATGATGATATCGACTTTATACATAGAATGGGGAATAAATCAAAAATGAACACACCGGTAATAGTTGGGATGATTGCTTTCCGAAAAAAAATGCTTATAATGCTAAACAAAAACAAACTGCAAAACAGCAACATCTATATTAAAGATGATCTTCCACAGGACATTCGAGAAACCAGAAAACAATTCTTGCCAATAGTTGATTTCTTAAAGAAGCATGGAATAGAATCCTTTATTAGGTATGATAAACTTATTTACAATGGGAAAGCACTTGAAATTTCTGAAGCGATTGAACTACAACAAAAATTGGAGAGATCAGGGTCTGAAACAACAAAGAAAATTAATGCAACTACAAGTACAAACAACAAAAGGCAAGATAGTAATGAAGAAAATACAGAATACGAACATGAGCGGCCAAACACTAAAGAAGAAAAATTAAAGCCCAAATTCTAACTTCAAAAGACGGCCGAAAGCACAAACCAACGAAAAAATTCAATAGATACATTCGTACAACGAACAAGATCAAACAATGAGACAGATACCACAATCAATACACCAATTTCAAAACCAAAAAACTAATAAAGAAAATAAAACAAATAGAATTAAGACCGACAACAATAATTAAACAAACGGAACTCCCAGTGGAAGGCAATGGTAAACCACCACTGGAACTTACCCAGGAACGGCATGATCTCCAAACTAATTTAGTAACAAAATCTAACAAAATTGAAGACCTCAGAATTGGAACTTGGAATGTAAGAACGCTGTTACAGAATGGCAAAATAGAAAATATCAAAGCGGAAATGAAACGATTAGAAGTAGATATATTTGGTTTATGTGAAACAAGACTTACTAACTCAGGGAAATATCAGTCTGATGACTATTGGATTATCTACTCCGGAGGCGAAACACATGATCCATTATGACAAGAAAACTATATCAGAGAGTTTTAGGGTATTGGGCTTTGTCAGATAGAGTAATGATTTTAAAAATATCGTATAACCCACATCACTTAAACATAATTTTAACATATGCACCTACAACATGAAATTCAGAAACAAATATCGAACTGTTCTATGAACAGTTAGAAACAGCATATAGAGAAGTGAAATCTCAAGAAATCGTTATTGTTATGGGAGATTTGAACGCGAAATTTTGATTGGGAACAAAAAATGAAAGAGGAAGAAGATGGATAGAATGGTGCCAATCCAAAGAGCTGATCATAACAAACACTTGGTTCCAAAATCACGATCGCAAATTATACACTTGGACAAGCCCAGATGGAAAATATAAAAATCAAATTGACTATATTACAATTAATCAAAGGTATCGAAATTTTATTAAAAATTCCAGAGCATATCCATCAGCTGACTGTAACAGTGACCATAGTCCAGTGATTTGTAATACAAAAATAAATCTGAAAAAACTAATAAAAAGAATTTGGTCTGGAAATAATATTAAATTTAATCAAATAAATGAAACGACGAGACATAATTTAACAAGTAATATAAGTGAAACGTTATTTGAAAACTGGATTTAAGGCTTTGAACCAGAAGTAGAAGTAAAATGGAACAATATCAAAAAATATTTATTAACAGTCAAAGAAACACTAAATATGCAACAAAAGAATGAATCGTTTACGAAAAAGAATGACTGGATCACTAAAGAAATATTAGATCTAATGGAAAAACGCCGGTCGGTAAAAAATGTGAACATAAACCAATACAAAGAGTTAGATAAAAAAATAAAACAACAATACAAAATTGAGAAGGAAAAATGTTTGAATACCCTGTGTGATAAAATAAGCGAAACAATTAGATACGATCCCCAAGGACAATATACACTTATCAAGCTTTGCGGCCAAGAAAAAGGAAATCGTTCGAAAGGAATTCTAAAAGACGAAAAAGGCGACATAGTTATGAACACAGATTCCATATTAACTAGATGGAAAACATATATCGAAAGTCTTTATGACGATAAAGATAGAGGATCTGAACCAGAAATCAGTATTAAAAATGGATCCAAAATTCTGAAAGAAGTCAAACTTGCCATTCATAGTCTTAAAAATAGTAAAACACCAGGTCCAGATGGAATTCCCGCAGAACTATTTTAACTGTTTGATGATAATATTTTAGACAAATATACAGAATTTTACAAAGCCATTTATGAATCAGGTCAATTGCCACAAGATCTTTTAAAGTCTAAAATTATTACTATGCCTAAGAAAAGAAATGCAAGTGAATGTGAATGTGAAGAATATCGGACAATTAATCTTATTAACACTTCAATGAAAATCCTCACTAAGGTTATAATGGAAAGAGTAAAAAACAAAATAACACCAAACATTAGTGAAGAACAAGTTTGTTTTAAAAAAGGTGTTGGAACAAGAAATGCTCTCTTCATACTCGGAAGAATCTTAGAAAGGAACTTGGAAGTTAATAAAGATATTTACATGTGTTTTTTGGATTACAGCAAGGCTTTCGATACAGTAAAACATGACCAATTAATTAGAATCTTAAAAATACTGGAAATAGATGGTTAAGATTTGAAACTAATTGTCAATAATATACGATAACTAAACATCAATAATATACGATATGCAGATGATACTGTTCTAATCGCCGATAGTGAACATAAGTTACAGTGTTTAATAGATAAAGTTGGTGATTTGAACAGAGTAGTTGGAATGGCCATTAATCCCAAAAAGACTATAGGTATGATAATCTCTAACAAGCCAGTAAATAATCCAACCTTGAATATTAAAATTAACAACGTGAACATTAAATCCAATGACAAACATTTGTATCTTGGTTCATTAATATCGAACGACGGAAAGTATGACCAGGAAATAAAAAGACGAATTTCGATAGCGAAATCATCTTTTTCAAAACTAAAAAAAGTAATACTTAATAAAAAACTTAACACCAAAACCAAACAAAAAATCATTCAGACCAATCATTTATGGCCGATACTAACATACGGATGTGAATCCTGGACTCTCAATGAAAGATTAATGAAGTCAATAATTGAGGCTTGTGAAATATGGTTTTGGAGAATAATTTTAAAAATAAAATGGTATGATTATACAACTAATCAGAGAGTTTGGGAACGAGTTGGTTTTAAAAAACAGTTACGAAATTTGATACGTAAAAGACTGAGTTCTTGGGGCATATTATTAGAAGAAGTGGCTTAGAAGCAACGATACTATTGGGTAAAGCGAATGGGAAAAAAGGACGAGGGAGAAAAAAACTCAGTTTTATTAAATCTTTGCCAGTTTATCAAGACACAGAAAACCTCGTTCACACAGCATATGATCGAGAAAAATGGAGAAGCATGCTGGTCAAAGTCTGTTTACAGACATGTCACTCATCATCATCATCATGAAGAGGACCTACTGGAAAGGGCCAATGTGTACGGCATTGAGTCCTTTTGGAGGCTCAGTATCAGTAAAAAGGTTGACCTTTTTGATGGCTGGATAAATGAGTGCAATAACAAACACTTCATCAAACGTGGGACAGGTTATATAAGTTCTGCGGGAAGGGACCACGTTATGAAGTGGGTTCTCTGGAGACAGAGAATGGTTGGACTAACACATGGAGGGAGGGGATGGTAGTTCTACTCCATACATTCTTCCCCGATGCGGAAGAATGTTTAATCACTGAGAAAGACGATTGACACTTATATCATTATGAGGAGGGAAGATTGGGTTACAGCATGGAAGAGGTCGAGTTTTCTATCGAGGCTATGAGGATGGACAAGTCACCGGGACTAGATGGTTTCACCAATGAGATGTTGGTATGCATCGGGATCGCGATCCCTGAGATAAAGGAGCTTCTCGACTCCTGTCTGTGGGAGGGATTTTTTTCCGGGTCGTGGTAAAGAGCCTAGGTGGTTCCATTGTTGAAAGGCATCAACAATGTCCGAAGCAATCCAGGATCATACAGACCTATAAGTCTGTTGAAAGGTATGGGAAAAATCATGGAGAGGGTCATGGTTGTCAACTGAATAACAAGATGGAGGGGAAATGCATCACGACCCAATTCGGTTTTCAGAAAGGCAAGCGTACTGAGGATGCATATGTACGACTGAATGAATGGGTAGGGAACAGCGAAGAAAAGTATGTGCTGGGGGTATTTGTGGATTTCCGGAATGCTTTCAGCTGCTTGCACTGGAATGCCATTCTGGAAAAATTTAGTGAAAGCGGATTGGATGAAAGAGATATGCGTATGCGGGAAAGCTACTCTGCTAATCGGCACGCTTGTATGAACAATGGAAGGGAATAATTATGGGTAAGATTGAAAAGGGGATGCCCACAAGGATCGAAGTAAGATTAGAAGTATCTAGTGGGCTGATACCAGTGATGCTGGTATGATTGCCACTAACGTACTATAGTATGTGTGCATTACATACGTAAATATTTTACATGTGTATGGTGTATGGTGTAATATTTTTCACAATGGTCGCTAGTATTACAACATGTGGCAGACCTTGCTTCCTCTCATTTTAACAACTAAAATGAAACGAACATTTAAAAAAAAAGGAGTCTGGAGCTGAGGAATGCAAACGACGAAAACTGCAGGAGGAATCAACCAAGATATCCAGTGAGAACATCAAGAAGTACGCTACCCGGAGTTCCAAAATTTCTAAAGAAACAAATTATGATATCAACATATAAGTAAAAGAAAAAGAAAGCATTTTAGTTAATTCAGAAAGCAGCAGCAGGGCTACGAGTTCTAAGTACCTTGAAAACTCCGTTGCAGGGTGTTCCACAAGTTTTGAGAAACTCATAGTAACACAGCAAACGACGAGACAGATATCAATTTAGTTCATTCACATAGTAATGACATAATGAGATGCCTGGCTGCGAGTTTTCAGCGTACGGAAAAATTTGTAGAAAACATTAATATTTCAGAAGCCGAAAAAGTAGGTGGGTGCGATAGGATGAATGATACTGAAACCTCAAAGGTTATCATAGAAAAAGTGATTCAACAGCATAATATTGAACTTCTTGAGTTTGATAATACCACAGGAAAAGCAATTGTCGGATTTTTTAAAAACAGAAATACTTAAATTGGGTCCAAAATATTTTCAAAATATTGACGGTCCTTTCATGCCAACAAATAACCGTAAGAAGAAACTGGGAAATCGCGGAGAAGTTAATTGGTCGTGGCTAGTGTATTCCCTGACAAAAAAATCGTTTTTTGCATCTGCTGTCTCATTTTTTCTCGATCAGATACTCAATCATCTTTACAGCTCAAAGATGGATTGAATAACTGAAACGCACTTGACAGGCTCACTTTACACGAAAATGCAAGGAACCATCACGAGTGTTTCGCCCGATGGAAGCAAATGGAACGAAATTTTGCTGATAACAAAGGTATCATTGACGCTGAACTTCAAACCCAGATCGAAACAGAAGAGCAAAAGTGCGCAACATACTACAGAAAATTCTTCACTGTATCAAATTTCTTGCTACTCAAAATCTTGCATTGCGAAGTCACAAGGAGTCACTCACTAGTCTCAACACCGAATCCAGCAATGTCGGTAATTTCTTAGCATTAGTAAAAGTCTTGGTCATATTCGACCCCGTTATGAATAAGCACATCAGTCATGTTAAAAATAATCCCGGAACCATATCGTATTTTTCACCTCAAACGCAAAGCGAATTTATTCATCTTAAACACTGTTCGACAATGTTTATTGCGAAGCATTCACAAAGCAGAATATTATAGTCTAATGTTTGACTCCTGATCAGGCACATTGTGAGCAGATGTCAGAATTAATGAGGTACGTTGAAGTCGATTTTGAAAAAAAAAAGACAGTCCAAATCGGAGAGTCCTTTCTAGGTTTCATCCAATTTAGTAAAAAGGACGCTGCTAGCTTAGTGGGTGAGATTTTGAAAAAGCTAGACAAAGACGATATGGACCTACAGGACTGTAATTCACAATGTTATGACAACGCATCTGTGATGGCCGGGCACCGAACTCGCGAACGTATTTTTTGCACATTCCACACTCTGCTGGGAAAAACTCAAAAAATACATGCCTGTGGTTTTAAAATCAGAGTCCGAAACAAGATGGAGTTCAAGGGTTGAAGCAGTAAAGCCACTCCACAAATATTTAGACAATATAGAAAAAAGCTTCTCCAAGAGATGATAGACGATAGCGAACAAACCAGTGAAACAAGAACTGAGGCCAGACTTCTTCAAAACCGGATGCTGTCCTACGATTTTCATACGTTATTAGGATTTTGGAACAATATACTCGCTTCATTCGATCGTGCGCAAAAAACGACTCCAAGACTCAAGTATGAATTTTCAAAATGCTTCCTTGGAAAAAAATCCCTCCGTGATTTTTTATAGTAAAGAGAAAGTCGTCCTCTATTTCTTTTCGAAATAGAAAGTTGTTTCAATCATTATTAATTTGTAGCCCCTGCGACTTAAGCATTTGCGAATTTTTAACAAGCGTCGGTTTTAACATTAGTTTGCCACCAAGCTTCGTAACATGTTTCAATTTTGGAGACAAAGTGTCAACGTATCCAAAGAAAGAGCATGGTACTTCTATCGCACTAGTAGACCGTGTAAAAGATCTTTCCACGGAAATCAACATTCTAATAGTGAATCAATCAAGTAAATTTGGTGAAAATGAAGATAGTATTAATGCAAAAATACTATCAACTGGCACAAGTGAAAATGTGATTGTTAATTCTCTACATTGTTATAGAATTTTGAACTTTCACCGTATTTACCGTTTTGTCGGATAATATTATTTGTCGAAACTGCAAGCAGGATGTAGAATTTGCAGAAACTGGAATATGTGGCCTCGGGTTCAAGCTTGTTATCCATTGCAAGTGTGGATCGAAACAAATCCAATTAGGTGCTTTCATCTATACTGGATTCGAGTATACGACTCTTGAAGGTTGACCGAGAAGGATTAAATTTATTTTGCAATTACATGGATAATGCTAGTGGTATATCTGAAGATACTAATAATGCAATGTACAATTATATTTACGCCGCTGCCAAATGTGTATGAATTTTGCTGTGATGAAGCTGTAGAAGAAAAAAAATTAAAAACGAGAATGATCAATTCTGAATTTAAAAGTATCTGGTGATGGAACGAGGATTAAAATCATTATATGATGGCGTAACAACTCTTATAGTATATTACAGTGAAAAAGTCATTGATCTCGATGGACGGAGTAGTTACTGTCATGCGTGTGCAAAATGTGGAGGAACAAATCGAAAACATCACCAAAGAATTTAGCTTGGCAAGAAGATCATGATGAAGAAACTAGCACAAAAGCACATAATGGATCTGCTGGAGGCATTATGCATACAAGTGGAATCTGTTAAAATGCTTTTTTTCAAAATCAAAATAATTATATGGAGTGAAATACGGTAATTAATCGGCGATAGAGATTCCAAAACGTTCTCGGCAGTCATAAAATTAAATTTTCATGGTTATGAACTGAAAGTTGGCAAAAGCGAATGCATAGGCCATTTCGGGCACGCCACCGACCGAAACAAAGTTCACCATGAAGTATTAGGAACGAACGCGAGTGAGTCTACGCTACGGAGATAGTATGCGCAGGGCGCGAGCGGGAAGTACGCTTGTTTGTTATTGTCTTGCCTTAGTTGTGCCGTTGACTGCAATTGCTAATTACGCATAGTTCGTTCAGAGTCAATTTCGTTGACACAACTTTATTTTAAAGTTTATTTACCTTATATTTACGATTTTTAACTGTTATTTAACATGGCTCGTTCAGCAAAAAAAAAAAAAGTGTAAGATAGTAGGTGTAACAGAGAATTTCAAACTTGGTGGACTGAGAAATATGGAACGATTAGTAAAGGCGATAAAGCAGTGTGTGTTTTATATTCTAGAATTTATATTTTTCACTTTTATGCATGCTAGAAAGATAGGATTTTCACCAATCGACCCGAAATAAAGTCAAATTAACAGAAAACTTCATTTCCTCCTATGGGAAAAGCACCCCTAAAACTGCCTTTTTCACTTCTATTCATGCTAGAAAGATGCGGAGAAAACTCGGAAAACTTCTATTTTTTTAGTGCAGCCCCCCGGAAAATCGGAAAAACATCCTCCACAATTCCGTTTTTCTGTTCTATACATGCTAGAAAGATGAGATTTCACTTATCGACCCGAAATAACGTCAAATTACCAGAATATTTTGAATAATTTCATTACATAAATCGCACCCCTCCCCCTCCGAAAATGGGAAAAACATCCCTACAACTGACCTGATCACTGCAATTCATGATAGAAAAAACGTGTTTTTTCCATTCGAAGTGGAACAAGTTTAAAATAACAGGATTGTTTTAAAAACGTAAGTTTTTGCGTCGCAAGCCTTCGCAAATGGGTGAAACAGCCCCTAAAACCATCCCTTTTCTTCTATACTTGCTAGAAAGTTGCAATTTTTTTTATTCGACGCTAACTAGCTATACAACAAGAAGATCATTCGATATCATATCGACTATTTTTCTTCTATACATGCTAGAAAGATGCAGTTTTTTGCATTCAACGCTAAATAAATATAAATTATGAAGGTAATTCGAAAAATTTCATCGCTATACCCTAAAAAATTGTAAAATAACCCCATTAGCTACCCTTTTAAATTCTATTCATATCCTTCTATTAATCCAAAGATGGGATTTTTTGCATTTGGTGGAGAATTTCTTCAAACAAATGAGATTATTCGTTTACTAGTGAGGTTTTTTCATCGCCGCCCCCTTTAAAATGGAAAAAACGCTGCAAAAATCACCCATTTTTTACTTAACATGCTAGATAGATGCGTTATTTATGCATTCAACGCAGAATAACTGCAAATTAACGGGTTTTTAGACAAATCAAAATTTTTCATCGCTACCCCTTGAAAGTCGTAATGTGAGACCTATCTTTGCGCAGTCGCCCCAAAACCCCCATCGTAAGCCCCTCCCCCAAAAAAATTATATCCCTCAAAAAATTTGATGTGAGACCTATCTAGGCGCAGTCCCCCCCAAACCCCCATCCTAAAGCACAACCCCCAAAAAAATTATCCTTCCCCCCCAAAAAAACCCTAAAAATTTCCCCCATTAAAATTCCGCAACCAACCCCCCCCCCCCATTAATTCTCTAATGGTATGTAGTTTTTGGTAATGTAATGTTATTTTCTGTGACACGGAGCCAACGGGTCAAGTGGGGAACCCCCTTGCGAGCAGGGCGAGTTGAACGTAAAGCTTCAAGGCACGAATAACACAATTATTGTCATGATAGATCTCATTCGCGATCTATTTTATTTATTTTATTTTTATTTTTATTGCACACTTTTCTCTCCTTTCTTAACTTTCACCGCAAATCGCAATACCCAATTCACCACCATCCCAAATCCACACCGCAACACCCCTGCTTACGCATTTATGATTTTTACGTTTATTATACGCCACTTTACCATTTCCAACTGTTCCCGTCTTGTTAACAATTTTCTTTTTGTCAAAGTGTAATTTGTTTGGACTATATACTTATAAAATGTTTTCATAGTTATATACATTCTTTATAATATTTACAAAAACAAAAATTCATAAAAATAACTTAAAAAGAACGTAGTCCAAAGCCTATCTCTCCCCATAAAGACAACAACCATTATATTCACCACGTCCCAAATTAGTAATCAAGCGAAAAAGAAGATATGTTAGCAAATACTATCATTTTCCTACGAAAAATTTTCACATTTCTATAAAAACTTGTATGAAATACGTAGAGATAGAGGTAGATTGTAAAGGCTGCCCTGAACGGATACACTTCGACCATAAGGTCCATTGTGATGCCTTAGGATGTGAGGATGTGAGTGGAGTGGAGTGAGTAGACTAGGAATTGATAGAATATGCAGCTACAGCTGACTATGATAGGAACTATGCCGATAGTCATCTGGAATTCGTGAAGGAAACTGCAGAAAACCTTCTCAAGCATAACCGGTTACTTCGTTCTTGTCCATACGCCGGCAGTTTAGTCAATTAACCGCCCCCTTTTTTTTTATAATTGACAAACTGCCGATGTCGGGATTCGAACCGATAACCTCCCAGTTTCCAAGTACTGCATACTGCACAGACATAACGCCTTAGACCGCTCGGCTACTTGGACTGGTGTATGAAATACGTAATATACCATTTGAGTGTACGCTCTTAATACAAGGTAGGCTGGACCATTTAAAAAAGAATGTCGAATAATTAAATACTAGAGATGGGTATTAGTATTTACTATTTGTTTTAATTGATATTGGATTCAATGCTGTAAAGAGTGCCATCATAAAGGGTTCCTGGCTTGACTAAGAAACCATAAAAACAAATTGAGCCTCGTTTGATGTCAGATCTAGTATACAAATATTTTGACTAACACTCATCCTTTCGGATTAAAAATAAAGTGACCTACTCGGTAAAGTATGTAAATTTTTGAAAAACGTTTTTTTAGTAGTTTTGAATAACAAAAATGTGTTTTATCGTTCCTACTTTCCTTAATTGATGGACACTTTCGAGTAATTTTTCAGACACGGCATACATTTATCCCAAAAATGTACGATTTATTTGGCTTGGTAGCATAATGAAGTATTATTGCATTCCATGGTGTATTATGACGTAAAAGTGTTCTTGTGCGGCAGAAACGAATTAATGGAAAAAATTTTATACAATCAAGACGTCAAAAGTCATCATTTTAAATTTTTCCAAATTTATTTTTCCAAAAACATCTTGAATATTTTCTTTTTCCAAATTTATTTTTCCAAAAATATATTGAATATTTTTTTTTTTTTTTAATTAAATTTCAAAAAAAATTTAAGTTTTGAATTGATTGAATTGAGTTTGAAGATTGGAGAAGAATTTCAAAAAGCATGTAAAAAACTGTTTTTAAATCGAGAAACGAAATACTTTTTGAGAAGTTCTATAAATCTTGGTCACTAACAAAATCATGTTTAAAAAACAGAAGGATATGGCATTGGACCCAGAATACTCAAAATCTGCCCATATCTATGAATCTTAGATTATATTAACTTATTATGGTGATACCTCTCAAAAAAATTGATTCTGGGTAAACAAGAAATAAATTTTAGCTTCATATTAGATCATTTGATCATTAACAAAAAACAAAAATGAAAAACAAGATCAAAAAACATAAGTATGTAAATTATCATGTGAACAATGTTCTGAATTTACAACAGAGAGAAGCTACGAACAAAGGCAAACAGAGCGCCTTGGTGAAACTTAAAAACAAACAGGCTTCTATTTTTACAAAACATTTACTGGAAGCTGAACACATGCCAAGCCCAAACTTGATATAGCTTGACATACTTCAAACAGCACAAA
Organism: Nineta flava; assembly: GCA_963920215.1. NCBI lineage: Eukaryota > Metazoa > Arthropoda > Insecta > Neuroptera > Chrysopidae > Nineta > Nineta flava. The sequence continues at coordinate 41,360 of CAWUAZ010000001.1, forward strand.
CAGGACACAAGCTTGATTTTCTGAAGGCAAATGAAGTCCATAAAAGAACAATTGGTCAAAAATTTTATTAAAATATTAGGCGGGCACAAGACTCTAACTTTTACGATCTTCTTTAACAGTTTGCACTTTTTTTACAAATTTTATTTTTGTTTAATTTTTATTTTGTTTAATTTGTTTTAATATGTTAATTTGTTATATTTATATTTTTATAAATTGTGTTTTTATTTGTTCATAAGTTTAATTTTCTTAGTATTCGTTGTTTTAATATTTTTAACATTATACCAGTGGAAAAGCAAAATAGTCATTGGAATTATATTTAAATAGTCATTCGTCAAAATATCAGTTTAATCTTTTAAGATTCAATTTATATCCAGAAGCTAATTTTAAATAATTAAATTTGAGTTTCGTTGTATGGTACGGAACTGTGAACATGATGCATAAATTATCTAGTAAGAGTATTTTATGATAATTCATATGTTCACGCTTTATTAATTGTTTATAACAAATATCATACTAATATGGACATTCTCCCATATGAATTCTGTTATGTAACGATAACATGGAAATGTTACGAACCCACTTTTCATTGGAAATATTTAAACAATTATCACATGAAAATAGTTATTCTCCCGTATGCTTATGATTATCACACGAAATAGTTGTTTTTTTATAATAAGTTCGTTAAGATTAACTAAATTACTTTGCTGTGTAAATGTTTTATTCCAAACATCGCATGAAAATGGTTTTTTTCTTGAATATTAGTTTATGTTGAAAAGTAAAGATTTTGTTACACACTTCACATAAAAATAGTTTTTCTCCCGTGTGAAGCCGCTGATGGCCTACTAAATATCTTTTAGTAGTAAATGTATTTTTACACATATCACATGAAAATTGTTTTTCACCAGCATGAAGTCGTTTATTTTGAACTAAAGTGTTTTTAGTAACAGTTTTATTATAAAAACATCACATGAAAATAGTTTTTCGTCAGTATGAATTAGTTTATGTTGAAAAATAAATATTTATTCACACACTTCACATGAAAATAGTTTTTTTTTCGTATGAAAATAGCTTTTAGTTGTAATTGTTTTTTTACACATATCCGATAAAAATTGTTTTTCACTAAATATCAAGTCGTTTATGTTGAACATATTTCAAGTGTTTTGAGTAGTAATTGTTTTATCACATGAAAATGGTTTTTCTCCGATATCAATTCGCTATTGATTAACTAAATTGTTTGAGTGCTTAATATGTTATCACAGAAATGGCATGAAAATGTTTTTCTCCACAGTATGAGTTCGTTCATGTCGAATCAAACTGTTTTTTAAGGTAAATATTCTACCACAAATATCACATTGGTAAGGTTTTACGCCAGTATAAAGTCATTAATGTACTATTAGAATGATTTTCTTATTAAATTATTTATCACAAAGGCCACATGAAAACGGTTTTTCTCCTGTATCTATGTTGAATTAAATTGCTTTAAACAAAAACTTTTTTATCACAAATATGGTACGAAAATGGCTTTTTACCAAAATGACATCGTTCATGACTCAAAATTTCATTGAGTGGTAGTTTCATTATATTAATATCGTTTTTCAACAAAATGAAGTCACTTGAGTTCAATAAAAATGTGTTTGTGCGTAAATTTTTCATCACAACAATGGTTTTTTTTAGAATGACTCTATTCATGACTAACAAAATTAATTCGCCGTGTAAATATTTTATTACAATAATTACATACAAAAGCTTTTTCGCCAGCAAACATTCAAGTAATTTTTATACCCAGTATATTTGTAAATATACAAGGTAAATTAAGTTTAGTCCCGACTTTGTATTGCTTGAAAATATTAATCCTTGACAAAAATGCTTCACCAAGGTATTCATAAAATGGCCTAATTCGGCAATTTTCCCATGTCCGTCCGTCCGTCTGTCCGTCTGTGAAGCCGATAACTCAAGATCGAAAAGAGATAACGGCCTGAAAATTTTTTTGTGTGTTCTAGAGCAAAAAAGTAAGGTCAAGTTCGTTAACGGGCAAAATCGGAAAGTGTTTACCCCCGCCAGGGGGGGAAAATTATATCTCTGAAACCGTAGGAGATAGACAAAATTTTTGTCAACAAAAAATCTTCTTCTCTTTAAAGTAAATAAGTTTTGATTGAAAACATTTTTCATGAACTCAACAGTTTTCTCAAAATTTGTCCTAAAAGTTGAAAAAAATGAGAAATACATTTGATTAGCGAATGAAGGCATGGGCTCCATGGACCCGTAGGTATACATAACAACTGTACATACTATTTTTTATAACCTGTATATGTAAATATACAAGGTCTTTTATGTTTAGTCCTGTCTTTGTAACGCTTGAATTAATCCTTGACAAAAATGCTTCACAAAAGCATTCATAAAATGACCTAATTCGGCCTAAATCGTTTGTCCGTCCGCCTTTGAACACGAAAACTCAAGAACGAAAAAAGGTAACGAGCTGAAAATTTTTGTGTGTGTTCCAGAGCAAAAAAGTAAGGTCAAGTTCGTAAATGGGCAAAATCGGAAAGTGATTCCCCCCGCTAGGGGGGAGAATTTATATCGTTGAAAGCGTTAGAGATAGAACCAAAATTTGTTTAAAAAAAATCTTCTTCTCTTTAAAATAAACAACTTTTGTTTGATAAATTTTTTCATAAAGTCAACCGTTTTTTCAAACTTTATGCTTAAATTTGAAAATGAGACTAACATAACAACCATCAGTTAGTATTGTTATACCCAGTATATTTGTAAATATACAAGGTATATTAAGTTTAGTCCCGACTTTGTAATGCTTGAAAATATTAATCCTTGACAAAAATGCTTCACAAATGTATTCATAAAATTGCCTAATTCGGCCATTTAGGCATGTCCGTCCGTCCGTCCATCTGTCCGTCTGTGAAGCCGATAACTCAAAAACGAAAAGTGATAACGAGCTGAAATTTTGTGTGTGTGTTCTAGACCATAAAATTAAGGTAAAATTCGTAATTGAGCAAAATCGGAAAGTGTTTCCCCCCGCCAGCGGAGAAAAAATATATCTTTGAAACCGTAAGAGGTAGAAAAAAATTTTTTTCAAAAAAATTTTCTTCTCTTTAAAATAAACATCTTTTGTTTGCAACATTTTTTCATAAACTCAATAGTTTTCTCAAAATTTGACCTCACATGTACAAACATAACATAAATCAAATAGTATTGTTTTTATGTTTATTTCAGTTTTGTAAACCAGGTGAACCAAGTTGAAGGTGTATGTGATTTTCCTTTTCAAAGAAATAGTTGGTCTCTCTCATTATCTATATATAATGTACATATATATGTATATATATATATATATATATATATATATATATATATATATATATATATATATATATGTATATATATATATATATATATGTATATATATATATATATATATACATATATATATATATATATATATATATGTATATATATATATATACATATATATATATATATATGTATATATCTATATATAAATATATATATACAAATATATATATATATATATATATATATATATATATATATATATATACATATGTACATATATTTGTATTCTAACGCAGCATCGGCTATTGCTTCGCGTTGATAAACTAACGCTTCTCGTCGCCTTAATTTAACGCTTAGCGTCAAAAAACGATCGCAGATGATTTACTTCAGCGTTGATTAACTAACGCTAAGCGTTGACCTTACTCTTTCTATTGACTAACACTTCTCATTGAGGCTTAGCTTTGAATACTTTTCGCTGTAGCTTACGATTCGCGTTGGTAAACGCAAAGCCTTGACCTAACACATCTTACGGACTAACGGTTCTCATTGACCAACGCTTCGCTTGCCTGACTTACGGCTCGCTTTAGCTTACGTTTCGCGTTGGTAAACGCTTTGAATTGTTTACGCTTCGCGAATCACCGACGCTTTGCTTTGAATAACTAACGCTACGCATTAAACAACGCTTCGCGTTGGCTGACTTGCAGTTCACTTTAGATTACGTTTCGCGTTAGTAAACGCATTGCATTTACCAAAGCTTCGCGTTGACCTTACACTTCCTATTGACTAACGCTTCTCATTGGCCAACGCTTCGCGTTGGCTGACTTACAGCTTGCGTGGACCAACGCTTTGCGTTGATTAACAAACGCTTCGCGTTGACCTTACGCTTCCTATTGACTGACGCTTCTCATTGACCAACGCTTCGCTGACTTACGTTTCATTATAGCTAACATTTCGCGTTGGTAAATGATTCGCGTGAAATCACGTTTCGCGAATCAACAAAGCGAATCACGGACGACTCACTTTGAAAAACTATTGCTTCTCATTGACCAACGTTTCGCGTTGGTTGACTTATGGTTCGCTTCAGTTTACGTTTCGCGTTTGTTAACGCTTTACGTTGGTTAATTTTTCGCTTGGCATAACGTTTCGCGCATCAATGACGCTTCGCTTTGCATAACTTACGCTTCTAATTGACCAACGCTTCGCAATGGCTGACTGATGGTTCACTGCAGCTTATGCTTCGCGTTATTAAACGCTTTGCTAACGCTTCGCGTTGACCTAACGCTTCCTATTGACTTACGCTTCTAATTAAGCTACGCTTCGCGTTGGGTGATTTACGGTTCGCTTAAGCTTACATTTCGCTTTGAGTTTACAAACGCTTTGCGTTGATAAACTAACGCTTCGCAATAATTAACTATCGCTTCGCGTTGATTAACTAACGCTTCGCGTTGATTAACTATCGCTTTGCGTTGACTAACTAACGCTTCGCGTTGATTAACTAATGCTTCGCGTTGATTATCTAACGCTTCGCGTTGATTAACTAACGCTTCGCGTTGATTAACTAACACTTCGCGTTGATTTACTAACGCTTCGCGTTGATTTACTAACGCTTCGCGTAGATTAACTAACGCTTCGCGTTGATAAACTAATGCTTCGCGTTGAATAACTAAGGCTTCGCGTTGATTAACTAAGGTTTCGCGTTGATTAACTAACGCTTCGCGTTGACTTACTACCGCTTCGCGTTGATTAACTAACGCTTCGCGTTGATTCACCGACGCTTCGCGTTGATTAACTCAAGCATCGTGTTGATTGACTAACGCTTCGCGTTGATAAACTACCGCTGCGCGTTGATTATCTAACGCTTCACGTTGATTAACTAACGCTTCGCGTCTATTAACTAACGCTTCGCGTTGACTAACTAACGCTTCGAGTTGACTAACTAACGCTTCGCGTTGATTATCTAACGCTTCGCGTTGACCTTACGCTTTCTATTGACTAACGCTTCTCATGACCAACGCTTCGCTGACTAACGCTTGGATGACTTACGGTTTACTTAAGCGTACGTTTCGCGTTTGATAACGCTTAGCGTTTACAAACGATGATTTTACGATTCGCGTAAAACCGCGCTTCGCGAATCTCCAAAGAAAATCATCGGCGCTTCGCTTTGAATAACTAACGCATCTCATTAACCACTGCTTCGCGTTGGCTTACTTATGGTTCCAATTAGCTTACGTTTTGCGTTGGTAAACGCATTGCGTATACCAACGCCTCGCGTTGATTTACTAACGCTTGGCGTTGACCTTACACTTCCTATTGACGAACGCTTCTCATTGACCAACGCTTCTCATTGACCAACCCTTCTCATTGACCAACGCTTCGCGTTGGCCGATTTAAGGTTCACTTGAGCTTACGTTTCTCGTTGGTTAATGATTCGCGTGAAATCACGCTTCGCGAATCCCTGACGCTCCGCTTTGGATAACTAACGCTTTCCATTGACCAACGCGTTGGTCAATGGAAAGCCAACCTTCATCAGCCAACCTTCGCGTTGGCTGAATTACGATTTGCTTAAGTTCACGTTTCGCGTTTAACAACGCTTCGCGTTGACCTAACACTTCCTATTGACTGACGTCTCTCATTGACCAATGCTTCACGTTGGCTGACTTACGGTTCACTTTAGCTTATTTGTTACCATCGCTTTGCGTTGATTTATTTACGCTTCGCGTTGACCTAACACTTCCTATTGACTAACGCTTCTCATTGATCAACGCTTTGCGTTGGGTGGCTAACGGTTTGCTTTAGCTTGCGTTTCACGTTGGTTAATGCTTTGCATTTGCTAACGCTATGTGTTGATTTACCAGCGCTTCGCGTAAACTTGCTTACGCTTTGCGTTAAATTGCATACGCTCAGCGATAATTTCTTCTCGTTAGCTAGTACTGAGTATCGATTGACGCTTCGCGTCGGCTAACACGTTGTTTAACTTACGCGTGCTAACGCTTCGCGTTAACTATCGCTACGATTTGACTAAGTTTTCACGCTTACTGTAAGCATTTACCATTCGCATGAAATCACGCTTCGCGTCGAATCACGGACGATTCTCTTTGAATAATTAACGTTTCTCTTTGACCAACGCTTTGCGTTGGCTGACTTACGGTTCGCTTTAGCTTACGTTTCGCTTTGGTTAACGCTTTGCGTTTACCAACGCTTTACGTTTACCAACGCTTTCCGTTAATTTTCTAAATCTTTGCGTTGACTAACTTTTCGCGTCGCCTAACGGCTCGCGTTGACCAACGCTTTGCGTTAACAGTCGGTTGCGTTGTTTAACTCAATTATATAACTCAATATTTAAATATATAAAAATCGCAAGAACTTTAATATAAATTTTTTTAAATGCATGAACATTTTTACTGTTTCAATATTAATTATTAACACAAAACAAATATTTACAAATCTAGAGCACGGTAAAGCGCAAGGTCGAGTTTAAGGGACATTTGGCCTTCTTACTTACAGTGCTATTACTACTGGAAATATCATAGATAATTTGACCCCGAGATATCTTCTGAACGAAACCAGCAACAGTGCTGATTTTTTGATAATTCATATATTATAAACATTGAATAGGCAGAAACATTAACAATACAAAGTATATACAACTCAGTATATACTGGGTATTCAAACAACTAACTCAGTTAGTTGTTACATTACTTGTTTATTATAAAAACAAATTTGTTTCCGGTATGTAATCGTTGATGATTAACTAACTTTTTAAGCGTTGTAAAATTTGTATTATAAAACTTCACAGGTGATTTTTTTTTAAAACCCCTGAACAAATAAAACCAACTATTTTTTACATTTCACAAGTATTTACTTTTCGCTTGTTAATTAAATGAACACACAAAATAGCGGCCTACTGGCATTTCATCATGGAACATGAAAATCCAACAACGAAGCACTAAAATTTTTATTACCCTGGCCACAAGCAAATATCTATCCTCCCTGGTGTAATCGCTGATGATTTACGAAATTACTTTACGTGATAAACATTTTAACACAAACTTCACAAGTTAATATTATTCCTTCAAATTGCTTACGTAACACGTTCTGTTTATTTCTTGTTTAATTATTATTAGTTCTGTAAAAAATGCTTTTTCACATCTTCATTTTTAATTAAAAATGAATTATTTACACCATTTAATAAATAATTCAACATTTTTTTATATTTTTTTACTTGTTATGTGAAATTAACACGTATGTAATGGCGGCCAACGCCCTTCTTATACATGGAAATTTGAATATACATAGAAAATATAAGTACAGCGCCACACGCATTCAATACACACTGATACAGGCAGCTGCTATTTGCAAGGCAATGCTAATGGGGTCAGAATTTCATTACCTTGCCTGAGACAAGTAAATGAAAATATTATATGTTAATTATGCATTTTTATAATGATTAAAATATAATTTCGTTTTTTTAGTAAAATAAAATCGTATTGGTATTCAGATTTTTCCTACAATGTTTCATTATATTTAGAAAACATTCCCATTTATTGAAATCATTTTGAGACTTTCTAGATAGTTTTTAATAGTAGAAGAGAAATTTTGTTTTGTAATTTATACAAAAAATTTGTGTGTTCAATACATTGTCAAGTTTTAAATGGTATAAATGTAATTGAAAAATGAAACAGCTTACCTTCTGTATTATTTACAAAGGTTATACTTGATAAAGATATTTGCCAAAGTCATTTTGCATTTCATTTTATATTACTCTTATGGAGTGGCTAAATGGTAAAATGAATTTGACATCCTTTACTGTACCCATATTTTGAGCAAAAGCGTAGAACTATTCTATCTACACGTAGAACTATACGAATTGTAGAACGACAACTCAATGATAATAACTAGTTTTTACGGATAATTACCAAGAATAATTATCATGAAAATTGGCAGATAAAATCAAAATATGCACAGCTGCACTTAGCGTCTTGTTTTTTATTGGCTTTAAAAAAATTTTTTTTCTACCGGAATCTTTGTTACCCCATTGACATGTATTGCCGTATCCAATTTAGTTATAAAAAATGTCCATAGATGTAAGTTATAACAAACCCATGTAGCGACTAGGTACCATTCAGTGCTCTCACTACGCATTCAGTACAACATACACCCATAGACACTAAACAAGGGTACATAACTCCATGTAAACAAATAATTGGCAAAAATAAGATGTCAGTAGTGTCCATCGGCAGCGGAAAGAGAACAGAGAGTATAAGGCGCGAGTTTTAATTGAAAAACATTACGCATTTATAGTATTATAAAAATTATTTCCAGCCAAAGTATTTTTCCAATAAAATGTTTTTTTAAACACATGATAAGTATTTTCAATTTTTCAATAAGGAATTAGTTGAAGTTGAAGTGATAGTTAAAATTCGCAAAATAGTTACATAAAAATAAAAAAAAAAACATCAAATAATTAAATAGTATTGTTGGATATGTAAAAATGAAAATAAATTATTGAATCAGATATTAAATTAAATGCCAAACTTTTATTTATTAATAATAATGCTGAAAATTAATATTTAATATAATGTCATACAATTTTTAAACCCAATTGATCCCGTTGCTTATTGTCACAAGCACTACCACTTTTACAATTGTCTACTGCACATATTCTTCCCATTTTAAATGTTTTTTAAACAGTTTTTTATTTAATAAATTTTTTTAAACAAATTTCATACTTCAAAATAATCACTTCGAAATAAAACTTATTACTTTTGGCTATTCATTTCTATTTATTATACTATACCGTATGTTTAGTTTACATCTTCGCATAGCAGATCTCCCACGAGTATGAGAGAGTACATATGCATACATTAAGACCTCCTTCTCATACACATTGCTTAATGTATACATATGTACTTTCTCATACTCAGATCTGTTATGCGAAGATGTAAACTAAACGTACGGTATATCACTTCGATACGAATGAGTTTCTATCAAAAACTAGCGACCCTGGCGGCATAAAAAGTAAATATAACTTCTACCATTTCGTTGCCATGTTTTGTCAATTTTCCCGTTTGAGTTAGATCTCCTTTATATAGTCCCCATGATACAACTGATAATATACCACAAGCAACCGTAACTAGCACATGCAGTCAGGGTCTATTCAACATCACAACCAAAGAATACATATATACATAGAAGCTTATTTCTCCACTTTTTCTGTCCCCATAATATGTTAGTTGGCACTTTTGATAACCAGAGGGCAATAGTATGTACTTACTCTAGTAGCAGCACGCCTCGTCGCATATTCACATCATTCACTGGTCAGTTGTCAGCAGAATCATATCGAAGTCGGGGTGCAGCTAATTGTTTCTTTTTTTTTGAATATAGTTTATTTAAAAAAAAACATTATATATACAATTTTTCTAATTGTTTCTTTTTTTTGGAATATAGTTTATTATTTTAAAAAAAACATTATATATACAATTTTTCAGGAATAAAAATAAATAATTTTTTTTATTATTTAAGTTATTTAATTTAATTATTACCTAAAAATAAATAAATAAATGTAGTTTTTTTATATTACTGTAGATATAATATTGTTGTGTAACTTGGTAATACATTTTTAAGTTTTTATTAAACTTATTATTTAACTCTTACGAAATTGTAAAAATTTGACATTCAAAAGACATGTATTTATTAAAATGATATTTTTGCAAAATTAACAAAAAAAAAAGTCTTTTTAACTTTTTTAAACCCAGTATTATGTAAATATACAAGGTATATTAAGTTAAGTCCCGACGTTGTAACGCTTGAAAATATTAATCCTTGACAAAAATGCTTCACAAAGGCATTCATAAAAGGGCTTAATTCGGCCATTTCCGCGTTCCCGTCCGTCTGTTCGTGAAGCCGATGACTCAAAACGAAAAGAGATAACGAGCTGAATTTTTTTTATGTGTTCTATAGCAAAAAAGTAAGGTCGAGTTCGTTAATGGGCGAAATCGAGCCATGCTTGGGCAAAATGGGCAAAACTGCCTATCTTTGAAACCGCAAGAGATATAACAAAAATTGAATAACAAAAAATCTTCTTCTTTTTAAACTTTTGTTCGAAAATTTTTTCCATAAACTCAATAGTTTTCTCATAAATTTTCCTCGGAAAGAAAAAATATGCCCATCTTTAAAACCATAAAAGATTTTTTTTTTATTTGTGGGAGAACTCAAAAGTTGTTAACAATTCAAACATTGATGCACAATTCAGTATATACTGGGTATTCAAACAATTAACTCAGTTAGTTGTTACATTACTTATTTAAAAACAATTCTGAATCAACTCACATTTAGATTATAGATTTACAAAAGATTTTGTAGATTTAAAATGTAGATTCAATTAGAATCGTATATTATAGTAGAAGCAAATTAGGATTTTTCAGGCAGGTTGCTTGGAACTGCAATTTTTTTTTTTCGATTCATCTTGACGTCCTGAATATGACCCTAAATTTTTATGCCCCGACTCGTGACGGAACAGGGCCAAAGTTGAATTTGTTTATAACAAAAAAGCGTTTTTTCTTAATATCCTTTTTTAAACTAAAAATTTTAAAAATGACATAGAATATTATTCAATTCTATATAAAAAAAGAAAACAACTGAGCCCATAAACATTCCAAAGTTCGAAAAACGCAAAAATTTTAAATTAAATTAAAAAATCTAAAAATTACTTAATTTTTTTTTTAACAATGGCAAAGTATGCCTTTTATATGTTAAAATTATGTGCCCAATTTTAGCCCTTAAAAAAATTAGGCCCCCGACAATTATTTAAATACCGAGTCACCGATTTTTTTTATAAATAAAAAGGGTGCATTCCATTTAAGATGAATAAATTTTTTTTAAATGAAAGGTCTTAAAATTATTTATAAAATGGAAAAGAAAATTATTTTTTTAACTGTATTTTTACCCAACATTTTTCAATTTGTTTATAACGTGCTATAAACAAATTAAAAAAAAAAACAAGTAATGTAACAACTAACTGAGTTAGTTGTTTGAATACCCAGTATATACTGAGTTGTATATACTTTGTATTGTTAATATTTCTGCCTATTCAATGTTTATAAAATATGAATTATCAAAAAATCAGCACTGTTGCTGGTTTCGTTCAGAAGATATTTCGGGGTCAAATTATCTATGATATTTCAGTAGTAATAGCACTGTAAGTAAGAAGGCCAAATGTCCCTTAAACTCGACCTTGCGCTTTACCGTGCTCTAGATTTGTAATGTTTGTTTTGTGTTAATAATTAATATTGAAACAGTAAAAATGTTCATGCATTTAAAAAAATTGATATTAAAGTTCTTGCGATTTTTATATATTTAAATATTGAGTTACATAATTGAGATAAACAACGCAACCGACTGTTAACGCAAAGCGTTGGTCAACGCGAGCCGTTAGACGACGCGAAATGTTAGTCAACGCAAAGATTTAGAAAATTAACGGAAAGCGTTGGTAAACGTAAAGCGTTGGTAAACGCAAAGCGTTAACCAAAGCGAAACGTAAGCTAAAGCGAACCGTAAGTCAGCCAACGCAAAGCGTTGGTCAATGAGAAGCGTAAGTATATAGAAAGTGTTAGGTCAACGCGAAGCGTTACTAAATCAAAGCGAAACGTAAGCTAAAGCAAACTGTAAGCCAGCCAACGCGAAGCGTTGGTCAATGAGAAACGTTAGTTATTCAAAGTGAATCGTCCGTGATTCTACGCGAAGCGTGATTTCATGCGAATGGTAAATGCTTAAAGTAAGCGTGAAAACTTAGTCAAATCGTAGCGATAGTTAACGCGAAGCGTTAGCACGCGTAAGTTAAACAACGCGTTAGCCGACGCGAAGCGTTAATCGATACTCAGTACTAGCTAACGAGAAGAAGTTATCGCTGAGCGTATGCAATTTAACGCAAAGCGTAAGCAAGTTGACGCGAAGCGCTGGTAAATCAACACATTGCGTTAGCATACGCAAAGCGTTAACCAACGTGAAACGCAAGCTAAAGCAAACCGTTAGCCACCCAACGCGAAGCGTTGATCAATGAGAAGCGTTAGTCTATAAGAAGTGTTAGGTCAACGCGAAGCGTTAGTAAATCATCGCAAAGCGATGGTAACAGATAAGCTAAAGTGAACCGTAAGTCAGCCAACGCGAAGCATTGGTCAATGAGAGACGTTAGTCAATAGGAAGTGTTAGGTCAACGCGAAGCGTTGGTAAACGCAAAACGTAAACTTAAGCAAATCGTAATTCAGCCAACGTGAAGCGTTGGTCAATGGGAAGCGTTAGTTATCCAAAGCGGAGCGTCAGGGATTCGCGAAGCGTGATTTCACGCGAATCATTAACCAACGAGAAACGTAAGCTCAAGTGAACCATAAATCGGCCAATGCGAAGCGTTGGTCAATGAGAAGGATTGGTCAATGAGAAGGGTTGGTCAATGAGAAGCGTTGGTCAATGAGAAGCGTTCGTCAATAGGAAGTGTTAGGTCAACGCCAAGCGTTAGTAAATCAACGTGAGGCGTTGGTATACGCAATGTGTTTACCAACGTGAAACGTAAGCTAAATGGAACCATAAGTAAGCCAACGCAAAGCGGTGGTTAATGAGATGCGTTAGTTATTCAAAGCGAAGCGCCGATGATAGTCTTTGGTGATTCGCGAAGCGCGGTTTTACGCGAATCGTAAAATCATCGTTTGTAATCGCTAAGCGTTAACCAACGCAAAACGTAAGCTTAAGTAAACCGAAAGTCATCCAAGCGTTAGTCAGCGAAGCGTTGGTCATGAGAAGCGTTAGTCAATAGAAAGCGTAAGGTCAACGCGAAGCGTTAGATAATCAACGCGAAGCGTTAGTTAGTCAACGCGAAGCGTTAGTTAATAAACGCGAAGCGTTAGTTAATCAACACGAAGTGTTAGATAATCAACGCGAAGCGTTAGTTTATCAACGCGAAGCGTTAGTAAGTCAACACGAAGCGTTTGTTAATCAACGCGAAGCGTTAGTTAATCAACGCGAAGCGTTAGTTAGTCAACGCGAAGCGTTATTTAATCAACGCGAAGCCTTAGCTAATAAACGCGAAGCCTTACTTATTCAACGCGAAGCTTTAGATTATCAACGCGAAGCGTTAGTTAATCAACGCGAAGCGTTAGATAATCAACACGAAGCGTTAGTTAATCAACGCGAAGCGTTAGTTAGTCAGCGCGAAGCGATAGTTAATCAACGCGAAGCGTTAGTTAATCAACGCGAAGCGATAGTTAATCAATGCGAAGCGTTAGTTTATTAACGCAAAGCGTTTGTAAACTCAAAGCGAAATGTAAGCTTAAGCGAACCGTAAATCACCCAACGTGAAGCGTAGCTTAATGAGAAGCGTAAGTCAATAGGAAGCGTTAGGTCAACGCGAAGCGTTAGCAAAGCGTTTAATAACGCGAAGCATAAGCTGCAGTGAACCATCAGTCAGCCAACGCGAAGCGTTGGTCAATTAGAAGCGTTAGTTATGCAAAGCGAAGCGTCATTGATGCGCGAAACGTTATTCCAAGCGAAAAATTAACCAACGTAAAGCGTTAACCAACGCGAAACGTAAACTGAAGCGAACCGTAAGTCAACCAACGCGAAGCGTTGGTCAATGAGAAGCATTAGTTTTTCAAAGTGAATCGTCCGTGATTCGCTTTGTTGATTCGCGAAGCGTGATTTCACGCGAATCATTTACCAACGCGAAATGTTAGCTATAATGAAACGTAAGTCAGCGAAGCGTTGGTCAATGAGAAGTTTGTTATTCAACGCAAAGCGTTGGTCCACGCAAACCGTAAGTCAGCCAACGCGAAGCGTTGGCCAATGAGAAGCGTTAGTCAATAGGAAGTGTTAGGTCAACGCGAAGCTTTGGTAAACGCAATGCGTTTACTAACGCGAAACGTAAGCTTAAGTGAACCGCAAGTCAGCCAACGCGAAGCGTTGTTAGTTGTTAGTTAGTTGTTAGTTTTTCAAAGCAAAGCGTCGGTGATTCGCGAAGCGTAAACAATTCAAAGCGTTAACCAACGTGAAACGTAAGCTAAAGCGAGCCGTAAGTCAGCCAACGCGAAGCGTTGGTCAAAGAGAACCGTTAGTCCGTAAGATGTGTTAGGTCAAGGCTTTGCGTTTACCAACGCGAAACGTAAGCTACAGCGAAAAGTATTCAAAGCTAAGCCTCAATGAGAAGTGTTAGTCAATAGAAAGTGTAAGGTCAACGCTTAGCGTTTGTTAATCAACGCTGAAGTAAACCATCCGCGATCGTTTTTTGAAGCTAAGCGTTAAATTAAGGCGACGAGAAGCGTTAGTTTATCAACGCGAAGCAATAGCCGATGGTGCGTTAGAATACAAATATATGTATATATATATATATATATAAATATTTATAAATATGTATAAATATTTGTATATATATATATATTTATATATATATATATACATATATATATATATATACTTATATATATATATATATATATATATATATATATATATATATATATATATATATATATATATATATATATATATATATATATATTTATATATTTATATATATATATATACATATATATGTACATTATATATAAATAATGAGAGAGACCAACTATTTCTTTGAAAAGGAAAATCACTTACACCTTCATTTTGGTTCACCTGGTTTACAAAACTGAAATAAACATAAAAACAATACTATTTGATTTATGTTATGTTTGTACATGTGAGGTAAAATTTTGAGAAAACTATTGAGTTTATGAAAAAATGTTGAAAAAGAGAAGAAAATTTTTTTTCATTAAAATTTTTTTCTACCTCTTACGGTTTCAAAGATATATTTTTTCTCCCCTGGCGGGGGGAAACACTTTCCGATTTTGCTCATTAACGAATTTGACCATAATTTTTTGTTCTAGAACACACACACAAATTTTCAGCTCGTTATCTCTTTTCGTTTTTGAGTTATCGGCTTCACAGACGGACAGACGGACGGACCTTAATATACCTTGTATATTTACAAATATACTGGGTATAACAATACTAATTGATGTTTGTTTTGTTTGTCTCATTTTCAAATTTATGCATAAAGTTTGAAAAAACGGTTGACTTTATGAAAAAATTTATCAAACAAAAGTTGTTTATTTTAAAGAGAAGAAGATTTTTTGTAAACAAATTTTTGTTCTATCTCTAACGCTTTCAACGATATAAATTCTCCCCCCTAGCGGGGGGAATCACTTTCCGATTTTGCCCATTTACGAACTTGACCTTACTTTTTTGCTCTGGAACACACATAAAAATTTTCAGCTCGTTACCTTTTTTCGTTCTTGAGTTATCGTGTTCAAAGGCGGACGGACAGACGAATTAGGCCGAATTAGGCCATTTTATGAATGCTTTTGTGAAGCATTTTTGTCAAGGATTAATATTTTCAAGCGTTACAAAGACGGGACTAAACATAAAAGACCTTGTATATTTACATATACTGGTTATCAAAAATAGTATGTACAGTTGTTATGTATACCTACGGGTCCATGAAGCCCATGCCTTCATTCGCTAATCAAATGTATTTCTCATTTTTTTCAACTTTTAGGACAAATTTTGAGAAAACTGTTGAGTTCATGAAAAATGTTTTCAATCAAAACTTATTTACTTTAAAGAGAAGAAGATTTTTTGTTGACAAAAATTTTGTCTATCTCCTACGGTTTCAGAGATATAATTTTTCCCCCTGGCGGGGGGAAACACTTTCCGATTTTGCCCGTTAACGAACTTGACCTTACTTTTTTGCTCTAGAACACACAAAAAAATTTTCAGGCCGTTATCTCTTTTCGATCTTGAGTTATCGGCTTCACAGACGGACAGACGGACGGACGGACATGGGAAAATTGCCGAATTAGGCCATTTTGTGAATACCTTGGTGAAGCATTTTTGTCAAGGATTAATATTTTCAAGCGTTACAAAGTCGGGACTAAACTTAATATACCTTGTATATTTACAAATATACTGGGTATAAAAACAGTTAAGAAATGATTTAAATAAATTTAATTTTCTTTTAACTTATAGATTTTTTATAGACCTTTAATTAAAAAAAAAAAATCCGATGTGTTAACTTTTAAGAAAGTTATCATATATTTTACCTCTTGCTAATTTACTTATAAACAAATTAATACTTTTTAGGTTTTATAAGACTTAATCGAAAGCTAAACACTAACCTATCTAATTATAAACTCAAAAAAATTTTGCGACCAATATGGTATATTTGTTAAAGAAAACCAGTTTAATATCTGTCGGTTTTTAATTAGAAAATATTATTTTTATAATTAAAATACAGCTTGATTAAATTTATCAAAAAGAGACACAAATATATGTGTCCTATAAAGTGTATATGCTTACCTCATACATCCAATGTAGTTTATTATTGTAGTAAATTTATTCATCTAAAATGGAATTCAGCCTTTTTATTTATAAAAATTATAATGCTTCTCCAAGGTTTGAACCAGGATCATACCTCTCTTGTTTGATATTTAACTGTCCACATAGTGCACGCGACCACTGTTAATTTAATGGGATCAGCAGGGCAACGGCTAACTGTGGAGTTTTGTTAGATGTGGGGCAGCTACCAATTGAAGTGCATATCTATAAGAATGTATTAAAACATTATATAAAGCAGGCTACTAAAAATGAGTGTTATAGATAAAATGATAGGAAATTACAGAAGCTGGGGAGTTAAAGTTAAAATTAAATTAAATATTCTGGATATAAACGTTGAAGTACTAAACTATGACGTGAATAAACAGTTGAAAATAATTAATGAAAAAACAAAGGAATGGGGGTATAAAAAACTGATGCAAGGAATGGAAGAAAAGGTGAACTTGGGATATTTTAAGCAATTGGCACATTATGAGGAAGAAGCTAAAAATATTTCTAGTCTGGAGTTGGAATGGAGAAGAGAAATGGCAGGATTTAGACTCGGAAGCCGGAAGTATAAACACAGGAGGGATGAAAGTGGGAATAAGATATGTGTAATATGTGAGCAAAGCGAAGAAAATGAAAGACATTTGATATACGACTGTCTCGGTTAAAGTCAGTTGAGACAAAAGTTTCTTAATAAAAATATTGATTGGGAAAATATAATGCACGAAAAGACTGATCAACTCATGATGGCTCAATTCTTACAGAAGAGTAGAGAAATAATAAATAAAAAATTTTAGTAGTAATTGTTAATATGTTTATTTAGTTTTATCTAATTTTTATTTTTTTTTAAATTTTTTTACTATAATAATGTATTTTGTTTAATATGAATTTGTATTGTTGATTAACCCAAATGGGTATATCAAATAAAGCAATAATAATAATAATTCATAAAAATCGGTAACTCGCTATTTAAATAATTGTCGGGGGCCTAATTTTTTTTAAGGGCTAAAATTGGGCACATTATTTTTAACATATAAAAGGTATACTTCGCCAATGTTAAAAAAAAAATTAAGTAATTTTTAGATTTTTTATTTTAATTTAAAATTTTTGCGTTTTTCGAAGTTTGGGAATTTTTTCCTCGAATTCTAATAAACCGATTTTAACGTTTATGTGCTCATTTGTTTTCTTTTATTATATTGAATTGAATAATATTCTATGTCATTTTTAAAATTTTTAGTTTAAACAAGTAATGTAACAACTAACTGAGTTAATTGTTTGAATACCCAGTATATACTGAGTTGTATATCAATGTTTGAATTGTTAATATTCTGCCTATTCAATGTTTATAAAATATGAATTATTTGTAAATGTTTGTTTTGTCTAAATAATTAATATTGAAACAGTAAGAATGTTCTTGCATTTAAAAAGATTTATATAAATGTTCTTGCGATTTTTATATATTTAAATATTGAGTTATATAGTTGAGTTAATCAACGCGAAGCGACAATTAACGCAAAGTGTTGGTCAACGCGAGCCGTAAGGCGACCCGAAAGTTAGTCAACGCGGAGCTTTCGTAAATCAACGGAAAGCGTTGGTAAACGCAAAGCGTTAACCATCGCGAAACGTATGCTAAAGCGAACCGTAAGTCAGCCAACGCGAAGAGTTGGTCAATGAGACGCGTTAGTTATTTAAAGACAATCGTCAGTGATTCAACGCGAAGCTCGATTTCACGCAAATCGTTAACGCTTAAAGTAAGCGTAAAAAGTTAGTCAAATCGTAGCGTTAGTAACATTGGTAAACGCAAAGCGATAACCAATGCGAACCGTAAGTCTGCAAATGCGAAGCGTTGTTCAATGAGAAGCGTTAGTTATTTTAAGTGAAGCGTCAGTGATTTGCGAAGCGTGATTTCACACGATTCGTTAACCAACAAAAAGCGTTAACCAACGTGAAACGTAAGCTAAACTGAACCGTAAATCACCCAACGCAAAGCGTAGGTCAATAGAAAGTTTTAGGTCAACGCGAAGCGTTAGTAAACGCTTAGCGTTTACTGACACGAAACGTAAGCTGAAGAGAACTACAAGTAAGCCAACGCGAAGCGTTGGTAAATGAGTCGCGTTAGTCAATTAGAAGTGTTAAGTCAACGCGAAGCGTTGGTAAACGCAAAGCATTTACCAACGCGAAACGTTTGCGAGAGCGAACCATAAGTCAGCCAATGCGAAGCGTTGGTTAATGAGAAGCGTTAATTATTCAAAGCGAATCGTTGGTGATTCGCGAAGCGTGATTTCACGCGAATCGTGAATTAACGCGAACCGTAATCTCAAGCGAGCCGTAAGTCAGCCAACGCGAAGCATTGGTAAATGAGAAGCGTTAGTTATGCAAAGCGAAGCGTCAGTGATTCACGATGCGAGAATTTAAGCGAATCGTTAACCAACGCAAAGCGTTAACCAACGCGAAACGTAAGCTAAAGCGAACCGTAAGTCAGCCAACGCGAAGCTTTAGTAAATAAGAATCGTTAGTTTTTCAAAGCGGAACGTTGGTTATTCGTTAAGCATGATTTCACGCGAATCGTTAATTAACGCAAAGCGTTAACCAACACGAACCGTAAGTTCAGGCGATCCGTAAGTCAGCCAACGCGAAGCGTTGGTCAATTAGAAGCGTTGGTCAATAGGAAGTGTCAGGTCAACGCGAAGCGTGAGTAAATCGACGCGAAACGTAAGCTAAAGCGAACCGTAAGTCAGACAACGCGAAGCGTTGGTTAAATCCAATGGTTGGTTAAATTCAAAGTGAAACGTTGGTGATTCGCAAAGCGTGATTTCACCCGAATCGTTAATTAACGCAAAGCGTTAACCAACGCGAAGCGTTGGTCAACCAGAAGCGTTGGTCAATTGGAAGTGGCAGGTAAAACGAAAGCTAAAGCGGACCGTAAGACAGCAACCGCGAAGTTAACGCGAAGCGCTAGTATATCAACGCATAGCGTTGGTAAACGCAAAGCGTTAACCAACGCGAACCGTAAGCTTAAGCGAGCCGAAAGTCAGCCAACGTGAGGCGTTGGTCAATGAGAATCGTTAGTCAATAGGAAGTGTTCAGTCAACGCGAAGCGTTATTAAATCATTGCTTAACGTTGGCTAAAGCGAACCGTAAATCAGCCAACGCGAAGCGTTGGTTAACAGGAAACGTTAGTTATTCAAAGTTAGGAAACGTTAGTTATTCAAGTCAGCAAACGCGAAGCGTTGTTTAATGGAAAACGTAAGTTATTCAAAGCGAAACGTTGGTCAATCGCGAAGCGTGATTTCACGCGAATCGTTAATTAACGCAAAGAGTTAACCAACGCAAAGCGTTAACCAACGCAAAACGTTGGTCAATCTGAATCGTTGGTCAATAGGAAGTGTCAGATCAACGCGAAGCGTGAGTAAATCGACGCGAAACGTAAGCTAAAGCGAGCCATAAGTCAGCCAATGCGAAGTGTTAAATATTCAAAGCGAAGCGTTGGTGATTCACAAAGCGTGATTTCACGCGAATCGTTAATTAACGCCAAGCTTTAACAAACGCAAAGCGTTTGTCAATCAATAGCGTTGGTCAATAGGAAGTGTCAGGTCAACGCGAAGCGTGAGTAAATCGACGCAAAACGTAAGCTAAAGTGAACCGTAAGTCAGACAACGCGAAGCGTTGGTTAAATTCAATGGTTGGTTAAATTCAAAGTGAAACGTTGATGATTCGCGAAGCGTGATTTCACGCGAATCGTTAATTAACGCAAAGCGTTAATAAACGCAAAGCGTTAACCGACGCGAAGCGTTGGTCAATAGGAACCGTAAGCTCAAGCGAGGTCAAAGAGAAGCGTTAGTCAATAGAAAGTGTTAGGTCAACCCGTAACGTAGTCTAAAGCGAACCGTAAGTCAGAAGCGTTAGTTATGCAAAGCGAAGCGTCAGTGATTCACGAAGCGAGAAAATAAGCGAATCGTTAACCAACGCAAAGCGTTAAAAAACGCGAAACGTAAGCTTAAGCGAACCGTAAGTCAGCTAACCAGAAGCTTTGGATAATGAGAATCGTTAGTTTTTCAAAGCGGAACGTTGGTTATTCATGAAGCGTGATTTCATGCAAATCGTTAATTAACGCAAAGCGTTAACCAACGCGAACCATAAGATCCACCAAGCCATTAGCCAGCAAACGCGAAGCGTTGGTCAATAGCCGTTAGTCAATAGAAATTGTATGGTCAACGCGAAGCGTTATTAATTCAACGCAAAACGTTGGCAAAAGCGAACCGTAAGTCAGCAAACGCGAAGCGTTGGTTAATGAGAGACGAAAGTTATTCAAAGCGAAACGTTGGTGATTCGTGAAGCGTGATTTCACGCGAATCGTTAATTAACGCCAAGCTTTAACAAACGCAAAGCGTTTGTCAATCAATAGCGTTGGTCAATAGGAAGTGTCAGGTCAACGCGAAGCGTGAGTAAATCGACGCCAAACGTAAGCTAAAGTGAACCGTAAGTCAGACAACGCGAAGCGTTGGTTAAATTCAATGGTTGGTTAAATTCAAAGTGAAACGTTGGTGATTCGCGAAGCGTGATTTCACGCGAATCGTTAATTAACGCAAAGCGTTAACCGACGCGAAGCGTTGGTCAATAGGAAGTCAGGTCGAACGAAAGCTAAAGCGAACCGTTAGACAGCCAACGTGAAGTTAACGCGAAGCGCTAGTAAATCAACGTATAGCGTTGGTAAACGCAAAGCGTTAACCAACGCGAACCGTAAGCTTAAGCGAGCCGTAAGTCAGCCAATGCGAAGCGTTGGTTAATGAGAATCGTTAGTTTTTCAAAGCAGAACGTTGGTTATTCGTGAAGCGTGATTTCACAAGAATCGTTAATTAACGCAAAGCGTTAGCCAACGCGAACCGTAAGATCAAGCGAGCCGTAATCTATCCAACGCGAAGCGTTGGTCAATAGGCGTTAGTCAATAAAAAGTGTTAGGTCAACGCGAAGCGTTGGTAAACGCAAAGCGTTTACCAACGCGAAACGTTGGCTAAAGCGAACCGTAAGTCTGCAAAAGCGAAGCGTTGGTTAATGGGAAACGTAAGTTATTCAAAGTGAAACGTTGGTGATTCGTGAAGCGTGATTTCACGCGAATCGTTAATCAACGCAAAGCGTTAGCCAACGCGAAGCGTTGGTCAATAGGAAGTGTCAGGTCAACGCGTAGTGTGAGTAAATCGACGCGAAACGTAAGCTAAAGCGAACCGTAAGACAGCCAACGCGAAGCTTTGGTCAGTGAGATTCGTTTGTCAATAGGAAGTGTTCAGTCAACGCGAAGCGTTATTAAATCAGCACGAAGCGTTTTGTACACGCTTTGCGAAACGTAGGCTAAAGCGAACCGTAAGTCAGCGAAGCGTTACTTAATGGGAAACGTTACTTATTCAAAGCGAACCGTTGGTGATTCGCGAATCGTGATTTCACGCAAATCGTTCATTAACGCAAAGCGTTAACCAACGCGACGCGTTGGTCAATAGGAAGTGTCAGGTCAAACGA
Organism: Nineta flava; assembly: GCA_963920215.1. Lineage (NCBI taxonomy): Eukaryota > Metazoa > Arthropoda > Insecta > Neuroptera > Chrysopidae > Nineta > Nineta flava. The sequence continues at coordinate 63,572 of CAWUAZ010000001.1, forward strand.
AAGCTTAAGCGAACCGTAAGACAGCCAACGCGAAGTTAACGCGAAGCTCTAGTAAATCATTGTATAGCGTTGGTAAACGCAAAGCGTTAACCAACTGGCGCTTTAAGCAACTTTACTAGCGCTTCGCGTTAACTTCGCGGTTGCTGTCTTACGGTTCGCTTTAGCTTTCGTTTTACCTGCCACTTCCAATTGACCAACGCTTCTGGTTGACCAACGCTTCGTGAGATAACAAAACTCAGGGCTGAGCAAGATAAAAAAACACGTGTTGTTAAAAATGTTGTGAAACCAAAGAAAAAACCTAATTCTCCGGCTATATCTGAAGATGATCAAGTGACTCAAGAAAAGTTTGTAGATGCTCAAGAAACTATTTTTGATGATCAAAATGACAAGAAAATTAACGATAGTGAACAATTCACTGAAGTTACTTATAAAAGAAAACGAAAAGAAATTATTGTTGGAAGTTCATCAACCAAAGGGCATTTAAAACCTGCAGAAAAGAATCTGTGATCTACGTAGGCCGAATTCATGGAAGCAATACAGAACAAAATGTAATAGACTACTTGACAGAAAAATACCCAGGACATGAATTTGACTGCACCAAGCTTCAAACAAAAGGAAAAAACGCTAGTTTCAAAATAGGTGCTAGTGATGAGTTACGAAATGAAATATATTCGCATAGCGTATGGCCTGAAGGCTCAATCATAAAACAATTTAAATTTTTTCGGACCGCAGCACATTTTACATCCAACTAAGGCACAAACGAAATTAAAAATTTTAAGCATTAATATTTAATGCCTTAGAAATAAAATCAACGATCTAGAAGTGCTATTAAATTCTGAAATGAAACAAACTCAAGTTTTATGTTTATCTGAACATTGGCTAACGCCATTAGAACTTTCTTGTGGGATCAGTGTATCAGATTTACAATTAGCATCTGGATACGCCAGAACTATTAAGAAACATGGAGGTGTGTATTTTTGTGAAAAATGGCATCGAATATCAAGTGTTAAATGAAATTCAAAAACTAAATATTGAAGTGGAGTTTGAGTGCTGTGGAGTGGAACTCAGTGACTTGGGTACTATTGTTGTCTCGATATATAGATCCCCTTTGGGTAATGTTAATAGATTTTTTCAATCTTTTGTGGAATGCATAGAGCTTTTATTCAAATTTGACAAAAATCTCATTATCACCGGAGACTTTAATATTAATTTTATGAATAATGACGATGAAATTGTAAAAAATTTCAATAATATTATTTTATCTTTTGACCTATCCCTTAGTGTAAGGAACCCAACGCGAATTTCGAAACACATGCTACTTGTATATACAATATTATTACCAATATTGAGAGTTTTAAAGTAAATTTATTCGATACATATCTTTCAGATCATAGAATTCTTTCTTTGGAAACTATAATGAACGATAATCCCAAATATAAAACAAAATACTTTGAAAAGCGACCATTCTTTGATAGTAATTTCGAATATTTTAATCATTTAATTTCAAATGAATCATGGGATAGTATAATGAGTATAGGTTGCACGGATGAAATGTATAATGAATTCTTTCAACTATTTTCATATTATTTTGATCTAGCTTTTCCAAAGACCCTAAAGAAAATTAATAAGCAGAATAACCACAATAAAAAAATAAACTTTATAACCCCAGAAATAAAAAAATTATCTGAATCTAAAAGACAGTTGTTTATTCAAATAAAGGAATTTAAAGGTGATATTGACTTGAAAACACTGGAATATTATAAACACATAACAAAATATACAAAAAAGTTTGTTTACAAACAAAAATTTTTGTATTATGGCAATATCATTAAAAACTCAGATAATCCAATAAAAACGTCATTCATAAATGGTATGTCAAGAGGTGAAAGAAAGGATTACCCTATTGTCGAAATAAAACATCCAAGATCAGATGGAGTAATCACGAACCTGTTTGCAATCGCAAATGAATTCAACGATTACTTTTTAAACGTTACCAAAAATCTAAACGTTAGTAAATCAAGTCATATCAATATCGAAAGTTTTAAATACACTCAAAATAATTTTTTCTTGTATCCAACGAACTATGTGGAAATTTATAACATTTGTCAACAATTAAAAAATAAAAAATCAATTGGATATGATGACGTGCCAGTCAAAGTAATCAAAAGTTGTGCTGATGTTGTATGTTTTCCACTTAGTGAAATAATAAATAAATGCTTTGAAACAGGAGTATTCCTAGCTCAGTTGAAAAAGGCAATCATAGTACCCTGCACAAGAAAGATAATAGGGAAATATTAACTAACTACAGACCAATTTCACTTCTCTCCAACTTTTCTAAAATTGTAGAAATGGCTATCCAGAAGAGACTAACAAATTATCTTGAATCTTATCAAATTGTAAATAAGAATCAACATGGTTTCACAAAGGGAAGATCTATTGAAATGTCAATTTTTAAGGCAGTCGATACGATCTTAAACGCCTGGAATGGCAAAAATCCTTTGTCAATGATTTTGTTAGACTTGACAAAGGCTTTTGATTGCCTTGACAAAGAAATTTTACTGAAAAAGCTAGACAATTATGGCCTAAGGGGTTAAGCTCTCAAACTCTTTGAATCGTACTTAACTGACAGAGAACAATGTGTCAAATTAGCTAGCAGCTCCAAATTTAACTATATACACTCGGAATGGAAAAAGGGTATAAAGGGAACACCTCAGGGTAGCATTTTAGGTCCTATATTGTTTGTTCTATTTATAAACGATATGTCTACTGCAATAGAACATCAGACACTTTTGTTTGCTGATGACACTGCGGTTCTGTGCGAGTTAGAGAATGAGGCGTTACTTCCTCAAGAAATGACAAACACTGTCAACAAATTGCAGCAATGGTTTTCTCTAAACCGATAAAGCCTAAACGAAGAGAAGACGGAGATTACAAAATTCGGTAAATATTTTAAATTTCCCTCAATCTTAAAAGTTATAAATACTGATGTCATACCAAAGGATACGGTGACATTTCTTGGAATTAGGATTGATAATCAGCTGAGCTGGAGGTCTCATGTGGAATTTATTTTGCCAAAATTAAGCAGGGCGGTTTACGTAATCCGATTTTTAAGAAATTTTCTTGATAGGGATACATTATTGCATGTCTACCACGCGTACTTTTGCTCAATACTACAGTTTGGAGTGGTGTTCTGGGGAAACTCAACACATACCCAAAAAGTTTTTTTATTACAAAAAAAAAATGTTTACAAATTTATTGACAAATTTATTACGATACATCAACATTTGTTTTATTTTCACACAAAATAAAAGTTTCAATCTTAGGCCAAGCTACAGTGTTAGAAGCTACAATGTTAACTCTTCTAAAAAGTGTTTGAAGAAAACAAACTACGTCATTGTTTGGAGAATAGTTCCATATGATATTGTGTGATGTTTTTCACTCGACTTTATTGATTATAACTTTTTTATTAACAATTTTATGCAAAAAATCGCTATTATTTTAGATTTTTGCTTATAAAATCAAAAGTCTCAGAGTACTCGTGATGGTGTCAAAAGATAGTGTCAAATTGTAGAGAATGAAAATACGAAGAAAATGAGAGGTCGAATGATTAGATCGGGCGGTTAGTTTCGTAGAAAACCGGGAAAAACCGGTCAAAGTGCAGTTTTTAAAAAAATTCGTAACTCGGTTATTTTCTTAATTGTAGCGTAGATTCTCCGGCCAGTATTAGTTTTTAATATAAACTTTATATGTACACAAGGCAGGCACCTGCTGGTTTTTCCCGATTTTCTCCGAAACTAACGATTAATTTCTTTGTATTTTTATTCTCCACTATATCTCTCTTTACACCATCTTGACTACTTTGATAGTTTTAATTTTATAAGCAAAAAACTAAAATAACAGCGGTTTTTTGCATAAAATTGTTAATAAAAAAGTTATAAATAATAAAGTCTAGTGACAGACATCTCACAATATCATATGAAACTATACTCCAAATAATGGCGCAGTTTGTTTTCTTCTAACATTTTTTACATGAAAAAATCCCTGTAGCTTGGCCTATCTATAATATTTATTTATATAAAAGTTTCATATTTAGCGCCTATGATAAAAGTTTTCAAACAAAAAATGTTTATTTTAAAGAGAAAAAGATTTTTTTTAACAAATTTTTTTTCTATCTCCTAAGGTTTCAAAGATATATATAACACGTTCCGATGTTGCCCATTCACGAACTGGACCTCACTTTTTTGGTCTAGAACACACAAAAAAAATTTCAGCTCGTTATCTATTTTCGTTTTTGAGTTATCGGCTTCACAGACGGACAGACGGACGGACGGACGGACATGTGAAAATGGCCGAATTAGGCCATTTTTTGAATACCTTTGTGAAGCATTTTTGTCAAGGATTAATATTTTCGAGCGTTACAAAGTCGGGAGTAAACTTAATATACCTTGTATATTTACAAATATACTGGGTATAACAAGTAATGAAACAACTAACTGAATTAATTGTTTGAATACCCAGTATATACTGAGTTGTATATCAATGTTTGAATTGTTAATATTTCTGCCTATTCAATTTTTATAAAATATGAATTATTTGTTAATGTGTGTTTTGTGTTAATAATTAATATTGAAACAATAAAAATGTTCTTGCATTTAAAAAAATTTATATTAATGTTCTTGCGATTTTTATATTGAATTGTTTAAATATTGAGTTATATTATTGAGTTAATCAACGCGAAGAGACTGTTAACGCAAGGCGTCGGTCAACGCGAGCCGTTAGGCGACGCGAAAAGTTGGTCAATGAGAAGCGTTAGTTATTCAAAGAGAATCGTCAGTGATTCAACGCGAAGCTCGAATTCACGAAAAACTTTCAAGCTCGATTTCACGTTTATCAACGCGAAACGTAAGCTGAAGAGGAACAAAAGTTAGCCAACGCGAAGCGTTGGTCAATGAGAAGCGTTAGTCAATTAGAAGTGTTAAGTCAACGCGAAGCGTTGGTAAACGCTTTGTGTTTACCAACTTTGCGAAATGTTAGCGAACCGTCAGTTAGCCAACACGAAGCGTTGGTTAATGAGAAACGTAAGTTATTGAAAGCGAAACGTTGGTGATTCGCGAAGCGTGATTTCACGCGAATCGTTAATTAACGCAAAGCGTTAACCAACGCGAAGCGTTGGTCAATCAGAAGCGTTAATCAATAGGAAGTGTCTGGTGAACGCAAAGCGTTAGTAAATCGACGCGAAACGTAAGCTAAAGCTATCCGTAAAACAGCCAACGCGAAGCGTTGGTCAATGTCAAGCGTGAGTTATGAAGCGAACCGATTAACCAACGCAAAGCGTTAACCAATCCGAAACGAAAGCTAAAGCGAACCGTAAGTCAGCCAACGCAAAGCGTTGGTCAATAAGAAGCGATAGTTATTCAAAGCGAACCGTTTGTTATTCAACGCGAAACGTGATTTCACGCGAATCGTTAATGCTTAAAGTAAACGTGAAAAGTAAGTTAAATCGTAGCGATAGTTAATGCGAAGCGAAAGCACGCGTACGTTATATTACGCGAAGTGTTAGTTGACGCGAAGCGTCAGTCGATACATAGCACTAGATAACGAGAGGAAGTTAACGCGGAGCGTAAGCAACTTAACGCTGAGCGTAAGCAAGTTAACGCTGAACGTTAGCAATTAACGCGAAGCGCTAGTAAATAGACGCATAGCGTTGGTAAACGCAAAGCGTTAAGCGTTAACGTTAGCTAAAGCGAACCGTAAGTCAGCCAACGCGAAGCGTAGGTTAATGAGAATCGTAAGTTATTCAAAGCGAAACGTTGGTGATTCAAACGTTGGTGAATTAACGCAAATTATTATATATATAGATATATATTGAAACGAAAATTTTCTAAACTACTTTTTATGAATTTTAATTTCCTTGTTCAAGTTCCAATTGTCTAATTGTTAGTTTTTTTAATATAATATATAGTACAAATTGTAATTAACTATATAGTTATTAATTTTTTTTTTTTAAATTTGATTTAAAGATGTAAATACATAGTTAATTTGGATAAATCTCACAATGGAATACAATCGTCTGACAACAGAATCAAATTCTTGCGATTACTCACTGAATCGAATTGGATTCGAGTTTCAAGATAATTATTGATTCTGTTGATGACGAATGCATTCGACCGCTCGACTATCCAAAAGTATGTGAACTGACTTATTATATTTCTCCGTCGTCCATTACACCTCTGTTGTTGTCTTCTATGTTGTTTTGTTGTTGTCGTCAGTGGTGAATTTTGTGTGTTAAAAAATGTTTTGTAATTTATTTTTTATTTGAGGCACATGGATGTTAGATATTTTATGTGGCGAAAAACATTTCGTCACGATATATATATATATATATATATATATGTAAATGTACAAATACATATATATATATATTTATATGTAAATGTACAAATACATATATATATATATATATATATATATATATATATATATATATATATATATATATATATATATATATATATATTTATATATATATCGTGTTTTTCGCCACATAAAATATCTAACATCGAAGTGCCTCAAATAAAAAATAAATTACAAAACACTTTTTATTAAACAAAATTCACCACTATATATATATATATATATATATATATATATATATACATGTATAAAAATTTTATAGATGATTTTTGATAGGACAGATGGACCTTTGAATAAACTTTTTGCAAAATTTTGACATCTGTACGATACCAACTATTTTTTTTAAAAAGAAAATCACTTAAACCTTGACCTTATATATACATCTGGTTAACAAAACTGAAATAAACATAAAAACAATACTATTTCATGTATGTAATGTTTGCACATGTGCTCGTCTTCGATCGACTCATTTTCAAATTTAAGCACAAATTTTGAGAAAATGGTTGACTTTATGAAGAAAGTTTTCTTACAAAAGTTGTTTATTTTAATGAGAAGAAGATTTTTTTGTTTAAAAATTTTTTTTCTATCTCCTACGGTTTCAAAGATATAATTTTTCCCTCCTGGCGGGGGGAAACACGTTCCGATTTTGCCCATTAACGAACTTTACCTTAGTTTTTTGGTCTTAAACACACAAAAATTTTCAGCTCGTTATCTCTTTTCGTTCTTCAGTTATTGTGTTCACAGACGGACGGACAGACGAGTAAGGCTGAATTAGGCCATTTTATGAATACCTTTGTGAAGCATTTTTGTCAAGGATTAATATTTTCAAGCGTTACAAACTCGGGACTAAACTTAATATACCTTGTATATTTACAAATATACTCTCCTACGGTTTCAAAGATATATATTTTCTAATCTGGCCGGGGGTAACACGTTCCTATTTTGCCCATTAACGAACTTAACCTTACGTTTTTGGTCTAGAACACTCACAAAAATTTTCAGCTCGTTATCTCTTTTCGTTCTTGAGTTATCGGCTTCACAGACGGACAGAGGGACAGACGGACGGACGGACGGACATGTGAAAATGGCCGAATTAGGCCATTTTATGAATACCTTTGTGAAGCATTTTTGCCAAGGATTAATATTTTCATGCGTTACAAAGTCGGGACTAAACTTAATATACCTTGTATATTTACAAATATATAATATACTGGGTATAAAAATACATAAATAATTTCTACCAATAATAGTTCACTTACTTTTGGATAGTCAAGCGGTCGAATGCATGCGTCAGCAACAGAATCAATAATTATCTTGAAACTCGAATCCAAATCGATTCAGTGAGTAGTCACAAGAATTTGATTCTGTTGTCAGACGATTATATTCGATTGTGAGATTTATCCAAATTAACTATGTATTTACATCTGTACATCAAATTATTAAAGAAATAAATAAATAACTATATAGTTTATTACAATTTTTACTATATATTATATTAAAAAATCCTTTCAATTTAAACAACAGTTTGACAATTGGAACTTGAGCAAGGAAATTAAAATTTATAAAAAGCAGTTTAGAAATTTTTCGTTTCAAGGTTGTGGAGGGCTGATTCACAGCATTTTTCCACCTGATACGCGTGTTGGTTGGCACATGAAGCGGATTTCTTGACAATGCCCCCTGAGTCAAATGAAATCCTGTTAGTCGTTCCATTGTTTTCTGTAGAAACGATGACAGACTTATTGGTCTAAAGTCCTTTCCCGTGGAGTGGTTAAGCCTCCCCGGTTTTGGCAAGAAGGTCACTCTTACTGGCTTCCATACGGTTGGGATATAACCCGTAGCCAGGCTTGCCCTGAATATATGACCAAGCGGAGTTAAAGGATGCTCTGCTCCTTTGTGTAAAAGCACTGGGTTTATTCCATCTGGTCCCGGTGATTTGTAGGGGTCAAATGAGTTTATTGCCCATTCGATCTTTGAGCGGTTAATGGCAATCGCCGCTCTTCTCTAGTCCTCGCCAGTCGGTGGGAGACCCTGGTTGAGCCTTTCTTGAAAGGGTTTTCACCATCCACTGCCACCGAATCCGGGAAATGAATCCGGAGCAGTGTCTCGAGTGTATCCTTCGTGGAGCTAGTATACTCACCATCCGGCTTACGAAGATGGAGTCTTGCTCCCTCAGATGTGTTTTCAACAACATGACAGAGTTTCCTCCATGAGTCCATTTTAGCTTTCTTCAGAGACCTTTTGTATTCGGTAAGGGCTTCATGGTAATTATCCCAGTTCCCTAACCTCATTGCTCTGTTAAATAGCTGGAAAACCCTTCGCCTCTGACTCTTTAGGCCCTCATTCCACCAACAAGTCGACTTGCTGATGTCTTTTGAGACCTCTGGGCATTTTTCTTGGAAGGAGTTAATTATTGCATGCTGAAGCTCAGTTGCAGTAAGCTCAATATCCAATACTATTTTAACTTTTTTCGGAATTGTGGCGAGTTTGAACTTAAGTGTCGAATTAGATTCGTCCCAATTTGTGATTCTCGGATCCTGATAGTGTATATTAAATTTATCCGTTCGCACCTCCACATTGTAATAGATTTGTCTGTGATCCGATACAGATGGTTCATCGGATACTAGCCATTTCTTGATTTTACCACTGATTTCATAAGTGCTCAGTGTTACATCAATGACTTCCTTCCGAACTTTGTTAATAAAAGTCGGCTTGTTGCCTTGATTAACTATATCTGAGTTGTTAGCTATGATATAATCAAAGAGGTACTCACCTCTTGTATGTGTGTTTGTGGTACCCCACGCAGTATGATTCGTGTTTGCATCGCATCCGTTGATCAGTTGGTGGTTTTTTTGCCTCATAATAATGGATCAGGTCTTCCATCTCTGTTGATGGTGGTGGAGTAGATGCATCATAGTGTAGGTAGACCGAAGCGATGATTACCACTCCAGTTCCGTTCCCCATGTTGTATTTTACTTTTACTGCTGCTAAATCTCTCCGACAAAACTCTAACAGCGGCAAGACATTGATGTCTTTTCTTGCATAAATGCAAGTTCTGAGTCTGTCCGAGGTTTTATCGTAATTAATTTGTCCTTGTGTATCTCCTAGTCCAAGAATCTTATGGTTAACAGTCCAAGGTTCCTGGATCAGAGCTATGAAAATTCCTCTTTTCAGCACATTTTGACATACAGCAGAACCTTTGATGTGTTCATCAGGGCTCTTGCATCCCCGACGACAAGTTTCGCGTCGTCCCATGGTCTGATATTCAGGACGTTCTCCATGAGCCAGTTTATGGCTGTTGTTCCTATGCACCGCACAACGAGGGTCTCCCTGTCCAGGTGGCAACCCCGATATTGTGGGCTCTCAACGAGCTCTTGGCTACTGAGGGTTTGTAGCATCGAGAGTTGCACCTCTTCGGATTGTTCCTGTGTCATTTTAACCTCAGGATACCCCCGCAATGCAATGTATATCTTTGTTTTTGCGGCGGTTTCAGCAAAGGTCCCCTTTGTTCGTTTTTTCGAGATCTGTTTCGGGCTTGGAGTCCCATCTTCGGATCTCAATCTCTTTTCCTGCGAGTTTTCCAAGGGTTGATTCTCTGAGTCAGACCCCACAGATATCACTGTTTCTGAGAAAACCAGGGATGTGGGTTTTTTTGTCCGGATTTTCCTCTTTATCGGAGGAATCTTTTTCTTCTCAGCTCTTGCTTTCTCTTCAAATGCTTTTCTCTGGGCTGCTCCCGAGAAAATTTTCATTTCCACCTTCAGGAAAGGATTCTGGAGTTTATCGTCCAGATTTTCAGCTGGGCTGGATGGACCTGCAGTTTTTTGTGTCTCGGCGAGGTTTGCTTGTGCAGCCTCAGTTGATTCACTTTTTGAGGAGATTTGAGCCCCAGAGATATTGTAATTTTTAAAGTGTTTTTCCATATTGATCTCACGAAAAAAAACGGGCCGTATACTACCCCATCGGCCACTTGATGGGAAGGGCATTGATACAGTGGAGTTCGCCAGTTGCTCCAAGGGAATTTTTTATGACAGCATTTGACCTTGCTGCCCTTGCCTTCGGCTAGATCTCTTGGCGCAATGCATCGCACTGCGCCAATAGCACTGTACCTTGGGTGCCCCTCCTCTTTCTCAACCGGGCTTGGGGACCGGTTATGGCAGAGTTATTAATACAGTAAATAGTTAAAACTACAATGTAAGAATATAAGTGCAAAGTATACTGAAAAAAAAATTGGAAATAATTGATTAAGTTTTCTCCTTTCTTTCCGTATAAATTTTAAAATTTTATAACGCGTTGAAAACGAGAGAGAGAAAAATAATTTTTCTTTCTTTTTTATGAAAGACTCGTGCTCTTGATTTCGCAAATCAGGGTAACCTAACTTGGCCTGCAGTCGTTGTCGAATGATCTAGGGAGAATTGTTTTTTCTGCATAAAAGACAACTGTCTATCAATCTATATAGACAGATAGATTGAAAGATTGATAGATTGATAGATTGATAGATTGATAGATTGATAGATTGATAGATTGATAGATTGATAGATTGATAGATTGATAGATTGATAGATTGATAGATTGATAGATTGATAGATTGATAGATTGATAGATTGATAGATTGATAGATTGATAGATTGATAGATTGATAGATTGATAGATTGATAGATTGATAGATTGATAGATTGATAGATTGATAGATTGATAGATTGATAGATTGATAGATTGATAGATTGATAGATTGATAGATTGATAGATTGATAGATTGATAGATTGATGGATTGATTGATTGATTGATATAATAATAAATTGATAGATTGATATATTGATCGATTGATTGATTGAATGATAGATTGATAGATTGATAGCTTGATAGATTAATAGATTGATAGATTGATAGATTAATAGATTGATAGTATACAGCTGATCGTGGGAACTTTTTGAAGGCTGTGGGAAAAAAATAGACGCCGGCGCCACCCCCCCGTTTTTCCTCTATATAAATTTGGGTGGTTTTGAAGTTTTGAGGTTTGGGCCCCCTCGCCGTTGGAAAAAGTTTACCGAGGTAATTACAGGTAAATAATGATTCAGCAGGTGTTTGTGGCTAGCCCAATTGATAAAATTTTTCGACGTTGCCCACTTGAAAAATTTGTGGTTTGGAGGTCCACTTATTTCGTGACCCCCTACGCGCCTTTTTCCAAGAATCGCTCTACCTGTAGTGTTTTCTTATACCTGGCTACTCTTGCTGCATTTGCCTATACTTGCTCCTCCTGCAGTAATTTTCTATTCCTGGCTCCTCTTGCTGTATTTGCATATACCTACTCCTACAGCAGTAATTTCCTATACCGTGGGAAAAAACTTATGATCGTGGGAATCGCGCCTCTTGCAGTGTTTTCCTATACCTGACTCCTCTTGCTGCATTTGCCTATACCTGCTCCTCCAGCAGTAATTTCCTATACCGTGGGTAAAAACTTATGATCGTGGGAATCACACCTCCTGCAGTGTTTTCCTATACCTGACTCCTCTTGCTGTATTTGCCTATATCTGCCCCTTCTGCAGTAATTTCCTATACCTGGCTCCTATTGCTGTATTTGCCTATACCTGATCCTCCTGCAGTGTTTTCCTATAGCCAACTCCTCTTGCTGCATTTGCCTGTACCTGCTCCTTCAGCAGTAGTTTCCTATACCGTGGGTAAAACTTATGATCGTGGGAATCGCTCCTCCTGCAGTGTTTTCTTATACCTGGCTCCTCTTGCTGTATATGCCTATAACTTATCCCGTGGGTCCACCTTGTCGTGGTGGGAGGGCCTAGTACCTAGCATGCAAGCCAGCAGGAGGGGAAGATAACGGACCCAATCTTCTCAACGTTGGGGTCAGTGTGCGGATATTGTGCGCTGTCATCTTCGTCATCGTTGGTTTCGGTGTGCGGTGTTCGTGCACTGTCTCAACATTACTTGTCGGCCATGTCATCTGGCCGACATTGTGTTCGTTGAAGACTTCTAACTGGCGGTCCCGTGCATCCCTCCTGGCAGTGGTCGAGGGGTGTTGAGGGTGGGGCCTCAGTTTCTCCGAGATCTGATGTGAGCTTGCTCTGCCGAGGCAGGGTGTGAGGGACTTAGCCACCAGCCACGTTGGTCCTTGGTAAGATAGTGTGCAATGCATGCAGAGAACAGAATCTGCATTGCTTCAGGCGAGTTCCAGTCTGTCCGTGTATTCCGGGACTAGTAACGTGGAGGCCGGGCCCCAGAGTACTGGGGTAGGACTATTAAAGTTCGAGGGTATACCCGTTCCCGGGTATTCCATCCCGCCCCTTTGCACACGATGGCTGGTTTTAAATGAGTTTATGGACATTAAAAAGACCCAAAACGAAACGGAAATGCCACCTTCCGTAAAAGGAGGCCTGGGTGGCGTCCCGATTATGACCAAAACGTCGGGCGGACCAAACCCACCTGAAGATAAAAGGAAAAATCGCAAAAACCTGGCATTACTTCCAGTTTCCCAAAGGCAGTTTATCGTGAAGTATTTTTTAATAAAGAGGAAGGGTGACTCAAGCGACTTTAAGTCGGTGAGCCCATTTTTATATCCCCATAGCAAAGAAATTATACGAGGTTGTGGGACGTTTTAAAGATGTCAAAAAAGTTATCAATGGGTTGTTGGTCGAAACATTCGGCGACAAGATCACTAATGACCGATTATTATCTCTGAAGATGTTAGGCGATCATGAGGTGTTAATATCGCCCCAGGGAACATTAAACAGTTCCCAGGGGGTAATCTTTTGCAGAGACCCCATGATTTGCTAAATCGATGATAGGAATAGGAGTAGTTGAGGCCCGAAGGATTAAGTGGAGGCAGGATGGTGAGTTGAAAGACTCACCTCTCCTACAACTTACCTTTAAAAAGATAGATTTGCCAGCAACATTCAATGCTGGCATTCACAAGAATATCCCAGTGCGTCCGTACATTCCAGTACCGATGCGATGCTATCGGTGTCAAAGATACGGGCACACGGCAGGTAGATATGAAAGGCCTCAAATTTGTGTCTGCGGGGAGCCTTTGCACGAAGGAAGACCATGCAATGAGCCAATTGCATGCGTGAACTGTGGAGGTAGTCACTCGGCAAAGTCAAGGAACTGCCCCAAACACAAAGAGGAGATGGCTATCCAGAAAGTCAGAGTTCTGGATAAGCTCACTTAACCGGAGGCGCGCAGGAGAGTGATGGGCTCCAGCCCTCGCACTCAGCCTGCCGTCTACTATGCCCGCGTCACAGGTACTCCTGCCCCTTCAGCTGACGCTTCAGCTCTGGCCAAAGAGCTCGATCCGCTGATGATGAAAATCATCAGCGAGTTTTTAAATAAAAAAATGAAGGCAAAGCGTCAGCAAGGTCAGTAAAAGCTATAAAAACTTTTCCGGAGGGGCCTATTCAGGTTCCTCCTTAAACAAACAATTAAAGAAAGAGAGAGACTCTAAAGGGTGACGTGAGAGTTTCGGAGGTGGCAACCAATAAGTCCACCTCAGAAGAAAAAAGGATGGAGGTGGATCGTGAAAAGACTCCATCTCTGCAGGCGGAGCTAAGCTCACCGAAGCCGGAGAGGTCCAGGCCTCCGGCTTTAACATCGCTGGGAGGCAGCCCAGCACACAAGCTGCGCTCGAGTCGTCTACTACAGGGTGACGTTGGAGACGGATTCAGATTCCGTCACTTTCTCCGACAAGGAGACGACCAGAAGAGATAAAAGAGACTGGCCGAAAAGGAAGCCCAGGAAGTGATCCCACAACTTCCTGAGGCAACTCATCCTAGCCAATAGAAATGGTAAATATATTACAGAGGAATTGGAATGGTATTAAACAAAGCGACTGTGAGCTAAACATGCTTCTGGCAGAGCATACACCTATGTGTGTATGTATACAAGAAACACTTCTTAGACCGGCGGAGACATATACCCTGAAGGGTTATAACATCCGCCGGTGAGATGTTCTGCCAGATGTTCGAGCAAGGGGAGGTGTTGCAATATTAATAAGGCAGGGTCTATCTTAACAAGACCTTCGCCTTGACACCCCCTTATAAGCTATAGCTGTTAGAATATACGGAACGCTCGAACTCACAGTATGCACAATCTATCTGCCGGCCTTCGATTGGAGTATCGAAGATCTGGCACGTTTAACCTTGCAACTTCCACAAACATTTCTGATGCTAGGTGATTTTAACGCTCACAGTCAGTCTCTATGCTCACAGGGCTGTGAGCATAGAGACACACGTGGGAGACTCATCGAAAGTTTTTTGGATGAGTCAAATACGTTTCTTTTAAATACCGGTGAGAAAACACGATTAAACGCCAGAACAGGTGAAATGTCAGCAATTGATCTGATACTATGCTCACCGGCTCAGGCTCATCGACTGGAATGGATGGTACTCTCTGATCCTTGTGGAAGTGACCATCTACCCATTGAAATTTCTCATAACTCACCGATGTGTCCTACTTCGCCAAGATGGCGTCTTCGTCGAGCCAACTGGGACACTTTCATGGAAAGTTTTCAAGTTACCACGTTAGGGGGAGTCGTAGAAGAGGATGTGGGCAAAATAACCTCCAAAGTCATTGAAGCAGCTACACACGCTATAAGTAAGTCTTCTGGCATTCCACCTAAGAGAAAAGTTCCCGGGTGGAATGTCCTGAGAGTAGCGGTTGCAGAGAAAAGGAGGGCGTTTAGCAAACTGAAAAGACCCACGCAGGAAAATTTGATAGCCTTTAAAAGAAGAAGATCAAAAGCAATAAAAATTAGTCGAGATCAGAAAAGGATGTCTTGGGAGCAATATGTTTCGGCCATCAATACCTCCACACCATCTACGGAGGTATGGAGGAGGGTGAAGGCAAATTCGGGGAAATTTTCCGCATCACCGGCGCCTGCCCTCCTTAATTTGGATGGCCGAGTAATATCGCAGCGTGCCGAAATTATGAAATTATGACCCGGATTTCCTACGGATCAATATACATCACAAACAACTAGAATCCCTCCGGTATAACAACGATTTTACAATGCAAGAACTACTGGAGGCGCTAAAGGGGTCAAAAGATACATCACCTGGCCCCGATACAATACATTATGCCATGATCCAGAATCTGCCTTATCCTGGTAAGTTTGGGTTACTGGATCTATAAAAAAATATTTTTCGGCAGAGCGTTTACCCTCAGCAATGGCGGGAAGCCACTAGTATCCCGCTGCTTAAAGAGGGTAAAGATTCATTGCAACCATCATGCTACCGTCCAATATCTTTGACTTGCTGCTTCAGCAAGATGGTGGAAAAAATGGTGAACAGAGGTCTCGTCTGGTGGCTGGAAACTAATAATCTGATAAGTAAATATCAGACAGGTTTCCGACAATATCATTCGACGACGGATCAACTTGTTCGCCTTGAGAATGCCATTCACGACAACTTTCTCCGGGGCTTCCACTTTGTGGGAGAGTTCTTCAACCTGGAGAAAGCATATGATACGAATTGGAGGTATGGCATTCTCAGTTCATTCAACGTTTTATGTGTGACCGCAAATTTCGTGTCCGGGTGGGTTGCATTGACTCTGGGATCCATTCCCAGGAGAATGGTGTTCCCCAGGGCTCGACGCTTAGTGTCACACGACACTTAGTGTTTTTGCTATAGCGGTCAATCACATCGCAGCTTCAGCCCTGGTTCGTCAATGTCTGTATGTTGATGACCTTGCAATTTTCTATGGAGCTCTATCAATGGATACAATTGAAACAAGACTCCAGCAGGGCATCAACGAAGTGGTGCATTCTGCAGAAAATATTCGTTTTCGATTCTCCACAGTCAAAACTAAAGTGATTCATTTCTGCAGAAAACGCAAGGCACATCCTGATCCGATCCTTTACTTAAAGGGATCCCGCCTTGGATATGCCAACTCTATTAGGTTTCTGGGACTTGTCATTGACAAGAAATTAACGTAGTGTCCACACCTCCAATCCCTGGCAGCGAGTTGTCGCAAGGCAATGAATGTGCTTAAGGGATTGGCTCGTACATCGTGGAGTGCGGACCCTGCAGCAAAAAAAAATAATTTTTATATAGTAAAGTAAAATAATAGTTATATACTAAAGACTAAATATATATATATAGAGTAAAGTATAATAATGGGTATATACTAAAGTATAATTTTGATTATTTACTCATGTATATTAATGATTATATACTAATGTATCATAATGTTTATATAGTAAAGTATAATAATGATTATATACTAAAGTGTAATAATGTTTTATAGTAAAGTATAAAAATGGTTTTATAGTAAAGTATAATAATGATTATATACTTAAGTATATTATTGATTATATACTAAATTAAAATAATGGTTATATAGTAAAGTTTAATAATTGTAATTAACTTAAGTATCACAATGGTTATACAGTAAAGTATAATAATGATTAATAATAAAAAGAAGATGAAACGATCGTTAACATTTATTTTAAATAAATAACTACAAGTGGAATTAGCAAATAAAAATTGTGTTTTTATTATTAATCATTATGGAATTCCACAAATTAAAGCTCAACACAATTAATATAATAATGATTAGATACAAATCTATAATAATGATTATATACCAAAGTACAATAATGGGTTTATTGTTAAGAATAAGAATGACTCTATACTAAAGGGTAATATTGGTTATAAAGTAAAATATAATAATGATTATATATTAAAGTGTAATAATGATTATATAGTTAAGTAAAATAATAGTTATATACTAAAGTATAATAATGTATATAGAGTTAAGTATAATAATTGTTATATATTGAAGTATAATAATGATTATAAAATAAAGTATAAAATTGTTTATATACTTAAGTATAATAATGGTTATATACGAAAGTGTTATAATGTTTATATAGTAAAGTAAAAAATGGTTATAAAGTAAAATATAATTATGATTATATACTTAAGTATAATAATGTTTATACAGTAAAGTAAAAAAATAGTTATATACTAAAGAATAAAAATGTATATACAGTAAAGTATAATATTGGTTTTATCCTAAAGTATAATAATGATTATATACTAAAGTATAATAATTATTATATACTAAAGGAAAAAATATTTAAGGAAACAGTATTTTTCTCCTTGCAAAAAGAAGGACTGTTTTTTTTAAGTGCAAAAAGAAAATAATCTAGTTCGATTTATTTTTTTTCATTAAACAAAGTTTTTTTTAAGTCGAAAATTGAAAAGAAACTAATAGATGCTTTTGATTTAAAGTTTTTTTTTATTTAAAATGAAAAATTGAAGAAATTATTAGATATCATTTAATTATAAATCAAAATTTGAAGTCGAATGTTTTGAATAACATAAATACAAATAAATAAATTTTGTATAAACAAGCATGATTAAGTAAACAGAATAAGCTAGCTAATGTATCGAAAAATTTGTGTATAATTTTGAATTTGCGCTGGTCGTGTGCATTAAGCAGTAAAATCTCAAACAGGATGGGTGTTGCGCTTGTTCGTTGTTTTTTTTTTTTTTTTTTTCCTAGTACAGTATTATAATTTTTAATTAATTTTATAAATAATCTGAGCCAGCGAATGCGCCCATGGTTGTTGATAAACTAAATTATTCGTGAAACATCCATGCAAAAATATATTTTCAAAACAATATTTCTTCAAACAGCAACCATGTTCTAGAATGATGCTTGACGGGTATATATAGCGGCGGCCAGCGCTGATCAAAATCAGTTTAAAATCGACTGTTGTTTGATTCAGTTCAAAGTATATAATTAACTGTTGTTCGATTTAGATCAAGATAAAGTTGGCATTTGTACAAGTATTTCAAAGTTTGAAAATTGTCATTTGTGTTGAAAAATTGAAAAAAAATTGTTGAAAAAGAAATTGGATTCTCATTTTTTTAAAAAGCAATAAAATCAGGTTTTTTGTTTCGTAAAAATTCTGTTTAATTTAATTTTCTTTTTCTTTCTTTAAAAAAACGTGCGTGTCATTCCAATTAGAAAATATATAGTAAGACCTTTTACTAATATATTTTTTTTGTTTTTGTCGAGTACCGAGATCTGTTGCAGGTTCGGACAGCGCTCCTATGAGGCTCTTTATTCCTTTAGCCAAGATACCGCGACATACTAAAGTATAACAGTGGTTATATAGGCAAGAATAGTAATAATTATATACTTAAGAATAATAATGGTTATTTACTAAAGCATAATAACGATTATATAGAAAATTATAATATTGATTATATTCTTAAGTGTAATAATAAATATATACTAAAGTTTAACAATAGTTATATAGTAAATTATAATAATGGTTATAAACTAAAGTATATTAATAGTTGTATACTAAAGTTTAACAATGATTATATACTAAAATATAATATTGATTATATATGAAAGTATAATAATGGTTATATTATAAAGTATAATAGTAATTATATAGAAAAGTACAATACAGATTATATACTAAAGAATAATAATGGTTATATATTAAAGTATAATAAGGGTTATATACTAAAGTATATATAGTAAATGTTATATACTACAGTATAATAATGATTATAAACTTAAGTTAAATAATAGTTATAATAATGATATTATACTTAAGTCTAATAGTGATTGTATACTAAACTATTTTAATGATTATATACTTAAGTATAATAAAGATTATATAATTAAATATAATAATGATTATATATTAAAATATGAAAATGGTTATATAGTAAAGTTTAAGAATTATTATATACTAAAGTATAGTAATGGTTATACAGTTAAGTACAATAATGATTGAATGCTAAACTATAGCAATGGCATTATAGTAAAGAATAATAATGGTTATATACTAAAGTATAGTAATGGTTATATAGTTATGTATAATAATGGGAATATACTCAACTATAATAATGGTTATATATTAATTAAATTAAATACTTATATGAAAAAATTAACTCGTCAACCAGGAATCGAACCTCGGGCCTCTGGATAACTAGTCCAGTGTGCTTCCTCTACACCAAAGACGATTGTGATGTGACAGCCAACTTTTTCATATTATTCTAATTTATTATTTATATTAGATAGTATTTACTTCTTTCTGAAGTGATTTGTTTATTAATATTTGTTTGTTTGTGTATACTTTCGTGTCCACATAACGTTGTTTGTCCAAATTCTTTTCGAATACGTATGACAAACTGTAGAAGACTATAGCGTATACTCCGACAAATTTCATTGTCATTGAATTTATTAATTAAATTAAATACGTATATGAAAAAATTAACTCGTCAACCAGGAATCGAACCTCGGGCCTCTGGATAACTAGTCCAGTGTGCTTCCTCTACACCAAAGACGATTGTGATGTGACAGCCAACTTTTTCATATTATTCTAATTTATTATTTATATTAGATAGTATTTACTTCTTTCTGAAGTGATTTGTTTATTCATATTTGTTTGTTTGTGTATACTTTCGTGTCCACATAACGTTGTTTGTCCAAATTCTTTTCGAATACGTATGACAAACTGTAGAAGACTATAGCGTATACTCCGACAAATTTCATTGTCATTGAATTTATTAATTAAATTAAATACTTATATGAAAAAATTAACTCGTCAACCAGGAATCGAACCTCGGGCCTCTGGATAACTAGTCCAGTGTGCTTCCTCTACACCAAAGACGATTGTGATGTGACAGCCAACTTTTTCATATTATTCTAATTTATTATTTATATTAGATAGTATTTACGTCTTTCTGAAGTGATTTGTTTATTAATATTTGTTTGTTTGTGTATACTTTCGTGTCCACATAACGTTGTTTGTCCAAATTCTTTTCGAATACGTATGACAAACTGTAGAAGACTATAGCGTATACTCCGACAAATTTCATTGTCATTGAATTTATTTATTAAATTAAATACTTATATGAAAAAATTAACTCGTCAACCAGGAATCGAATCTCGGGCCTCTGGATAACTAGTCCAGTGTGCTTCCTCTACACCAAAGACGATTGTGATGTGACAGCCAACTTTATCATATTATTCTAATTTATTATTTATATTAGATAGTATTTACTTCTTTCTGAAGTGATTTGTTTATTAATATTTGTTTGTTTGTGTATACTTTCGTGTCCACATAATGGTTATATAGTAAAGTATAATAATAATTATATACTAATGTATAATTATGATTATATACTAATGTATAGTAATGATTATATACTAGAGTAAAATAATGGTTTTATAGTTAAGTATAATAAAAATTATATACTAAAGTATAATTATGATTAAATACTTAAGTATAATAATCGTTATAAAGTAATGTGTAATAATGATTATATTCTAAAGACTAATAATGATTATATAGTTATGTATAATAATGGTAATATACTAAAGTATAATAATGATTATATACTTAAGTATAATAATGTTTATTTAGTTAAGTATAATAATTGTTATATGATGATAGTGTCATGTTTGGTTGCAGCAAACGTTGACTAACATGCTATTCCACAAGCATCGATCGTATGCCGTGTGGATTATTATCTCAGTAGTCCAACTTTCACAAGGCAGGTTGCTTAGGTATCTGGCTCTTTTTCTACCCCTACCGGATTTACCCTCAACCTTCCCCGTAAGTGCCACTGCTTCAATGCCCCCCTTACGAATAATGTGTCCCAAAAATTCAGTTGCCGTTTCTGAATGCTTCGAACCATATATTTTTTTGAACCAATTTGTCTCCATTTTTTATTGTTGGATACAAAGTCTGACCATTTTATTTTAAGAATTTTTCTCCAGCACCATACCTCACATGTTTTTAATGACTTTACAGCCGTTAACAACTTAACACTGACCACACACATGATTTTAAAATTTTATCTTTTGTAGAGATTCGTATGTTCCTGTTAATATTCTTTTTAATTTGATAAAGGTAATTTTAGCCAATGTTATTCTTCTCTTAATTTCATTTGTTGATTTACCATCGCTTGTAACCAGTGCCCCAAGGTAAGTATAGCTTTTTACAGATTTGAGTGATTCATCATCGATTTGTACATTAATGTTTGGTGGATGTTTGCTTTTCGAAACAACCATGCACACTGATTTATGTGGATTGATGTTCATACCCAGAGCCTTGCTTTGGCGGTTTACCTCGTTAACCAGTATTTGTAGTTTTTCTGCATTATTCGCCATTAGAACTGTATCGTCCGCGTATCGAATATTTGTAATGTTTAAACCTCCCATTTTTATACCTTCTAAGTAAATATAAGTGCCTTATATTTCCGAATACCCTTTCAGTATATAAATTAAACAGCAATGGTGATAGAATGCAACTTTGTCGAACTCCTTTTTTAATGTTAACTTTGTCACTGCTGTCACCACCTATCTTAATTTTCGCTGTCTGCTCAGTGTACATTTTGATTATTAAGTTAAGATCGTTGTA
Organism: Nineta flava; assembly: GCA_963920215.1. Lineage (NCBI taxonomy): Eukaryota > Metazoa > Arthropoda > Insecta > Neuroptera > Chrysopidae > Nineta > Nineta flava. The sequence goes on from CAWUAZ010000001.1 coordinate 85,387, forward strand.
GCCAATATTTAGATTTTTTTCGATTAAGTCATTTTGTCGGATATTACCGAAGGCTTTTGTATAGTCCATAAAGCATAAGTATACTTGTTGGTTTACTTCAAGATGTCTTTAGAAGATTCGGCTTAAGGTAAATAATGCATTTCGCGTGCCCATTCCCTTCCTGAACTCCATTTGCTCTTTGCCAATAAAAGGACTAACTAGTGGCTTGATTTGTTCTAAAACGATCCTCGATAATAATTTCATGAAACCATTGATTAAAGATATAGTCCGGAATTTATCACAGTCATTTGCGTTGCATGTTTTTGGTAATGTTAATATACACGATTCTAAAAAGTCAGCTGGCAATTGTCCTGTTTCGTATCACATTTAGTAGATCCGTATATTTTGTTAAGATGTCTTGTTCGTACGTTTTTAATAGTTCTGCTTCCATACCATCAAGTCCAGGTGCTTTAAATTTTTTTAAACTGTCTATTGCAAACTTCACCTCTTCCTTTAGTATACTAAAACCGCTTCCTGTTTTAAGCACTACTTCCCTGGTTCTTTGGTCATCATAAAGGTGTTCAACGTACCTCTTCCACCTTGCCAATACTTCTTCAGTGTTCACTAGAACTCTACCGTTTTCATCCTTTATGGCGTTTGTTTATGGTTGTTGTTTTATGCCACATATTATTTTTATAGCAGTATATTGCCCTCTTGGATCATAATTTATAAATTCGTTAACTTCATCACAAATTTCATTAAGCCAGTTTTCCTTTTTCTTTCTACACAGTTGTTTTATTGCCTTATCTATCTTTTTGTACATTTCTGGGTTTCTGTTTTTATCAGATCTTTTTTCCTCCATCACTCTTAGAATTTCGTCTGTAATCCATTCATTTTTCTTCCGTACGTTGGTTTGTGCATGTATGGTGGATTTCACTTCTAGAAGATTTGTTTTGATGTGTTGCCATTTACCTTCAACGCTCTCATCTGTTTCCTCTTTTAACAAGGTATTTCGCAACTGCCTTTTTGTTTCATCACCTTCAATATCTTTGTATTTTATCCTCACATATTTATTAGTTCCTGTTTTATTGCACTTTTTATACCCAGTATATTTGTAGGGGTAGTAGGTCAAAATAGTAGGAACAGATTTTGCAGAAAATTTTGCAAAAAGTTTATTCAATTCAAAGGTCCATCTGTCTTATCAAAAATCAACCATAAAATTTTTATACATCATATATACACGTATACATTTATAAACATGTATATATATATATAAATATATATATATATATATATATATATATATGTATATATGTATATATATACATATATATATATATATACATATATATATATATATATATATATATATATATATATATATATATATAAATAAACATATCGATATATATCGCCACTTACGTGACTTTCTAACGCAGCATCGGCTCTTGATTCGCGTTGATGGACTAACGCTTTGCGTTTACCAACTAGATTTACTAGCGCTTCGCGTTAACTTCCTTACGCTCAGCGTTAACTTGCTTACGCTCCGCGTTAACTTTCTCTCGTAATCTAGTGTCGTGTATCGACTGACGCTTCGCGTCAGGTAACTCTTTGCGTAATATAACTTACGCGTGCCTTCGCTTCGCGTTAACTATCGCTACGATTTAAGTAACTTTTCACGTTTACTTTAAGTATTAACAATTTGCGCGAAATGACGCTTCGCGTTCAATCACAAACGATTCGCATTGAATAACTATCGCTTCTCATTGACCAACGCTTCGCGTTGGCTGACTTACAGTTCGCTTTAGCTTACGTTTAGTGTTGGTTAATGCTTTGCGTTGGTTAACGATTTGCTTGAAATCTCGCTTCGCGAATCACTGGCGCTTTGCTTTGCATAACTCACGCTTCACATTGACCAACGCTTCGCGTTGGCTGTTTTACAGTTCGCTTTAGCTTACGTTTCGCGTCGATTTACTAACGCTTCGCGTTTACCTGTCACTTCCTATTGACTAACGTTTCTGATTGATCAACGCTTTGCGTTGATTAACGCTTTGCGTTAATTAACGATTCGCGTGAAATAACGCTACGCGAATCACCAACGTTTCGCTTTGAATAACTTACGTTTCTTAGTAACCAACTAAGCTTTGCGTTTTCCAACGCTTCGCGATGATTGAATAACGTTCGCGTTAAGTTAACACTTTCTATTGACTAACGATTCACATTGACCAACGCTTCGCGTTGGCTGACTTACGGCTCGCTTAAGGTTACAGTTTGCGTTGGTTAACGCTTTGCGTTTACTAACCCTATGCTTCGTTTAACTAGCGTTTCGCGTTAACTTGCTTACGCTCAGCGTTAACTCGCTTACTCTCCGCGTTAACTTCCTCTCGTAATCTACTGCTGTGTATCGACTGACGCTTCGCGTCAGCTAACTCTTTGCGTAATATAACTAACGCGTGCTTTCGCTTCGCGTTAACTATCGCTACGATTTAACTAACTTTTCACATTTACTTTAAGCATTAACGATTCGCGTGAAATCACGCTTCGCGTTGAATCACAAACGATTCGCTTGAATAACTATCGCTTCTCATTGACCAACGCTTCGCGTTGGCTGACTTACGGTTCGCTTTAGCTTACGTTTCGCGTTGTCTAATGCTTTGCGTTGGTTAACGATTTGCTTGAAATCTCGCTTCGCGAATCACTGGCGCTTTGTTTTGCAAAACTCACGCTTCACATTGACCAACGCTTTGCGTTGGCTGTCTTACGGTTCGCTTTAGCTTTCGTTTCGCGTTGATCTAACACTTCCTATTGACTCACGCTTCTCTTTGACTTACGGCTGACTTACGGCTCGCTTGAACTTACGGTTCGCGTTGGTTAACGGTTTGCATTATTCACGCTTCGCGAATCACCAACGTTTCGCTTTGAGAAACTTACGATTCTCATTTACCAACGCTTCGCATTGGCTGACATACGTTTCGCTTTAGCTGAAGTTTCGCGTTGGTTAACGCTTTGCGTTGGTTAACGGTTCGCTTAAATTCTCGCTTCGCGAATCACTGACGCTTCGCTTTGCATAACTAACGCTTCACATTGGCCAACGCTTCGCGTTGGCTGACTTACGGTTCGCTTCGGACTACGTTACGCGTTGACCTAACGCTTCCTATTGACCAACGCTTCTCATTGACCAACGCTTCTCATTGACCAACGCTTCTCATTGACCAACGCTTTGCGTTGGTTGACTTACGGTTCGCTTTAGATTGCGAGTCGCATTGGTTAACGGCTTGCCCTTACAAACGCTATGCGTTGGTTTAACACTTTGCGTTGGCTAACATACAGTTCGCGGTAACTTACGTTTCGAGTTGATTCATGCTTTTCGTTGGGTAACGATTCGCGTGAAATCACGCTTCGCGAATCACTTCGCTTTGGATAGCTAACGCTTTTTATTGGCCAACGCTTCGCGTTGGCTAACTTACGGTTCGTTTTAGCTTACGTTTCGCCTTGGTTAACGCTTTGCGTTGTTTAACGATTGTCGTAAAATTACGTTTCGCAAATTACCCATGCTTCACTTTGAATAACTAACGCTTCTCACTAACCAGGCTATCTTACGATTCGCTTTGGCTTTCGTTTCACTTTGCGTTTACTAACGCTTCGCGTTGATCTAACACTTCCTATTGACTAACGCTTCACATTGACCAACGCTTTGCGTTGGCTGACTTACGGCTCGCTTAAGCTTACGATTCGCGTTGGTTAACGCTTTGCGTTGATTAACGATTCGTGTGAAATCACGCTTCGCGAATCACCGACGCTTTGCTTTGAATAACTAACGATTCTCATTAACCAACGCTTCGCGTTGCCTGACTTACGGTTCGCTTTAGCTTACGTTTCGCGTCGATTTACTAACGCTTCGCGTTGACCTGACACTTCCTATTGACTAACGCTTCTGATTGACCAACGTTTCGCTATGAATAATTTTCGTTTCGCATTAACCAACGCTTCGCGTTGGCTAACTTACGGTTCGCTCTAGCGAACGTTTCGCGATGGTAAACGCTTTGCGTTTACTAACGCTTCGCGTTGATTTAATAACGTTCCGCGTTGACTTAACACTTCCTATTGACTAACGATTCTCATTGACCAACGCTTCGCGTTGGTTGACTTACGGCTCGCTTGAACTAACAGTTCGCGTTGGTAAACGCTTTGCGTTTACCAAAGCTATGCGTTGATATACTAGCGCTTCACGTTAACTTACTTTCGCTCAGCGTTAACTTGCTTACGCTCCGCGTTACCTTCCTCTCGTAATCTAGTGCTATATATCGACTGACGCTTCGCGTCAGCTAACTCTTTGCGTAATATAACTTACGCGTGCTTTCGCTTCGCGTTAATTATCGCTACGATTTAACTAACTTTTCACGTTTACTTCAAACATTAACGATTCGCGTGAAATCACGTTTCGCGTTGAATCACAAACGATTCGCTTGAATAACTATCGCTTCTCATTGACCAACGCTTCGCGTTGGCTGACTTACGGTTCGCTTTAGCTTACGTTTAGCGTTGGATAACGCTTTGCGTTTACCATTCGCTTAGCGATGGTTAACGCTTTGCGTTTACCAACGCTTTCCGTTGATTTACTAAAGCTCAGCGTTGACTAACTTATCAAGTCGCCTAACGGCTCGCGTTGATTATCTCAGTTATATAACTCAATATTTAAATATATAAAAATCGCAAGAACATTAATATAAATTTTTTTAAATGCAAGAACATTTTTACTGTTTCAATATTAATTATTAACACAAAACATACATTTACAAATAATTCATATTTTATAAACATTGAATAGCAGAAATATTAACCACTCAAACATTTATATACAACTCAGTATATACTGGGTATTCAAACAATTAACTCAGTTAGTTGTTACATTACTTGTTTACTTCTTAGTTCGGCCGAACACACACATTGACTAGTGCTTGAGCGAAGGATTTTTCTGTTGTATCACAATTAATTTTTCATTTCAAAATTTTGAAATGAAAATTGCACAAAATATTTGTCAAATGTTCATTTTTGATATGTTAAAAGGTTGAATGAAGGGCCGTGTTATTCGGATTCAGGCGGGTCTCCAGCGTGAGTTTAAATTTAGATTAAACTAACGTTCAGATATTGTGGCAAAAACTATTGAAATTAAATAAGCTAACTATTTTAATCGAGTACTTTAGTTTTTGCCGCAATATGTGAAATATATAGAACGCCTTTTAGTGCGGGGGCCCAAAAACACGCAAACCCGAACAACTCGAAATATGACCGATCAAGTGAAAGATTGTAGTACTCGGTTGAAATAGTTAGCATAATGCTTAACTATTCAAATTCAACAAGAACTATTCCAACCTAGTACTTTAGTTTTTGCCACAATATGTGAAATATATAGAACGCCTTTTAGTTCGGGGCCCAAAAACACGCAAACCCGAACAACTCGGGGTATGACCGATGAAAAATATATATAATGGCTTTAAACGCTTCATATCGTTGAATAATCTATTTCATTTTATGCATTAGAAAAAAATTAGAGAAAATATGCTTTTTTTAGCCTTTGAAACCCATGTAAAACCCTAAAGCAACAAACAATCTGAACGAAAAGATAATTAAAAGAATTATTTATTTAAATTGACAAACAATACTGTTATTGAGTTAGTAACAACAAAGGACTTCTAGTCCAACCAATACATTTTTATCCAAAAATAAAAAATACTGTCGTGTAGGAAAAAAAATTCTAAGAAAAGTTTCGGTGTGGAGTAACTCGATCCGAAATGGCGAAGTTAACCAAAAAAATAATAATACACTAATAATAATTGAAATGAACTTTTGTATTTTTTTATTTGAAATATAACTATTCAAGAATGATGTCTCTCAAGGCCAGTGCTGTACGACGAAAATGAAAATAGAAAAAAATATTGTAAAAAACGCTCCCCCCCCCCCCACAAAAAAAGCAATTTCTCAAAGTCATTTTTCGGGGCTAAAAAATTATGAAATCGTCTCAAACTTTTAAAAGCTTGAAAGAACAACTCTTTCAGAAAAAAATAACGTTTTTTTACGACTTCCCGTGGGGCAACAATGGCTAATTTTCAAAGACGCCTTTTTTTTAAATCAATATATCTCAAAAACGAAAAAATTTTTTTCAATTCTGCAAAAACTTACTTAGTCTGTTTCATTAAATCTACCTTTGTGGTAAATTTCAAATAAAAATACTCAAATTTGAAACAGTTATGGTAAAAAAAAGAAATGGCATTAATCGAAAGCTTTTTTTACTACCTACAACTTGCTCGAAATTATCAGCACAATCGAACTTGAATAGTCAATTTCTAACGCATTAATATTAAGCTTTAAAATTATTTAGGTGGCGTTTTTATTGCTCAACCCTTTATGTTAAAAAACCACCCCCAACTCGACAAGGTGCATGAGTAAAGTACTCGAAATTATCAGCACAATCGCACTTTAAGGGTCGATTTCAAACGCATTAATAATGGGCTTCAAAATTACTTATGTGACGTTTTTATTGCTCAACCCTTTATATTAAAAAACGACCCCCAGCATGATGACGTGCAAGAGTAAAGTACTCGAAGTTATCAGCACAATCGAACTTGAATACTCAATTTCTAACGCATTAATATTAAGCTTTAAAATTATTTAGGTATCACACAACTAATTAGATATATTTTGAAATACAGATGATTCTGTTTGTGTAAGCTTTTAATAATTGCCAAACGTGCAAGCAAATGTTACGTGAGCTGAAATGAGAAACGCTACGGGCAATAATAAGGGTGAGTGACAGCGTTTATGGGCAGCATCATTCGACTGTAGCGGTCTGCATTTCCACTTGCTGTTGAAAGAATACGTAATCTTGACTAGTTATACTTGCTAATAATTGCTATACTAATGTTTATGTCGAAAATTTAAAATTTTAAAATTCGGAGTTGGATAATTGTTAAAATATATACGGTTTCATTAATTTTGAAATAACCCTCTATTAAGATAATAAAATTAAGATAATTGAGATAATAAATATGAAACCTATTGCAATGTTTTCCCCATTATACAGAAATTTCAGGGATACATAAGCGGACTTGCTTTTTATTAAAGGATGATTGCCATCTCTTGTTGAGGATGTAGAAGGTAAAAGACTGATATATTAAATAATTAGCAACAAGTTTTTCTTAAAAATATATTAAAAGTATAAAAGGATTGTTAAAATGTATTTTTATTTCATCCTCAAAAATAGTATGCCAATAATAAATATTGTCTGATATTAAATAATGTTACTAATGTGTATAGCTAAAAAATAAAAATACGAGCTTTTTTGAAATGAACTAACGAATATGCTTTTTTCTACTCTGAAACTAGCAGCCAGCTCTGACTGCTAGTCTCAGAACCATCCTACAATCACATACTGAATTTCATTTATGTTATAGTTTTAATCAAGAGTTTTGGTATAAAAAAACACATTTTTGCATTTGAACTGTTTTATATTGTGTTTACAAGAGATACATTTTGGTGGGAAGAGGCGTTGGCCGATTTAATCGATTCAAGGATTTGGGATTACTCTTTAGCTTCAGAACACGATTATTTTTCAGCTATCGGATTAACGGGCATCGGGAAATGGGGTAATAAAATGTTTTATGGCTGTACCAAATTTTTACTCTACAATAAATATTTCCAACCGTTACAACTTTAGAAATGATAATGACAACTTTAGAAATGATAATGACATTTACGACTTTTAAATATACGACAAGTATAAAATTATGTAATTAAGAAATTCGATAAGCTTACATGAAAATAATAACTATTAGTTATTTTCTCGAGTTCACAAGTTTAGTAATTACACAGTAAAAAATTCTTTTGAATTATTATAACGTTTTTTTTTTAAGATTATTGGTATATTTTTTCCCAACAAACAACCTTATCACTGTAATAGTTAACAGTTAAAATGTTAAGTCACACATTCACTGAATCTAGTAAAAACACTAATAGTTAATTCAACAATTTATTATAAACTTTTTAAAAAAAACATTTTTTCTTTAATTATATGGATAACAAACACTGACTTGACTGTTGAATATTGTGACTGCAATATAAGCGTAGAATAAATGAAATAACAACGCACCAGTGTAGTCATGCAAATTTTGGGTACATTAAAAAAACCTTTATTTTGATGTCTAGGAAGCCAGCAACACCATATCGCAATATTTAATTAAGTGAAAATATAAACTGAGTTGATTGTGCTGAAGTACCCGGTATATACTGAGTTTATGTAAAAAAAGTTTGTTACAAAAGTTTTTATTTTTAAAAGAGTAACATTTTTTCTCTTTACATATTTGTTCTACTTACGGTTTCAAAGTTGACCCGTTTTGCCAATTTTGCCCATTCACGAACTTGACGTTAATTTTTAGCTTTAGAACACACACACACAATTATCAGCTCGTTATTTCTATTCATTTTGAAGTAATCGTGTCCACAGACAGACGAATATGCGGAAATGGCCGAATTAGGTCTTTCTATGAACATCTATGAACATCAAACATTTATGTCTGCCATCAATATTTTCAAGCTCTAGGTACAAAACCACGACTAAACTTAATATACACTCCCATTAAAAAAAAATGAACCAACCTGAACCATATTAGTGGTCCACAATTTTGATTAGTTTTGTAGTAAATGCAAAGGACAGATACAGCAAATTATTTAATTTTTATATGTAAAAGGAAGATACAACACGTTACATGAATTTAGTTTACATATATTTTTTAGAGGATTACTCTGTTTATGACTCCCACAGAAATAAAATATTAGTTATTTAAAAAAATATAACTATCATTATATATATATATATATATATATATATACATATATATATATATATATATATATATATATATATATATATATATATATATATATATATATATTTATATATATATATATATATATATATATATATATAAATATATATTTCTTTTTACACTATAACAACTATATATCTATCTTTCTTTTAATAGTTACAAGCAAAAATATTATACTCATAACTGGACACATCGAAATTTTTATTTAGGTATATGTATATTTCATATTCAATCAGATTTTCAGATTTATACAGAATGTTCATTTTAAACAAGGCACCTAAATATTTGTTCAAGGAAATATTGATTTCGTTTTTGATAAAAATGATGAACATGATGCGGTGAAGCACATCTTGTGGTTATGATGACCTTCAAGGTTATTTGAAGATCAACTTGTACGTTTTAAAGCGGAACCTGTTTTTACAAAAAGGAATAGGTGACTAAAACAGAACATTAAAACTGGATATTTAGGTCTATATTGGCTAAGATTGCTTTTTTGAGAAACACTTTGAGCAATGAGCAACATATCTCTGACTCCATATCCCAGAGATATTAACGATTGGCTACCTAATTCATCCTGATGATGACTACCTTTTAGTCGAAATACGTATTTATAAAATACAAATAATTGTTCAAGGAATTGGGGCAAAATTTTAAATTTATATATTATTTTATTCAAACCATTTTCTATTCTAATACCTTTGAAAATTTTACCTCCAAAGCGCGTGACAGCCTCGCTAAATTTTGAGAAACAGGGGTTAATTTTTCTGGACAATATATATCAGTTCCTAGACTCCAAAGTTATAGCATTTATAGAAACAATGCCACAGGAAAATTAAACATTAATAATCACAGAGGGAAAAACACTTGTTTTGTGCTCCAAAATTATTTTTAATTAAATATCTCCATGTGGCGCTGCTGGTTTACCAGACATAATAATACTGCAACAAACTTACATACGTGTGTGAAGTTAGCACCGCCATTTTGAAACACCAAAAAAATAATCATTGTGCTAGTTTGAGGTCGCGTAAGTGGCACTTACGCGACTTTCTAACGCAGCATCGGCTCTTGATTCGCGTTGATGGACTAACGCTTTGCGTTTACCAACTAGATTTACTAGCGCTTCGCGTTAACTTCCTTACGCTCAGCGTTAACTTGCTCACGCTCCGCGTTAACTTCCTCTCGTAATCTAGTGCCGTGTATCGACTGACGCTTCGCGTCAGGTAACTCTTTGCGTAATATAACTTACGCGTGCTTTTGCTTCGCGTTAACTATCGCTACGATTTAACTAACTTTTCACGTTTACTTTAAGTATTAACAATTTGCGTGAAATGACGCTTCGCGTTCAATCACAAACGATTCGCATTGAATAACTATCGCATCTCATTGACCATCGCTTCGCGTTGGCTGACTTACAGTTCGCTTTAGCTTACGTTTAGCGTCACTTCCTATTCCTTAGCTGTCACTTCCTATTGACTAAGGTTTCTGATTGATCAACGCTTCGCGTTGATTAACGCTTTGCGTTAATTAACGATTCGCGTGAAATAACGCTACGCGAATCACCAACGTTTCGCTTTGAATAACTAACGTTTCTTAGTAACCAACGCTTCGCGTTGGCTGACTTACGGTTCGCTTTAGTTAACGTTTCGCTTTAGTTAACGCTTTGCGTTTTCCAACGCTTCGCGATGATTGAATAAGCATTAACGATTCGCGTGAAATCACGCTTTGCGTTGAATCACAAACGATTCGCTTTGAATAACTATCGCTTCTCATTGACCAACGCTTCGCGTTGGCTGACTTACGGTTCGTTTTAGCTTACGTTTCGCGTTGTCTAATGCTTTGCGTTGGTTAACGATTTGCTTGAAATCTCGCTTCGCGAATCACTGGCGCTTTGTTTTGCAAAGCTCACGCTTCACATTGACCAACGCTGTGCGTTGGCTGTCTTACGGTTCGCTTTAGCTTTCGTTTCGCGTTGATCTAACACTTCCTATTGACTCACGCTTCTCTTTGACCAACGCTTCGCGTTGGCTGACTTACGGCTCGCTTGAACTTACGGTTCGCGTTGGTTAACGGTTTGCATTAATTAAGGATTCGCGTGAAATCACGCTTCGCGAATCACCAACGTTTCGCTTTGAGAAACTAACGATTCTCATTAACCAACGCTTCGCGTTGGCTGACTTACGTTTCGCTTTAGCTGAAGTTTCGCGTTGGTTAACGCTTTGCGTTGGTTAACGGTTCGCTTAAATTCTCGCTTCGCGAATCACTGACGCTTCGCTTTGCATAACTAACGCTTCACATTGGCCAACGCTTCGCGTTGGCTGACTTACGGTTCGCTTCAGACTACGTTAAGCGTTGACCTAACGCTTCCTATTGACCAACGCTTCTCATTGACCAACGTTTCTCATTGACCAACGCTTCGCGTTGGTTGACTTACGGTTCGCTTTAGATTGCGAGTCACATTGGTTAACGGTTTGCCTTTACAAACGCTATGCGTTGGTTTACTAACACTTTGCGTTGGCTAACATACGGTTCGCGGTAACTTACGTTTCGAGTTGATTCATGCTTTTCGTTGGGTAACGATTCGCGTGAAATCACGCTTCGCGAATCACTTCGCTTTGGATAGCTAACGCTTTTTATTGGCCAACGCTTCGCGTTGGCTAACTTGCGGTTCACTTTAGCTTACGTTTCGCGTTGGTAAAAGCTTTGCTTTTACCTACCACTTCCTATTAACTAACGCTTCGCGTTGGCTAACTTACGGTTCGCTTTAGCTTACGTTTCGCCTTGGTTAACGCTTTGCGTTGTTTAACGATTGTCGTAAAATTACGCTTCGCAAATTACCCATGCTTCACTTTGAATAACTAACGCTTCTCACTAACCAACGCTTCGCGTTGGCTATCTTACGATTCGCTTTGGCTTTCGTTTCACTTTGCGTTTACTAACGCTTCGCGTTGATCTAACACTTCCTATTGACTAACGCTTCACATTGACCAACGCTTTGCGTTGGCTGACTTACGGCTCGCTTTAGCTTACGATTCGCGTTGGTTAACGCTTTGCGTTGATTAACGATTCGTGTGAAATACGCTTCGCGAATCACCAACGCTTCGCTTTGAATAACCAACGATTCTCATTAACCAACGTTTCGCGTTGCCTGACTTACGGTTCGCTTTAGCTTACGTTTCGCGTCGATTTACTAACGCTTCGCGTTGACCTGACACTTCCTATTGACTAACGCTTCTGATTGACCAACGCTTCGCGTTGGTTAACGCTTTGCGTTACCAACGTTTCGCTATGAATAATTTTCGTTTCGCATTAACCAACGCTTCGCGTTGGCTAACTTACGGTTTGCTCTAGCGAACGTTTCGCGATGGTAAACGCTTTGCGTTTACTAACGCTTCGCGTTGATTTAATAACGTTCCGCGTTGACTTAACACTTCCTGTTGACTAACGATTCTCATTGACCAACGCTTCGCGTTGGCTGACTTACGGCTCGCTTGAACTTACGGTTCGCGTTGGTTAACGGTTTGCATTAATTAAGGATTCGCGTGAAATCACGCTTCGCGAATCACCAACGTTTCGCTTTGAGAAACTAACGATTCTCATTAACCAACGCTTCGCGTTGGCTGACTTACGTTTCGCTTTAGCTGAAGTTTCGCGTTGGTTAACGCTTTGCGTTGGTTAACGGTTGGCTTAAATTTTCGCTTCGCGAATCACTGACGCTTCGCTTTGCATAACTAACGCTTCACATTGGCCAACGCTTCGCGTTGGCTGACTTACGGTTCGCTTCAGACTACGTTAAGCGTTGACCTAACGCGTCCTATTGACCAACGCTTTTCATTGACCAACGCTTCTCATTGACCAACGCTTCTCATTGACCAACGCTTCTCATTGACCAACGCTTCTCATTGACCAACGCTTCTCATTGACCAACGCTTCTCATTGACCAACGCTTCGCGTTGGTTGACTTACGGTTCGCTTTAAATTGCGAGTCGCATTGGTTAACGGTTTGCCTTTACAAACGCTATGCGTTGGTTTACTAACACTTTGCGTTGGCTAACATACGGTTCGCGGTAACTTACGTTTCGAGTTGATTCATGCTTTTCGTTGGGTAACGATTCGCGTGAAATCACGCTTCGCGAATCACTTCGCTGTGGATAGCTTACGCTTTTTATTGGCCAACGCTTCGCGTTGGCTAACTTACGGTACACTTTAGCTTACGTTTCGCGTTGGTAAAAGCTTTGCTTTTACCTACCACTTCCTATTAACTAACGCTTCGCGTTGGCTAACTTACGGTTCGCTTTAGCTTACGTTTCGCCTTGGTTAACGCTTTGCGTTGTTTAACGATTGTCGTAAAATAACGCTTCGCAAATTACCCATGCTTCACTTTGAATAACTAACGCTTCTCACTAACCAACGCTTCGCGTTGGCTGACTTACGGTTCGCTTCAGACTACGTTAAGCGTTGACCTAATGCTTCCTATTGACCAACGCTTCTCATTGACCAACGCTTCTCATTGACCAACGCTTCTCATTGACCAACGCTTCTCATTGACCAACGCTTCTCATTGACCAACGCTTCTCATTGACTAACGCTTCTCATTGACCAACGCTTCGCGTTGGTTGACTTACGGTTCGCTTTAGATTGCGAGTCGCATTGGTTAACGGTTTGCCTTTACAAACGCTATGCGTTGGTTTACTAACACTTTGCGTTGGCTAACATACGGTTCGCGGTAACTTACGTTTCGAGTTGATTCATGCTTTTCGTTAGGTAACGATTCGCGTGAAATCACGCTTCGCGAATCACTTCGCTTTGGATAGCTTACGCTTTTCGCGTCAGCTAACTCTTTGCGTAATATAACTTACGCGTGCTTTCGCTTCGCGTTAATTATCGCTACGATTTAACTAACTTTTCACGTTTACTTTAAGCATTAACGATTCGAGTGAAATCACACTTCGCGTTGAATCACAAACGATTCGCTTGAATAACTATCGCTTCTCATTGACCAACGCTTCGCGTTGGCTGACTTACGGTTCGCTTTAGCTTACGTTTAGCGTTGGTTAACGCTTTGCGTTTACCATTCGCTTAGCGTTGGTTAACGCTTTGCGTTTACCAACGCTTTCCGTTGATTTACTAAAGCTCAGCGTTGACTAACTTATCAAGTCACCTAACGGCTCGCGTTGATTAACTCAATTATATAACTCAATATTTAAATATATAAAAATCGCAAGAACATTAATATAAATTTTTTTAAATGCAAGAACATTTTTACTGTTTCAATATTCATTATTAACACAAAACAAACATTTACAAATAATTCATATTTTATAAACATTGAATAGCAGAAATATTAACAATTCAAACATTGATATACAACTCAGTATATACTGGGTATTCAAACAATTAACTCAGTTAGTTGTTACATTACTTGTTTTATATTGGATAGTGCAAATAAAATAATAATGAGTTCCCGTTTGAAGAATGGTAGATTCATCATAAGACACAGTGATAAAATAGTAAAGCTCTTGCGCGTAATAATAATAATAAGAAAGAGGGGTACCGCATACGGGTCCCTAGCACCTAGACCAAGGGGTCCTCTGTGCCCTCCTTGAGAACAACCTGTCACCCGAAGGCGAGACGCCTCCGGATAAGAGGTGCTTTTTTAAGCAGATGAAGCTATAGGATTCTGTCAAGGCCAGACGCCACGCAAAAGGCCCACAACTTCTCCGCCGGGATTGCTCCCAGGATTGATGGATCCAAAGTTTCGGACCCAAACATTCTATATCTGACACCTTGCAGGCTTCTGCAGGTGCATATAACATGTATGGAGGTTTCATCGTCCTCCATACAGGTCCTGCAAGTGGGATCATCAGAGATCCCCAAGTTATGAAGGTGGTAATTCAATCGACAGTGTCCTGTCAAAAGCCCCACAACCCTTCTCAACTGCATTCTATTGAGTTTCAACCGAGCACAGTCGAACGGCCTAGCTGTGTTTATGCACAACTTGGCCTGTCGCATGCCCTGCGCAAAGTCCCAGTAGTCGAGGTGAGCTTGTTTAAGCCACCCCTTGATTCGGTAAATTACGGAGCATCTTGCTATGGGAATGATAGGCTCAGGTACACAGCCAAATGTGAGCATTGGCTTTACAATCATTGTGAATAACCAGTGCACCATGTGAGGTTGGAGTCCCCAAGACTGTCCAAATGCTCTCCTGCACATCCAGAAGACACTATTTGCCTTGGTTAGTCTCCAATTAAAATGATCACTCCAGTTCAGTTTTGCATCCAGGATGACTTCCAGATGCTTAACCGTTCCGGTTTGTGTAATTTGAATGCCAGATATGCTGATCATCCGTTGAGCAACTCTTCGTCTCCTAGTAAACAGTACACAGCCCGTTTTTTCCGGTTTGACAGAGAGTTCTTTGTCAATGCACCAGTGCTCCACGTACGAGAGCGCTTGTTGCATCAGATCATAGATAGTGCCCTCGTCTCGGCCTTTGACAAGTATGGATATGTCATCAGCGTAGCCTTGAGCAAATATCCCTAATTCCTTGTGACCGGTTAGTAAGCTATCCACGACGAGGCACCACAGTAATGGCGAAAGAACTCCACCCTGCGGACACCTTCTACCTACAAAGCCTCTAACCGATTGTCCCCCTAAAGTTGTGGTAATACACCTCACTTCGAGCATGTTGCAGATCCATCTTACCAAGATGTCTTCCACCCCGCGCTCAATTAGTGCAGTGCGAATCGCTCCAACCGTTGTATTGCTGAAGGCTCCCTCGATATCGAGGAAAACCCTTAAGGCCATTGCCTTTTCTGAGAGCGCACCTTCTATCGACCCTACTAGTCGGTGGAGTGCAGCATCCACAGAAAGGCCGGCTTGGTAAGCATGGCACTCTGATAGCGGTCTCTCTACAAGACTCGTATCACGAATATGCCTGTCTATTAGCCGCTCAAATGACATCAGGCTTATCGGCCTGAAGTCTTTTGCGTCGCCATAGCTTGGGCGTCCAGGTTTAGGAATGAATACCGCGCGGGATTCTTCCCATTTCCTGGGTATGTAGCCTAAAGCTATGCATGTTTTAAAGATCTCCTTGAGCCTTCCAACAATTATATCCAAGCCCTGTTGTAGCAGTGCCGGGAAGATGCCGTCGGTACCCGGAGACTTGTAAGGAGCAAATCTAGCCACAGCCCATCTCACTTTTGTAATGCTTACGATGAGTTTTGCTGTCACCCAATCCTCCCTGTTTGCCCTTCCACCATCACGCCTCTGATCGTCCGGTTCTTCCATGGTAAAGCCAGGGAAATGCGTGGACAGTGAATGCGTCATGGTCTCAGACACTGTAAGTGATTGACCTGCTAGTTCGAGGCAACCCAATTTTGCAGTATTATCCTTGGATATTACCTTTTGCACTCCAAAGAGAGCGGGCATCATGTTAATGTTGCCACAAAGCTCTCTCCAGGAGTCTTTTTTCGAATTTTTCACTGACCTTCTATACTCTCGCTGCTTCTCCCTAAAGATTAGCCAGTCCGAGTCCAGACCGGTCATTTTCGCTTTGTTGAAGGATGTTCTAGTGTCATGGCGTAGTCTATCAAGACTTCTATTCCACCACGAAACATCCCTAGAGCCGGTAGTAACACTTGCAGGGCAGTTGTTTTCATACGATGAAATCATGGCATCCTGAAGTTCACTAACCGCAGATTCTACATCTTCCTTCGTGTGCAACCTATTCGCACCGCCGGCAAGTAGCCAAGAGAGCTCCCGCCTGTAAGCCTCCCAGTCAGTGCGTCTGGGATTGCGATACGAGGTTACGGTACACGGTTTGGTGAGCATATTAAACACAATGTGTCTATGATCAGATAGGGAAGGTTCATTTGAAACTTTCCACCCCGACAGAAACTGTAGCAGTCTCGGGGAGCAGAGAGTAATGTCAATGACCTCTGACCTAATTCTGTTTATAAAAGTTGGAGACATGCCTCTATTGACAATCTCCAGACCGTTGGCCGAAATGAATTCCAGGAGAGCCCGACCCCTAGCATTTATGTCGGAACTGCACCATTGCGTGTGGTGCGAGTTTGCGTCACAGCCAAGGATCAATAGCAAACCCCGAGATTCACAATATTCGACCACAGTTTCCACCTCTATTGGAGGAGGAGGTGATTCTGAGTCGTACGGAAAATACGCTGAGCACAGAATCACCTCCCTCTCTTGTCCCCAGAGATTAACCTGCACCGAGGCCACTGCAATATCTCTACCACACAGGTGCGGAATAGGTACTGCGTCAAGACCCCTGTACACCAGGCAAGCTCTGGGATTATTAGTCGCGGAAATAACTTTAATCCCCGACCCATTTAGACCTCTGATGCCGTTCGCATATATATATGGTTCGTGCACCAGAGCAATGTTGATATTGTCGGAAGCTAGCCTTTTGCTCAAAATTGCTGCGGCTGCTCCGCTGTGGTGTAAATTAATTTGGATGAAACTCACCATAATTAGTTTACCTTTAATGTTAAGTTGATGGTGGTTTGGGCCCGCTTTTCTTCTTTCTCCTTTTCTTCGCGGACCTCCATCCATCTTTACGTGCGGACTCTGATGGCAGTGAGTCCGCCACTACGGAAAGTGTGGCAGAAGGATTAGTAGCAGATGCTTCAGATTCCTGAGCACCAGCCACCGCCTCACCAGCCACAGCTTTCTTCTCCTTGAGATCTGAGAAGGTGACTCTGGCAACCGCCCCAAGTGTTGCGGCTGCTATCGGTCTCACCCCCTCTAGAACCTGTGTTGCAACGGCACCTTTGGCATTGCCAAAAGTCTTTGGCTTTGCCGGGCGCCGTGCTTCCGGTTAAGGTGCCTCCTCACTCTTAGGTGCCCTCAAACAGGGCGCCTTCCCTGTTTGAGACAGGGACGCACGAACCAGACCAAAGTGGAGAAACCCTCTTCCGGCTAGTTCCGCATGCGATCGGGCTGGCACCCCGAGTACCAGTCTGGTGCTCTTTGGGTGTTCAGTCCGATCGTACACTTTCCAATCCCGGGTGTCAATACCCTGGTTTTGGCGGGTTATCCTCTTCAGGATAATTCCATCCTCCACCCTGGATGTCGGCACCCCTGGGATCCAGAGGAACATCTTCTTAAGGACGATGCTAGGAGGAGGGATGGATGCACTCAACCTCGCACCCTCCCAAGCGACTATTTCCGGTAATGTCTTTATAAGCCAGTCCCTGGAAACAGCGTCCGTGGCTATCACTTCGAGCCCATTTGGACCTGAGGTGAAGCTTTCAAAGCGGGGAACGATGGTCATGTCCCTGTCTAGAGACTCGTCTATCGCCCGCTCAAGGACACCACGGAGCGGGTAAGTTTGTAATATTGTTCTTTAAATTCTCGTGTCACAATGTTAGTTGCCATACTCCTCCGAAACGGCTTGATCTTCGTTTAAGAAATTTTATATGTATATTTGGTAGGTCTGAGAATCAGTCGTTATCTATTTTGCATACCCCTTAGTGATAAAGATGGTCCACCCTAAACATTTTTTTCTGAACGTAAGAAGCGAGCAATTCTTAATCAGTCTAAAGCTAAGAAACTGAGACGACTTGAACTGAAAAAAAAGAGAAATATTGAGGAAATGAACCGAAACGCATGAAAGTATTACTTATCAAAGTAATTGTGGAATAAGCGGATTAATTAATTCCATATCTAAGATAATTCCATAACTATGATAATAATAATAATAATATACTACCTAGATAAGACAAAAGTCTCATATTTTGATATCGAAACCACCGGGTTTGCTGCAAATGCACACATTTTACAAATTGCAGCTATCTGTGATTGTAAAATTTTCAATGTCTACGTACACACTAAGACCAAAATTTCACCGTCAGCCAGTGCTGTTACTCAACTTTACCAAAGATATGGAGACTTGTTCTATAAAGATAAAACAGTTGAAGCTTACAAAATTTTGAATGCTTTGGAATCTTTCGAACAATTTTTATATAAATTATCTATAAAAATAAAATTCTTCAATGGGTGTGTACTAACGAAAAAAGGATAGGGAGTTGGGGAAGTAAGGTGAAACAAATACTTCGAGAGTTAAATATTGGGTATGACATTTGGCAAGTAGTCTTAGATAGGGAGTTTGTTCTTTGTGAAAAAATAAAAGAGTGGGGACTTATATATTTGATGCAAGATATTGATAAAAAATCTTCGTTATCCTACTTCAAAAGCCTGGCACACTACGACAAAGGTGCAAGATATACACATAATCTAGAGTTGGAGTGGAGAAGAGAGTTGGCAGCATTTAGATTGGGTAATTGGAAGTACACAAACAAAAAAGACATGTATGGGAACAGGATATGTTTAATTTGTGAACAAAATATAGAAACAGAAGTACATCTGATCTCAGAGTGTATAGGATTAGAAGAGCTAAGGACAAGAATTTTAAAAAATAATAGGGAGTGGGAAAAGTTAGATTTCTCTGTAAAAGAGGATCAATTAGTGATAGCAAAGTTTTTAAGGGCTATGATGCAAAAAAGAAGAGATAAAATATAGTCAATTTAAACTCTGGGAGATGTTATACTCTAAATATGATATGTATTATTTTTGTCATTTGATTTATTTATTTATTTGTTTTTTTTTTTTATAGTTCTTTTAAATATTGTGTTGCATAGATGCAGATTAATTTTTGTTTTTTTTTTTTGTTTGTAATATATTGAAAAACACAAACGGGTATATCAAATAAACGTAATAATAATAATATAAATTATCTAATGGTCAAAAAAATTATTTGCTAATGGCTCATAATGCCCGGTGCTACAGCGCGCCACGTGCTACAGCGATTGCTAAATTACCCGAAATTTAAGATTTGATTTCAGGGTTTGTGGACACGTTGACTTTATTCCAAACCATTTTAGTTGATAGAAGAGGTCCAGGTCAATTTAAATTAGAAACTTTAAGTAAAGATTTTCTAGACCCTAGTGACCATTATCAGCAAGAGTTTCACGATGTCGCAATACTACAAAATTTGAATTTACAAAAAAATTTATTAAATTCGTACAAAACTTGTGATTATTATTTGCAAGAATTATCTAAGTCTGATAAAAGTAGAATAAATTTACGAATGTTGGCTGAATTAAAAGATCTTATTTCTATTAACATATGAAAAAAACTAGCTTTAAATGATATTTCATGTGATAATTTAAGAAAAAAGTTTAATGAAAAAGGTGAAATTGCTATTATAAAATTATTTACGGAAAAATTAGATGATAACAAGCCACGAATAACCAAAAATAAAAACAGTATCGCAAAAATCTTAGATTTTTAAAACAATCTAAATTCGCCAAATCAAAACAAACAAAAAAAAGTAATAAGAAATTACTAGTCGGTAAAAAAATAATACATTTTAAATTATATTACAAATTATACTTCAAAATTGATAATTATCTTTTATTTATTATGTTAACTTAATGCTTATTAGTATTAATCAATAAAACAGAATATTTGATTTATTATAAAAATTAATTTTTTATTTACATACACCCACAGCTAACCTATCGGAGAAACGACGCACTGAACGTATATTTGAATTTCTGTTGATGCAAGCATGGGCAAAATATGACACTGTACTTCAATATATATGTATATACTTTTTTTTAAACGAATTTTTTATTACTTCATCGGAACAAAATAATTAAATAAAAAACGCCCATAACCTTTTAGCAAATGTAATTAAATATAAACACGCTGAATGTAGAATTTTTTATGTATTTTAAAAATCACCCCTTATATATATTTATTTTATGATAAAAAATTCCAGTTAAAACATTTAACAACAAAACTTTTGTTTTCTTTTTTTGATAAAATTTTTTTAAATCAAGTTTTTACAAGACCCAAAAATAATTGACTTCAGAGGTAAAATTATTAATATATGAGATTATTAACAACTGCAATTGTTGGGCAATTTCGTGTTTTCGGTTTATAATCTGCATAAATTGGTATTAATATATTTTGGATTTCATCATTTTAACTGGTGAATGATTCGACATAATTTTATAATTTTGACTAATTTCTGGTTACAATTTGATTTTAATTATAATACTTCATACTTTAATTGCTGCGAATCTAAAAGTAAGAATTTATGTATATTAAATTTTGGATATTTTGGTAGGAATAATATAACATTGGAAAGGGCTGCACTGGTAAAATATTGTAGCATTTTCAATATACTTTTTAGTTTAAATTAGTTAGGCTCTCACTTTTTTTAAATGTCAAATCATCAATGCATTTACTTTCAATGTTTATTCTTTGCGTTATTAAATAATTATAACATTTTGTAGAGTAAGCATGTTTACTAAAAGTTTAGTTCTCTTATTGTTAGTTATGGTAAATAATTCTTAAGCATTTTTTCTTTGGAAAAATTATTATTGCATATAAATTTCGTAACTAATCAGTATATTTATAATTCAATTTTGTATGAAGATATGTTGAAATTCTTATTTTCTGTCTTCATCTTTATGTTTAAACAGGGAGTTGTCACTTGTAAATGCATTGATAATTGATGTAAAAGTCTAGGTTAATATGTTATTTTACTTCGTGATTTTACCAAAAAAGAATTTCTGATAAAATATCAATTGAAAATCATTTCTCATGAATTTTATACATTGTAAATTCAATTTATTTAATGATGTTCAGTTCATGTAATTTTTTTTGTTATTTTCAAACTTTGTTTTTTTTTTGACACTTGCAATTTTATAGGGAATCTGTAAATGCCAATGTTCATTATTTGTTTTGTATGTAAAAAAAAGTAGGTAAACTCCGCATTTAGATAAAATTATTTATTTGTAAATATTAGTGTATACATTTTGCATAATTATATTTTTTTTGAAAGTAAGTTGATTTACACATATTATGTTATCTACAATATAAAATAAATTATTTAAATATTTTTTTTAAACGTATCACAATTTCATGTTCTTATTTATTGTTCATATTTCAGGAATACAGCTTTTAGTTTGGCAAATGTTCCCCGAAACTCTTTCACGCTACGGCTTTGGGTGATTAAAAATGCACGATCTATAATTTGGCGACCATTTGTTATATCGGGCCCAGGTAATGGGTGGTCATGAATGGGAAATATAGATTCTTCCACAATTTTGCGCACTTTAAATTTCATACTGTCAAATGGTTTAGAATTCTAAATGAATAATAGTATCTGGTTGTTTTTATTTTTTTTAGATACTATTACTAAACCTTTTTATACCCAGTATATTTGTAAATATACAAGGTATATTAAGTTTAGTCCCGACTTTGTAACGCTTGAAAATATTAATCCTTGACAAAAATGCTTCACCAAGGTATTCATAAAATGGCCTAATTCGGCCTTTTTCACATGTCCATCCGTCTGTCCTTCTGTCCGTCTGTCCGTCTGTGAAGCGGATAACTCAAAAACGAAAAGAGATAACGAGTTGAAAAATTTTGTGTGTGTTTTAAACCAAAAAAGTAAGGTCAAGTTCGTTAATGGGCAAAATCGGAACGTGTTTCCCCCCGCTAGGGGGGAAAAATTATATCTTTGAAACCATAAGAGATAGAAAAAAATTTTGTTTACAAAAATCTTCTTCTTTTTAAAATAAACAACTTTTGTTTGAAAACTTTTTTCATAAACTCAACAGTTTTCTCAAAATTTGTCCTCAAAGATGAAAAAAATGAGAAATACAATTGACAGGCGAATGAAGGCATGGTCTCCATGGACCCGTAGGTATACATTACAACTATACATACTATTTTTATACCCTGTATATGTAAATATATAAGGTATATTAAGTTTAGCCCCGTCTTTGTAACGCTTGAAAATATTAATCCTTGACAAAAATGCTACACAAAAGTATTCATAAAATGGCCTAATATGGCCTTATTCGTCTGTCCGTCCGTCTGTGAACACGATAACTGAAGAACGAAGAGAGATAACGAGCTGAAAACTTTTGTGTGTGTTTTAGACCAAAAAAGTAAGGTTAAGTTCGTTAATGGGTTAAATCGGAACGTGTTTCCCCCGGCCTGGGGGGAAAAATTATGTTTTTGAAACCGTAGGAGATAGAAAAAAAATTTGTTAACAAAAAATCTTCTTCTCTTTAAAATAAACAACTTTTGTTCGAAAACTTTTTTCATAAAGTCAACAGTTTTCTCAAAATTTGTGCAAACATAACATACATCAAATAGTATTGCTTTTATGTTTATTTTAGTTTTGTTAACCAGGTGTATATACAAGGTCAAGGTTTAACTGATTTTCTTTTTCAAAAAAATAGTTGGTCTCAGGTAGTAGGTCAAAATAGTAGGAACAGATTTTGCAGAAAATTTTGCAAAAAGTTTATTCAATTCAAAGATCCATCTGTCTTATCAAAAATCATCTATAAAATTTTTATACATCATATATACACGTATACATTTATAAACATGTATATATATATATAAATATATATATATATGTATAAATATATATATATATATATATATATATATATACAATTATATATTCATATGTATAAATATATATATATATATATATATAAATATATATATATATATATATACATATAAACATATATATATATATATATATATATATATATATATATATATATATGTATATATGTATATATATAGTGCTAGATTTACTAGCACTTCGCGTTAACTTCCTTACGCTCAGCGTTAACTTGCTTACGCTCCGCGTTAACTTCCTCTCGTAATCTAGTGCCGTGTATCGACTGACGCTTCGCGTCAGGTAACTCTTTGCGTATATAATTTACGCGTGCTTTCGCTTCGCGTTAACTATCGCTACGATTTAACTAACTTTTCACGTTTACTTTAAGTATTAACAATTTGCGAAAACCTGCATGTAGGTATATGTAAATTTAATTGGACATCACAAGTTAAAGGGATTTTGATAGCACTAGGTTTTAGATACACATGGGACCAACAAAATCTATCTATAGCACGCGAATCACGGGAAGCTATTCTAGCAAAATACAAGGATGAATTTTTCCAACAAGATCAATCCAGAATCTTAACATCAACATTTAACACAGTATATAAATATTATATTCCTGAAAATGACGATTATTTAAAGTTCCCTCTCAAAATAAAGATTATTAGGACCATAGCACAACTGAGATTAATGGGAGAGCAAGAAGTAAGATTTTATACCAATGGTATTCTATATAAATGGGATCCTCAGGAGCTCTGTATACTATGCAATATGAAAGAAAACGAAACCCTTGAACATTTTATGCTAAAATGTCCCATTCTCTACCCAGTTAGAAATGCTTTTCTCCATAGACACCTTCCAAATGGGAGTCAAAGTGAGTTCTTGTTGCCAAATTTACTATCAAATCTAAGTATCGAAAAAACAATTGATATACACAACTATTGTGATAATGCTTTAAAGCTTCGCAGCTTTGCAGTGGACTACTGAATTGCTTCACTAGTGCTCTTGAAAACACTACACTATGTATTTTTTTGCTGTTTACTTTTCTCATTTATTTTTATTTTTTAGTATATACAATGAATAATTAATTTTTTGTTTTTTTTCTTCTGTTTTTTATTTTACACATACATATATATATATATATATATATATATATATATTGTATTTAAAACCTTGTAATATTTGTTTTTGTTTTGCTTATATCTGTAACGAAAAGACACTAACCCTGTAATAACTTACCGTTTAAATACAGAATTTAATTATTATTATTATTATTATTATTATTAACAATTTGCGTGAAATGACGCTTCGCGTTCAATCACAAACGATTCGCATTGAATAACTATCGCATCTCATTGACCAACGCTTCGCGTTGGCTGACTTACAGTTCGCTTAAGCTTACGTTTAGCGTCGATTTACTAACGCTTCGCGTTTACCTGTCACTTCCTATTGACTAACGTTTCTGATTGATCAACGCTTCGCGTTGATTAACACTTTGCGTTAATTAACGATTCGCGTGAAATAACGCTTCGCGAATCACCAACGTTTCGCTTTGAATAACTTACGTTTCTTAGTAACCAACGCTTCGCGTTGGCTGACTTACGGTTCGCTTTAGTTAACGTTTCGCTTTAGTTAACGCTTTGCGTTTTCCAACGCTTCGCGATGATTGAATAACGTTCGCGTTGAGTTAACACTTTCTATTGACTAACGATTCACATTGACCAACGCTTCGCGTTGGCTGACTTACGGCTCGCTTAAGGTTACAGTTTGCGTTGGTTAACGCTTTGCGTTTACTAACCCTATGCTTCGTTTAACTAGCGTTTCGCGTTAACTTGCTAACGCTCAGCGTTAACTTGCTTACTCTCCGCGTTAACTTCCTCTCGTAATCTACTGCTGTGTATCGACTGACGCTTCGCGTCAGCTAACTCTTTGCGTAATATAACTAACGCGTGCTTTCGCTTCGCGTTAACTATCGTTACGATTTAACTAACTTTTCACATTTACTTTAAGCATTAACGATTCGCGTGAAATCACGCTTTGCGTTGAATCACAAACGATTCGCTTTGAATAACTATCGCTTCTCATTGACCAACGCTTCGCGTTGGCTGACTTACGGTTCGCTTTAGCTTACGTTTCGCGTTGTCTAATGCTTTGCGTTGGTTAACGATTTGCTTGAAATCTCGCTTCGCGAATCACTGGCGCTTTGTTTTGCAAAACTCACGCTTCACATTGACCAACGCTTTGCGTTGGCTGTCTTACGGTTCGTTTTAGCTTTCGTTTCGCGTTGATCTAACACTTCCTATTGACTCACGCTTCTCTTTGACCAACGCTTCGCGTTGGCTGACTTATGGCTCGCTTGAACTTACGGTTCGCGTTGGTTAACGGTTTGCATTAATTAAGGATTCGCGTGAAATCACGCTTTTTGCTGTTTACTTTTCTCATTTATTTTTATTTTTTAGTATATACAATGAATAATTAATTTTTTGTTTTTTTTCTTCTGTTTTTTATTTTACACATACATATATATATATATATATATATATATATATATATATATATATATATATATATATATATATATATATATATATATATATTGTATTTAAAACCTTGTAATATTTGTTTTTGTTTTGCTTATATCTGTAACGAAAAGACACTAACCCTGTAATAACTTACCGTTTAAATACAGAATTTAATTATTATTATTATTATTATTATTATTATTATTATTATTATTAACAATTTGCGTGAAATGACGCTTCGCGATCAATCACAAACGATTCGCATTGAATAACTATCGCATCTCATTGACCAACGCTTCGCGTTGGCTGACTTACAGTTCGCTTAAGCTTACGTTTAGCGTCGATTTACTAACGCTTCGCGTTTACCTGTCACTTCCTATTGACTAACGTTTCTGATTGATCAACGCTTCGCGTTGATTAACACTTTGCGTTAATTAACGATTCGCGTGAAATAACGCTTCGCGAATCACCAACGTTTCGCTTTGAATAACTTACGTTTCTTAGTAACCAACGCTTCGCGTTGGCTGACTTACGGTTCGCTTTAGTTAACGTTTCGCTTTAGTTAACGCTTTGCGTTTTCCAACGCTTCGCGATGATTGAATAACGTTCGCGTTGAGTTAACACTTTCTATTGACTAACGATTCACATTGACCAACGCTTCGCGTTGGCTGACTTACGGCTCGCTTAAGGTTACAGTTTGCGTTGGTTAACGCTTTGCGTTTACTAACCCTATGCTTCGTTTAACTAGCGTTTCGCGTTAACTTGCTAACGCTCAGCGTTAACTTGCTTACTCTCCGCGTTAACTTCCTCTCGTAATCTACTGCTGTGTATCGACTGACGCTTCGCGTCAGCTAACTCTTTGCGTAATATAACTAACGCGTGCTTTCGCTTCGCGTTAACTATCGTTACGATTTAACTAACTTTTCACATTTACTTTAAGCATTAACGATTCGCGTGAAATCACGCTTTGCGTTGAATCACAAACGATTCGCTTTGAATAACTATCGCTTCTCATTGACCAACGCTTCGCGTTGGCTGACTTACGGTTCGCTTTAGCTTACGTTTCGCGTTGTCTAATGCTTTGCGTTGGTTAACGATTTGCTTGAAATCTCGCTTCGCGAATCACTGGCGCTTTCTTTGCAAAACTCACGCTTCACATTGACCAACGCTTTGCGTTGGCTGTCTTACGGTTCGTTTTAGCTTTCGTTTCGCGTTGATCTAACACTTCCTATTGACTCACGCTTCTCTTTGACCAACGCTTCGCGTTGGCTGACTTATGGCTCGCTTGAACTTACGGTTCGCGTTGGTTAACGGTTTGCATTAATTAAGGATTCGCGTGAAATCACGCTTTGCGAATCACCAACGTTTCGCTTTGAGAAACTAACGATTCTCATTAACCAACGCTTCGCGTTGGCTGACTTACGTTTCGCTTTCGCTGAAGTTTCGCGTTGGTTAACGCTTTGCGTTGGTTAACGGTTCGCTTAAATTCTCGCTTCGCGAATCACTGACGCTTCGCTTTGCATAACTAACGCTTCACATTGGCCAACGCTTCGCGTTGGCTGACTTACGGTTCGCTTCAGACTACGTTACGCGTTGACCTAACGCTTCCTATTGACCAACGCTTCTCATTGACCAACGCTTCGCGTTGGTTGACTTACGGTTCCCTTTAGATTGCGAGTCGCATTGGTTAACGGTTTGCCTTTACAAACGCTATGCGTTGGTTTACTAACACTTTGCGTTGGCTAACATACGGTTCGCGGTAACTTACGTTTCGAGTTGATTCATGCTTTTCGTTGGGTAACGATTCGCGTGAAATCACGCTTCGCGAATCACTTCGCTTTGGATAGCTAACGCTTTTCATTGGCCAACGCTTCGCGTTGGCTAACTTACGGTTAACTTTAGCTTACGTTTCGCGTTGGTAAAAGCTTTGCTTTTACCTACCACTTCCTATTAACTAACGCTTCGCGTTGGCTAACTTACGGTTCGCTTTAGCTTACGTTTCGCCTTGGTTAACGCTTTGCGCATGCTTCACTTTGAATAACTAACGTTTCTCACTAACCAACGCTTCGCGTTGGCTATCTTACGATTCGCTTTGGCTTTCGTTTCACTTTGCGTTTACTAACGCTTCGCGTTGATCTAACACTTCCTATTGACTAACGCTTCACATTGACCAACGCTTTGAGTTGGCTGACTTATGGCTCGCTTAAGCTTACGATTCGCGTTGGTTAACGCTTTGCGTTGATTAACGATTCGTGTGAAATCACGCTTCGCGAATCACCGACGCTTCGCTTTGAATAACTAACGATTCTCATTAACCAACGTTTCGCGTTGCCTGACTTACGGTTCGCTTTAGCTTACGTTTCGCGTCGATTTACTAACGCTTCGCGTTGACCTGACACTTCCTATTGACTAACGCTTCTGATTGACCAACGCTTTGCGTTGGTTAACGCTTTGCGTTACCAACGTTTCGCTATGAATAATTTTCGCGTCGCATTAACCAACGCTTCGCGTTGGCTAACTTACGGTTCGCTCTAGCGAACGTTTCGCGATGGTAAACGCTTTGCGTTTACTAACGCTTCGCGTTGATTTAATAACGTTCCGCGTTGACTTAACACTTCCTGTTGACTAACGATTCTCATTGACCAACGCTTCGCGTTGGCTGACTTACGGCTCGCTTGAACTTACAGTTCGCGTTGGTAAACGCTATGCGTTGATATACTAGCGCTTCGCGTTAACTTCCTTTCGCTCAGCGTTAACTTGCTTACGCTCCGCGTTACCTTCCTCTCGTAATCTAGTGCTGTATATCGACTGACGCTTCGCGTCAGCTAACTCTTTGCGAAATATAACTTACGCGTGCTTTCGCTTCGCGTTAATTATCGCTACGATTTAACTAACTTTTCACGTTTACTTTAAGCATTAACGATTCGCGTGAAATCACGCTTCGCGTTGAATCACAAACGATTCGCTTGAATAACTATCGCTTCTCATTGACCAACGCTTCGCGTTAGCTGACTTACGGTTCGCTTTAGCTTATGTTTAGCGTTGGTTAACGCTTTGCGTTTACCATTCGCTTAGCGTTGGTTAACGCTTTGCGTTTACCAACGCTTTCCGTTGATTTACTAAAGCTCAGCGTTGACTAACTTATCAAGTCGCCTAACGGCTCGCGTTGATTAACTCAATTATATAACTCAAGATTTAAATATATAAAAATCGCAAGAACATTAATATAAATTTTTTTAAATGCAAGAACATTTTTACTGTTTCAATATTAATTATTAACACAAAACAAACATTTACAAATAATTCATATTTTATAAACATTGAATAGCAGAAATATTAACAATTCAAACATTGATATACAACTCAGTATATACTGGGTATTCAAACAATTAACTCAGTTAGTTGTTACATTACTTGTTTTTATGTTTATTTCAGTTTTATTAACCAGGTGCATATGAAAGGTCAAGGTTTAAGTGATTTTCTTTTTAACCCGACTTCAAAAAAGGAGGATGGTTCTCAATTCGTCTGTATTTTTTTTTTTTATGTTTGTTACCTCAGAACTCCGTCATTTATGAACCGATTTTGAATTTTTTGTTTTAAAGGGTTTGATTCCCGATTGGTACCATTGTCACCAAATCGCATTCCAATGAGGGGATCTCTGGGAAATTGAGGAAAATCCTCATTTTATATGTGATAACCGATTTCTGCGAAATGTTTTTTTTTTTTAGAAAGGGTATACTCATTCATAATGGGAAATTAAAAAAATTTTTTTAAAAACCGATTTCAAAAAAATTTTTTACAAAAAAAAAACCGACCCCAAAAAAAAAAATTTTTACAAAAAAAAAAACAAAAAACTGAAAATCTGTTATAAAAAAATACACTAAAAATTACAAAAAAAAAAAAAACGGGTAAACAAAATGTGTTATAAAAAAATTCACTAAAAATTAGTTGGTCGTTTAGTAGGTCCAAAAGTTATGTGAATTTCTCTATGTTGACACCGCCTCCAAAAATGACAATAATTGTACATATATATTTAAAAATTTTTGCTTTGGTGAACTAAAATTGGCACAAGAATATGCAATTATTTTTTTACTTTTTAGTGCATCTTTTGTTAAGTCGGGTTTCCATTTTGTCAAAATAGGTTTTATTCAAAAAAATAGTTGGTCTCGTACAGATATCAAAATTTTGCAAAAAGTTTATTCAAAGGTCCATCTATCCTATCAAAAATCATCTATAAAATTTTTATACATGTATATATTTATATACATGTATATATATATATATATATATATATATATATATATATATATATATATATATATATATATATATATAAGTTACATTTTCTGGAATTGACCTATCAATATAAAAATATTAAGCAAGCATCCGGTCACAATCACAACATGTGACAACACGTGCCTTTTTCAATATTATTTTAAGCAACATAAACAAAATATCAGCAATTTAAATAAAATTTACTATATAAAGCCATCGATTTTTAAGTATATCATATTCTAATATCAAAAGTTAATAACGTTGTTATTCTGTTCAAATTTATTGTCAATATTCAATTGTAATTTAATTTGTTGTATTTACTTGCATTTTCTGTAAAAATAATTATACTATCAGTTTTTTTCGAAACAATAAAATCATTTTTTTCGAATAATTCTTTGCTAGAATTATAATTGGCGCAGCCGGTAGGATAGTTCGTGAAAATTCACCTACTATCTAGCGTTCATCGTAACTTTTGACGACGGTATCGTTGAAAATACGAGTGTATATTAATACTTTGGGACGAACCTGCGAAACAAATAAATAAATTATAATTCACAACGAGTCACGAAATACACTGGTGGTTTGGCAACATATTCGTTGGATTGGTATACTTCGACGGTCTATCGAAGATTTATGGTTGGAATACTGGTAATTTTTCAACGGTTTATTGATTGATTAATTGATTCATCAAGATTCGTTTCAACTTCATATCAATTCAGGGACGATGGTTTATCGTTTTATGGTGAATATGCAGACTACGTTCATAATTCTATTGTAAGTACAATTTGTTTGTTCTTTTCCTCATGCCAAAACCATATCCATCCACACGCAGCAGAACTAACACTAAATTAAACGACGGTTCATCGTTTTCTAATAGTAATTATAAGTCCGACGGTTTATCGAACAGTGAATCAGACAATAGTTTATCTAATTCAGAATTAACAGAAAAAATTAAAAATATTAATAAAATGGCAATACCACTTCAAATACCGCAGTCAGCTTCTTTAGATCAAATAATAAATCACTTTAGAACACCTGATTGTATTAAAACTATAACTCTATAATATATAATAATACGACGGGAATAAATCAGATTTGTTTAATTTTATTGACAGTGTTGATACTATTTTTTCAACATTATTACCATTAGTAGATGAAAATCTGAAAGCAATTTATAATAATGAAGTTCGTAAAAAAGTCATTGGAAACGCCAATGATGTACTTAATCAATACGGTAGGGTTAGAGAATGGAATAAAATTAAAGAAATCCTAATTAATCATTGTGCTGCTAAAAGGTATGAATATAGTTTAACAAGAGGTCTTCATACTTTACATCAAGGAAATCTTTCTGCTGAAAATTTCTTTAGTAAAGTAAACGAAGCACTCGCTTCACTCATAAATAACGTAGCATTACAACAATTAAACGCAGAAGTAAAGCAAAACAAAATAGATTACTACCATCAGTTAGCTTTAGATTGCTTTTTAACAGGCCTTAACAGAAACATAGGAAATATAGTGAGAGCATTTCAACCAAAAACTCTCTCTGACGCTTATAAACGTGTTCAAATAGAACAGAACGTGTTCTATAAGCAAAGTCAATTTCAAAAAACACCTGTTAAAATGAATTCAAACAATTCACAACAACCTAAAACTGTTATAAGATACGTAAACATGAATGATTCTAACAGACCTCCATATAACCCAAATCAATTAACTACACAACCACGATTACAATATAGACCCCAGAATAATAATGTGTTTAGTCAAAATCAAAATAGACCACCTCCGTCATGATCAAATTTTCAAAACAATAATAGATTTAACAATCCCCAATTTAAACAACCAATACTACCCAGACCTGAACCAATGGACATATAATCAGGAAACACTAGACGTTCATTTCATAACAATGGTTTTAAACCAACTAATCATGCAAACGTTGCATCACAAAAATTATTTAATATGGACCCTGACAATCCAATCGACCTATACCACGAAAATTATAACAATTATTCATTCGATCAACATAATTATACACATTCAATTGATCATTCACGATATAACGACTATTTCGATACCCCACCTGACATAGTTGACAGTGATCAAATCGACTTAAACGAAATTAATATTGTTGAAGATGAAAATTTTCAATTAACTGCCTCAACACAACAGGATACGTAGAGTTAAATTCGCAACAAACCCCCTTTGGAAAATTACCATACATTCAAATATGGGACGGTAATAACCAACTTAGATTTTTAATAGATAAGGGTTCTGACGATAACTTTATCGATCCTAAACACACGAAACATTCAAACCTTATAGCTACTCAACAAGAAATAACGACCGCTCTTAACAAACATCTGATTACTAAAAAAATTTCTGTAGAATATATCAACGAACTAAATAATCAAACACCGTTATAATTTTTAATATTTAAGTTTCATCATTTCTTCGATGGAATTATAGGGAATCAAACACTTAAGAAATTAAACTCCCAGATAAATTACTCTAAAGATTTAATTATATTCAATAACGTAAGAAATAAAATATTTTACAAACCATGCATAAAAACTCCTATTTACACACTTGAACCATTTGA
Source organism: Nineta flava (assembly GCA_963920215.1). Classification (NCBI taxonomy): domain Eukaryota; kingdom Metazoa; phylum Arthropoda; class Insecta; order Neuroptera; family Chrysopidae; genus Nineta; species Nineta flava. Next base: position 118,108 of record CAWUAZ010000001.1, read on the forward strand.
ACAAAGACTTATTAATCTACCTATAGACAAAAAACAGAATGACGTTTATATACCACAGACGTTTATATGCAATAGATTATCATACAAAAATCTGTATTCAAAACAAGTAATGTAACAACTAACTGAGTTAAATGTTTGAATACCCAGTATATACTGAGTTGTATATACTTTGTATTGTTAATATTTCTGCCTATTCAATGTTTATAAAATATGAATTATCCAAAAATCAGCACTGTTGCTGGTTTCGTTCAGAAGATATTTCGGGGTCACATTATCTATGATATTTCCTGTAGTAATAGCACTGTAAGTGAGAAGTCCAAATGCCCCTTAAACTCGGCCTTGCGCACTATCGTGCTCTAGATTTGTAAATGTTTGTTTTGTGTTAATAAATAATATTGAAACAGTAAAAATGTTCATGCATTTAAAAAAAATTGATATTAATGTTCTTGCGATTTTTACATATTTAAATATTGAGTTATATAATTGAGTTAAACAACGCGACCGACTGTTAACGCAAAGCGTTGTTCAACGCGAGCCGTTAGGTGACGCGAAAAGTTAGTCAACGCAATGATTTAGAAAAATAACGGAAAACGTTGGTAAACGTAAAGCGTTGGTAAACACAAAGCGTTAACAAACGCGAAACGTTAGTTAATCATTGCGAATCGTTAGTTAATCAACGCGAAGCGTTAGTTAAACAACGCGAAGCGTTAGTTAATCAACGCGAAGCGTTAGATAATGAACGCGAAGCGTTAGTTAATCAACGCGAAGCGTTAGTTAATCAACGCGAAGCGTTAGTTAATCAACGCGAAGCGTTAGGTAATCAACGCGAAGAGTTAGTTGATCAACGCGAAGCGTTAGTTAGTCAACGCGAAGCGTTAATTTATCAACGCGAAGCGTTAGTTAATCAACGCGAAGCGTTAGCTTATCATCACGAAGCGTTAGTTAATCAACGAGAATCGTTAGTTAATCAACGCGAAGCGCTAGGTAATCAATGCGAAGCGTTAGTTATTCAACACGAAGCGTCAGTTAATCAACGCGAAGCGTCGGTGAATCAACGAGAAGCGTTAGTTAAGCAACGCGAAGCGTTAGTTAATCAACGCGAAGCGTAAGTTAACCAACGCGAAGCGTTAGTTAATCAACGCGAGGCGTTAGTTAATCAACTCAGTGCGTTAGTTAATCAACGTGAAGCATTAGTTAGTCAACACGAAGCGTTAGTTTATTAACGCGTAGCGTTAGTTAATCAACGCGAAGCGCTAGTTTATCAACGGGAAGCGTTAGTTAATCAACGCGAACGTTAGTTAATCAACGAGAAGCGTTAGTTAATCATTGCAAAGCGTTAGTTAATCAACGCGAAGCGTTAGTTAATCAACGCGAAGCGTTAGTTAATCAACGCGAAGCGTTAGATAATCAACGCGAAGCGTTAGTTAATCAACGCGAAGCGTTAGTTAATCAACGCGAAGCGTAAGTCTATCAAGGCGAAGCGTTAGTTAATCAACGCGAAGCGTTAGTTAATCAACACGAAGCGTTAGTTAATCAACGCGAAGCGTTAGATAATCAACGCGAAGAGTTAGTTTATCCATGCGAAGCGTTAGTTGGTCAACGCGAAGCGTTAGTTTATTAACGCGAAGCGTTAGTTAATCAACGCGAAGCGTTAGCTTATCATCGCGAAGCGTTAGTTAATCAACGCGAATCGTTAGTTAATCAACGCGAAGCGCTAGGTAATCACGCGAAGCGCTTGTTTATCAACGGGAAGCGTTAGTTAATCAACGCGAACGTTAGTTAATCAACGCGAAGCGTTAGTTAATCATTGCGAAGCGTTAGTTTATCAACGCAAAGCGTTAGTTAATCAACGCGAAGCGTTAGTTAATCAACGCGAAGCGTTAGTCAATCAATGCGAAGCGTTAGTTAATAAACGCGAAGCGTTAGTTAATCAACGCGAAGCGTTAGTTAATAAACGCGAAGCGTTAGTTAATCAACGCGAAGCGTTAGTTAATCAACGCAAAGCGTTAGTTAATCAACGCGAAGCGTTAGTTAATCAACGCGAAGCGTTAGATAATCAACGCGAAGAGTTTGTTAATCAACGCGAAGCGTAAGTTAGTCAACGGGAAGTGTTAGTTTATCAACGCGAAGCGTTAGTTAATCAACGCGAAGCGTTAGCTTATCATCGCGAAGCGTTAGTTAATCAACGCGAATCGTTAGTTAATCAACGCGAAGCGCTAGGTAATCAACGCGAAGCGTTAGTTAATCAACACGAAGCGTCAGTTAATCAACGCGAAGCGTCGGTGAATCAACGCGAAGCGTTAGATAATCAACGCGAAGCGTAAGGTAATCAACGCGAAGCGTTAGTTAATCAACGCGAGGCGTTAGTTAATCAACGCGATGCGTTAGTTTATCAACGTGAAGAGTTAGTAAGTCAACACGAAGCGTTAGTTTATTAACGCGAAGCGTTAGTTAATCAACGCGAAGCGCTAGTTTATCAACGCGAAGCGCTAGTTTATCAACAGGAAGCGTAAGTTAATCAACGCGAAGCGTTAGTTAATCATTGCGAATCGTTAGTTAATCAACGCGAATCGTTAGTTAATAAACGCGAAGCGTTAGTTAATCAACGCGAAGCGTTAGTTAATCAACGCGAAGCGTTAGTTAGTCAACGCGAAGCGTTAGTTTATCAAGGCGAAGCGTTAGTTAATCAACGCGAAGCGTTAGTTAATCAACGCGAAGCGTTAGTTAATCAACGCTAAGCGTTAGTTAATCAACGCGAAGCGTTAGTTAATCAACGCGAAGCGTTAGTTAATCAATGCGAAGCGTTAGTTAATAAACGCAAAGCGTTAGTTAATCAACGCGAATCGTTAGTTAATAAACGCGAAGCGTTAGTTAATCAACGCGAAGCGTTTGTTAATCAACGCGAAGCGTTAGATAATCAACGCGAAGATTTTGTTAATCAACGCGAAGCGTAAGTTAGTCAACGGGAAGTGTTAGTTTATCAACGCGAAGCGTTAGTTAATCAACGCGAAGCGTTAGCTTATCATCGCGAAGCGTTAGTTAATCAACGCGAATCGTTAGTTAATCAACGCGAAGCGCTAGGTATTCAACGCGAAGCGTTAGTTAATCAACACGAAGCGTCAGTTAATCAACGCGAAGCGTCGGTGAATCAACGCGAAGCGTTAGTTAATCAACGCCAAGCGTTAGATAATCAACGCGAAGCGTAAGGTAATCAACGCGAAGCGTTAGTTAATCAACGCGAAGCGTTAGTTAATCAACGCGAGGCGTTAGTTAATCAACGCGATGCGTTAGTTAATCAACGTGAAGAGTTGGTAAGTCAACACGAAGCGTTAGTTTATTAACGCGAAGCGTTAGTTAATCAACGCGAAGCGCTAGTTTATCAACGGGAAGCGTAAGTTAATCAACGCGAAGCGTTAGTTAATCATTGCGAATCGTTAGTTAATCAACGCGAAGCGTTAGTTAATCAACGCGAAGCGTTAGTTAATCAACGCGAAGCGTTAGTTAATCAACGCGAAGCGTTAGTTAATCAACGCGAAGCGTGAGTTAGTCAACGCGAAGCGTTAGTTTATCAAGGCGAAGCGTTAGTTAATCAAGGCGAAGCGTTAATTAATCAACGCGAAGCGTTAGTTAATCAACGCGAAGCGTTAGTTAATCAATGCGAAGCGTTAGTTAATCAACGCGAAGCGTTAGTTAATCATTGCGAAGCGTTAGTTAATCAACGCGAAGCGTTAGATAATCAAAGCGAAGCGTTAGTTAATCAACGCGAAGCGTTAGTTAATCAACGCGAAGCGTTAGATAATCAACGCGAAGTGTTAGTTAATCAATGCGAAGCGTTAGTTACCACAGATGTTTATATGCAATAGATTATCATACAAAAATCTGTATTCAAAACAAGTAATGTAACAACTAACTGAGTTAAATGTTTGAATACCCAGTATATACTGAGTTGTATATACTTTGTATTGTTAATATTTCTGCCTATTCAATGTTTATAAAATATGAATTATCCAAAAATCAGCACTGTTGCTGGTTTCGTTCAGAAGATATTTCGGGGTCACATTATCTATGATATTTCCTGTAGTAATAGCACTGTAAGTGAGAAGTCCAAATGCCCCTTAAACTCGGCCTTGCGCACTATCGTGCTCTAGATTTGTAAATGTTTGTTTTGTGTTAATAAATAATATTGAAACAGTAAAAATGTTCATGCATTTAAAAAAAATTGATATTAATGTTCTTGCGATTTTTACATATTTAAATATTGAGTTATATAATTGAGTTAAACAACGCGACCGACTGTTAACGCAAAGCGTTGTTCAACGCGAGCCGTTAGGTGACGCGAAAAGTTAGTCAACGCAATGATTTAGAAAAATAAAGGAAAACGTTGGTAAACGTAAAGCGTTGGTAAACACAAAGCGTTAACAAACGCGAAACGTTAGTTAATCATTGCGAATCGTTAGTTAATCAACGCGAAGCGTTAGTTAAACAACGCGAAGCGTTAGTTAATCAACGCGAAGCGTTAGATAATGAACGCGAAGCGTTAGTTAATCAACGCGAAGCGTTAGTTAATCAACGCGAAGCGTTAGTTAATCAACGCGAAGCGTTAGGTAATCAACGCGAAGAGTTAGTTCATCAACGCGAAGCGTTAGTTAGTCAACGCGAAGCGTTAGTTTATCAACGCGAAGCGTTAGTTAATCAACGCGAAGCGTTAGCTTATCATCACGAAGCGTTAGTTAATCAACGAGAATCGTTAGTTAATCAACGCGAAGCGCTAGGTAATCAATGCGAAGCGTTAGTTATTCAACACGAAGCGTCAGTTAATCAACGCGAAGCGTCGGTGAATCAACGAGAAGCGTTAGTTAAGCAACGCGAAGCGTTAGTTAATCAACGCGAAGCGTAAGTTAACCAACGCGAAGCGTTTGTTAATCAACGCGAGGCGTTAGTTAATCAACTCAGTGCGTTAGTTAATCAACGTGAAGCATTAGTTAGTCAACACGAAGCGTTAGTTTATTAACGCGTAGCGTTAGTTAATCAACGCGAAGCGCTAGTTTATCAACGGGAAGCGTTAGTTAATCAACGCGAACGTTAGTTAATCAACGAGAAGCGTTAGTTAATCATTGCGAAGCGTTAGTTAATCAACGCGAAGCGTTAGTTAATCAACGCGAAGCGTTAGTTAATCAACGCGAAGCGTTAGATAATCAACGCGAAGCGTTACATAATCAACGCGAAGCGTTAGTTAATCAACGCGAAGCGTAAGTTTATCAAGGCGAAGCGTTAGTTAATCAACGCGAAGCGTTAGTTAATCAACGCGAAGCGTTAGTTAATCAACGCGAAGCGTTAGATTATCAACGCGAAGAGTTAGTTTATCCATGCGAAGCGTTAGTTTGTCAACGCGAAGCGTTAGTTTATTAACGCGAAGCGTTAGTTAATCAACGCGAAGCGTTAGCTTATCATCGCGAAGCGTTAGTTAATCAACGCGAATCGTTAGTTAATCAACGCGAAGCGCTAGGTAATCACGCGAAGCGCTTGTTTATCAACGGGAAGCGTTAGTTAATCAACGCGAACGTTAGTTAATCAACGCGAAGCGTTAGTTAATCATTGCGAAGCGTTAGTTTATCAACGCAAAGCGTTAGTTAATCAACGCGAAGCGTTAGTTAATCAACGCGAAGCGTTAGTTAATCAATGCGAAGCGTTAGTTAATAAACGCGAAGCGTTAGTTAATCAACGCGAAGCGTTAGTTAATAAACGCGAAGCGTTAGTTAATCAACGCGAAGCGTTAGTTAATCAACGCGAAGCGTTAGATAATCAACGCGAAGAGTTTGTTAATCAACGCGAAGCGTAAGTAAGTCAACGGGAAGTGTTAGTTTATCAACGCGAAGCGTTAGTTAATCAACGCGAAGCGTTAGCTTATCATCGCGAAGCGTTAGTTAATCAACGCGAATCGTTAGTTAATCAACGCGAAGCGCTAGGTAATCAACGCGAAGCGTTAGTTAATCAACGCGAATCGTTAGTTAATCAACGCGAAGCGCTAGGTAATCACGCGAAGCGCTTGTTTATCAACGGGAAGCGTTAGTTAATCAACGCGAACGTTAGTTAATCAACGCGAAGCGTTAGTTAATCATTGCGAAGCGTTAGTTTATCAACGCAAAGCGTTAGTTAATCAACGCGAAGCGTTAGTTAATCAACGCGAAGCGTTAGTTAATCAATGCGAAGCGTTAGTTAATAAACGCGAAGCGTTAGTTAATCAACGCGAAGCGTTAGTTAATAAACGCGAAGCGTTAGTTAATCAACGCGAAGCGTTAGTTAATCAACGCGAAGCGTTAGATAATCAACGCGAAGAGTTTGTTAATCAACGCGAAGCGTAAGTAAGTCAACGGGAAGTGTTAGTTTATCAACGCGAAGCGTTAGTTAATCAACGCGAAGCGTTAGCTTATCATCGCGAAGCGTTAGTTAATCAACGCGAATCGTTAGTTAATCAACGCGAAGCGCTAGGTAATCAACGCGAAGCGTTAGTTAATCAACACGAAGCGTCAGTTAATCAACGCGAAGCGTCGGTGAATCAACGCGAAGCGTTAGATAATCAACGCGAAGCGTAAGGTAATCAACGCGAAGCGTTAGTTAATCAACGCGAGGCGTTAGTTAATCAACGCGATGCGTTAGTTTATCAACGTGAAGAGTTAGTAAGTCAACACGAAGCGTTAGTTTATTAACGCGAAGCGTTAGTTAATCAACGCGAAGCGCTAGTTTATCAACGCGAAGCGCTAGTTTATCAACAGGAAGCGTAAGTTAATCAACGCGAAGCGTTAGTTAATCATTGCGAATCGTTAGTTAATCAACGCGAAGCGTTAGTTAATCAACGCGAAGCGTTAGTTAATCAACGCGAAGCGTTAGTTAATCAACGCGAAGCGTTAGTTAGTCAACGCGAAGCGTTAGTTTATCAAGGCGAAGCGTTAGTTAATCAACGCGAAGCGTTAGTTAATCAACGCGAAGCGTTAGTTAATCAACGCTAAGCGTTAGTTAATCAACGCGAAGCGTTAGTTAATCAACGCGAAGCGTTAGTTAATCAATGCGAAGCGTAAGTTAATAAACGCAAAGCGTTAGTTAATCAACGCGAATCGTTAGTTAATAAACGCGAAGCGTTAGTTAATCAACGCGAAGCGTTAGTTAATCAACGCGATGCGTTAGATAATCAACGCGAAGAGTTTGTTAATCAACGCGAAGCGTAAGTTAGTCAACGGGAAGTGTTAGTTTATCAACGCGAAGCGTTAGTTAATCAACGCGAAGCGTTAGCTTATCATCGCGAAGCGTTAGTTAATCAACGCGAATCGTTAGTTAATCAACGCGAAGCGCTAGGTAATCAACGCGAAGCGTTAGTTAATCAACACGAAGCGTCAGTTAATCAAGGCGAGGCGTCGGTGAATCAACGCGAAGCGTTAGTTAATCAACGCGAAGCGTTAGATAATCAACGCGAAGCGTAAGGTAATCAACGCGAAGCGTTAGTTAATCAACGCGAAGCGTTAGTTAATCAACGCGAGGCGTTAGTTAATCAACGCGATGCGTTAGTTAATCAACGTGAAGAGTTGGTAAGTCAACACGAAGCGTTAGTTTATTAACGCGAAGCGTTAGTTAATCAACGCGAAGCGTTAATTAATCAACGCGAAGCGTTAGTTAATCAACGCGAAGCGTTAGTTAGTCAACGCGAAGCGTTAGTTTATCAAGGCGAAGCGTTAGTTAATCAACGCGAAGCGTTAGTTAATCAACGCGAAGCGTTAGTTAATCAACGCGAAGCGTTAGTTAATCATTGCGAAGCGTTTGTTAATCAACGCGAAGCGTTAGATAATCAAAGCGAAGCGTTAGTTAATCAACGCGAAGCGTTAGTTAATCAACGAGAAGCGTTAGATAATTAACGCGAAGTGTTAGTTAATCAATGCGAAGCGTTAGTTAATCAACGCGAAGCGTTAGTTAATCAACGCGAAGCGTTAATTAATCAACTCGAAGCGTTAGTTAATCAACGCGAAGCGTTAGTTAGTCAACGCGAAGCGTTAGTTTATCAACGCGAAGCGTTAGTTAATCAACGCGAAGCGTTAGTTTATCAACGCGAAGCGTTAGTTAATCAACGCGAATCGTGAGTTAATCAACGCGAAGCGTTAGTAAGTCAACGCGAAACGTTAGTTAATCAACGCGAAGCGTTAGTTAATGAAAGCGAAGCGTTAGTTAATCAACGCGAAACGATAGTTAATCAGTGCGAAGCGTTTGTTAATCAACGCAAAGCGTTTTTAAACGCAAAGCGAAATGTAAGCTAAAGCGAACCATAAACCACCCAACACGTAGCGTAGCTTAATGAGAAGCGTAAGTCAATAGGAAGCGTTAGGTCAACGCGAAGCGTTAGTGAACGCGGAGCGTAAGCAAAGCGTTTACCAAGGCAAAACGTACACTGCAGCGAACCATAAGTCAGGCAACACGAAGCGTTGGTCAATTAGAAGCGGTAATTATGTAGAGCGAAGCGTTTTGCCAAGCGTATAATTGACCAACACAAAGTGTTAACCAACGCGAAACGTAAGCTAGAGCGAACCGTAAGTCAGAACGGCGAAGCGTTGGTCAATGAGAAGCGTTCGTTATTCAAAGTGAATCGTCCGGGATTCGCTTTGTTGATTCACGATGCGTGATTTCACGTTAATCCATAACCAACGCGAAATGATAGCTATAATGAAACGTATTTCAGCGAAGCGTCAACGCGAAGCTTTGGTAAACGCAATACGTTTACTAACGCGAAACGCAAGCTAAAGCGAACCGTTAGTCAGCCAACGCGAAGCGTTGTTTAATGCGAAGCGTTAGTTATTCAAAGCGAAGCGTGATTTCATGCGAACCGTTAAACAATTCACAGCGTTCACCAACGCGAACCGTAAGCTAAAGCAAGCCGTAAGTCAGTGAACGCGAAGCGTTGGTCAATGAGAACCGTTAATCAGTAAGAAGTGTTAGGTCAAGGCTTTGCGTTTACCAACGCGAAACGTAAGCTATAGCGTACCGTATTCAAAGCGAAGCGTCAATGAGAAGTGTTAGTCAATATGAAGTGTAAGGTCAACTCCAAGAAATAGGTGATGCTGCGTTAGAATACAAATATATATATATATACGTATATATATATATATATATATATATATATATATATATATATATATATATATATATAAATATATATATATATATATGTAAAAATATATATATATATATATATATATAACTATATTTTTACATTTATATATATATATATATATATATATATAAATATATATATATATATATATATATATATATATATATATATATATATATATATATATATATATATATATACATGTATATATGTATGAATGGACCTTTGAATAAACTTTTTGCAAAATTTTGAGATCTGTACGAGACGAACTATTTCTTTGAAAAGGAAAATCACTTACACCTTGAACTCATATATACACCTGGTTTACAAAACTGAAATAAACATAAAGCAATACTATTTGATGTATGTTATGTTTGTACATGTGAGGACAAATTTTGAGAAAACAATTGAGTTTATAAAAAAATTTTGCAAACAAAAGTTGTTTATTTTAAAGAGAAGAAAATTTTTTGTCCATAAAATTTATTTCTACCTCTTACGATTTCAAATTTTGACCTTAATTTTTTGGTCTAGGACACATACAAAAATTTTCAGCTCGTTATCTCTTTTCGTTTTTGAGTTATCGACTTCACAGACAAACAGATTGACGGACGGGCATGTGAAAATGACCGAATTAGGCCATTTTATGAATATCTTTGTAAAGCATTTTTGTCAAGGATTAATATTTTCAAGCAATACAAAGTCGCGACTAAACTTAATATACCTTGTATATTTACAAATATACTGGGTACAAAAATAGTATGTACGGTTGTTATGTATACCTACGGGTCCATGGAGACCATGCCTTCATTCGCCTTTCAATTGTATTTCTCATTTTTTTCAACTTTGAGGACAAATTATGAGAAAACTATTGAGTTTATGAAAAATATTTGCAAACAAAAGTTGTTTATTTTAAAGAGAATATGATTTTTTGTCAACAAATTTTTTTTCTATCTGTTACGGTTTCAAAGATGTGTAATTCCCCCCTCTTATTTGCTCTTTGTGCACAAATTATGAGAAAACTATTGAGTTTATGGAAAAATTATTCAAGCAAAAGTTGATTATTTTATAAAGAAGAAGATTTTTTGTTAACAAATTTTTTTTCTATCTCTTACGGTTTCAAAGGCGGATATTTCCCCCCTCCTAGTGGGGGGAAACATGTTCCGATTTTGCCCATTAACGAACTTAGCCTTACTTTTTTGCTCTAGAACACACAAAAAAAATTTCAGCTCGTTATCTCTTTTCGTTCTTGAGTTATCGGGTTCACAGACGGACAGACGGACAGACGGACAAACGGACATGCCAAAATGGCCGAATTAGGAAATTTTATAAATACATTTGTGAAGCATTTTTGTCAAGGATTAATATTTTCAAGCGTTACAAAGTCGGGACTAAACTTAATATACCTTGTATATTTACAAATATACTGGGTATAACAATTATGACAAACACCAAAAGTTTTTACTGTCTCAGCCACTTAAGGCCGAAGTATTGACAAATTATCACGAGTTTAACAGTATAAACAAAAGTGTCGAACCTGATAATTTCGACTATACAGACAATTACGAATTTGTCACCAAAAACATACGCATGAATCACCTAAACCAAGAGGACCAAAAACATTTAACGAAGGCATGTATAGATTTTCGCGATATCTTTTACGAACCACACCAAAACATGACTTTTACATCCGACGTAAAACATAATATTACAACTATAGATTATATACCGATATTCACTAAATCCTATCGATACCCTCAGTGTCATAAGGAAGAAGTGAATAGACAAATTGATGAATTACTAGAAAAAGGCATCATACGTCCATCGAATTCTCCGTGGTCCTCTCCTATATAGATTGTACCAAAAAAGGCCGATGCTTCTGGTAAAGAGAAGTGGAGATTAGTCGTAGACTATCGTAAGTTGAACGAAAAGACTATTGATGATCGGTATCCACTTCCAAACATCTCCGACATTGTCACTATGAATATACGCGAATGACATTCGGTTTGAAAAATGCCCCAGCCACTTTTCAATGGGATATGCTAAGAGAGCATATAGGCAAGAATGTTTTATTTTTAATTAAATTAAATACTGATATAAAAAAATTAACTCGTCAACCAGGAATCGAACCTCCGGCCTCTGGATAACTAGTCCAGTATGTTTCCGCTACACCAAAGATGATTGTGACGTAGTAGCCAACTTTTTCATATTATTCAAATTTTTTATTTATTTAGACAGTATTACTTCTGTTGAAGGTATCTATTTATTTAATATTTGTTTATTTGTGTATACTTTCGCATCAACATAACGATGTTTGTCCAAATTCCTTTCGGTTACGTATGACAATCTGTAGAAGACTTTAGCGTATACTCCGACAAATTTCATTGTCATTGAATTTTTAATTCAATTAAATTAAATTAAATTAAATACTGATATGAAAAAATTAACTCGTCAACCAGGAATCGAACCTCGGGCCTCTGGATAACTAGTCCAGTTTGCTTCCGCTACACCAAAGACCATTGTGACGTAGTAGCCAACTTTTTCCTATTATTCTAATTTTTTATTTATTTAGGCAGTATTAATTCTGTTGAAGTGATCTATATATTTAATATTTGTTTATTTGTGTATACTTTCACGTCAACATAACGATTGGTGTAGCGGAAGCATACAGGACTAGTTATCCAGAGGCCCAAGTTTCGATTCCTGGTTGACGAGTTAATTTTTTCATATCAGTATTTAATTTAATTATAAATTCAATTACAATGAAATTTGTCGGAGTATACGCTAAAGTCTTCTACAGTTTGTCATACGTAACCGAAAGGAATTTGGACAAACATTGTTGTGTTGACGCAAAAGTATACACAAATAAACAAATATTAAATAAATAGATCACTTCAACAGAAGTAATACTGTCTAAATAAATAAAAAATTAGAATAATATGAAAAAGTTGGCTTCTACGTCACAATCGTCTTTGGTGTAGCGGAAGCATACTGGACTAGTTATCCAGAGGCCCGAGTTCCTGGTTGACGAGTTAATTTTTTCATATCAGTATTTAATTTAATTATAAATTCAATGACAATAAAATTTGTCGGAGTATACGCTAAAGTCTTCTACAGTTTGTCATACGTAACCGAAAGAAATTTGGACAAACATCGTTATGTTGACACGAAAGTATACACAAAGAAACAAATATTAAATAAATAGATCACTTCAACAGAAGTAATACTGTCTAAATAAATAAAAAATTAGAATAATATGAAAAAGTTGGCTACTACGTCACAATCGTCTTTGGTGTAGCGGATGCATACTGGACTAGTTATCCAGAGACCCGAGGTTCGATTCCTGGTTGACGAGTTAATTTTTTCATATCAGGATTTAATTTAATTAAAAATTCAATGACAATGAAATTTGTCGGAGTATACACTAAAGTCTTCTACAGTTTGTCATATGTAACCGAAAGGAATTTGGACAAACATCGTTTTGTTGACGCGAAAGTATACACAAATAAACAAATATTAAAAGAATGTTTTAGTTTATATGGACGATATTATCATCTTTTCATCGTCTTTACAAGAACATATCGAATCACTTCGTAAAGTATTTACTAAACTCCGGGAACATAATTTCGAAACACAATTGGATAAATGTGAATTTCTCCATAAAGAAATAGAGATTCTTTGTCACATTGTTACCACTGAGGGAATAAAACCAAATCCTAGAAAAATCGAAGCCATAAAAAATTTTCCGATACCTAAAACAGTTACAGAAATTAAATCCTTCCTGGGACTATTAGGATATTATAGAAAATTTATTAAAGATTTTTTCAAGATAACCAAACCTTTCACACAATGCTTGCAAAAAGATCGACGCATAGCCATTAATAACGTAGAATACAGACGATGTTTCGAATACTGCAAAACACTATTGACTACCGACCCCGAAAAATTACGCGATTGGTGGAGTCCTCTCACAGTGAAATATACGATACGACAAACCCATATGCTACGCGTCAAGAACATTAACAAAGACCGAACAGAACTATAGTACGATCGAGAAAGAACTCCTTGCGATAATTTGGGCAACAAAGCAATTTAGACCATACCTATTCGGTACGAAATTTACTATCGTGATGGATCATAAACCGCTCATTTGGTTATTTTCTCTAAATGAACCGAATTCGAAGTTAGTCCACTGGAGACTAAAACTTGAAGAATACGACTATACGATCCATTACAAAAAAGGAAAACAGAACACTAATGCCGATGCACTAAGTAGAATTCAACCTGAAATAAACTTAACTGACTCAAATAATTCACTACAGGCTGAAGTATCTACTCAACATAGTTCAAGCGAAAATCTTAATAAAGGTATTCCTATATCGGAACGGTGCCTAAATGAATTTAACAATCAAATAATCATTGATACCGGACTTCGCAACATTATTAATACAGAATATTTATTTAAAACGAGAAAACGCATAACAATCGAAATAGAGAACGACTTAACCACCGACAAATGTATTTCAATCTTTAAAGAATGAGTCCTACAAAATTGAATGAGTCCTACATTATTAATACAGAATATTTATTTAAAACGAGAAAACGCATAACATTCGAAATAGAGAACGACTTAACCACCGACAAATGTATTTCAATCTTTAAAGAATGAGTCCTACAAAATTGAATGCTATCCACACTGACGATACTGCATTCAAACTTATAAGTAAAACTTATGACGAATATTTTTCAAAACATAAACTTATACGTTGCACCACGCTCTTAAGTGATGTTCAAACTGTCTCCTGTCGAACGTTTACATAGCACAATTTTGAAAATTTTACGAATCTTAAAAAGTAAACATAAAAACAAAGATCTGTCTGAATTACTAGACATGACAATGATAACGTATAATAATTCAATTCACTCATCCACCAGGTTAACGCCGTTCGAAATTATACGCGGTATACGCGATAAAACAATTATCGAACCGAAACAAAACTCCATTACCGAATTCAACAATAAACGTATTGAAGAAAGTAATGAAATCAAGAAACTAATAGATGATTCGAACAAAAAACAATTAGAACGTATCAATCGGTATAACGAAAATTTAAATGAACCCCCCGAACTAGATAATGAAATTTACTTAAAAAATGTTCAACGCAATACAAAACTAAGGACACCTTTTGACAAAAAGATAAAACAGTCAGAAAATAAACTTACTTTTAAGACAACTCAGAGTATTAAATATCATAAGTCTAAAATAAAACCTAAACGAAAGTAATCTTCTTTCAGGTTTTTACGTTACAACATTGCACAATACATCGAATATCATGACTTAACTAATACCAAAGTACTATTGGCACTTAACCTAGGACCTACCAGACTTACTTCTCACTACAATAACCTTATTCATATAATTAACGTAACTAGCATTAGAAACAGTTTAGACCAAATTTATCTCAGCTTATTTAAAAAAAATTTCAATGAAGCGCTTTTTCATAACATAGTGAATTTAAAACACCAATACTTAAATTTAGATCCTAAATTAAAAGCCTAGAAATACAACACTATAGACCGAAACGTGGACTTATAGATGGTATAGGAACCGTTATTAAAAAAATCACCGGTAACATGGACAACGATGATGCATTAGAAATTAATAATCAAATAGAAACGCTTAAAAATAAACAGTTGCTGATCAAAGATAGGATATCAGGACAACACCAACTTAATACACAAATGATACAACACTTTGATAATATTACTAACTTCATTAATTCTGAACAGGCCAAATAGCAAATGTTAGCATCTGTTATGCAAAATTATCCAAGAATTGAACAACCGTTATTTCGGTCGCAGTTCTGTTTTACTATACAATCGCAAATAATTTACTATACTACAAATAATAGCAACTAAAAATAGTAATTAATACGATTTTAAACTCTTGGAATCGGGGCCATCTTAACGCTTTAGCACTGTTTGATCTATCTAAAACATTTGATTGTGTGGACCACGACCTTCTATGTGATAAACTATATCACTTTGGCTTTCGCGGAGTGGCATTATAATTATGCAGTTCATATTTGTTAAATCGCTCACAGTCTGTGCAACTTAACCAACTTGATGAAAATTACAACAAAGTGATCTTTTCTGATAGAAAAATCATAAAAAAAGGTGTACCACAAGGATCAACTCTTGGGCCTTTGCTTTTCATATTATACATTAACGATCTTGCATTGACTGAGCCTAACTCAATTTTGTTCGCTGATGACATCGCTGTTGCTTTCAAACAGTTGAGTGAGGGTAGTTTGAAGGCCTCTATATCGGAATCATTAACATCGCTCTCTCAATGGTGCACAAAAAATAGCTTGAAGCTGAACATAGAGAAAACCCAATATATAAAGTTCGGTGATTACGGGCCGCTTAACACTAGTTTAGAAATTCCATCATTTGGTAATATTTGTTTCTGTGATCAGGTAAAATTTTTGGGCATTCATCTTGATAAGAATTTAACTTGGAATAATCATATAGATCAGGTGACGGTACCAAAATCAATTTTACTCAGCATATACTACGCGTATATTGAAAGCAATATGCGATATGGAATTGTGTTCTGGGGAAATTCTCCTCGTGTAAAAAATGTATTCATAGCACAAAAAAGATGTTTAAGGGCGATGTTTGGCATTATCCAACGATCCTCTTGTAAACTGCTTTATAAAGAAAGTAAGATGCTTACTTTATATGATTTGTATGTGTATGAATGTTCTGTATTCTTTAAACAATATCCCGACCTTTTCATTTGTAACTATACAGATCATCAACACGATACTCGTAATAAAAATAAATTGAAGATAAATGCATGTACATTAACAAAATCGTTAAAAGGGCCTCCCAATTCTATCATTAGAATTTTTAACATGATACCAGAAAATATTAAACATTTACCATTTCACCTCTTTAAGAGGAATTTGAAAAAGTTGCTTTATGCCTTGAATCTTTATTCAGCAAATTAATGGATCTTAAAATCAGCATAGTATTATAACATTTTCTTGTATTTTTATTGTATGAGGTTTTGTATACCTGGTATTGGTCAAAAACAAATAAATATTATTATTATTATTATTATTATTATTATTATTACAATATTTAGACAATCATGTACGCGATATTATTTCTTCTATTCGTTTAGCAAAACTCGGTATAATATCAAAACACATCTTGGCAAAGAAAGAGTTAACTATTGTACACGATTCACTTAGTAAACAGATTAACATACTAAATGACGAACACTTTTACGAACTATTAGAACTTAAAGCATACTATAACAATAGCAACATCCTATTTGTTGTTAAGATACCTCAATTTACTAACGAGACCTACTAATATGTACTAGACCTACTAATATGTCCACCCATGAAATTTTACGAATCACCAAATTTCAATTAATTTAAGAAAAGAATTATAATAATAGTACCTAATAATATTTATTAGTATTTGCAATTCTGGTTATTCAAAAATTTTATTATTGGCACTGTTTGTTTGTCGTGTTTACGTAATTCAACTGCACGCTTTATTAAAGATAAGTATTTAGTATTAATTTTATTAAATCTATTCGATTTTTAAATATAAACATATCTTTTTTATTGATTTTAGAAATTAGACAGTATGAAGAAAACTAATTTTCGAATTTTACGACAAACATGAAGTGCCAATAAATCCTCCACAAAGCCGGCCCCAGATAACAAATTAAACATTAGCTATAGCACTATTGTTGTTGAAGACGATGCGGATAATAAATTATTAAAATATGACGAAATTGTAATGGATCTCCGAAATAAACTCGTTCAGGTGCAAAATTCGAATAAGGAATGTGAACAGAAAATAATGGAGTTAGAAGGCACAATTAGAGAAAAAAATTCAACTATAGAATTTTTAGATAGTAAACTTGATTTTTATTTAAATAGTAAAGTAACTGTAAGTAGTGTAGGTTCCCAAACGGAGGAAATTCGGGGCAATTGCGCATCTACGCAGTCTGAAATCAAGGAGTTGGAGGTTGTGGACTCATTCATGCAAACCGAAGTTGATGTAGTTGATGTATGTCTTCAGGTTAGTGTTTCTAATGACGGCATTAATGTAGAAACACAAACGGAACAAATTCAGCTGGTTAGTAAGTCGATTCAAAGTTTTGCTGAATCAAAACCCCTGGAGGTACCTATACAGGTTGACATCTCTGTAGACAATAATGAAGGTAGTCCTAGTTCTAACGATATGCATAATAAAGGACTTATAAAAAGAGCAAAGAAAAGTAGTTTAATCAACGCATGTAATGAGTCTTCATCTCCAAATATAATGAATAAATTCAATGGTTCAAATACCACTGTTACCCCTCGCATTACACCGCGTGTATTAATTGTATCCGATCAAATTGGTAAGCAAATGTCTGTTTGTCTTAGAGAATTGTTGCCTAACAACTTTTCAATTTCTTCATTCATAAAAAGTCATGATTCTCATGAAAATATAATTAAATGCGTGAAATCACAGATAAGTACTTTCACGAAATCGGATTACATAATTGTTATGCTTAGATCGTATCATGTGGTTTCTAATAATGAAAATGATATCAAAAACTTAAAAGAAACTTTGCTTAAATTAATGAATTTCTCTAAAAATACAAATCTAATTCTGTCCACATTGCCTTTTAGAAAAGACATAAGCGACTTTAATAATATTATTTACTATATTAATCAGCTCATGGAAAATGAACTATTTAAACGCACCGATACACTAACATTATATACTAATAAAGTTTTAATTTTACACACTGACTACCATACAAATGGCATAGATATTAATTATAGTGGTACAGGGGGGATTAGCACGAACTATTAGAAAATACATCGCAAAAGAATTGAGCGATGATCGCACTCTCCCGCAAGTAAAAGTAAATATCGTTCAAAGAGTTCCTGACGAAAATAAAAACCAGTTTCCTTCAACTATTGGCTTTACAAAAACTGTTCCAATTTGTAAAGGAGTAAAAATGAATCAATTAAAAAACTTGCTGGACAAGCTTCTAAAAGTTCTAAAATAGTAAATGTCAAATTGCACTCTCACTCTAATATGCATCTAAATATTCGTAGTTTAAGAGCCAATCACATTCATTTAGAAGAATTTATTACGAATAAATTCGCTACACAGCCCAGTTTTATCTGCTTAACAGAGCACTTGCTAAATGAGGTTGAGTTGAATTTCTATCAAAAAAAGAATTATGATCCCGTAGCATACTTTTGTAGAAAAGATTTTAAGAATGGCGGGTGTTTAATATTAGCTGCGAATAACATTGATGGTAAAATAAAAATAAAAAACGACCTGAATAAGCTGAGCATTGAAAAAGTTTTTGAATGTACAACAATTGAAGCCATGATTGATAGTAAGTCAATTGTGCTCCTCTGTATTTATAGACCACCTAGTGGTGATATTGATACGTTTTTTAGTAGATTGGAACAGTGTCTTAATATTATTATAAGTGAAAAAAAACACTTTGTGATTTGTGGGGATTTCAATATTAATCAATTAGACATTCATGATGAGAAAGTTAAAACTCTGTTTGATTTGTTAGCAATATTTGGCAGTAAATTGGAAATTACAGACAAGCCAACCAGAATTACCACGAACTCTTCTAGTTTGTTGAATAATTTTTTCGTCAATTTACCAAACTTCTCAGCGTAGGTTGAAGACTGCGCATTTTCTGATCATGACGCTATTGTTTTGAAATTTAGTGCTATAAAACCAAAATCAAAAGAGTGTAAAGTAATCAATAAACGTCATGTAACTCATGAAAATCTTGTCAAGCTCAATCGTCACTTGCAATCGGAAAACTGGGAGCTAGTCTTAGAAAGTAAAGACATTAACAATAAATTTAATAGCTTTTTGAATATTTTCATGTACTACTATGACTTGACGTGTCCTTCCTCAAGTGTTAGAGTTAGTAGCTACTCCAGACCTGAATGGATCACCCCTGGTATCATAAAATCATCCCAGAACTTGAGAGTACTTAACATTCGGAAAAAAACGTCGAATAATATAATTTTTTTGAATTATGTAAAGCAATACAAAAAGATATACAAGAAGGTTATTACCATGGCAAAAAAAATTTCATTGACTAATAAATTAAAGAAAACAAATAATAATCCTAAAGTTGTTTGGAACATCATTAAAACTGAAACGTCAAACAAACCCAAATGCATTAAAAACATAAGTGTCAATAATATTGAAATAATGTAGTATATGACACTGGACCAGGTTTTGGCCCGTGAACACACACCCAAAATGCGCAGGATAAAATTTTGGAAGCGTTAGTGTATTAGGTGGGATCGAATTTTATCCTTGGATGAAATCAACAAGTATTAAAGAAGTGGAATAAAAAAATAAAATAAAAATATTGCAAACGATGGTTCTTGTAGCAGGAGGCCGGACCAATCTATTAATGAAATCAGAAACTACACTATCAACTCCGTAGTGACACCTTTCGATCAATTGTACAAGTACTTCGCTGGTGGTTAATGCGTATGGTACTATGATTTATAATCGATCGGACTAGTGGCCGATGAGTGCACTATAGAATTGAATTTAGACTTAATGGCTGCAATAAAATTGATTGAAGTTTCAACATCGTTATACTGGTAGGCTATTTATTATTTAATATATTTAAATTAAAGTAATAACAAAAAAAAATATAATTTATACTCTGATCAGTTACAACAAAACAATAAAATTAAAGATAAACATGGAACTTAAATTATTTATGGTTAAAAAACGGACCCGATGCCGTCAGGTTATATTACGGAATTTTCATGTCTGAATTACCACATGTGTTTTTTGTGTTGTCTCGAGGCGTGAAAATTCCGTTAATTTATCGTTTGTTTGGTGATTGTTTTTAAATTTTTGCATACCAATCGCTGACGCCGATTTAATTGGCGGTCTAGATTAGCTGATTTCAACCAAACTTGGCACGATGTTGACTTTTGGACACCTGACGACCTGGGGGCCGAAACCGTAAAGTAGTAATATAATTATTTTCTGGGAATTGATCCTAAACGAATCTTTTTAGGTTGATTGCTGAAGTTGATGAAAGGAAAGATACCAAAAAACAATAATATCACTCAACATAAGGTCAATTACCAACCACGTCCGGAATTGAACCAAATCATTGTTTCCAAATAAAATATTGATGGCAATTACATGAAAGGCAACTATAATCTCTAGGTATGCGTATTGTGAATGAAATTAAAAAAAAAAATTCAATAAAAATTTAATAATTTGACCATTACCTTTTTGTGTTTTCACGAGGCCGAACAAGTCCAAAACACAATGCTCCCAGATAGATCGTACCGCGAAATACTCTCCAGGTGTGTATTTGATGATGGCGACAGAAGTTCCATATAACATCCAAATTTTCAAAGTTTTATAAAAGTCCGTATAGGTCTGAATATCGAACGCTTTTTTTTTTTTTACTTGAGAACAATTATTCCCCGATTCGATTATTTAAAACAAGAATAAAAAAATCTCATGCGTTTTGTTCGATACTTAACAAGTTTTATTTTATTTTATTCTTTTATTCAAATTGAATTTTAGCGTAATTTTGCTTATTATTTTCGACTTGCTTACTCGGACGAGCGCTGTATAATGAATCCCCCAAAAATTGTTTTTTTTTTTTTATCCATCCTCCCGCGACACGTTCTATTAAAAAAAACAATCTACGTCATCCTGGAATTTTTTCGCGGGAACCCACCTGATTGGCGCATTGTGTTTTGGTCTCTGTTATCTTCCTATTATGTAAAAAAAAAAATCACACGGGAAACAGTAAATATCCCGTTCGAACCTGTGTGGGGTATTATTCTGTTTTTTTTTTTTTTTTTCTAAATTTATTTTTATTAAGGAGATTCGTGTGTGAATCTTGTGTTTTTTTTTTTATTATTATTTTTTTTTTTTTTTTTTATTTATTTTAATTCGTAGATTGCTTTATTTATTCAATCACTTGTCTTTCTTTTTTTTATTTTAAGTTTTTTTTTTTTTTTTTTTTTTAATATAAACTACCATTTTTTTTATTTATTTATTTATTGATTTTTTTTTTTTTACACTACGTTTTGTTTTATCAAATTTTTAATTATTTCACTGAATTCACTTATTTATTTATTTCTTTATTTTCTCATTTGAGTACTTATGGTTATTTCGGTAGGTGTGGTGGAATCGCCACACTCTCGCTGCCTTCGGGATGAAATACTACGTATTTCAGGCTTCGTTGCGTTCTATAAAGGGCTTCAATTCCTCGATATGAGCTTTGTATCGGACTCTAGTGACCGTGTCTTCGAGATCACACGAAACGGGCGACGTGAAACGTAAAATTCTACGTGGTGCTGACCACCGAGGAATAAATTTTCTGGCCTCGTCAAACTGGGGTCCACTGTGTATTTTTTGTAGGACCAGCTGTCCTTCGGCATAGGGGTGTCGTGGTGGCCGTTTTGAGTTGTAGAACCGCTTCATTCGGTCGTGAGCATTGGACAGGGACGTGCGGACCTTGTCGAGGTCAGGGGGCGGATCCTCCCCCAAGATCTCCTGGAGGTTCCATCGTAAGTCGATAGGGGTGTTAACGTTTCGCCCCAGGAACACCGTCGATGGGCTACATTGGATTGAATTATGGTATTGATCATTATGCGCCCGCTGGAAGTATGGTAAAAATCTATCCCATTCTCGGTGAGAAGTGGCATACTGCTTGAGCATAATGGCCATACCACTCTTCAGGTCCCTGTTTGCGCGTTCGACAACATTACTGGAGGCGTGGAACGGTGAACAGCGGATGTGTTTAATCCCCCATCGAAGGCACATGAGCTTGAATTTTTTACTCGTAAAGCCAGGGTGGTTATCGGTCACCAAGCTTTGTGGAGGCCCGAAATGCAACCAAATTCTATTTAGTTGGTCGATCGTGTTTTGGGCAGTCACTCGTTTCACGGGTACTGCTTCAACCCATTTACTAAAACCGTCTAGCAACATAAGGACGTACCGGTACCCATTCTTGGTGAGAACCAGGGGTCCTATATGATCAAGGTAAACACGTTGCCAAGGTCGGGTGGGTAGCGTGGAAGCCAAAGGTGCACCGGGTGCCTTATTGCTAGGTTTGCAGGTCTGACATTCGCTGCAGCTGCGCACATACGACCGGACGTCTTCGAATAAACCTTTCCACCAGAATCGGCGTGCTATTGTACGATAGGTACGGGTGATGCCCGGGTGTCCCGAAGTGATAGAATCGTGGTAGTAATAAAGGAGCATATCTCTCATAGATTTCGGCACAGAGACTCGTCGAAGTCTATTCTTCCCCACAAGTTTCACCAGAAGTGAATCCTTCAACTCATATCCTTTGACATCTTCTCCGGCGCGAAGGCTTTCGAAGATGAGATGATGGTCGGGATCTTCCTCTTGGTGACGCTTCAGGGAGGTGAACGTCTGTGGAACCTCATCTAGGAGGTTTATACTCGCTTTAACTGTGTCCGTCTGTCCGATTGTGAAGAGTCTCGATAACGCGTCGGCAATGACGTTATTTGGTCCTCTAATGTGCTCAACGTCATACTCAAATCGAGATAACTTTAATACCCATCTACCAACGCGCCCCAATTGTTTTGGGTGTTTGAGCATCCACGATAGTGCGGCCGAGTCCGTCTGGAGCAAAAAACGCGTTCCAAGGATGTATTGCTTAAATTTTTCAAGCGCCCAAATGACTGCAAGACTTTCAAGCTCGTAGGCTGAATACTTAATTTCGGCTGGGGATAGCTTTCTGCTAGCGTATTGGATGGCTCGAAGACCACCGTCCAGATCCTGTAGTAGCACGGCGCCTACGGCCAGGCCGGAGGCGTCCGTTTGGACAATAAAAGGCTTTTTGAAGTCCGGAAAGGCCAACACTGGAGCCTCTGTAAGGGCACGCTTGACAGCGTTGAAAGCGGCAACCTGTTTGTCGCCAAAGTGGTACACGACGTCTTTCTTTCTAAGTTGGTTGAGTGGCGCTACGATGTCTGCGTATTTGGGGATAAATCTTGAAAAGAAGGAGGTCATCCCCAGGAAGGACCTTAATTGCCTGATATTTCGAGGTATAGGCAGGTCCGATACAGCCGCTACCTTTTCGCTGTCCATTCTGATCCCGTTCGCTGACACGATATGCCCCAAAAACTTGATGGAAGGGAGGCAAAGTTGCAACTTGTCGGGGCGGATTGTTAACCCGGCTCCCCGTAGTCTCGTAAAGACGGTGTGCAAGTGTTGCATATGGTCTTCGAAGCTGGGACTGTAGATCAGAATGTCATCGAAATAGGGGATCACACACATGTATCTTAGATCGGCAAATAACCCGAATATCAAGCGATTCAGTGCCACGGGACTCACGCTGAGCCCAAAGGGCACCTGTCTGAACTGGTATTGAGCGGTAGGGGTAGAGAAGGCTGTAAATCTCCTACACCCTGGAGAAAGGCTTATTTGATAATACGCGCTGGTTAAATCTACCGACGAGAAGAAACGGCTCCCGCTCAAGCTTTGGAAAACGTTCTCCATGTTGGGAGATGGAAAAGCGTCAAAGATCACCTTGGCGTTAATACGCCTATAGTCGACGCACAGCCGTGGGGTTCCATTTTTCTTCTTTATTAGAAAGGCAGGAGCTGAAAAGGCGGAACGACAGGGCTCGATGACCCCCTGCTCTAGGAGTTCGGCTATGTGATTGTCCATCTCCTCGGCCTTAGGTGGAGAAAGCGGGTATGGCGGGCTTCGAACGGGAATGTCGTCCTTCAAGCGTATCGTGTAGAAATAATCGCGCGCTCGCCCAATATCGTTCGTCAGGATGTCCCTGAACTCAGTGAGTAGCTCCTCGAGGCGAGAGAGTTGAGCCTTCCCTTAGGTGGGTGCTGTGACAACGTTACAGACAGTTCTTCCTGGTGATGAAAACATGGGGACCGGTGTCGTAGGGTCGAAACTGAAAGTGACCGTTGATTCTGCAAAGTTAAGTGTGGCCCTCAGGTGGGTTAGGAGATTTACCCCCATAATAAGGTTATACGTCAGATTCGGGATGACGTAAAAAGAAAGACGCCAAGTATACCGGCTGATCCTGATAGGGCACGTTAGCGTTTGGTTGACCTTTACGGACGATCCATCAGCCAAGATGGTTTCGAACTTGGTTGTCGAAATTCGACCCAACCCAAGCCTAACTATTGCGACGGCTAGTTTCTTTGAGCAGAAACTGTACGTGGCCCCCGAATCCAATAAACAGACATACGTCCCTGAGCCTATGCTAATGGGGATCGTGGGTAGGTTGAGGCCATTAGTCCCTTTTGAAAGGAGCTTTCGACGTCCGGTGCGGCCTCGATGGATAGGACGAATTGGTGGTTGGCAGACCATAGTCGGGTTTTCATTCATAAAAAAGGCTTTTTTGCCTTTCCTTTATCAGACTGGACCGTTTCCATCTGAGAATAAAGTTGCTGACGATCTGTTATTTGGCGCACCTCTTGGGCGACTAGATCGAGAGCGTCGAATGTGACCGGGACCGCCCTAAATTTGCATATTTCGAATGTCTCCCGGTTCATGCGTGCCCAAAGAAGGGTAACTAGCTCCGGCTCGCTAATCGACGCGCCGATGATCTTAGCCTTTATTTTAATATCGTTTATGAAGTTTATGAAGGGCTCGTCGGGTTGTTGCCAACGATATAGGTGTTCCGATGTTAACAAGGATCTGTCTACTGGTCCGAAGAAATCGTCCAGCAATTTGGCACGGAGGGTATCCCAGTTAGGGCAATGGGTGATATGTGTAGCCATCCACCTTTGAAAATTCCCATCGCAATATTGCAAAAGGTGTATGAGTAACGGCCTCTCTTCTAAAATACCTAGATCGGCTACCTTTTGTACGTTCTCCATAAATTGCATGATTAGTGCTTTAGAGGTCCCATCACACCTACCGAACTGTTTAAAGAAGGTGTTTATGTCCACTGAATAGTTGATTTTATATGTATCGTTATTAGTGATTAGTTGGTGGGTTACTTTATTTGAGTTCTGAAACAGGTTTCTGTCTATGGATAAACTATCTACTGACTCACATATATGTTGAAGCTGAAGGTTCATGTGCTGGAGTTCCTGTTGACTGGCAGCATTAAGCTGGGTTTGAGTCTTCATAAATTGGAAGACTCGTGATGGCGTGACATCGCCTTCGGTGGTTGTCGTAGAAGCAGCAGCAGCAGCAGCAGAGTACGTTGGTGGCGCAAGACCAGATGTAGTAGATTGTTGTTGGTAACGTTGTTGAACTGGGTCCCGGTCGAAAAATGATGATGGTGTTGGCCCAGAACCAGTGATTGGTGGTGGCGGGATAAAATGTGGTTCAATACGTGGTGTAGGAGCACCAGTTAACAATGTTGTTGGTATTGCTGACATGACTGGTGGTGCTGAAGGTGCCGTAGTTGTCCATGAGGGAGTGGTTATAGTTGGAGGGGTAACAAACCCTGGAGAACCAAGTTGTTCAGTCACCGACGTTGCATCTTCCTTGGAGGTTGATGGAATATTTCTGGTCGAACGTGTGGTAGGCATTGTGCTTGGACCTTCTCTCAACCAGCAGTTTTCGCTCGTTCAAACAAAAAACGGTAATTATTAGAGTGTGTAAATTTCTCTTTACTTCTTTTATTTAGATAAAAAATATTTTTAAAATAAGTTAATATTCCATTATTATTTTCAGGATATTTCTTATGGGCCTTGAATAAAATTCAGAACCACGCTCTGCTACCACTTGTAGTATATGACACTGGACCAGGTTTTGGCCCGTGAACACACACCCAAAATGCGCAGGATAAAATTTTGGAAGCGTTAGTGTATTAGGTGGGATCGAATTTTATCCTTGGATGAAATCAACAAGTATTAAAGAAGTGGAATAAAAAAAAAAAAAAAAAAAATATTGCAAACGATGGTTCTTGTGGCAGGAGGCCGGACCAATCTATTAATGAAATCAGAAACTACACTATCAACTCCGTAGTGACACCTTTCGATCAATTGTACAAGTACTTCGCTGGTGGTTAATGCGTATGGTACTATGATTTATAATCGATCGGACTAGTGGCCGATGAGTGCACTATAGAATTGAATTTAGACTTAATGGCTGCAATAAAATTGATTGAAGTTTCAACATCGTTATACTGGTAAGCTATTTATTATTTAATATATTTAAATTAAAGTAATAACAAAAAAAAATATAATTTATACTCTGATCAGTTACAACAAAACAATAAAATTAAAGATAAACATGAAACTTAAATTATTTATGGTTAAAAAACGGACCCGATGCCGTCAGGTTATATTACGGAATTTTCATGTCTGAATTACCACATGTGTTTTTTGTGTTGTCTCGAGGCGTGAAAATTCCGTTAATTTATCGTTTGTTTGGTGATTGTTTTTAAATTTTTGCATACCAATCGCTGACGCCGATTTAATTGGCGGTCTAGATTAGCTGATTTCAACCAAACTTGGCACGATGTTGACTTTTGGACACCTGACGACCTGGGGGCCGAAACCGTAAAGTAGTAATATAATTATTTTCTGGGAATTGATCCTAAACGAATCTTTTTAGGTTGATTGCTGAAGTTGATGAAAGGAAAGATACCAAAAAACAATAATATCACTCAACATAAGGTCAATTACCAACCACGTCCGGAATTGAACCAAATCATTGTTTCCAAATAAAATATTGATGGCAATTACATGAAAGGCAACTATAATCTCTAGGTATGCGTATTGTGAATGAAATTAAAAAAAAATATTCAATAAAAATTTAATAATTTGACCATTACCTTTTTGTGTTTTCACGAGGCCGAACAAGTCCAAAACACAATGCTCCCAGATAGATCGTACCGCGAAATACTCTCCAGGTGTGTATTTGATGATGGCGACAGAAGTTCCATATAACATCCAAATTTTCAAAGTTTTATAAAAGTCCGTATAGGTCTGAATATCGAACGCTTTTTTTTTTTTACTTGAGAACAATTATTCCCCGATTCGATTATTTAAAACAAGAATAAAAAAATCTCATGCGTTTTGTTCGATACTTAACAAGTTTTATTTTATTTTATTCTTTTATTCAAATTGAATTTTAGCGTAATTTTGCTTATTATTTTCGACTTGCTTACTCGGACGAGCGCTGTATAATGAATCCCCCAAAAATTGTATTTTTTTTTTTTATCCATCCTCCCGCGACACGTTCTATTAAAAAAAACAATCATTGTGTTTTGGTCTCTGTTAACTTCCTATTATGTAAAAAAAATCACACGGGAAACAGTAAATATCCCGTTCGAACCTGTGTGGGGTATTATTCTGTTTTTTTTTTTTTTTTTCTAAATTTATTTTTATTAAGGAGATTCCTGTGTGAATCTTGTGTTTTTTTTTTTATTATTATTTTTTTTTTTTATTTTATTTATTTTAATTCGTAGATTGCTTTATTTATTCAATCACTTGTCTTTCTTTTTTTTATTTTAAGTTTTTTTTTTTTTTTTTTTTTTTTTAATATAAACTACCATTTTTTTTATTTATTTATTTATTGATTTTTTTTTTTTTACACTACGTTTTGTTTTATCAAATTTTTAATTATTTCACTGAATTCACTTATTTATTTATTTCTTTATTTTCTCATTTGAGTACTTATGGTTATTTCGGTAGGTGTGGTGGAATCGCCACATAAACGACCCTAAGTCTATTGTTGACACATTAAATGAGCATTTCATTAATTTAGGTTCGGTTATTAGTTCTGATAATAATGTAAAAAATATAATTCAAATCAAAAATTTCGAAAAAACTATTTTTGTTGACGAAACTAATACCCGTGAAATAGATCAAATTATTAAAAGTATGAAATGCAAAGAGTCAATGCACTACTTGGGCGTTTCAAGTAACGTTTTAAAATGCCAATAAGTTTCAGAAAACTTATTGGCTCCTTTAGTCGAAATAGTCAATTGCGTGTTGGGTGAGCGAATTTTTCCAGATCGTGGTAAATTAGCAAGAGTAGTGCCACTTCAAAAAAAGCTCAATAACATGGATGTCAGTAATTTTCGGCCAATATCTTGTTTACCGATCTTTAGCAAAATTTTAGAGAGAGTTATATTTGATAAAATTTCAAAGTTTCTGAATAAATTCAACATATTGATCCCTGATCAATATGGATATAGAGAAAATATCAGCACTACAAACGCAATTTTTGCCGTCACGGATCATATTTTTACAAAAATAAATGAAGGCTTTAAACTAGCTACTCTATTTCTTGACCTGTCTAAGGCCTTTGATCGTGTGAGTCATAATTCACTCCTTTCTAAAATTAATGCATATGGCATTCGTGGTCAATGTTACAAACTCATTGAGTCATATTTATCCAATAGATCTCAGTTTGTTGAATTAAATATAAATAGAAATACTTTCAAGCCACAGTGGAGGACTGTCAGGTCTGTAGTCCCACACGGGTCTATTTTGGGCCCTCTGTTGTTTCTCCTATTTATTAATGATTTGCCAAATTCATTAACTCAGTTAATTTGCAAAGTTGTACTCTTTGCCAATGATACGACCATCATTGTCTCACACAAAGATGCAGATGAGCTTATAAAAACCATTAACAATATCATGGCAGTAATGGGAAGATGGTGCCACGTAAACGATTTGCTTTTAAATCGCAACAAAACAGCCATTATGTTCTTTGGTTGTGGTGTCACTATCCCTACACATGATCTTTCTGTAAATAACTCGACATTTTTGGGAAATGAAATGGATACAGGATTGAATTGGAAAACTCATATTGATACCCTATGTGTTAAATTAAGTAGAGCTTGCTATCAATTAAGAGCTTTGAGAGCAAGGGTTGATTTCAAGACCTTACTACTACTACTAAATTACCATGTCCTGTCGGACGTTGGCTAACATGGCTTTCCATGAATCACGATTATAGGTCATGTGAATTAGTTCAGAAATCGATAAGTTCTGTATGTCGAGGGACTTTATAAACATTTTTCTTTTGCGTCCTCTAGATTTTTTGCCGACGATTTTTCCGGTAAGTACTAAGTGTTCTATCGACAGCTGTCTAATCACATGACCCAAAAATTGCAATTGCCTTAATCCAATTGTACTTAATAAAAGTCTTTTAACACCAATACTACTTAGTACCGTTTTCGTTGGAGATATGTTCAGTCCATGATATTTTTTTAATTCTACGCCAGATCCACATCTCAAATGCTAGCAACGCTGACTGCATTTGCTGTGATATTGTCCACGATTCGCAGCCGTACATTAACACAGACCATATGTAGCATTTTATCATCCTCACCTTTATATTAACACTAATATTGTTGTTCGTAAGTAATGATTTTAAATTACCAAAACTTTGTTTGGCCATAAATATCCTATTTTTAATTTCCCTATCACTTTTCCCATCACTTGTCACTATTTTTCCTAAGTATTTTTGTTGGTGAACTTGTTTTATAGCATTATTATTTATTATTTAATTTTAAATTTAGAGTGATGTTGGAGCTTTTGGATACAATCATAGAGACTGTCTTTTTAATATTTATTTCAAGGCCATAAAGTTGCACTCGTGTATTAAGTTCGTTTAATAAACACTGTAGATCTAGTTCATTACTCGCAATTAAGAGAGAGTCGTCAGCATAGCGTAAATTGTTTATTACATGCCCATTTATTTGTATACCGTAATTCTCATTTAGATCACGAAAAACCATTTCTGAGTATAAATTAAAAAGATCGGCTGACATCACACATCCTTGTCTTACACCGCGTTCAATATTTATAAACTTTGTTTTATTATTATCATTTACTCGGACAGTTGTTTGTGGACGCCAATAAAGAGATTTTATTAGTCTTAAGTCTTTATCAGCAATATTTAATGTTTCTAATATACATATAAGCTCATTATGCTGTACTTTATCAAAAGCTTTAGTAAAATCAATAAAACATAAGAAAATATTTTGATTAACTTCAAGTGATCTTTCTAGAAGCATGTGTAATGTAAACAATGCATTACTAGTTCCTTTATTTGTCACAAAACCGAATTGCTGTCCGGAAATTTCAGAAGATATTATTTTTCTAATTCGAGTTATTATAATTTTGGTGATAATTTTTATGATGTGATTTATTAAACTAATGGGACGAAAGTCTTCACAAGTGGTTGCATTTGTTTTCTTTGGGAACATAACGCACAGAGACTGATTCATATTCTCTGGTATGCAACCTGTCTCATATATAGTATTCACAAACGTTGTGATGACGTCAATACAAAAGTCTTTCAGATTTTTTATCATTTCCAAAGAGATATTATCAGGACCTTCACTTCTCCCGGTTTTCAATGAATTGATGGCAAATTCTACTTCGGATTTCATAATTGATTCTCCAGTAAGTGAGTCGTTCTTTAGTATGAAGTTGTTTCTGTTATTATCTTGAAAATTCTCTTTGAAGTATTGTTCCCACAGATATATTTTTTCTTGTTCATCGAAAACTTTCTTGTAATTATCTGTGATATAACCCATATTGCCCATTTTATTTTTATAACATATTTCAGATACTTTTTTGTACATTAATTCCGAACTTTTAAGTTGTTCTATTTCCATGCATTGTTTGTTCATCCAGTTTTCTTTTGCTTCTATACATTTTCTCTTTATAATACGGTTAATTTGTTTATATTTTTGTTCGTCGGTGTTTTCAATTTTCCGTCTGTCATTTATAAGCAACAAAATTTCTTCTGTCATCCATTTTTTGTTTTTCTGGTCTCTTTCTGAGATTGGTATTTTTTGGATAGCATTATAAAGTATGTTTTGAAAGTGGGTCCAATAGCTGTCTATATCTTCTTTTTTTATAAGAGTGGGAATTTTAAAATTATTAGTGACTTCATTGTAAAATAATTCTTTAATTGTATCATTTTTTAATTCATTTCTGATATTCACATTAATTTTATTTCCTTGTTTATGTAAATTTTTAAGATTCATTTTTAATTTGGCTACGATTGGCACATGATCACTAAAACAATCAGCTCCTGGATACCCATTAACATCTTGAATCATATTTTTAAATCTATTATTGATTATGACGTAATCTATTTGATTTTTGATGTTATTCGGGCTTTTCCATGTCCACAGTCGCCGGTTATGTTTCTTAAACCAAGTGTTCATTATTGAATATTGATTTACACAACACCACTCTACTAACTTTTCCCCTCTTGAATTTCTCTGTCCCAAACCAAAAGGTCCAGTGACGTAATTAATTTTTTCCATACCCACTTTCGCATTGAAATCACCCATTATTATAGTTATTTCATTTGTTTTACATTCTTTCATTGTTGTATTTAAATCGCTATAAAATTGGTTAATTTCTTCGTCTGAATGATCACATGTGGACGCATATACTTGTACTATTTTAAATTCAAGGGGTTTGTTTTCATTTTCACCAGCAGGATTCGATATGAAACTGGGATGTAACCGATTAGATGTTTTGCTTTTTTTGGCGTAATTATTATTCCCACTCCATGCTCATGTGTATTTCTGCCGGAGTAAACTATTTTAAATCCATCTTCAGATATTTCTCCACTATTGGTTCATCTCATTTCTGCTATACCATGAATATCTATATCCAATCTTTTCATTTCATTAAGTACATTGTTTAATTTTCCTACTTGATATAAAGTTCATACATTTCATGTACCTATTTTCATTTGATTTTTAAATTTAGCCATGTTTTTCCTGAGCTTAACTTGGCAGTGGCTTGCTATTGCCTTCTGCTTTGTTGAATGTTTGTTTTGACATATGTTTTGTTGGCGGTTTGATTTTCGATTAATTTGCGTTAGGTTATCTTGGATGGATTGCTATTGTCTGTCGCTATTCAAATTTGATGGGTGTGATGAGGTACTGCTTTGAACCAGTTCGGGGGCGTCGAAACATTTCCGGTATGAATTCATTTTTTGAATTGGATTCTTGTGGCTTTTTAGTAGGGAAGGTTGTTTCTCTGTTAGGTTTCTTGCTGGCTGTTTGTGTGTCAGCTGTTTCATTTTTTTTTTCGTATGTGTCTCATCACTAGTTTTTCTCTTCTTTTCATTTGCTTCTACTTTATCTATTTTATTTCTAACTATTAATTCATCATATTTTATGATAGCATAATAACCTTCATCGCGCTTTTTAATAAGTTGAGGTTTTAACTCTTTTCTTTTTTCAATTACTTTTTTTGGGAAGTCTTCGGTAATATAAGTGTTTGTGTTTTATAATTTGTACGCATTTTTGAGAATGATAATTTTTTTTCTCTGATTGATTAACCCCAAATTTAATGGCCTGCATTTATTATTATCTCGAGCACCAATTCGACGTATAAAACTTAATTCACTTACACCACATTCTACATTTAATTTGTCGCGGATAAAATTGCAAACAATGTTTTCTAATTGGAAATAATTACTTTCTGTTTCAGGTATTCCATGAATTAATAAATTATTGCGTCTTATATCCCTTTCTATTTGATCTATTCGTTTTTCTTGTGTATCAATATTATTTTTTAAACCTTCAAATTGGGCAACTAAACCGTTAAATTTTTCATTTATATTATTATTAACCGTGTTTATATTTTCGTTTAATTCTGTTCGTATAGTTTGGAGAGCTATCATTATATCTTTTAATTCATAATTTGATGGCATTTTTTTGGTTTGTTTTTGTTTTGTTTTTATGTTATAACAATAATATTGAGTTTGTATTTAAATAATAATAAATAGTATAGATGTTTTTAAAAGGTATTATTTAATGTCTCTATGTGTATAATTATTGCATATATATATATATATATATAATTTATTCAGTCAAAATAAATATTCAAATAATGAATTACGGATTTAATATTAAGTTTTTGCAAGTAGCTCATTTGTTTTGAAAGCAGTAATTATGATTAAAGTCATAAACAAAATAGCAACTGTTATATTGTATTAATTAAACAACATTCAAATTATTAATTTAATTGAAAAAAAAAATTATTTGTATATTAAATAAACATAACATCTAAGGTGAGATTATATTTCACAGATCTGTCAAATTTGTAATTTTCGCAAAAATATAGACAGATGTCGCAGTCAATTGAATCTTAACTGTTTTAACTAGGAATATACTTGTTTGACTTATGAATATTTTTTTTACAAAATTTAACCTTACTAATGATTAAAATGTTTTAATCTTAAATAATTTTTAATATGTGTAATTATAGGCACTGCACTTTTATTACACGATATTCACTATATGTTTACAATATATATTACACACGTTATCAATTAACTGTACTGTATTTTGTCTGTTATCAATTAACTGTACTGTATTTCAAGACCTTACTGTCAGTTTATTATGCTAATTTTGTTTCAGTTATAACATATGGCATAATAATATGGGGTGCATCAGTGAATGGCTCGAAAATTTTTAAAATTCAAAAAAGAGCCATACGAATTGTCTTCAATTTAAAAAAAACTGACAGTTGCAAAGGCTATTTTCAAAATAACAAAATACTGACGTTTTATTCTCATTTTATTTTAGAAATCTTTAAATTTTTTATCAAAAATAGAAATGTTTTTGTGATCAATAAAAATCAGGGTAATCGTTATATGATTCGTAATCCATCTGAATATGTGCATCCTAGGTGTAAATATTCATTTTTAGAAAAAACTCACGGTATCTGGCAATTCTTTTTTATAATAGAATCGGTAAAGGGTCAACTGTTGGTGACATTAGGAGAGATAGGAGAATGACTTTAATCAATGCAGCTCTAATGTATATGCAACAACAATGTTTCTATTCACTAGAGGAAGGACTAAAAATTAACTTCTAGTTTTTTATCTTTTGACACTTTTCGTGTGTATTTTTTATCACCAGAATACGAATATATATATAATTATTCCCGCCAGGGGGGAAAAATTATATCTTTGAAACTGTCAGAGATAGAAAAAAAATTTGTAGCCAAAAAACCTTCTTCATCAAACAACTTTTGTTTGAAATTTTTTTTCATAAAGTCAACCGTTTTTTTCCAAAATTTGTGCTTAAAGTTGAAAATGAGTCGATCGAAGACGGGCACATGTACAAACATAACATACATCAAATAATATTGTTTTTATGTATATTTCAGTTTTGTTTACCAGGTTATATATATATATTTATATATATATATATATATATATATATATATATATATATATATATATATATATAGCGATATATATATAGCGCTACGTGACCATCGTTTTGCGTTTACTAACGCCTCTCATTGGCCAACTCACGGTTCGCTTTAGTTTACTTTTCGCGTTGACCTAAAACTTCCTATTGACTAATGGTTTACATTGACTAACGCCTCGCGTTGGCTGACTTACGCCTCGCTTAAGCTTACGATTCGCGTTGGTTAACGCTTTGCGTTGACCAACTAACGATTAATATGAAATCACGCTTCGCGAATCACCGACGTTTCGCTTTGAATAACTAACGATTCTCATTAATAAACGGTTCGCTGACTTACGGTTCGCTTTAGCTTACGTTTCGCGTTGATTTACTAACGCTTCATGTTGACTTGAAACTTCCTGTTGACCAACGCTTTGCGTTAATTAACGATCCGCGAGAAATCACGCTTCGCGAGTCACCAACGCTTCGCTTTGAATAACTAACGTTTCTCATTAACCAACGCTTCGCATTGGCTGACTTACGGTTCGCTTTACCTAACGTTTCACGTTGATTTAATAAGGCTTCGCTTTGACTTAACACTTCCTATTGACTAACGATTCTCATTGATCAACGCTTCGCGTTGGCTGACTTAAGGCTCGCTTGAGCTTACGGTTCGCGTTGGTTAACGCTTTGCGTTTACCAACGCTATGTGTTGACTTACTAGCGGTTCGCGTTAACTTGCTTACGCTCAGCGTTAACTTGCTTACGCTCCGCGTTAACTTCCTCTCGTTGGCTAGTGCCGTGTATCGACTGACGCTTTGCGTCAGCTAACTCTTCGCGTTGTATTACTTACGCGTGCTTTCGCTTTGCAATAACTATCGTTACGACTTAACTAACTTTTCACGTTTACTTTAAGCATTAACGATTCGCGTGAAATCACTAGCACTAGCAGTGAGCACTAGATACTTGGAAGCACTGGACCGAATTACCAAGAACTTTTTCAAAGTAGTATTTTATGGGCCACGTAGTACGCCTGGATATATTATAAAGGGGAAAACAGGAACTGACCATATAGGGGTGCTGGCATTTAAAAGAATAATCGCGTGGTGGATAAAAGTTTTGAAGATGGATGACACCCGAATGGTTAAGATTTGTTATAATAGACTAGTAATACTAGACCGTAATGGTAGCATGCTCATTGAGCAAAACTGGGCAGGTCAAGTCAGGGATACTTTGTATACACTGGGAGCCAATGATCTATGGGATTATCAAAATCCCAGGCTAGTACAGGAAAAATTACACACACTAATAGAACGGTACAGTAAACGTTTTTTGCTGAAAGATAAACAATAAGTACTACAATCAAGCAATAGTCCCATGTATCAATATATTATCTCGTTGGAAGGAACTCAGGAGTACCTTAAACACAAAATAAATTAAGCCAGCTCAGGGTAACTGGTGGCTATATGATCAAACTCACAGCCAATAACTATAATTACAAAATAAATCAGCAAGAGCTGTGCGAACTGTGTTGCTTAATAGTACATGAAACAATATTCCACTTCATGTTAGAATGTCCAATTAATACCTATTACCGAAAACTCTACCTCGATCAATATCCTCAAAAAGACAAAGACCCGAATGCACAAATAATAGACATATTAAAGGACCTAACACATGAAAAAATTAACAATATATATTATTACATAAGTAGTGCTTTGAAAATAAGAAGCTTCGTATTAAACGAGTAGACTTCGAAAATTAAACCCCCATCAGCCCTCTCTCTCAACCATGCTTAACTCTTTGTTTTTAATTTTAATAATTTAATTTTTGATCATATTTATAATTTTAACGCTTTAGTTATTGAGTTTCCTAACTTAATAACTATTTGTTTACCTGTCTATCCCTAGTTTATCTTTAATTTAATTAATTGTATACTTTTCATTTTACGTTTTGTATTATGGTCATCAACTATCTTTTATATAAATATTATTTAATGTTATTGTTACCAACCACTGTAAGCTTTATTGCAAATAAGGATTATTTCTATTTCTATTAGAAGCGTTGGTAACAATAACCAACCACTGTAAGCTTTATTGCAAATAAGGATTATTTCTATTTCTATTAACGATTCGAGTGAAATCACGCTTCGCGTTGAATCACTGACGATTCTCTTTGAATAACCGACGCTTCTCATTGACCAACGCATCTCTTTGGCTAACTTACGGTTCGGTTAAGCTTACGTTTCGCGTTGGTTAACGTTTTGGGCTTACCAACGCTTTCCGTTGGTTTACTAAAGCTTCACTTTGACTAACTTTTCGCGTCACCTACCGGCTCGCGTTTACAAAATAAATATCGCTTGAAATAGACAGAATAAAAATCGCTTTAAATATCGATATTTATCAGTTGAAAAAATATCGCTTTTCATTTACTAACGCTTCGCGATGGCTGACAGACGGTTCGTTTTTGCATACGATTCGCGTTGGTTAACGATTCGATTGAAATCTCGCTTCGATTTGCATAACTAACGCTTCTAATTGATCAACGCTTTGCGTTGGCTGACTTACGGTTCGCTTTAGCTTACGTATCGCGTTGATTAACGCTTTGTGTTGGTTAACGATTCGCTTAAAATCTCGCTTCGCGAATCACTGACGCTTCGCTTTGCATAACTAACGCTTCTCATTGACCAACGCTTCGGGTTGGCTGACTTACGGTTCGCTTTAGACTATATTACGCGTTGATCTAACACTTCTCATTGACAAACGGTTCTCATTGACCAACGCTTCGCGTTGGCTGACTTACGGCTCGCTTGAGCTTACAATTCGCGTTGGTAAACGCTTCGCGTTAATTAGTGGTTCGCATGAAACCACGCTTCGCGAATCACCAACGCATCGCTTTGAATAACTAACGCTACTCATTAACCAACGCTTCGCGTTGGCTGACTTGTGGTTCGCTTCAGCTTACGTTTCGCGTTGGTAAACGTAAAGCATTGCTAAACGCTTTGCGTTGATTTACTTACACTTCGCGTTGACCTCACGCTTTCTATTGACCTACGCTTTGCGTTAGCTGACCTACGGTTCGCTTTAGACTACATTACGCGTTGATCTAATACTTTCTATTGACAAAGGTTCTCATTGCCAACGCTTCACGTTGACTGACTTACGGCTCGCTTGAGCTTACGGTTCGTGTTGGTATACGCTTCTCGTTAATTAGCGATTCGCATGAAACCACGCTTCGCGAATCACCAACGCTTCGCTTTGAATAATTAACGCTTCTCATTAACCAACGCTTCGCTTCGATTTCTTTACGGTTCGCTTTCGCAAACGTTTCGCGATGGTAAACGTAATGCGTTGATTTACTTACGCTTCTCGTTGACCTTACGCTTTCTATTGACTTACGCTTTGCGTTGGGTGATTTACGGTTTGCTTCAGCTTACGTTTCGCGTTGGTTAACGCTTTGCGTTTGGTAACGATTCGCGTGAAATCTCGCTTAGCAAATCACTGACGCTTCGCTTTAAATAACTAACGCTTTTCGTTTGTACAACGCTTCGCATTGGCAGACTTACGGTTCGCTTTAGCTTACGCTTTGCGTTGGTTATCGCTTTGCGTTTACCAATGTTACTAACGCTTCGCCTTAACTTGTTTACGCTCCGCGTTTATTAACTTACTTACGGTTCGGTTAAGCTTAAGCGGATAACGCTTTGCGTTTACCAACGCTTTCCGTTGGTTTACTAAAACTTCACGTTGACTAACTTTTCGCGTCGCCTACCGGCTCGCGTTGACCAACGCTTTGCGTTAACAGTCGCTTCCCGTTGATTAACTCAATTATATAACTCAATATTTAAATATATAAAAATCGCAAGAACATTAATATAAGTTTTTTTTTAATGCAAGAACATTTTTTAAGTTTCAATATTAATTATTAACACAAAACAATCATTTACAAACAATTCATATTTTATAAACATTGAATAGGCAGAAATATTAACAATTGAAACATTGATATACAACTCAGTATATACTGGGTATTCAAACAATTAACTCAGTTAGTTGTTACATTACTTGTTATGTATACACTTAAGTTTTAAAAAATTTGAAATCTTAATTTTTTTTAAAATCATTTGATTATAAGTCATTGGCTTATATTTAACACTTTGACCATACTGTGAAAGTACATACAGTTCTATTATTTTAAATACTTTTTGTATGTGTGTTATTTTTATTACACTTGACTGTACTGTTAATACAGTAATACTATTTATTATTTTATTTCTTTAGCTTGTTTATGGGACGATGAAATTTTTCAATTTTGATCAATTTTATTGAAATCAACAAGAGAGAGCTTATATCTCTATTTAATATTATTTATCTTATTTTAATTTATTTATTGATTTAAAGATTTATCTAATTTTACTTGCTGTTCCGTTTGTGGTTTATTCATGGTTTTTACACAAACTTTTTATCATATCATTGTATGTTGGAACAGCCCCTAAAGCCGCCCATGAACGCAAATTATTGCGTTTTCCATTCGTGTTTATACAGGTATGGAAAGCGTAATCCCTTCAATTAAAAATTTTTTTTTTTTTTTCTTTTTTTTTTTTTCGGTGCATTCAATACAATTGTAAATTGTTTATTTTGAATAAAGATTATTATTATTATTATTATCATTTTTGTTATCTTCAGCTTTATAGTATATTAGACTTGGTTATAAGGACTTTACAAAATTTTGGCGGCCGAAGCTGCGACGGGTAATGCTAGTAATAAATAATAGTAATAAATAATAATTTATCAAAGCAAAATATAATAAAAGAGCTAAATGAGAATATAAATTACTGTTTACAAAATTACAAAGAAAACAAACAACTGCACACAATGCCCACCCATCCAATTACTGATTTTAACCATTGTTGCTTAACTTTAAACACTAGACGACAACTGCTATATTCAACAAGCCATTGTCACTACCATCGATTAATGAAATTTTTAGAGATAATATAGTTCATTGTGTTTTCTACATGGCTCATTAGTATGATATGGTCTAATACAATCAATATTTAAATACCTAAGTGTCATCCAATCAGATAGGACTCAACGAATAAGA
The DNA here is from genome assembly GCA_963920215.1 of Nineta flava. Lineage (NCBI taxonomy): Eukaryota > Metazoa > Arthropoda > Insecta > Neuroptera > Chrysopidae > Nineta > Nineta flava. The sequence continues at coordinate 157,569 of CAWUAZ010000001.1, forward strand.
TAAATATATGCGTTCTAATGCTAATTTAATTAAAACGAAAATTGTAAAAATGATCGTTCTTCCGATACAAATTTCCAGTTTTCGCAATTTTTCCGTCGGTTTGGGTAGTAGATCTACCCGTATGCCAAATATCAATTTTACAGGATATCTGGAAGTGGCGTATAATTATGATAGGTCATACTTAAGTTTTTGAGGCGTTTACCGTGAATTTTGCGTTTTTGAAGTGAAATAACTTTTTAACGGTTAATTCATTAACGATCATTGAAAAAACCGGTTTCTTTTAATTACGTAAAATTTAATTACGTAAATCGATAATTCGAAATTTCAACACTGTAGCTCTTTTCGTTCAGAAGATATTTCGCGGTCAAACAATGTTCTAATATTTCCTGTAGTAATAGCACTGTAGTGAAAAGTCCGATGTGTCTCTTAAACTCGGCCTTGCGCACTACCGTGCTCTAGATATAAATTGTTTGTATTTATCATATATATTTTATTACTTATTGTTTAAAATCTCATTGTAAAATAATACCTTTAAGTTATAGCGGTATCACATTTTCATTAAATTATTATTATAATTTTATTTATCATTTTTATTTATGTTTAGTCCAATTATACATATTTATTTGCTGAAATTGACAAACTTATTCATCATATTACAAATAAGAGTTGGATTTAGAAATGGAACCGACGCAGAAGCATACTTTATGCTTAAGGTGGTTGTCTTGCACTAATCATGTTAAAAAGTTTCAGCACATCGTTTCAGAACACATATCAATTATATGAATAGACTGAGATTGTATACTATACTTTTTTACTTGAATTTACCTCGTTTACTTGTTCGCTTGGATTATATAAAAATGTCGATCTTTTCGTTAATCTATTATAATAAATATAACATCTATACTCAAAATATAAATATATCATTTTATTCTCGTAGTTTTTTAGCTAAATCACTCGACACGTTTTTTAAATAAAATTAAAAATGTGGTGAAATTATTTCTTTAATAATATGTTAATTTACCACCCTCTTCGCTTACTTTTTAAATAAAGCTAAATGAATTACATCCCCAACAATGAATTCATGACGAAAAACCAAATCATTTCCAAAATTGAGAAAAATTTCAGAAGTACCAAAAGTATTAATTTTAGTATTGTTTGCTGCAATAATTGAAAAAGGTAAATTTGTAAATTTACATGATTTACAATACGACTTTGGAATCACAGATAGTGAACTTCCAGTGTCAACTAAATATCGAGTACCTTCATGTAAGAGATCGTACATGAAGATTAAGTTGTACGATGATGATGTTGTGTTATTGAATTGGGTTTTTTTATTGACAGAGCTACTGACCAACTCAACAGGAGCTCTTAGAATTTTTTTGAAGTTTTATTTGAATTTATACATGGAGTATTTAATTTACAAAAAGAACAAGGAAAAACACACTTACGTGCTTTGGTACCATATTTATTATGATACCAACACACAGACTTCACCTGAACTTTGTGTAAATTGGTTTTTGGAGTATATTGGATCTTTAAAGGTGATTTTTTTGAATTTTCCAGTTCAGTGACTTTATTTTTAAGAATATTTAATTCTTTATTTAACATAAAATTATCTGTTTTTTGAATTTCTGAAATAGGAAAAGAACTGATATTAGATATAGAATTTAATTTATAAATATCATTAGCGAAATTAACAATAGTTTTCAGATCAACATTATTGTCTACGGTGACAAGTTGAATTTGAATTTGTGTGTTTAATTTACTAATGAATAATTCACGAATGAAATGTGAATCAAGATTTAGACCACTTGATAGGGATATCATTGTATTATATAATAATTGAGGAGTATCGAAATCTTTTTGAGATAAATTTAATAATTTATTTAGACGATCTTTACGAGAAAGTCCAAAAGTTTCCTTTAGAATATTTTTGAGTGTATCAAACTTATTTTCTTGTGGTGGATTTACAATAATATCTCTAACATGAGAAGTGTAATCCTCAGGTATAGCTAAAGAAGCTAGTGTGAACTTAGTTTCATCGTCAATAATATTTTGAATAATGAAGAAACGAGAAACTTGAATTATCCATAATTCAATGTCTGTTACATTAAATTGTGGAAGTTTTTGTAAATTTGGAAGATGCATTGTAGGTGCATCTAAATTCGGTAACTCATTTCGATTTCTAGGCATATTAAAAATGAAATGTCAAAAAAAATAATAAAAATATTTTTTTAGAAATCGAAATAGTTATAAGCGTAAAGCAAAAATAAGTATTATAACAGAAATAAAAGACTTATCTGTTAAATTTGGTGGGTTAAATCTGTTAAATATAGCATACCATATTTTGTAAGAATTACAATATTAAATTCGTCCAATCCAATTATCCAATAGTCATGTGTTGGAAGATTTTGGAAATTTTTTTCTTTAATAATATGTTAATTTACCACCCTCTTCGCTTACTTTTTCCCGGGGGCGCCAAATTGTTAAGCAACAGATAAAAATGATAAATAAAATTATAATAATAATTTAATGAAAATGTGATACCGCTACAAAGTAATTACAAAACCATATTCCATTCTAAAATGCAGACATTCATGGTAAAATCAGTAATAACAGAACCGTATTCCATTATTTCACATAATGGAATACGTACTGTACTGACTGATTTTGTATTAGTAATGACAGGTTCTTCAAAATTTTACAGCATATTATTTCAAGAATAAAGAATATCCTGTCAAAATTTGAAGTTGATTCAGTTTTTAGTTTTTGAGTAAACAAATGTTACGATTTTTAAGAGATTTTTACGTAGGTTAAATGGACTCGTCGGTAATAACATAAATACAAAAATCTATATCTCGACAACCAGATATGCCAGTGTTTTGATAAACTGTCATAATATTTATCAAAGTCTTATACCTGAATCAAATAATCTTGTTTTTTGTTTCTGAGATAATTAAATTTGTAGATCGACAAATTTCTAAATCTAATTTTATTTTTAGTTATATTTATTTGTACATAGTTTTATTTTTAGTTATATTTATTATACCCAGTATATTTTTATACCCAGTATATTTGTAAATATACAAGGTATATTAAGTTAAGTCCCGACTTTGTAACGCTTGAAAATATTAATCCTTGACAAAAATGCTTCACCAAGGTATTCATAAAATGGCCTAATTCGGCCTTTTTCACATGTCCATCCGTCTGTCCTTCTGTCCGTCTGTCCGTCTGTGAAGTGGATAACTCAAAAACGAAAAGAGATAACGAGTTGAAAATTTTTGTGTGTGTTTTAAACCAAAAAAGTAAGGTCAAGTTCGTTAATGGGCAAAATCGGAACGTGTTTCCCCCCGCTAGGGGGGAAAAATTATATCTTTGAAACCATAGGAGATAGAAAAAAAATTTGAAGACATAAAATCTTCTTCTTTTTAAAATAAACAACTTTTGTTTGAAAACTTTTTTCATAAACTCAACAGTTTTCTCAAAATTTGTCCTCAAAGATGAAAAAAATTAGAAATACAATTGACAGGCGAATGAAGGCATGGTCTCCATGGACCCGTAGGTATACATTACAACTATACATACTATTTGTATACCCTGTATATGTAAATATACAAGGTATATTATGTTTAGTCCCGTCTTTGTAACGCTTGAAAATAGTAATCCTTGACAAAAATTCTTCACAAAGGTATTCATAAAATGGCCTAATTCGGCCTTATTCGTCTGTCCGTCCGACTGTGAACACGATAACTGAAGAACGAAAAGAGATAACGAGTTGAAAATTTTTGTGTGTGTTCTTGACCAAAAAAGTAAGGTCAAGTTCGTTAATGGGCAAAATCGGAACGTGTTTCAACTCGCTAGGGGAGAAAAATTATATCTTTGAAACCATAGGAGATAGAAAAAAATTTTGTTAACAAAAAATCTTCTTCTCTTTAAAATAAACAACTTTTGTTTGAAAACTTTTTTCATAAACTCAACAGTTTTCTCAAAATTTGTGCAAACATAACATACATCAAATAGTATTGTTTTTATGTTTATTTTAGTTTTGTTAACCAGGTGTATATATAAGGTCAAGGTTTAACCGATTTTCTTTTTCAAAAAAATAGTTGGTCCAGGTAGTAGGTCAAAATGGTAGGAACAGATTTTGCAGAAAATTTTGCAAAAAGTTTATTCAATTCAAAGGTCCATCTGTCTTATCAAAAATCATGTATAAAATTTTTATACATCATATATACACGTATACATTTATAAACATGTATATATATATATATATATATATATATATATATATATAAATATATATATATATATGTATAAATATATATATATATATATATATATATATATATATATATATATATATATATATATATATATATGTATATATATATATATATATATATACAATTATATATTCATATATATAAATATATATATATATATATAAATATATATATATGCATATATACATATATATATATATATATATATATATATATATATATATATATATATATATATATATATGTATATATGTATATATATAAATATATATATATATATATATATATATATATATATATATATATAAATATACATATCGATATATATCGCCACTTTCGCGACTTTCTAACGCAGCATCGGCTCTTGATTCGCGTTGATGGACTAACGCTTTGCGTTTTCCAACTAGATTTACTAGCGCTTCGCGTTAACTTCCTTACGCTCAACGTTAACTTGCTTACGCTCCGCGTTAACTTCCTCTCGTAATCTAGTGCCGTGTATCGACTGACACTTCGCGTCAGGTAACTCTTTGCGTAATATAACTTACGCGTGCTTTCGCTTCGCGTTAACTATCGCTACGATTTAACTAACTTTTCACGTTTACTTTAAGTATTAACAATTTGCGTGAAATGACGCTTCGCGTTCAATCACAAACGATTCGCATTGAATAACTATCGCATCTCATTGACCAACGCTTCGCGTTGGCTGACTTACAGTTCGCTTTAGCTTACGTTCAGCGTCGATTTACTAACGCTTCGCGTTTACCTGTCACTTCCTATTGACTAACGATTCTGATTGATTAACGCTTCGCGTTTATTAACGCTTTGCGTTAATTAACGATTCGCGTGAAATAACGCTTCGCGAATCCCCAACGTTTCGCTTTGAATAACGTACGTTTCTTAGTAACCAACGCTTCGCGTTGGCTGAATTACAGTTCGCTTTAGTTAACGTTTCGCTTTATTTAACGCTTTGCGTTTTCCAACGCTTCGCGATGATTGAATAACGTTCGCGTTGAGTTAACACTTTCTATTGACTAACGATTCACATTGACCAACGCTTCGCGTTGGCTGACTTACGGCTCGCTTAAGGTTACAGTTTGCGTTGGTTAACGATTTGCTTGAAATCTCGCTTCGCGAATCACTGGCGCTTTGTTTTGCAAAACTCACGCTTCACATTGACCAACGTTTTGCGTTGGCTGTCTTACGGTTCGCTTTAGCTTTCGTTTCGCGTTGATTTAACACTTCCTATTGACTCACGCTTCTCTTTGACCAACGCTTCGCGTTGGCTGACTTACGGCTCGCTTGAACTTACGGTTCGCGTTGGTTAACGGTTTGCATTAATTAAGGATTCGCGTGAAATCACGCTTCGCGAATCACCAACGTTTCGCTTTGAGAAACTAACGATTCTCATTAACTAACGCTTCGCGTTGGCTGACTTACGTTTCGCTTTAGCTGAAGTTTCGCGTTGGTGAACGCTTTGCGTTGGTTAACGGTTCGCTTAAATTCTCGCTTCGCGAATCACTGAAGCTTCGCTTTGCATAACTAACGCTTCACATTGGCCAACGCTTCGCGTTGGCTGACTTACGGTTCGCTTCAGACAACGTTACGCGTTGACCTAACGCTTCCTATTGACCAACGCTTCTCATTGACCAACGCTTCTCATTGACCAACGCTTCGCGTTGGTTGACTTACGGTTCGCTTTAGATTGCGAGTCGCATTGGTTAACGGTTTGCCTTTACAAACGCTATGCGTTGGTTTACTTACACTTTGCGTTGGCTAACATACGGTTCGCGGTAACATACGTTTCGAGTTGATTCATGCTTTTCGTTGGGTAACGATTCGCGTGAAATCACGCTTCGCGAATCACTTCGCTTTGGATAGCTAACGCTTTTCATTGGCCAACGCTTCGCGTTGGCTGACTTACGGCTTGCTTGAACTTACGGTTCGCGTTGGTTAACGGTTTGCATTAATTAAGAATTCGCGTGAAATCACGCTTCGCGAATCACCAACGTTTCGCTTTGAGAAACTAACGATTCTCATTTACTAACGCTTCGCGTTGGCTGACTTACGGTTCGCTTTAGCTGAAGTTTCGCGTTGGTGAACGCTTTGCGTTGGTTAACGGTTCGCTTAAATTCTCGCTTCGCGAATCACTGACGCTTCGCTTTGCATAACTAACGCTTCACATTGGCCAACGCTTCGCGTTGGCTGACTTACGGTTCGCTTCAGACTACGTTACGCGTTGACCTAACGCTTCCTATTGACCAACGCTTCTCATTGACCAACGCTTCTCATTGACCAACGCTTCGCGTTGGTTGACTTACGGTTCGCTTTAGATTGCGAGTCGCATTGGTTAACGGTTTGCCTTTACAAACGCTATGCGTTGGTTTACTTACACTTTGCGTTGGCTAACATACGGTTCGCGGTAACATACGTTTCGAGTTGATTCATGCTTTTCGTTTGGTAACGATTCGCGTGAAATCACGCTTTGCGAATCACTTCGCTTTGGATAGCTAACGCTTTTCATTGGCCAACGCTTCGCGTTGGCTAACTTACGGTTCACTTTAGCTTACGTTTCGCGTTGGTAAAAGCATTGCTTTTACCATCCACTTCCTATTAACTAACGCTTCGCGTTGGCTAACTTACGATTCGCTTTGGCTTTCGTTTCACTTTGCGTTTACTAACACTTCGCGTTGATCTAACACTTCCTATTGACTAACGCTTCACATTGACCAACGCTTTGCGTTGGCTGACTAATGGCTCGCTTAAGCTTACGATTCGCGTTGGTTAACGCTTTGCGTTGATTAACGATTCGTGTGAAATCACGCTTCGCGAATCACCGACGCTTCGCTTTGAATAACTAACGATTCTCATTAACCAACGCTTCGCGTTGCCTGACTTACGGTTCGCTTTAGCTTACGTTTCGCGTCGATTTACTAACGCTTCGCGTTGACCTGACACTTCCTATTGACTAACGCTTCTGATTGACCAACGCTTCGCTATGAATAATTTTCGTTTCGCATTAACCAACGCTTCGCGTTGGCTAACTTACGGTTCGCTCTAGCGAACGTTTCGCGATGGTAAACGCTTTGCGTTTACTAACGCTTCGCGTTGATTTAATAACCTTCCGCGTTGACTTAACACTTCCTGTTGACTAACGATTCTCATTGACCAACGCTTCGCGTTGGCTGACTTACGGCTCGCTTGAACTTACAGTTCGCGTTGGTAAACGCTTTGCGTTTACCAACGCTATGCGTTGATATACTAGCGCTTCGTGTTAACTTCCTTTCGCTCAGCGTTAACTTGCTTACGCTCCGCGTTACCTTCCTCTCGTAATCTAGTGCTGTATATCGACTGACGCTTCGCGTCAGCTAACTCTTTGCGAAATATCACTTACGCGTGCTTTTGCTTCGCGTTAATTATCGCTACGATTTAACTAACTTTTCACGTTTACTTTAAGCATTAACGATTCGCGTGAAATCACGCTTCGCGTTGAATCACAAACGATTCGCTTTGAATAACTATCGCTTCTCATTGACCAACGCTTCGCGTTGCCTGACTTACGGTTCGCTTTAGCTTACGTTTAGCGTTGGTTAACGCTTTGCGTTTACCATTCGCTTAGCGTTGGTTAACGCTTTGCGTTTACCAACGCTTTCCGTTGATTTACTAAAGCTCAGCGTTGACTAACTTATCAAGTCGCCTAACGGCTCGCGTTGATTAACTCAATTATATAACTCAATATTTAAATATATAAAAATCGCAAGAACATTTATATAATTTTTTTTAAATGCAAGAACATTTTTACTGTTTCAATATTAATTATTAACACAAAATAAACATTTACAAATAATTCATATTTTATAAACATTGAATAGCAGAAATATTAACAATTCAAACATTGATATACAACTCAGTATATACTGGGTATTCAAACAATTAACTCAGTTAGTTGTTACATTACTTGTTTTTGTCTAGTTTTATTTAGTTTTATCTAATTTTATCACCATGCAACTTTTTTGAAATACATAAATACATATTAGCGAATTTCCTCCAAAGGACATTCAGCTATTGTTTTTGCACCAATGTTGGAATTTCGTAAAAATTTCTTCAAATGTCAATCGATCCTACCTATTAGATGTTAAAAATCACTATCACTTAAATTTGCATATATGTATATATATGTATATATATATATATATATATATATATATATATATATATATATATATATATATATGTATATATATGTATATATATATTCATATACATATATATAAATATGTACTCTTTAGCGAAATTCCTCCAAAGGAAATGCAGCTATTGTTTTTGCACCAATGTTGGAATTTCGTAAAAATTTCTTCAAATGTCCATCGATCCTACCTATTAGATATTAAAAATCACTATCGCTAAAATGTATATCTGTATATATTTATATATATATATATATATATATATATATATATATATATATATATATATATATATATATATATATATCTACATATGTACTTATTTTAAATGTCTGTGGACTCTCTAGCGGGTCACAGTTTTATTCCGATTGGAATGAAATTTGGTATTTGAGTCGCTTTTGGTATTCTTAAGGTCAAGTTCGATAATTGGTAAAGGGGAGAGGGGGTTTAGAGGGCGCAAAAAATACAAAATTTGACTATCTCTCTTAATATTTGAAAAATTTATCTGGAGTTAAGTTGTAGGTACTAAGTTTTACTGTAATTTTGTTTTTTATCATTTTTCTGTTACACTAATATTTACAAAAAATATTTACAATTAAAGATTGAAAGTACACATTAGAGTTTGAGAAAAATGATCAAGTTTTGAATTGTAGCAAACTTGATTTTATACAACTTTACTCCTTATACATTTTTCGATTTATCTAATATTAAGAGATATATTTAATATTTTGTGTTTGTTTGTAAAAAATTTTTATTGCCGTTTCCATAGTAACTATGTTTTATTTTAGCTGTTAATAAATTAAATTTTTGCAAATACTAAATTCATATCAGATATTACATTTCATTTTGATCACACTTAAATTATGACCACTAGAGAGTGATTTATGTATTCCAAGGAAATTCGCTAAATTGAAGCAGCTCCTGCGTTACGAATTTTTACGAAAACACATCAATTGTTACGAAAACACAAAATTTGACTATCTTGTCGTAAATGTGCAAAATCACACTTTTTATTGAAAACAACTGTTCCGAATGGTTCCATACGAAGTCATCTCCGTTCTACACGTTTCATGTAAATAAGTCGATTCGTAATTAAATGCAACAATTTTTCAAAGAAATTTAAATTTTTTCTTAAAATATTTTTTATCAAGCTTTAAGTTAATTATTAAAATACGTTCACGTTCACGTTCAATCTTAACAATCATGGTTTCGTTTTTTTTTTTTAAATTAACTAACATGTATTATATATTTAGTATATGATAATAACAAGTATTATCCATGTTATTTTTAAAACGTCTCCGTACCTTTTATCATGATAATAAAAATCAATTTTACACTTTTAATAAAATAAATATTTTAATATTTGCTACATTTCCATCTCGTTCAATATAGTCAGTGTTATTCAAACGATTTTTATAAATTTGGTATACAATAATAAAGCTCACAATATTTTCAAAAACCATGTTAATGATTTATTTAATGTCGTCGTTTAATGCAAAAATATTTTTCAATAGGTACTCAACAAATAACGCCAACAACAAAGAACATGTGGTAACTTACAATACAAGAGTTTATAGTATCCTCTGTAATATATTATAATATATTTACTTTTAAATATTTAACTTTTCACAATTTCACAATCACATGATCGTAATTACGTAAATAAACTTCTTATTGTGACGTTCCGTCACATTTGCATTAATTAATTTTAATTTAATAGAAAAAAAAGTGAGTGATATAAAATAAATATTGCATGTTGACCCCGATTAGAAATTTATAAAATTAGTGTAGCAAAAGTGAAAGGTAAAACGAACCTAATGGAATAATATACAAACTTAAATAACAAAAAATTCGAGTGAAGGTAAAACGTACCCAATAAAATAATATAAACAACAATCATAAGTATACTCATAAACAATATTCCCGCGCAAATTTTTTTGGTCGATCAAGCACGCGAACAGGAAGATTCCCGCCAGATTTAGCGAACGAGATCATACATGATCCAAGATGTATACGTCACATTTGTTTTTTTTGGTATTAAGTCCACGCTCGACAAAAATTCATTACTTGGCCAACTCTTATGGTAGCAACAGCCTCTGAATATTTGTATGGAATTTTTAATAAAAGAGGGTAAAGCGAGTACAACAACAACGGACAATCAAGTTACTACGTGAACTATATTCACCTCGTGGAAAATATTCCACATATGGAGATTGGAAGTGGATAAAGAAAAAGTTGAGTTAATATTCTTACCAACGTATAATACACGACCACCAAAGGCACCCATATCTGGCGGGACATTTCGTCACCAACCTGGAAAATCACCGGGTTACACTGGACTGGATTGCGTGTTTGAAAGGCCAATTTATTTGTTGCTGAGGGGGTACCATCAGCGGCCCATTGAAATAAATAAGGTATAACTAGTTCCATTTAACCGATTTTCCCTCTTTTTCATCACCTTCAGAAGTATTTTCCATCGGGGTTAACCAATCGAGTTGAGGTTCCCACTCGTTACATTTTAAAAACAATTTAATATCAAAATTATTGGGGTTTTAAAAGAAAAACAAAAACTTCTACAATAACTACGTACCTAAAGCGTACACCCAATTCATTTTAAATTAGCTTAGTATTATTTGTTGATCATTCTGTCGATGCAGGAGTCCTGGTGAACTTGACGATAGTTCACAACTCATATCTGCCGCGGAACGGCAAAGTTTCAGTTGGTGAATCGTCAAACACACTTGGCGGTCTGTCGAGAATTCAGCGCGTGGCGCTAATGAGTACTAAACAGATTGCCAAGAAATCATCCTCCATCGGCGGAATTTTTGACCATTTTATAATTTGTATTGTCTTTGGAATTCCATTATTATTTAATTTTTTTTATATTTTAAAATCATATTTGTGTTTGTGTCTGTATATTTACAACACATGGTTTATGACTTTTAACCTAAAAACTTATTAAGAATAAATGAAACATATTTAAAAAAAAAAAAGGTTATTACTTGCGTTGTTTTATATATATTAATTTACAGCTTCCACGATTCTGTGGTACTACGAACCAAATTCGCCGGGTTGAAACACCCTTACTGAAGAAATGAGTTCGTTTATTATTATTAAAACAGCACATGTATTATGGAATATTTTGTTTACTAATGATTGACACTAATAGTTCGCGGTAAAAACAATAGAGGGAGCGCCTATATTTGATAAATTTACAAGGTGGCACCCGGACAAGGTGGCCCACATTGTTGTTTGTTTTGTTTTTTTTTTTTTTTTTTTTTTTTTTTTTTAATTCCATTATTTAAATTCAACCACAGCCATTACGCGTCCAATAAAGGGGATCGGTTCAGAGCGTTCCGGTATCAGTTGACCCCATCGACGACACTCTCAACCAACACATTCCACTGCGCGACAACAGCGGGTTTTCTTACTAATTGTGCGCTAAAACCTAGTCACAAATAGTAAGATGCCTCATTATTAATCAACAATTTTTATTTATTGAATAAGTTTCTCCGCCATGTTTAAGAATTTAAATAATATATTTCATTCATTTAAAGCATTTGCTGTTCATATTATTTCACATTTGCAAGTTATTTTTGGAAAATCTTTATAAATATATTAGTTAAAATTCAAGCCGACTGACTTTATTGCTTCCAACATAATAATCTTTCGACAATGTATCTATTCAAGAATTTAAGTCGTATTTCTCATACTTCTTCACAGTTTCAATGTGTTTTTTAAAATATTTAATATTAATTTAATTAAATTAATTTGACAATTCTTCTAAACAATTTATTAACACGATCACCCACTTTGTTTTTTATTAATTATGGATGGCAAAATTGATTCCGATTCTGCTCGAGAATCGACTATTCTCTTAAAATAATCGATTATTGAGAATCGACTTTTAGTCTTTAGAATCGATTTTTACTAGTCGACTTTTCGATTAATTACAAGTTTCACGGTCAACCATGAACCTAGTCATATGGAATAAAAAAATAATACAATTCACATTTCGCGCACATGCGCGAAACATTAACATTTGTATTAGTGTTACACTTTATCTATATTTTATAAAACAATTAATACAAACGATTATCGTTAAATAATATTATAGAACATTCCAGACCGTTTATAAAAACATATATAATGAATATTTTTATAAACAACTAACCATTTTTGTTTGTTTATACTTAGTGTTATATTTATATTACTCTGTTGTACTAAGCATTTGAAATATTATTGTAAAGTAAATTTTGTAGTTTTAAAGTGTGAATACATTTTTTTGTTAACTCCGCTCGATCTCAAAAGTTAATTCACGCGCGTGTCACTTGCCAGTTTTCATACATTTTTTTAACAGTGTGTTGTTTGTGTAATAATTTGCGTATATTTTTACCACTGACCTGTATAATATGGATAGCTTATACTAATGAAAAAGAGTTCAAATAATGGAGTTCTGAAGCGTCTCACAATACTGAATTTCAGTACTGTCTACCACACAGGCTAACTCCATTAATTGAACTCTTTTACATTAGTATAAGCTATCCATATTATAGAAGTCTGTGATTGTTACCCTTTCGACCAATCACGTACGAAGTACTTACTAGTAAGTACTAAGTCTACGAATTTACGGTTTTACGAATTAATAATTGTTTACGAATTGATAAGTCGGTGTAGTATATCGCCCAGGACCGGTTATGGTCCGTGGGACATATACCCAAATCGCGCGATGGAGTCTGGAAGCGTGTGCAAAAGGTTTCGGTGGATCCGAATTTTGTCTTTGGTCTGAAATGTCAATAGATGAGAAAAAGTGTGAGGGTCCTTTTGTTTACCACCGGACACCTTAACTAACGAACACTTATGATATTAAAAAAAAACTGCGAGGTAGTGACTCCTAACGGTGATAGTTAGAAGGATATTCAAATGGTTTTATGTCAGATGTTGATAACTTATTGCAATTGTTTTTTTTGAATTTACCACGTGTCGAATTTTCTGAAATTACGATAAAATTCACACAAAGGAGAACAGAAAAGGAAATTACATTGAAAACAATAATCACCTACCATATTCTGAATGTGAGTACGATTAATTTTAATTGTTTAATAAAAGATTAAAAAAAAAAAGAAAAATGAACCAAAAACTTAATGAAATTATATATTATTAGAGATTTGATAGAGAAAAAAAAAGGGCAACAAAAATACACTCAACGGCGATGATTTAATTTACGGATGATTTAATAAAAAAAAAGGAACAAATTTTACAATTAATAATTCTATATGTTAACACACAAAAATATGATTTAAAAAATAGTGAAATGTTTTATCATAAAATAAATCTAATTTCCTCGTATTGATATGTAAGTATAATTTTATTGATATAAGATTGTATATAACTATTCGGTAGTCCTAATCTATCGGAGGATTCGCAACTGAATTTTCTCACTCGTGGTGTTTATATTCAGTCGTGAATTCCCGCAAATTGTCCTTTCAGCATTCACACACCCGGTAAATTCGACACCATAATTTTTGGCGGTCTAATTTCGAGTGTGTTACCCAAATCTGGGTGTGATGTTTAGGCCGTTCTTTAGGACCACCGAGTAATTACTGTACGACTTTTTATGATGTCTCCTTTTTAAAATAAATTATCGATTTCACTAAATGTTTATTATATTACCAGGTATTTACATAAAATGTACATAAAATGTAAGAGGCCATGTGTAACGGTTAATTCTGATGGAACACGATAGTGAAAAAAAAAACAATTGAATAGCTGAACGCAATAGAATTTTAGTTGTATCTACGTAGATTTTAACTGGAAAGCGTGACCGCAGATGGTACGTATTTTGACTATGATTAGTAAATATGGAGAAAAGAAATTAACAAAATAATTATTACCCCAATGCTTCCGAGATTCGACGGTATCAACACAATGCCGCCCATACGAATAGCACGTAGATTTTCACGAGAATGCTGGTATTGTCGCCATGAGCAATTTTGGTCCGGTATACGTTTTTTTTTTTATTCTTAGTCCAATTAAATTATGTGCGTTTTATATATATGTATATATCCAGCTCGTGATGATAAATTCGATTACTAATTCGGAATCGTTTTTCTATATTTTATAATATTCACAAATGAGTAAAATATTAATCCAAGAGTAACGTATAATAATAACGTATATCATTCGTCTTAATTATTTGAGTAACATAAAAAAATTCGATACTCGATACGTAAGATTTACTTCTTTCCGTTTTGTAGGCCGATCGTAATCTGAACTGCATGACTGAAATTGTTTTTCAATAATCTCCACTCGACTACCGAAAAACAATTTACGTCACTCCGATTTGCGGACTTTATCTCGTTGAGTCCCGCATTATGTTGATCTCATCTCAAGAACAGATCGCGTAACATATTTTGCTTTTTTTTGTGCGTTCAAACTTGTGTTTTGAGACAGCTTGAGATAATAAATTCAAACACTAATCTTAAGGTGGTTCCCGCGCGTCATTCAACTATTCATTCGTTTTTTTTTTTTTTTTTCTTTTTCTAAATTTTTTTTTCATTTTTTTTTTAATTTTTTATTCATCTCCCTATTACTTTCTTTTAATTAATAATTGTCTGTCAGTTTAATTTACCTATATTTATATTTTTACGTTTTATTGTTAAGGGTTTGGTCCCCCCACCACATATAAAATCACTTTCTTTACATTTATTTATTTTTTATTTGTTTTAAACACTGCTTTTTTAATGCCTTTATTTTTATAATTTTAGGTAAGTGAGATGGAATCGTCACATCGGAATTATTGTTTCAAGTTTGGCAACATCATATAATAAGTACTTAATTTGTAATATTTAAAGTTATAATTCGTTGAAATGGCACCAAGCGTAGTGTGGATTCACATTAAAAAGTAAACCATGGATTAAATGTCCAGTGCAATAAATGCAGAAACAATTTTAATATAACAATAGAACATTAAGTTTATCAAAAAATTTACCTGGAAAAAATGCACGCTATTGAAGTAAATCCAGCAAGTCAAAATCGGAAAAAAAAAATCGTTGAAAAAGCAAGTGATGATGAAAATTACTCAGTTTCTCAACTTAATCCAAAACTAAATTCAAGTGTTAGTGACAACCCGATTTTTCAAGGCCCTATTGATCGATGTATAATTAATGCAACATTTTCAGGTAATAAATAAGTTTACCGATTAAAAATTTTTATGATTTACCATTTTTACCATTTACCATTTTTGAAAACTTATGATGTTTATAATTGATGTGTATTATAGCTGTGATTATAAAATTATTTGTACATTTACAGAAGGTGGTTATAGAAATAAGGATGTTACAACTGCTCTAATGTATATGATTGCTGTCGATAATCTGCCTTTATCTACTCCAGAAAAAAAGGCTTTAAAATGTTTCTAAAAAAATTAACAACCACTTTATAAACCACCATGTGACCCGACAATAACAAGGCGCGTGGAATCTATGTATGAAGAATTAAAAAAAAAATCGTTACGCAGGAGCTGCGTCAACTTAGGGAATTTCCTTAGAATACATAAATCACTCTCAAGCGGTCATAATTTTAGATCAAAATGAAATATAATATCTGATATGACTTTAGTATTTGCAACAATAGCTGCATTTCCTTTGGAGGAAATTTGCTAAAAATTAAATTTATTTATAGCCAAAACAAATCGTTGTATAACGATTATAGTTTATAGTTACTATGGAAACGACAATAAAAATTTTTTACAATAAAATATATTTCGTGTATTCGTGTCAAACAAACACAAAATATTAAATATATCTCTTAATATTAGATAAATCGAAAAATGTATAAGAAGTAAAGTTGTAGAAAATCAAGTTTGCTACAATTCATTACTTGATCATTTTTCTCAAACTCGAATGTGAACAGAGATATTTAGAATTTAAACTTTCAATCTTTAATTGTAAATATTTCTGTAAATAAAAGTATACACAAATAAACAAATATTAAATAAATAGATCACTTCAACAGAAGTAATACTGTCAAAATATTAAAAAAATTAGAATAATACGAAAAAGTTGGCTACTACGTCAAAATCGTCTTTGTTGTAGCGGAAGCATACTGGACTAGTTACCCAGAGGCCCGAGGTTCGATTCCTGGTTGACGAGTTAATTTTTTCATATCAGTATTTAATTTAATTATAAATTCAATGACAATGAAATTTGTCGGAGTATACGCTAAAGTCTTCTACAGTTTGTCATACGTAACCGAAAAGAATTTGGACAAACATCGTTATGTTGACGCGAAAGTATACACAAATAAACAAATATTAAATAAATAGATCACTTCAGCAGAAGTAATACTGTCTAAATAAATAAAAAATTAGAATAATATGAAAAAGTTGGCTACTACGTCACAAACGTCTAGCGGAAGCATACGGAACTAGTTATCCAGAGGCCCGAGGTTCGATTCCTGGTTGACGAGTTAATTTTTTCATATCAGTATTTAATTTAATTAATAACCTCCCTCTAAACTCCATTTCCCCTCGTCCGATTTTACCCATTAACGAACTTGACCTTTAGAATACCAAAAGCGTCGACCTTAATACCCAATTTCATTTCAATTGGAATAAAATTGTGACCGCTAGAGAGTCCACAGACATTTAAAAAAGGTACATATGTTGTATATATATATATATATATATATATATTCATATATACAAATTTTAGCGATAGTGATTTTTAACATCTAATAGGTAGGATCGATAGACATTTGAAGAAATTTTTACGAAAATTCAACATTGGTGCAAAAACAATAGCTGCATTTCCTTTGGAGGAAATTCGCTAAAAAGTGAAATTTGAATTACAAAAAGCAGATTCAGTTTTCTTAACGACTGATATTTGGACGCATCAACATACTATGTATAGTTAGTTATCTTGGATTGACAGTTCATTATTTAAAAGGTAAATTATAATTATTAATTATTATTGTTATTCGTCAATGCACCGTCATTTGATTGATAATGTATTATACTTTTTTTCAAATAGGTTATGAAATGACTTCTTATGAACTAGGAGCGTATCATTTAACAGAGAAAAAACCAATTGGTTATTTAAAACAGAAAGTTCGTAGAATTCGTTGAAGTAAATTTAAGTAGGCCCGCATCTGACCAGTCCAAGTAGCCGAGCGGTCTAAGGCGTTATGTCTGCGTAGTATGCATACTTGGAAACTGGGAGGTTATGGGTTCAAATCCCGACTTCGAATCCCGGCAGTCTGTCAATTATTAAAAAAAAAAAGGGGCGGTTAATTGATTAAACTGTCGGCGTATGGACCAGAACGAAGTAACCGGCTATGCTTGAGAAGGTTTTTTGCAGTTTCCTTCACGAACTCCAGATGAATATCGGCATAGTTCCTATCATAGTCGGCTGCAGCCACATGTCCTGCCAATTCCTAGTCTACTCACAAATTCCTTCCACTCCACTCACATCCTCACATCCTAAGGCATCACAATGGACCTTATGGTCGAAGTGTAGGCCGAACAGGGCAGCCTCTACAATTTGGCTGTCTATCTAAGACCGCGTCTGAATCAGATAAGACTGAGATGCTTAGATTGCATGATGAATGTGATAGTGACACAGATGATTCTGATGATTGCCAAAGATCTTCACTTAGATGTCTCTTAATCAAAGTGAAGAAAGTCGTTAGATTTTTTCGCTGCAGTGAAAACGCTTCACGAGAGCTGGAAAACTTACGGAACGAGTCTGGATGTAAATCAGCTTTAAAGTTTATTCAAGAAGTCATAACAAGATGGAATTCTTGTTATGAAATGTCAAATCGTTTCCTAGAACTTGCTGAATACATAAACCGAGCACTTCTTAAATTACTACGAGACAAAAGTTCGCGAGCAAAACCATCTGACGTTATATCAAGTGATGATCTTGATACACTGATGGAAGTAACAGATGTGTTATATCCGTTGTGGTTTGCAACTCACGAAGCCAGTGCCGAAAAACACATGACCTTGAGTAAATGTATCCCGTTGATTAAAGGACTTCAGGAAGTAAATTTTGTTATTTATTGTATCACATAAAATAATTTTCCACTTTCAAAACAATAGCCGCCATAATACAATGATTAATCAGTTTATATTTAAAATTTTTTAATTATATTTTACAGGGAACCAAAAAACTTGGTCCAACTTCATTAATTGGACAACAATTACAAAAAAAGTTGATGAATGAAATCAAACAGAAGTTTTCCAATATCGAATCCGTAAAAGTATATCATATTGCACGCTTCTTGATCCTCGATCTAAAAAAGCAGGATTTCAAAGCATTTGTAACTACGCACGTGCTGTTACTTCTGTGGGTATGTGTTTAACCTGAGAATAAACTGAAGAGGATGAATCATTAGGATTTTTTAACCTATTTTCGTCGAATATAAACATTTGTGGAAATTTTTATTTTTCATTATATTCGATTTTAATATTTTGTTAAAATTTTATGTACACAGGTGAACTTATGATAGAAGAAATTCAACTGTCAAAAACTTTGCAATTTAATATGAGAGTGAACACACTGTAGAACATCAAATATCTTCCATAAGCAAAGGTTTTTGGGATTTTTTAGACGAGGCTATACAATTAAGTAATCTTTCTAATGACAATGACGAAGCAGGAGGAGTACCGATTGAATTAAGAAAATAGATTAATCGCCCACTCGTAGATAGAGATCGTAGTCCGGACCCACTGTTAACTTGGAAAGTAATAGAAAACGAATATCAACATTTATCAAAAATAGCGAAAATAGCGAAAAAATATCTACCAATAGTAACTACATCAACACCTTGTGAAAGTTTATTTTCGCACACTGGTCTGATAGCAAATCAGCTACGTAGTCGATTAACACCTGCTCACTTGAATGTGGTGCTGTTTTTAAAATCAGCTCCGAAAAATGTATGGTATTCGAAAATTACTAATTATTAATTTTTTAATTGTAAACGGATATCCAAATCAACTTTGTTTAAAAAATATTTGTTGTATGATTTCATAGATATTTAATTAAAAAATTAGTATTAAGTTGAAATAATTGAATTATATAATTTTAAACAAAAGAATCGATTAAAATCAATTCTTACTGTCGATTAATCAATTCTAAGAATCGATATGAAAGAAATTAAAGTCGGAATCGAGAATCGATTCTTTGAAAAATCTTTCCATCCCTATTATGAATAAGTAACTAACATGGCTTTTAGGTAGTGTTGCGCGATATTGTGAAAAATATGTTATTTGAATATCGTGCCTTTATTGTATGTTGGTACTATGGTTAATGCGGTCACTGTTGCAACCAATCTTCTAGCTGGGGAATATGAACGAATACAGAATACAGAAGTGACATAGATGCCGGCTATGAATGAATACAGTCAACAGTTCAATATTCATCTTTCTATTTTATCCGAACAAAAACAAAAATGTAAGAAAGGGCCGAGTTTTCGGGAAAATCCTTAATGTAATAGTTCCTTCTTAAAAAGGGCTCTTTAATGGGATATCATCACTTTTCAAAGAGCAACTATTATCTGAAGTCTAGAGCTATTTAAACATTATATTGTCGAATGATAATTAGTGAGAACTCGAGGTTTTTGAAATAAAATTTCAAATTCGTCCCCTTTACCTTGATCGGTTTTTTGTATTATAAATACGTATTTCGACTACAATGTAGTCATCATCAGTATAAATTAGCTAGTCGTACTTTACTCTTTGACAATTAGAGATAGATATAAAGTCGAGATCAACAGACAAAAATAAACATAAATAGAAAATTAACTAGATTAAAATACACTAGATTTAAAATATAATAAATTTTAAATTATATTGAAATTGCTCTTGTTAAAATTTCCTTCATTCACATTTGTTCCTGTTAATTTTACTCTTATTAAAATTACTCTTATATTGTCGCAGGATATGTTACTTGTTACTAATTTGGTGACAGTTTCACTGTGAAGTTGTCGGTTTGTCACAGCAAGAATTTCATTCGCCAAGACAAGCCGATCAACTTAAAACTCCCCAAACCATGCATATCCCAGATCAAAAGCCATTAACCCCTGCAATGGAAGTAGCAGTTGCCAATTTTCACGCAATAAAAGCGTTACAAGCACAAATGTTACAGATAATGAGTACTATGACACCATCTACAATGGAAATCAAATTAAACCATCATGAAATCACCGATAGAATACAGGTATGTGATGCCACTAATCCTGACAAAATTGTAGATTTCATCACGGAGGTAGATGACGCCGTAGAACTCGAGCTCTTAAATCAAAAACAATTTCTTAAATTTTTATTAATAAAAACAGCGGCTCGTCTACGAACCTACTGGTTGAATAATTACACATTGCATGAAAATTGATCAAAAGAAAACAACGTGAGGGCGAGTCTTTAACATCTTACATAGATGATATTTCAAGAAAGATAAAATCATTGAATTATGAAATATCTGATTCGGAACTGACATATTTGATTTGGTCAAATGTGAATAGGGATACATTTAAATACTTACATGTTATTCCAATTCCTAAAACGCTTCAAGAACTTTCGGAAGCAGCACAAACGGCTCAAATACTGCAACATCATAGCGAACAGTATGAAAATGAAACAAAACTCCCTCATAAACATCAGGCCAATAATTACTCACAACCCACAGACAACATTCGTTTGGAAAATACAGCACAGAGAACAAAGAAATACTGTTTTTATCATAGAAGTGCCACACATGATTCAAGCGAATGTAGAGTTTTAAAACGTAGAAATACAAAAAACTAAAAAAGCGCGTCCGATTATATTATAAAGATAATAAAACTACCGTTCCAAAAATAAATCTTCCAATAATAAATATTAAAATCAAATCTGTTATTTTAAATACTCTTTTAGATTCAGGAGCAAACGCTAACTTTATTCATAGAAAATTTATTTCGCAACTACAAAAACAACCAGGAGATAAGATAATTAAAAATCAAAGAACTGTTCAAACGGCAGATGGAAACACGATGTACATTCGTCAAACAGTACTAGCATATATGAAAATACAACATCTGTCATGGAAAATAGAATTTTTGGTTGCACCCAATTTGCCAACAGATGCAATTATCGGAACTCCAACGTTAAGAGATATGGGAGCCAAATTAGATTTTGTCCACAGTGAAATACAATTTTCTTTTGATAATTTTCTCGCTATTCCATTCAAGGAAAATAAAAACGATGATCTAAACATCACCATGGTACTCGAAAAACAAGCCGCGATGTCATTCAAAGAAAAGCAAGATATTCAATCAGTTCTGGAACAATATCAAGATGTCCTCACAGATCGAATAGGTAAAGTGAAATATTATAAATATTCAATTAATCTTTTAGATCAAATTCCAGTTCGACGAAATGCATTCCCTTTGAACCCAATAAAGGCGAAAGAAATGGACGATCATATCAAAGCTCTCATGGATGAAGGGATAATAGAAAAATGTATATCCCCCTACGCAGCTCCAGCTTTTTTAATAAAAAAGAAAGATGGAACCAATCGTTTATGTGTAGATTATCGACACCTGAACAAACACATTGAGTTTGACAGTTTCCCAACTCCTCGAAGCGAAGATGTATTTCAAGGTTTGCAGGGCTCTCAGGTATATTCAGTAATTGATTTAAAAAGCTCATTCTATCAAATTCCATTGGCACGTGAATCCAAACCAATCACAGCTTTCACCGTTCCTCAAGGACAATTTTCATTCAATTACGTTCCATTTGGTTTAGCTGTGAGCTGTCATTGAATCGAATTATTACGGATATATTTGGAGATTTACGCTACAAATTTATTATTCCATATTTTGATGATATTCTCATTCATTCAAGATCAATGGAAGAGCATATCAAACACATTAAAGAAGTATTAAAACGTCTTAGATACAACGGAATCACAGCAAATCCCAGTAAATCAAAATTTGGTATAACTTCATTAAAATTCCTAGGACATATCATTTCAAAAGACGGAGTACAAGTAGATCCTGAGAAAACATCGGCTATACGAGATATGGACACACCTAAAAATATTAAGCAACTCAGATCATTTTTGGGGTTGGTATCATATCTTCGAAAATTTGTACCGAACATGGCGCAAATAATCGCTCCTCTTCAAGAATTGAAGAAAAAGGGTAGGAAATTTAAAATAACAGATCTTGAGCTAGCAGCAATCAACAAAATCAAAGCAGCGTTGACATCCCCTCCAATACTTAGGTACCCTGATTTTAATAAAACGTTTATTTTACGTACTGATGCAAGCGATATAGGACTTGAGGCCACGATTCTACAACATCACAATGACGGGCTACATCCTATTTCTTTTGCAAGTCGTAAATTAACACCACCAGAGCAACGAACAAGTACGTACGAACGGGAGGCATTGGCCATTGTTTGGGCTTTAGAAAAATTTAGGGACTACCTATTGGGAAGACGGTTCATTTTACAAACAGATAACGCTGCTCTAACGTATATGTACAATCATCCCAAACAGCTCGGAAAAGTTGGAAGATGGATTTTAAAATTAGCCGAATACGATTTTGAAATTCAACATATCGACGGTATTTCAAATGACATATCGGACGCGCTTTCAAGAATGTTTAACAACGAATGTTTAGACACCACAGAAGTACCATCAACAAAGACGGTATCGTATACACAATTAAATAATCTAACTAACATCCCATTGTCTTTTATAGATATTGCCAAATATCAAAAAGAAGATACATATTGTCAAGGCATCATTCGCGACATTAAAAACGGAATAGATGTAAAAAACTTTGATAATGACCAAGGTATTTTATGTAGGAGAGATGGTGAAAATAGATTACGTCGTGTATACGTGCCGGAGAAAATTCGACAAATGGTACTTTACTACTTCCATGACCTAGAGTTGGCAGCTCATGGAGGAAAAACAAAAACATATCGCCACATAACAAAAAGATTTTGGTGGCCAACTATTTATAAAGACGTGACAGATTACGTGCAGACGTGTAAAATTTGTCAGCAACAAAAAGAAAACAACAGTAAAATCGGAGCACAAATGGCATCCAAAATACCCGATGACGTATGGTCTCACGTATACATCGATTTTGTGGGACCATTAACATTATCAAAAAACAAAAAATGATTCTGTTTGGTAATTTTGGATGGATTTTCAAAATGGCTGGAAGCAATTCCACTTCCAAGAGCAACAGCAAATTACACGGTGGCATCTTTAGAAAATCTATGGAAACGTTACGGACCACCAAAATTTTTAATATCAGATAACGCTAGAAATTTCACCGGAAAACTCATGAAACAATCAGCATTGAAATGGGGCATAAAACCTGTCACCACATCTCCATATCACCCTTCGTCCAATCCAGCTGAAAGGGCTATTAAAAATATAAAGTATGGAATACGCACATTGTTGAAACAATATTCAAAAAAACACAACACATGGGATACCCTTGTAAATGCTGTTACCTATGCCTATAACGCAGCTCACCACACAGCATTAAATGCTTCGCCGGCCGAAGTATTCCTAAAACGCCAATTAAAAAACCCACTGGACCAGCAATGGGACCTGGTAAATATTTTAAATCCGGACGAAATACCAACAAAGGAACAGGTGATGGAAAATTTAGAAAAAGCACAACAAATTCGAAGGCGACATTACAATAAAAACCAGCCGAATCAACATAATTTTAAAGTTGGGCAGTTGGTTCTTCAAAAAATTTTCGCTCCGAATCAAAATCGAGAAAAGTCATCGAAATTTAAAGAAAAATGGTCAAATCCCAAAATAATAACAAAATTTTCATCTCCAGTGACAGCCGTATTAAAAGAACAAGGAACGAGAAAAACAACAAAAGCACACATCACACATTTGCGGCCCTTTTACCGTCGTCTAGATACCTAGAAAAAAAAAAATATTTGCATATTTTTTTTCCCCGTGCGAGGGAGAATGTAACGATGGTGTAATTAATTATTTCAACAAAATAACTAAAATCACTAGATACAAACATATCCTAGGGTAATTAATTGCACCAAGTTCCAACAACAAAAATCGCGGGCAATAACTACCAAAATAACCATACGCCATTTATTTTATTTTATATTTCATATTCCAAATTATTTCGTTATTTTATTCAATAAATACACTTTTTTTTAATTCATACATTTTATTTATTCAGGTTATTTTCTTTTCAAACATTTTATTTTACAGTCTGGATATTTCACGATTGAATATGATTGTTGAATTTGTCGGTTAATTAACTGTCAAATTCAAATTAGTCCACTTACGTGTCAATAAGCCCACACCTATCGACACCGTTAGACTATCCACGGAATTTGGGAATATCTTGAGGAATAGTCAACCCACAGACTCACTCATTAAACACTGAACACTTTACACAATATTCACAATTATAGCCGCTTATCCATTTAAGTTAATTAATTTCGTACGGATAGCGAAGGACGTCACTTTTTTTTCTAAGCACACTGATCATATTGTACGAAGAAATAGAGGGCTCAGTTGAACACTAACAGAACTGTCAAATTATTAATGGTTCAGTACCACATAATGATATGTTTCAGTGGCACTGTTTTATTTAACTTAAATTAACATTAAAAAAACAGCAATAAAATATAAGAAAAGCGAAACGTTTCAAAACAATTAAATGTGTAACACTTGTATACCTAAGATATATGAGATTCTGTACAATAGAATCTCATATATGTTAGGTATTGATCTCTCTTAGTATTGAACAAAAAATTCGATTAACACATACGAAGAAAAGTTGTAGAAAATTAGTTTTACTATAATTAAGTTTAAATAAAAGCTTGTTTTAAAAATATTTTTCTATATTTAAATATGTTTTTTTTGGGGTAGGTTTTTTTTGTAAAAAATGTTTTTATTTGAAATAGTTTACCGAGCTATTTACTTTTTAAATAGTAGTTTAGTGATGATACAGTCTTAAAATATTTAAAATGAAATTGTTTCATTTTTCCTATACAAATTGCAAGTTTTCGCAATTTTTTTCGTAATTGAATAACCTTACATTGTGGTACAAAATTCTATACAGAGTGGGCCAATTTCGATGGTTTTATGGGGTAACTCTGTAACTATAAGAGATAGAACAAAATGGATGGCATAGTCTCGATCTCTTTTTTTGAGACTAATTCATAGGTGTCAACAAAAATTTGCTAGAATCCTTTGTTTGCGAGTTATAAGCAAAAGTTCGATTTTTCGACTTTTAAAAAATTGTGAATATGGATGTTTTGTCTAAACAATTGTGAATATGAATATGTCATCTAGCTTGTTTTTATAGCTAGATGAAAATAATTTTTACATTTTAAAGGAACTTTTTTTGGTATAATCCAGTGGCATTGTGAAAGTTTGAAAAAAAGGTTGGTTTTCGAGATATGACCTAAAGTTGTGTTTTTTTAAATGGGAAGTATAGTTGGCTATGGCTTAGTTAGAACGGATTTTTTTTCCTCTTTTAATCATGTATCATTTATTGGCTGTACAATAAATATAAATATACATACAAGTGTTACATATTTAATTTTTTTTATTAATAAAATTGAAATTTTTTTCGTAAGTTTTCCCTTAGTATGTTTTTATTAAAATTTTATAACGCGGCAAGTTAATTTTTCTGATGATTTCAAATATTTTAAAACTTGCCGCGTTATAAAATTTTAAAAACATACTAAGGGAAAACTTACGACATAAATTTCAACCAAATTTTTTCTTACACTTAATTAATTTACCCCTCATTAATTTTTTTAGTAAATAGTTTACCGAGCTGTTTACCTTGTAAATAGCTCGAAACTTTATGGGATATCATCACTTTTTAAGGAATAACTATTATTTGAAGTCTAGAGCTATTTACTTTGTTAATAGCTCGGTCCTTTCTCGCATATCATCACTTTTTAAGGAGCAACTATTATATGAAGTCTGGATCTATTTACTTTGTAAATAGCTCGGTCCTTTATCCCATATCATCACTTATTAAGAAGCAACTATTACATTAAGATTTTCTCGAAAACTCGGCCCTTTCTTACAAACGGAAAATTTAACAATTTTAATTGTAATTAAAATAACATACGAAGCATATATCGATCTGATTTGTGACATGGTTACCGCCTCCTTTTTGATTGGATAAACATTTAGTATTTATATAAAAATAGGTATTTAAGTCTTCACAAGCTTATTTGGTAATTAATTCATTCATAACATTCTCATCAAGCTATCAAGAGTATAAATAATAATCAGTATAAATAATAACCTCACGAAAGTCTGTGTTTTTTCATCTACAACAAGGCAGTAGCATCATAGTGTGTGGTAGTGAATTAAAGAGTTAGGTGGTAACACCAAACTCAACAAATAAAACCAAGTGTCAAAATAAACCTGTTTAGGGACATTGGTCCCTAAACATAGGCTTACAGAATGGACTCCGATATGGAGAATCCTAGTGGAAGTGAAAATAGTACCCCAACAGGGACAATTGCAGGGTCAGGATCAATTACACCTGAACCTCAGTGGCAAACGGCAACGCGTAGTAAAACTCGCCGCCAATCACTAGTTGGCAACGTGAGCAGTGGAAAAAAACGCCCACTGTCTCCCGAAAATACAGTAAACTATTAACATACAAACAAGTATAGTGCCCTGTTTATAGAGGATGTGATAAACACTGAACAAACAAATAAAAATAAATACATTACAACTACCAGTGAACAATTTCCAGTGAACAATATAGTGAATAACACGGTTTTTAAAAAAAAAGTGAAACCTCCACCCCTGATTATCCAAACTAAAAACTACAAAAACTACAATCACAAACTGTTTGTAGAATACATAAAAACAAGCTATGTTAAAGGTTTCTACGTTAAACACGTAGGAACTAATGCGCAAGTACATATAAATGACAAACAAGAACAAGAAGTAACAAAAAACATGCTCATCAAAGACAACATAAAATTCTACACCTATACCAACAAAGGAGAAAAATTTATGCCATGTGTGCTTTACGGAATGTCCAAAACACCAGTAAAAGACATTAAAGAAGACATTACAAGCAACAATATGACAGTGAAAAACGTCTTCGAGATGGTCACTAAAAACAATAACATTCTTTACAAAGTCGACTTTGGAAATAACGTAACCTTTCAAGAGGTTAAAAGAATAAACACAGTATTAAGCACCCGAATCTACTGGCAGAGATACAGGAGAGCCCCTGGGCCAACCCAATTCTTCAACTGTCAGATCTTCGGGCACGCTGCAACAAATTGTTATCTACAATCCAAATGCGTCAAATGTATGGGAAACCACACAACCATAGATTGCACCATTGAACATGGTACTGGTGCGAAATGCGCCAACTGCGGGTGCGAGCAACCTGGTAACTACAGACAGTGTCCTAAATACATAGAACACACAGAGAAATTAAACAAACAAAAGCAACAACCACAGTTTAAAAATATTCAGTTCATCCCGGCACCAGCTCCAAAAATGAGCATCTGGGAACAAAGGAAACAAGCAATTCAACAGCAACAATCAACCTCACAAACATATCAAACAACTTTCCAACGAAACCCACCAAACCAAACTGATGACCTCACCATCCTAGCCCAAAAGCTCAATGAACTGAAGTCACTTTGCGACCTAAAAAAAATGAACAAGGCAATTCAAGAACTAAATTCCAAACTACGATTAATCAAGGATCCTATCAGCCGATTAGAGGCATTCACAAGCTTCTCAAACTCATTCCCATAATGAAACTCCTGAACTTAAATGTAAACAGGAAATTGTCCTTCTGACAACCGCAATCCAAGACGCTGCTTCACAGCATATACCCAAAATTAAAATAACAAATAAACTCAACATACAAATAACAAATGAAATTCGACAATTACAAAAATACAGCAACTATTGTAGACGCAAATTCCAAAAAACCAGAGAACAAACTTTTTTCATACGCGTTCCCAAATCAACGTAATCATCGAGCATAAACTTAACGAATTAAATACTATTGACTAAAATGACAGGCTCAAAACCGTAGATCACCGATTCATCTGGAACAAACTACGTAATTTCTATATCAAATTCACCACCATTCTTCCAATCCAAAAGGAGGATGGCTCCCTGGTCTATGAACTTAAACAAAAAGCGGAAATTATCTCTGGAGCCTTCATGAATGCTTTCCAGTTAAGTAGCAATCTAGCACCCCAACCCCTACAAAACCAAATAAAAAACCTAGCCAACGAAACCCTAAACTTAGACGACAACCTCGAAATTGATCTTATATCCAGAACCGAAATCAAAGCCATCATTAAATCATTAAAAAAACGTAAAGCACCTGGTGTTGACAAAATACAAAACCATCACCTCAAACATCTTCTCGTAAAGGCAATTGCCATGATGCGCGAGATATTCAACAAATGTCTTGAGTTCAACCATTTTCCAAACCAATGGAAAACCGCTACGGTTACAGCTATCCCCAAACCAGGCAAACCACACCATCAACCGACGAACTACCGACCTATTAGCTTACTTTCATCAATCAGCAAAATATTTGAACAACTCATACTCACTAGACTACAGAGACACTTAGATATCAATAATACAATCATACCCGAACAATTCGGATTCAAAAAACAGCATTCCACTACTCAACAACTACACAGAATCACACACGACATCATCTCCAACTTAAAAAAGAAAAGACCGACCTTGATGGTTTGTCTGGATATTGAGAAAGCATTTGATTCCGTGTGGCATGACAATCTCATTGTCAAACTACGCGAAATTCAAACACCCTCATACCTCAATAAATTAATAAACAATTACATTAGGAATAGAGAATATCATGTAAAGATCGATAGTAACGTGTCAAACAATAAAATCGTACCTGCAGGTGTGCCTCAAGGGTCTGTACTGGGACCCACACTATTCAATATATACATCAATAACATACCAAAGACAAAAGGAATAAATCAAGGGCTATTTGCAGATGATAATGCACTTTTTACCAGGTCCTATAACAATACACTACTTGGTGCTACAATGAAAATTGAAAAGTCACTGTCTGACATAAACCAATACTTCACAAAAAATAACATTCAAATCAACAAATCCAAAACGGAAGCTATCATATTTACCCGTCAAAAAACCTGTGACATCACCCAAATTAAATTTTGCAACCAGATTATTAAAATAAAAAACCAAATTAAATACCTCGGACTCATACTCGACAGACGACTAACATTTAACCCAGCAGCTTAAGATCGCTTACAAAAAGCATAGGTGATTGAATTTAAACTAAAAACACTCCTCAACAATGAACACCTGGAGCTGGATAGAAAGGTGCAACTATATAAAGCGTGTGTCCTTGAAACTCTTACGTATGCCATTGATGTATGGGGCCCAAACACCCTGAAAACAACAATAAAAACTATACAACAATTTCAAAATAGATGACTTAGGATACTGGTAAATGGTGATTTTTCCCTAAATAACACCACAATACAAAAAGTTACCAATGTTCCTACAATAAACGAAGTAATAAAAAACCGCGCAACCAAAAGCCACGAACGAATCATTAATCATGAGAACCCTCTCCTGAAACTAATCAAAAACCAAACCAACCGCTCCAAACGACAAAAATCAATACCACTTTCATTCGAGGCTGTATAATTATAACTCCCTTTAAAAAAAAATAAATAACATAACATAACCTTACTTACATACATATATAAACCACCTGTATATTACCCACCTGTATATTAATTATCTGTTTACACCATTTTTTGTTATATACCTGTTTATTTATTACTGTCTTCCTTCTCTCTTCCTCCCCCTATCTCCAACACCTGTAAGGTAAATTCAAAAATTTAAAAATTAAAAATAAAAAAATATAAATAAATAAATATCAACAAGGCAAAAAGCCACTCCCTCTTCAAACAAATATAAAGATAAATATAATGCTCTCCCTACATCTCTAAAACTCTTCCCCGACACACCTTCTTCTTCACTAATTAAGCTAGGATAAGTAGTCATAAGTTAGATATAAGTTAAATTTCAGATTAAGGTTTTTGAAAATTTTTCCTTTAATAAAATTATAACACAAAAAAATACAGACATAAACAGAATAACAGAAATCTCAATTATAAAATTAAAAATTATGGTTTAAGGTACATAGATTATATGCTATCACCAAATAAAATGTACATATTTGTAAAACAAAATAACTGAAAATAAATCTAGAGCACGGTAGTGCGTAAGGCCGAGATTTAAGGGAGACATTCGGACTTTTCACTACAGTGCTATTACTACACCTTAATTTAGCGTCGTTTTTAGGTGCTGTATCTTTTGAACAAAAAGAGCTACAGTGTTGATATTTCGAATATAGATACTTTACGGAATTATAAGAACCCGGTTTTTTCAATGATCGTTAACGAATTAACCGTTTAAAAGTTATTTCACTTCAAAAACGCAAAATTAGCGGTAAAACCCCCAATTTTTGGTAACTAATAGATCAATATTCTACGATACTTCCAGATATGCTGTAAAGTTGATATTTGGCATGTAGGTAACTGTAGTACCCAAACCGACGGGAAAACTGCGAAAACTGGAAATTTGTATCGGAAAAAAGGAAATTTTTACAATTTTCGTTTTAATTAAATTAGCATTAGAACGCATATATTTATCTTATTCGTTGATATTTTTATAGAGTCCTATCTGACTGGATGACACTTAAGTATTTTAATATTGATTGTATTAGACCATTTAAAACTAAACACCCATGTAGAAAACACAATGAACTATATTATGACTAAAAATTTTTTTAACCTATAGTAGTGAATTGGCTTGTTGTATACAGCAATTGGCATATAGCATTTAAAAGTTAAGCAACGTTATTTAAAATCAGTAATTGGATGGGTGACCATTGTGTACATATTTTTTTTGTAATTTTGTAATAAACATTAATTTATATTCTCATTTTAAATTTTTTTATTATATTTTGCATTGATCAATTATTATTTATTAACTTCAATTGTTTCAGTGCAACCCCCCGGAAAATTGGAAAAACATACAACAAAATTACGTTTTTCTTTTTTATAAATGCTAGAAAGATAGAATTTTCACTAATCGACCCGAAATAACGTTAAATTAACAGAATATTTTGAAAAATTTTATTACCTATATCGCAACCACACCGAAAATGGGGAAACATCCCTAAAACTGACCTTTTCACTTCTATTCATGATAGAAAGATCGGTTTTTTTCTATTCGACGTGGAACAGTTTCAAAATAACAGAATTATTTGAAGGAAGAAAATTTTTCCATCACAACCCTTCGAACTTGGTAAAAACACCCCCAAAACCAACCTTTTTGTTCTATACATGCAACAAGATGCAGTTTTTTGCAATCGAAGCTTAATAGCTACAAATTAGGAAGTTATTTCGGAAAACTTAATTTTTTTTATTGCAACCTCCCGAAAAATCGAAAAAACACCCACCCAAAATTACGTTTTACAGTTCTATATATGCTGAAATGATGGAATTTTCACCAATCGACCCGAAATAAAGTCAAGCTAACAGAATACTTTAAAAAATTTCATTTCCTGCATCACAACCCCCCCCCCCCCTCCCGACAATATGGAAAACATCCGTAAAATTCAATTTCATGTCAGTTCTAGTTAGAGAGATGGGATTTTCTTTTTAAAGTCAAGTTAATAGATTACTTTACAAAATTTCATAACCTACATCGGAAACCTCCGAAAAAACACCCCTTAAACTGCCTTTTTCACTTCTATTCATGTTAGAAAGATCAGGTTTTTTTCATTCGACGTGCACCGGGTTAAATATTATAGGATTATTTTAAAACCGTAAATTTTTCCATCGTTACCCTTCGCAAATGGGAAACACACCCCTAAAACTACCCTTTTTCTTGTATACATGCTTGGAAGATGCAGTTTGTTATACTCGACGCTAAACAGCTACAAATTAAGAAGGTTATTCAAAAAACTTAAAAACTTTCATCGCTTCCTCCCAAAAAAAATCTTTAAAGCACCCCCGAAGCTACCCTTTTGACTTCTATTCATGGCAGAAAGATGGGATTTTCACCAATCGACCCAAAATAAAGTCAAATTAACAGAATACCACGAAAATTTCATAACCTACATCGCAATCCCCAAGAAGAGGAAAAACACCGTAAAACTGCCCTTTTCATGTTAGAACGGACGGTTTTTTTTTTATTCAACGTGGAACTGGATTAAAATAACAGTATTATTTTATTAGAGTAAATTTTCCAATCGCAACCATTCACAAATGGAAAAAACACCCCTAAAAGCTCCCCTTTTCTTCTATACATGTCAGAAAGATGTGGTTTTTTGCATTCAACGCTTAATAGCTACAAATTAAGCAGGTAATTAGAAAAACTTAAAACTTTTCCTCACCACTCCCAAAAAAGATGGGAAAACAACCCCCTAAAGTTCTATTCATAGTAGAAAGGTGGGGTTTTTTGCATTTGGTGGAGAATTTCTAAGACATTTCTATTATATTGTTGGTCAATACCTAACATATATGAGATTCTATACAATAAACATACTACTGTTACACATTTAATTGTTTTACCTCAGAACTCCGTTATTTATGAACCGATTTAGAATTTTTTGTTTTAAAAGGTTTAATTTCTCATTGTCACTATTATTATATAACAACCATACTATATTGATGTTTAAGCCTTTCAAAAAGCGAGCAGAGCCAGTTGACGTTACATTTCACGAAGCGTACTCCTTTGTATATGTGAATCTAAAAAGAGTAAAGTATCGCGAAGCGTAAAGAAACGAAAAGCATACGTGAAGAGTAACAAAACGCGTAGCGTTTTGTGCGAAGCCTTCGGCTTCGTATATTTAAGCCTTACAAAAAGGATTGATATCCGAACAAAAACATAAATGTAAGAAAGGGCCGAGTTTTCGGGAAAATTCTTAATGTAATAGTTCCTTCTTAAAAAGTGATGATATGGAAGAAAGGACCGAACTATTTACAAAGTTAATAGCTCTAGACTTCATATAATAGTTGCTTCTTAAAAGTGATGATATGGAAGAAAGGACCGAGCTATTTACAAAGTAAATAGCTCTAGACTTCAAATAATAGTTGCTCTTTGAAAAGTGATGATATCCCATTAAAGAGCCGAGCTATTTTCAAAGTAAATAGCTCGGTAAACTATTAAATAAAAAAATTAATGAGGGGTAAATTGATTAAATGTAAGAAAAAATTTGGTTGAAATTTATTTCGTAAGTTTTCCCTTAGTATGTTTTTAATATTTTATATAACGCGGCAAGTTTTAAAATATTTGAAATCATCAGGAAAAATAACTTGCCGCGTTATATAAAATTTTAAAAACATACTAAGGGAAAACTTACGAAATAAATTTCAACCAACTTTTTCCTTACATTTAATCAATTTACCCCTCATTAATTTTTTTAGTTAATAGTTTACCGAGCTATTTACTTTGTAAATAGCTCGGCTCATTAATGTGATATCATCACTTTTCAAAGAGCAACTATTATTTGAAGTCTAGAGCTATTTACTTTGTAAATTGCTCGGTACTTTCTTCCATAACATCACTTTTTAAGAAGCAACTATTATATGAAGTCTAGAGCTATTTACTTTGTAAATAGTTCGGTCCTTTCTTCCATATCATCACTTTTTAAGAAGGAACTATTACATTAAGGATTTTCCCGAAAGCTCGGCCCTTTCTTACATTTATGTTTTTGTTCGGATTACTTTTACTTTTTATTTGATAAGTCAGTATGTCTTAATACTCCAAATAGAAAACATTGATTTTTTCATTGTATTGTTACAATGTAACTTTTTTTAAATAAACAAGTTTAAAAACAAAACAAATAAACAAGTTTATTTTCAATAAGCAATTCGTAATGATGAAGAATTAAATAAGTTATTATCTGGTGTAACAATTGCTCAAGGTGGTATATTACCAAATATTCAAGCAGTGTTATTGCCAAAGAAAACTGAAAAGAAAGCATAAATTTTATACATTGGATTACTGATAATAATATTCATCGATCATAGGCCTTTTATTAAAACGCCACAAATTAATATGAAATAAGAGTGATATATTTTTTATTAAAATAACTATATAAAATTTAGTATATATAAGATGTTACTTGATTTGTTTCGAATATGATTTCTAAACTAATCGTTTATTATAGATAATTGATTATCAACGTAACAGTCTTTGAAGAAATGACTTGACCCGTTGGCTCCACGTCACAAAAAAAAAATCGTTACGCAGGAGCTGCGTCAACTAAGCGAATTTCCTTAGAATACATAAAACACTCTCTAGCGGTCATATTTTTAGTCTGATCAAAATGCCTTAAGGCAGTTTAAGGGGTGTTTTTCCTATTTTTGAAGGTTTGCGTTATAGGTAATGACATTTTTCAAAGTAATCTGTTAATTTGACTTTATAAAGAAGTGAAATGGCAATTTTACTTCAATTAATTGGTGAAGAGGGGGTGGAATGCGATGTAGGTAATGAAATTTTTCAAAGTGTTCTGTTAACTTGACTTTATTTCGGGTCGATTGGTGAAAATTCCATGATTTTAGCAAATATAGGACTGAAAAACGTAATTTTGGGGGTGTTTTTCGATATTTCGGGAAGTTGCAATAAAAAATATTAAGTTTTTCGAAATAACTTCCTAATTTGTAGGTATTAAGCGTCGATTGCAAAAAACTGCATCTTTTTGCATGTATAGAACAAAAAGGTTGGTTTTGGGGGTGTTTTTACCAAGTTCGAAGGGTTGTGATGGAAAAATTTTTTTCCTTTAAATAATTCTGTTATTTTGAAACTGTTCCACGTCGAATGGAAAAAAAGCGATCTTTCTATCATGAATAGAAGTGAAAAGGTCAGTTTTAGGGATGCTTTTTGCATTTTCGGTGTGGTTGCGATGTAGGTAATGGAATGTTTCCAAATATTCTGTTAATTTGACTTTATTTCGGGCCGATTAGTGAAAATTCCATCTTTGTTGCATTTATAGAACAGAAAAACGTAATTTTGGAGGATGTTTTTCCAATTTTCCGGGGGGTTGCACTGAAAAAATTGAAGTTTACCGATTTTTCTCGTCAGTTTGAAGCAATTTCACGTCGAATACAAAAAACCGTATCATTCTAGCATAAGGGCTTTAAAAAATTTTTGCAGGCGAAGCTGCAACGGGTAATGCTAGTAATAAATAATAATTGATCAATGCAAAATATAATAAAAAACGTATAAAATAAAAAAAAACAAATTTACACAGTGTTGGGTCACCCATCCAAAAACAAACTGTAATCATATGTGCTTAACTTTTAATAATAAACGCCCACTGCTGTATTCAAATTGCTATGTCTATTTCTATATGGTATAAAAATTAATAAGTATATATGTAATTGTTCTGTTTACGTTTTCTACATGGTTGTTTACTAATGATACAGTCTTAAGTTAATTAAAACAAAAAAATGTTAAATTTTCCGCTTTTCCGATACAAATTTCCAGTTTTCGAAATTTTCCCGTCGGTTTGGGTACTACAGCTATCTACAAGCCAAATATAAACTTTACAGCATATCTGGAAGTATCGTAGAATATTGATCTATTAGTTACCAAAAATTGGGGGTTTTACCGCTAATTTTGCGTTTTTGAAGTGAAATAACTTTTAAACGGTTAATTCGTTAACGATCATTGAAAAAACCGGGTTCTTATAATTCCGTAAAGTATCGATAATTCGAAATTTCAACACTGTAGCTCTTTTCGTTGAGAAGATATTTCGCGGTCAAACAGTGTTCAAATATTTCCTTAAGTAATAGCACAGTAGTGAAAAGTCCGATTTGTCCCTTAAACTCAACCTTGCGCACTACCGTGCTCTAGATATCTACATTTGGACTTCTCACTACAGTGCTATTACTACAGGAAATATCAGAGCAGATTTGACCCGGAAATGTCTTCTGAACGAAAAGAGCTACAGTACTGATATTTCGAATATAGAATATTTAGGGAATCATAAGAAAACATGCTTTTGCTTTTCGTTAAGAAATAAACGGTTAAATAGTTATTTCACTTCAAAAACGCAAAATTCGCGGAAACACCCATAATTCTTGGCAACTAATAGATCATAATTCTACACTACTTCCAGATATCCTGTAAAGTGGATATTTGGCATACAGGTAGGTCTAGTACCCAAACTGACGGGAAAATTGCGAAAACTGGAAATTTGTATCGGAAAAAAATAATTATTACAATTTTCGTTTTAATTAAACTAACATTATGAAGTATATAAAGTATGTATCCATCTGATTCGCTGGTATGTATAACGCCTCCTTTCTGATTGGTTGGATAATTACTATATAAATGCATTTTGTCCGTTAGATATAATCATTCATTATGAATACGTCAAAGGGATAACACTATTGTTAAAATTTTTCAACAAAGAATTTTTTTCAAATTTATCATTTAATTGTTTTAAATTACGTTTAAGAAACACCACCCAAAATTACGTTTTTCAGTTATATACATGCAAGTTAACAGAATATTTTGAAAAATTTCATTATCTACATCGCAATGCCAGCTAAGTAGCCGAGCAATCTAAGGCGTCATGTCTGCGCAGTATGCAGTACTTTGAAACTGGGAGAATTTGGGTTC
Source organism: Nineta flava (assembly GCA_963920215.1). Classification (NCBI taxonomy): domain Eukaryota; kingdom Metazoa; phylum Arthropoda; class Insecta; order Neuroptera; family Chrysopidae; genus Nineta; species Nineta flava. Next base: position 194,763 of record CAWUAZ010000001.1, read on the forward strand.
GAATCCCGACATCGGCAGTTTGTCAATTATAAAAATAAAAAGGGGCGGTTGACTGACTAAACTGTCGGCGTATGGACAAGAATGAAGTAGCCGGCTATGCCTGAGAAGGTTTTCTAAAGTTTCCTTCACGAACTCCAAATGAATATCGGCATAGTTCCTATCATAGTCGGCTGCAGCCGCATATCCTACCAATTCCTAGTCTACTCACAAATTCCTTCCACTCCACTCACATCCTCACATCCTAAGGCATCACAATGGACCTTATGGTCGAAGTGTAGCCCGTCCAGGGCAGCCTTTACAATCTATCTCTACAACGCGATCCCCCTGCCACTAATTAATTGAAGTAAAATTGCCATTTCACTTCCATTCATGTTAGAGAGATGTGATTTTCTTTATAAAGTCAAATTAACAGATTATTTTGAAAAATTTCATTACCTATATCGCAAACCTCCGAAAATGGGAAAAACACCCCTTAAAATGCCTTTTTCACTTCTATTATTGTTAGAAAGATCAGGTTTTTTTCATTCACTGATGAACGGGTTTAAAATAACAGGATTATTTTAAAAACATTAAATTTTTCATCGTTGTAAACACCCCTAAATCTACCCCTTATCTTGTATATGTTCTAGAAAGATGCAGTTTTTTGCATTCGACGCAAAATACAACAGCTACAAATTAAGAAGGTAATTCAAAAAACTTAAAACTTTTCATCGCTTCCCCCCAAAAAGAATGGGAAAAGAACCCTCCAAGTAACCCTTTTATCTTCTATTCATGGTAGAAAGATGGGATTTTCACCAATCGACCCGAAATAAACTCAAATTAACAGAATACCTCGAAAATTTAATAACCTAGATCGAAATCCTCAAAAAGAGGAAAAACACCCCTAAGACAACCCTTTTCACTTCTATTCATGTTAGAAAGATCGGGCTTTTTTTATTCAACGTGGAACTGGATTAAAATAACAGGGTTATTTTATAATATTGAATTCTCGCATCGCAACCATTTGCAAATGGGAAAAACATCCTTAAAACTACTCTTTTTCTTCAATACTTACTAGGAAGATATTGTTTTTTGCATTCGACGCGTAATAGCTACAAATTAAGAAGGTAATTAGAAAACTTAAAATTTTTCATCACCACCCCCTCAAAAAATTAGAATACAACCCCCTAAACTACTTTTTTAACTTCTATTCATGGTAAAAAGACGGGGTTCTTTGCATTTGGTGGAGAATTTCTTCAAACTAATGGGGTTATTCGATAAACCCCTTGAAAATGGAAAAAACGCCCCCAAAAATCACCCATTTATGACTTTACAGTGTTTTTGCATTCAACGCAGAATAACTGGAAATTAACAAGTTAATTCGAAAAACCTAATTTTTTTCATAGGTACCCCTTGAAAATCGTAATGTGAGTGTGCCTTTCAAAATGGATTGATATCCGACCAAAAAAATAAATGTAAGAAAGGGCCGAGTTTTCAGGAAAATCCTTAATGTAATAGTTCCTTAAAAAGTGATGATATGAGAGTAAGGACCGAGCTATGTTCAAAGTAAATAGCTCTAGACTTCATATTATAGTTGCTTCTGAAAAAGTAATGATATGGAAGAAAGAGCCGTGCTATTTACAAAGTAAATAAGCTCTAGACATCATATAATAGTTAGTTGCTCTTTAAAAGTGATGATATCCCATTGAAGAGTAAGAAAATGTAAGAAAATATTTGGTTGAAATTTATTTCGTAAGTTTTCCCTTAGTATGTTTTTAAAATTTTATAATGTGGCAAGTTTTAAAATATTTGGAATCATCAGAAAAAATAACTTGCCGCGTTATATAAAATATTAAAAACCTACTAAGGGATTTATGTTTTTAAGGATTTATGTTTTTGATCAAATAATATTTATAACCAAATATTTATGATATTAAATTAAATTATTAAATATTATTATATATGGTATTAATAATAGTTTACTCTTATTTGAAAATATTTGATGGCTTTCTTAAAAAGAAAGCCGATTTCATAGGATGATGTTTGTATATTTATTAAATATCACTTCGAATTATATTATTTTGAACTTCACCAGGTAATAATAGCCGAACTGCAGTTTATTTCCCGACTTGTAATTGTTGAACGTTTATTGTAGTGAGCTGCACGTGAGCTAAACGTGAGCTTTACTAGATGTACCAGTATCAGGATGTACTTGTTTCAATACTTTGTATATGTAAATTGAGTATGATTCCTTACGCAATTTCCCTGTTTAAGGTGGCATTTTTGTTAACAATTGATACTTCTCACAAAGCAATTTGGTAGTCAATAAAAATGTTGTTCAGTTTTATGATACATTATATATATATAATGCTGTGCGCTCATTGGTCTATGACATTTCTATAATACTATTGGTAATATCTAACATATGATAAAATATAAATATTATAAATTACTTGAATAACCTTAACATTTTTTACTCAACACATACGACATTCTCTGCTTCTTAATCAAATAGATCAGATGTATCCTTCAGTTATTTAATGTGCTATCAATATTTTATTATTTCAGTGAGTGAATATATATTATACATGTAAGTTCGTTCTAATTTTATTTTATTATATTATATATCTTTAGTTTATTTATTATTATTATTATTATTGTATTATTATTATTGTATTATTTATTATTATTGTAGTATTGTAGTGTATTTATGGTATTATCTTAACTTTATATTTTTATTATTATTACTATCACCCTACATAGTTGATATTTCTGTCACCTATGGAGGGTCTAACAAATCTCTCCGGAGACGTTGTACCTCTCAAGGTACACCAGGATCTCCTGGAAAAATATGGGATGGTATACAATCGTCTGGCCAAATTGGAAAACGTTTACGAACGGATTAGACCTAAGTTTAAGGAGAAATTTGGCAGTGTCCTCGTAACTTCGGACATATTAGCCTCCTCGTTCTCATCATCAGAACAAATAGTTTCCCGGAAAACTAAAATGCGGAGAGCCCGAAAATTGAGCTCCGGGTCTGATTCCTCCACCATATCAACAAAACACTTCCAAAAAAGGTAAACCCCGCAACCGTCGCCGGATATCATCAGTGAATCTGATTCCAACTCAGCATCCGACAACTCCATGTCAGCTGAGAGCATCAAAAACTCACCATCCTCTCTCATTGCTCCACCGTCGTATGCATCAATGTGTGCTACTAAAACTCCTGCTGCAAAAACAGCTGTCCTTAACCCAGTGGCCACCAACCCAGGTGTGCCACAACCAAATTCAAAGGTCCCAGTTACCACACTCCCAACTTTTGGGGATCAAACACAGTCCACACGGGCTCCACCACCGGTAATCATCAAGGATGCATCCAAATGGGTTAAAATACAAACCCTTATGGAAATGTGTTCATCTCCTGAAACAACGAGAGGTACAATTTCATTCCTACCAACTGGTAAAACAAAAATCAATCCGGATGGTGTACCAACACGTACCAACCCAGATTGCAACCGAGGACGCCAAGCTTTCTCTTGAAAGCCAGGGCTATCACCCCATCAAGGTTACCCGAATAACAAGTCGGGATGCGGGAGTCATGATCATTAACCAATATGTTCACTATCAGTGGTTCCTGAAAAGCCACATCCTCCTACTGGTACCTCACAATGTCATAGGTGCCAAAAATTCAGACACACTTCATCGAACTGCTGGGCACAAGCCAAATGTGTCAAATGTGGCGCAGACCACCTATCAGCAGACTGCACATGGGAAAACAATTCCCCAACTTGTGCAAACTGCAAAGGTGTGCACACCGCGAGTTACCGAGATTGTCCACAGTTTCCTAAAACTGTAAAAACCAAATCGTCCAATCAACCTAAAATGCAGGTTCCAAAACCCGCCACCCTAAGTGTTCAACCACCTACCATGATGAACACCAAACCAGCACCCACCAAACCAACTCCAAAAACACCAAAAGTGACCCCAAAATCATCGCAACCAAAAGTTGCACCATTGGTGTCCATTGCACCTGAGCTAATCGAATCGCTCACTAACCAACTTTTCGCCTGCATCTTCGATAAGATGTCAAGTGAAATGGCATCCATTTTAACGAATTTTAATGGACAATAAACCATTATCACTTAAAATTGCTCGTTGCTATGCTCAAAGTCTGCAAACAAGAGAAATGAATTAGCCATATTCACTGATTAGAACGAACTAGACATAATTCTTATCAGCGAAACACATCTCAAACCAAAAGACCGAGATATCAAAATTCCCGGGTACAGATTCTATCGTACCGACAGAACTCATGCCCGCATGGGTGACATGGTGATCTTTATTCGCAACTGCATCACCCATCACGTTTTACCAACACCTAACTTGGTTTCCATTGAAACAACTTCAACCTCTGTTGAAACCTCCTCAGGACCCATTAACATATTCTCTTGTTATCATCCAGCTGGACTCAAAATTGACTATGAAAACCTCACAGAAATATTCTCCAGCGGGAACGCAGTCATTGCTGCAGGGGATTTCAATGCCAAACATCGCAATTGGAACTACAGCGCACAAACCCAAGTGGTCGCACGATTGCCACCTTTCTGGAAAGAAACGCTGACTGCTTAGTCAGTGCACCGCCAGATCCAACTCACTATTCGAGCAGAGGGACTAACTCTACTCTCGACTTTGGCATACTTCGAAATATCCCGTTCACGGTCCAAACCGACAGCATAAATGATCTCTCCTCTGATTACAACCCGGTTCTGATGCAGCTTGGGCCAACTGAAGAACTTCTTCAATCCTTGCAACAAAAGTCAATCAACCTTTCATATTTTAGTGAATATCTACAAAAAGAATATGGCCCAATCCCAATAATCAAAACACCAACTGATATAGACGGTGCCGTCACCTACTTCAACACCAAAGTACACGAGGCAATTGACGTAGCCACTTACACCCGACCATACCCCCTGAGACCCCCATTCCCTCGGGCCATTCTCGAACTCATAATAGAGAAAAACCATGCCCGCCGGATCTCACAAAGATCCCACCACCCCGCTGACAAAGCCCTCACCAACAGACTAACCCAACAAGTGAAATACGCATTTAGCGATTAACGAAACTCGCAGTGGTCCAAAAAACTAGCTTCTATGTCTAGCGAAGACAACTCCCTTTGGAGAATGTCTAAAGTCCTCCGTTCAAATTCAAACCTAGTCCCCCCCAATACATGGTCCCGGCCAAATCGCGTACACTGAACTCGACAAAGCAGAAGTCTTTGCCCGCTGTCTAGAGAAACAGTGCTCAAAGAACCTTCAAAACGCAGACCTAGACCATGACGAATTGGTATCCCAATACGTCGAAAACCTCATCTCCACTCCTGTAGATAACGAGCAACCACTCAAACCAGTAACACCAAACGAGGTGTTATCACTCATTGGTAAGCTCAAACCACGGAAAGCATCAGGACCTGACAAAATCTCGAACAAGCTATTGAAAATTCTCCCCACAAACCAGTAATGGCACTAATTGGGATTTACAATAGTATGCTCAGATTTCAAACCTTCCCCACTAGCTGGAAAATGGCCGAAGTCATATTCCTACCAAAACCAAATAAAACCCGCACCTTTCCACAAAACTACCGACCAATCAGCCTCCTATCTGCTGTTGGTAAAATGGGGGAAAAAATAGTTAACAACCGGCTCACCACATTTGTGAATGAACTTCAACTCCTCCCAAACGTCCAATTCGGGTTCAGACCTCAACACTCCACCTCTCACCAAGTACTTAGAGTAACGGAACTAGCTTCTTAAATCATCAACTCCAAAAACTACACTGGCATGGTGTCACTCGACATTGACAAAGCCTTCGATACCGTCTGGCACGAAGGTCTCATTTACAAGCTAGGAAGACTTGGTATTCCAATGCCATTAACGCTTCTCATTCACTCGTATCTCTCTGATAGATCCCTTAGGGCGTGAATCGGCACCTCTTTATAAACCCATACACCCTAGAAGCTGGTGTTCCTCGAGGATCCGCCCTTTCACCCACCCTATATTCACTGTTCACCGCAGATATCCCACACCCAGTAGACCATCGTGTGGAACTCGCCATCTATGCAGACGACACTGCCATTCTAGTAGTGTTCTTCTAAGTTCTTCTAAGAGACTAGAAGAGTACCTACTAAAATGGCACATAGAAGTCAACGCGGAAAAAATCTCAGCTTTAATAATCTGCAGAAGACGCAATGCGAACCTTATACCAACCCTCACACTCGACAATAATGAGATCCCTCGGCGAAATGAAATTAAATATCACGGAGTAACTTTCGACAAATCTCTCACGTACAAACCGCATCTACAAAATGTGAGCTTACGTGGTAAACAAACTACTGGTCAGCTTTGTCCACACCTCTGTCGGAAGAGATCGATCTCTCCCAGGAACAAACTTACCCTATATAAAACGATCAATCGGCCAACTATGCTATATGCTAGCATAGCCTGGAGTCACGCAGCTAAAACTAACATAGCAAAACTGCAGACGACACAAACAAAGCATCCCGCTTAGTTTTAGACGCTCCATGGTACGTGACAAATAAGCGTATCCACGAGGATCTCAACTTCCCGATCATCCAAGAATACCTCAAGGAAATAGCCTGCAAATCTTTCGACCAAATTCAGAGCCACCCTAACCCCCTCTTGCGCGAAGCGGTGAACTATGACCCTCTTGTAAATATGAAAATTAAACGCCCAAAAAAATGCACTATGCATGAATGATAATTAGCCCTAATTACTATACACCAAATCCGTACCATAAAATGTCTTCATCAAACAACTAATCATATTTCTCTTTTCAGCTTAGTGGAGCAAAATACATTTTCTACTTTTTCAGATACGTAAAATATACCAACAACGATTGTCCTACTTAAACCACCTCCCTGCTCCAGTTTACCGCTGACTTACGTCGGGGCAGGACGAAAATGTGGAAACGCTGACGCCCAGTCCAGGCGTCAGTGCAGTATCAGTTCCTAGAATAATGATCTTGGATCAACCTGGACTTACAATCTGATTCATCCTGCTGAATAACCTTAAAATTTTAACATTGTTGTACGAGATTCTGTACAATAAACATACAAGTGTTTAATTTTTTTGTTAATAAAAAAAAACAAAATGTCAGGACGTGGTAAAGGTGGTAAAGTTAAGGGTAAAGCAAAGTCAAGATCACGTCATGCAGGATTACAATTTCCTGTTGGAAGAATTCACAGATTATTGCGGAAAGGAAATTATGCTGAACGAGTGGGTGCTGGTGCTCCAGTTTATTTGGAAGCAGTTATGGAATATTTAGCTGCTGAAGTTCTTGAATTAGCTGGTAATGCAGCTCGTGATAACAAGAAAACTCGTATTTACCTCGTCATTTACAATTAGCAATTCGTAATGATGAAGAATTAAATAAATTATTATCTGGTGTAACAATTGCCTAAGGTGGTGTGTTACCAAATATTCAAGCAGTGTATTGCCAAAGAAAACTGAAAAGTAAGCATGAATTTTATACATTGGATTATTGATAATAATTTTCATCGATCGTAGGCCTTTTATTCAAAGGCCACAAATTAATGTGAAATAAGAGTGATATATTTTTATTAAAATTTAGTATATATTAGGTGTTTAATTATGTGTTTAATTAAAACTTGGTATTTTTCGATTATTAATGAAACTTCTCAAGTCATTAAAAACAATTTTAAAACTATATGATCCCTAAAAATTTCCTTACCGATGGTAACGGCCATTGCTTGTTGAATACACCAGTTTTCGTTTGGTCCAATAAAAAATAGCGAGCTAACAAAACATTTAACAGAAAGATGATAATTCGTTCATCTCACTAATTAAATATATTCAGCTGGGACCAGTGGTTAGAGCGCGACTCTAAAACGGTCAACCAGGGTTCGGTTCTACATGGAGTAAATTTTTATTTTACAATTACTTTTGTTTTTCCACTCTAATTTTTCCTATTTTTATTTCGAACTCCATTTTATATTTTATGTTTTTCTCTCATTCTTATTTCTATTTCCCTCCCCAATACACATCTCCTCCCTACCAAATCTATAATCAACTCTCCCACACTAAGCTCATAAAATTATTAACAACAACAAATCAAATTCGTAAAACAGTTTTTTCTTCTCCTTTTCCTGTCCAAATCAAATAAAATCTACCTGAAAACATTTAATTTTTAATAAACAATTTCAGATTATCAATTACCTAAATTAACTTATAGAAAAAAGTAAACACGCAGGATGAAAGCGTCAACCGCTAATTACTGCAATAATAAAATCCAATTTTTAATTATTCGCTGTTTTCTATTTTAAAATGTAAATAGTTGTGTATCGTTATTGAATAATAAAGATTATATTTGTTAAAAAAAAAATAGTTTTCGTTTGGTCTTTGAAGTTAAGCAACATTTAGTAATTATTATTATTATTATTTGGAGGTTATTAATCACTGCGACCAATATGATCTATTGTGACCCCCTACTACTGCTCTGTTAAGGCTTGCCTCAGAGCTCCTCAACCAGTCTCAATTCTCGGAGGAATTTGAGGATCTGGGTGGGGTGCAGGGATGGTAAGTGACTGGTCGACACAAGCAGCCCGTCTTCGTGCCACGACTTCACATTCAAGTAGGAGATGAATTGGAGTTTCTTCCTCCAGCTCACAGATCCTGCATGAGCCGTCATTGATGATTCCCATCTTTCGGAGGAGCCCATTCAACCGGCAATGCCCGGTGAGAAAGCCCGTTAGGATTCGTAACTCATTTTTTGTGAGCTTAATGCAGGTTTCGAATCTCTTTCGGTTATACTACCCGAGAAGGATCTTGGCCTGCCGCAGCCCTGGGGAATCTTCCCAAAGCTTGTTTCTTTCTTCTTCCTCTGCCTTCCAGAGGGCTGTGTTGAGGTAGGCCTCACTTATTCCACAGGACGGCTCAGGTCCTATGAAAGGCTCTGACGACCCTTTCCTTGCCAGTTCATCAGCAGTCTCATTCCCCGCAATGCCTGCATGGCCTGGCACCCATTTCAGAGAAACGTCATTCTCTTTGCCTAGCCTGTTTAGCAGGTCTAGGCATTCCCACACCATCTTAGAGTTGATGCTCCATGCACTTCTGTAGTTCCTGCTCAGGTTGAACTCAGCACACCTGGTTATTGCACGAACTTCCGCCTGGAAAACACTGGGAAACCTCCCCATGGGTTCAGAGTATCTGGTTCTAGGCCCAAATACACCCGCTCCCGTGCCTTCGTTGGTCTTTGACCCGTCAGTGTACCATTTTACGGTATGTGGCTTGAGGAAGTACATGTCCTCCCCATTCCACTCCTGCTTACTGCTCAGCTCCGTAGTAAAGTTCCTAATGAAGCTGAACTTCCTACTTGCTTTATCCCGGGGTAGGTCTAACAAAGAGGTTAGGGGCTTGTTACCCGTAATAGCCCTCCTATAGGCCTTTTCGCCTTCCGTTATTCTTAGCAACGCTTTCTGTGCTGCACCCTCCACTGCTAGATGCAGGGGAGAGAGGTCCAGTATGACCTCCATCGCAGCCGTTGGACATGACCTCATGGCACCTGTGATACACAGGCATGCCAGACGCTGTACTCTAGCGAGTCCTTGCCTTGCTCTAGCGATTTCGGTTTTCTTTGACCAGACCACCGCTCCATAGGTGATGACTGGCCTTACCATCATGGTGTACATCCATCGCAGGATTCCTGGTGTACATCCCCAGGACTTGCCAGCGACTCGTCTGCACACCATGAGGGCTCTGGTCGCCTTGGAGGTAACTTCCTCCAAGTGTTGGTTCCACCGTAGCTTAGAATCTAGGGTAATGCCTAGGTACTTAACTTCCTGCTTCCATTCCAACTCCTCGCCACCAAGGTGTAGTGCTTGGAGTCCCGTGAGTTTCCTTTTCTTGGTGAATATCATCACAGTGGTCTTGGCTGGGTTGACGCTCAGCCCCACTGACTGGCACCACTTTCTTGTAGCGTTTAGCCCTCTTTGAATGAGGTCACGCACCGTGCTCTCAAACTTCCCTGTTGCCAGGATCACGATATCATCGGCATATCCTATGCAGGTAATGCCTTGATCCGTGAGCCCGTGCAACAGGTCATCTACTACAAGACTCCATAGTAAAGGGGATAGGACCCCTCCCTGTGGGCAGTCTCGCGTTGTGCCGACCCGGATGGTTCTCTCCCCCACCCTCACTTCGGCAGTTCTGGAAGCGAGCATCTCGCCTATCCATCTGGATATCGTGACGTCCACCCCCCGTTTCTCCAGGGATGCTTTGACTACCTCATGTGAGGTGTTGTCAAAAGCGCCTTCTATATCAAGAAACGCGCACATGGTCGTTTCTCTCGCATCAAAGCCCCGCTCTATTGCGGTCGTTAGTTCGTAGAGTGCCGTCTCTGTGGACCTGCCTGCCCTATACGCATGCTGGTTGGGGTGCAAAGGCCTCTTCTCCAGCACCTGACTTCGGATGCAACTGTCCACCGCCTTTTCCACCGTTTTCAAGAAAAACGATGTAAGGCTGATGGGTCGAACAGACTTCGGATGGCACTGGTCTTTCTTTCCCGCTTTGGGGATGAAAGTAACTCGGGCCCTTCTCCAGGGGCTAGGTATATGCCCTAGCGCCAGGCTGGCTCTACTGATCCGGAGGAGATGAGGCAAAATCTCCATTTGCCCATGTTGTAACAGGGCGGGGAAGATGCCATCTACTCCGGCTGCTTTGAAAGGCTGAAATGTGTCAATTGCCCATTTCAAACGCCCAGGGGTGCATACTTCTGCAGCCCTGTTTCAGTTCTCTTTAGTCGCTCTACATGGAGCCCTCAAATCTTCCTGCCCCTGAGTAGGAGAACTACCGGGGAAGTGAGTCTCCAGGAGTAGAAGAGCCCTCTGCTCCTCGTCCTCCGTGAAACTTCCATCCGGCCTTTTGAGTGCTTGTGCCCCGGATTGAGTGTCTCGGGATAAAGCTTTGTGCAGTCTGTCCGCTGCAGGGACAGTGGCGATGCCTGCACAAAACACTATGAAGCTGTTCCGTTTAGCTTTCCTAATCTCCTTGTTATACTCGGTCAATTTTGCCGCGTAACTGTCCCAATCTCCACACAGTTTTGCTCTATTGAAGAGCCTGCGAATCTCGCTACGGAGCCTCGAGAGACTGGTATTCCACCAAGGCACCTGCCTTTTGGTTTTGTTAACGATCAGTGGGCAAGTGGATCGATATGCCTCCATAATTGCCCTATCAAGTTCGTCAACAGCCTGTTCCAGTGCCAGGGGTTCCCTGACTTTGGAGTTCACTAACCTTAGATTGTCTTCCAAGTTGCTGACGTAATTATTCCAGTTGGTCTTTCTCGGGTTCTTGATACCACAAGGTCCCGAGGTGACCCCTTCTAGTTCAAATTGAATGATTCTATGGTCAGACAGGGATGGCTCCGACGAAACTCTCCATCTCCTGACCCATTGCCCCGTCGACAGATTACACAGAGTGATATCTAACACTTCTTCTCTAGCTCTTGTTACGAAAGTTGGCGTTGTGCCTACGTTTAGGATTTCGAGATTGGATGCTAGTAAGAATTCTAAGAGAGACTCACCTCTTTTGTTTCAGTCGGAACTGCCCCATATTACGTGGTGCGCGTTGGCATCACAGCCGATGATCAAAGGCAGGCGATGCTTGCTGCAGTGATCCACTAGCTTCCTGACCTCATTTGACGGTACCTCCTTGTCTCCGGCTAGGTATGCTGATGCGATGACCAGTCTGTGGGGTACACCCCCCATTTGCTGGGTTATCTGCGCAGTAGCCAGGTCTCTCGTCACAAATTCTGAAATGCACACAGCGTTTAACTGATCCCGAACTAGCAAACAAGCTCTCGGTATTTCTGACTTTTTGTCCCAAACGACTGTCGCGGCAGTTCAGTCCTCTTACCTGACTTCTGAAGATCCAGGGTTCCTGGATCAGCACGACTCCCAGGTGTTGCCTAGCGAAGAGACTCGCTATAACTGAAGATGCCCCCTTGGAGTGGTGGGCGTTCAGTTGGGCAACCCTGGTGGTGTTGTTTTTAATCATTGCTCCTTTTGGAAGGAAGGGCTTGCCCTTCCCTCCTCAAGAAGCCTCCTCTCCTCCCCGTCTGAGAGTAATTCTTCTCCCTCCGGGGCTGCTAGAAAAGGATCGATGCTGAGCTCGTCCTCGCGTGCCACCTGCACCTGCTCCTCCTCCATCTCTGGAGCTCCAGTGAGTTGAGCCTCCTCCTCCTGCTCTACTCGGCCAGATTTGCCCCTCTTCAGTCCATGAACAGGGATCGCTCCAAATCTGTAATGGACTTGGTAGCCCTGCTCCGGTATCTTCTCCGCAGATAGGCTGTCGATAAGAAAACGGATCAGCTGCCCCGTGGCCTTGACATCCTCCTTTGTGCTAAGCGTCTTCCAAAGGGCTACCCGGATGTCCGGGTTCTGCACCTCAAGGAGACGAAGTTGAGTCGCAGTGTCCATGCCTGCGCTTCTTGGGAAGAAGATACTGATGGTTTCGCCTGCGGGTATATCTTTCCCCACGGCGACCTTCAACTCCGGTCCATCCCAGTTCTGTATCTTGGGCGCTGGCTCCCGAAGCCACTCTATCGCTTCCTGGGTCTTGCATGTGATGACCACCATGCCACTAAGGAACCGGATATTTTCAAACGTTAGTTTCCCAACGTAGGGCTTTTCAGCTTTTAGCATGGCTTCAACCAGAGCTTGCTCTGCCGAAGTCTGCTGTTTGGTGGTCAGGTATCGCCCTGGGTACCCTTCCGGCAGTAGAGCCACCTTGGTGTTGCTCAGTGTCGACGAATTCTTCCCCATGGGTTTCACCTGCGAGCAATAGGGAAGGTCCCCGGCTCGGCCTTTCTTACTACTCTCCCTGAGGGGAGGTGTGACATGCGAGGCACCTCGCTTCTGTGCTCTGGGCGGGGCTGAGATTTTGGGAGCCTCCCGCTCAAGGGCCGCCTTCCTAGCCTCTTCAGGGGCCATGCCCTGTTTGAGGAATCGGAGGTACCACTTGCACTTTGCTCCACTCAGTCCCCTTCGGAGTGGGTCATCAATTGCCCCAGGCTGTCCGCTCGGGGGTAGAAGAGATCTCTTCTCCCCGTTACCTCTAGGTTGGCTGTGGTCAGTGCCCACCTGCCTTCCTGGTGTCTTTTCTTCCACCGAGGTGGAAGTTTTCGACGCAGAAGTTGTGCTTCTGCCTGTCGATGAGGTACTGGAGCTGGAGTGCCCGCCTCCTCTTGCTCCCTGTTCCCCACGGCTTCTCTGCCTCTTAGGACGGTTGCCCGGTCGTATGCCCGGTTGTACAACCCTGCCCTCGTTCACAGGATGGAGCTCATGCTCCATCTGATCGACGAGGTCTGTGGCGGTATTTTCCCGCGTAAATTTTTTAAAATTAAATTTCTTTTTTGAGTCCATTTTAGGTCCCACGATTAGCATAGGAAATGAGGTTCACCCCGGCAGAGCCTTGCATGCCGGGGTAAGGGGTTCAATACTATGGGGTGCCCCCAGGTTCCCCAAAGGAATCGTTCATGGCACACATATTTTACAACCCCATACCATTCAGCTCTCGGCACGATGTCTCCCACCTTGGCTTGGGTTGGCCTCGTGAGTCTTAGTCTGATTGTTCATTTGGAACCTTACCAGCAAGGGAGTCCCTACCAGAAGATAGTGTTATACTATCTACCGCTGGCATAGCTCCCAAAATCTTCACAATTCACAAGCCTGACGGGTACGACAAACCGCTCACGAGAGGGTCAGGAACATTTGGTAAAGTCAGTACTTGGATGGGTGAACACTGTGTGCAGTTGCCTTTTTGTAATTTTGTAAACATTAATTTATATTCTCATTTTAACTTTTTTGTTATATTTTGCATTGATCAATTACTATTTATTACTAGCATTACCCGTTGCAGCTTCGCCCGAAAAAAATGTGTAAAGCCCTTATAACCAAGTTACATAATATTATCTCTCGTCAAGGATACTGATTGTCTTGGAATACTGCTACACGTATTTGTTTATTTATTTATTTATAACCAGCATTAACCGTCGCGGCTTCGCCCGCAAAAATTTTGTAACGCCCTTATAACCAAGTAACATAATATTTTCTCCCGTCAAGGATACTGTATGTCTTGGACCATAATATTTTCTCACGGATGTACTGATGTCTACATCCGTCCTCGGGGATGTAGCCAAAATGTCTACATCCCCACTCCTGGCAGACAACGTATAACACACAGCACCTAAGCAATATTTGTTCCTATGCACTGATAAATTATACACCTACATACATCCACCTGCGTAACGAATTTTTTTTTATACATAAAGATTATATTTAACTGATTTTTTACGACTTCCAATTTACAGCCAATTTACACAAAACCTCAATGAATTATATACTGAAACCTTCCTCGAGAACCACTGTTGAATCCATTGTTGAAAACAGCATGAAAATCGGTGTAGAAGTTTTTGAGTTTATCGCGAACAGACAGACGCGGCTGGGGAACTTTGTTTTATACTATGTAGTGATTTTTATTTATACACAAGATAAATTAAAAAAATATTTTTAAATAAGCTTTTATTTAAACTTAATTATTGTAAAACTAATTTTTTCAATTTTACTTAGTATGTGTTTATCGATTTTTTTTTTAATACTAAGAGAGATATACTATAAATTTTATAAAATATATTTATTATATAAGTAAATAATAAGTACTCTTATTTGAATATTTTTATTTTTTTATTTTTATTTTTATTTATTTTTTATTATATTCGGGGGTTGGGGAGGCTTTAATTAAATTTGAAATGTAAGTCCCACCCATACCCCTGAATTATAAACTGTCCACCGCGACTGCGACCGCTAGAACGAATGCGGATATATTTACATAATATAACATATCAAATACTGTCAAAATTTTGCAAATTTTGAAAAATCGGAAAATTTTATAAAATATATTTATTATATAAATAAATAATAAGTACTCTTATTTGAATAATTTTATTTATTTATTTATTTTTTTTTTTTATTTTTTTTTTTTAAATTATATTCGGGGGTTGGGATGGCTTTAATTAAATTTGAAATGTAAGTCCCACCCATACCCCTGAATTATAAACTGTCCACCGCGACAGCGACTGAGACGGCGACTGCGTGTACCGTGACCACGATTAAATCGATTACCACGATAACAAATGCGGTAATTGGCTCTTAGAGCAGCAACTGGAACAGCAATTGGTGCTGCAACTGGAGCTGCAACTGGAGCTGGACTAGACAATACGAATGTCGACGGTAGTTGACTCTTCATCATCAACGTCCATTCAAAAAAATTAGTGTGTAAATATATATCCGATCAAAAATATAAATGTAAGAAAGAGCCGAGTTTTCGCGGAAATCCTTAATCCGACCAAAAACATAAATGTATTATTTTTTCTAAACATATATTATTTTTTCTGATGATTTCAAATATTTTAAAACCTGCCGCGTTTCATAAAATTTTAAAAACATACTAAGGGAAAACTAACGAAATAAATTTCAACCAAATTTTTTCTTACATTTAATCAATTTACCCCTCATTAATATTTTTAGTTAATAGTTTACCGAGCTATTTACTTTGTAAATAGCTCGGCTCTTTAATGGAATATCATCACTTTTTAAAGAGCAACTATTATATGAAGTCCAGATCTATTTACTACGTAAATAGCTCGGTCCTTTCTTCCATAACATCACTTTTTAAGAAGCAACTATTATATGAAGTCTAGAGCTATTTACAAAGTAAATAGCTCGGTCCTTACTCTCATATCATCACTTTTTAAGAAGGAAATATTACAATAAGGATTTTTCCAAAAACTCGGCCCTTTTCTACATTTATGTTTTTGGTCGGATATCAATCTTTTTGAAAGGCTTAAATATACGAAGCCAAAGGCTTAGCACAAAACACTGCGCGTTTTGTTACACTTCGCGTATGCTTTGCGTTTCTTTACGCTTCGCGATACTGTACTCTTTTTAGATTCACATATACAAAGGAGACCGCTTTGCGTTATATAACGTCAACTGGCTCTGCTCGCTTTTTGAAAGGCTAAAACAACAATATAGTATGGTTGTTATATAATAATGGTGACAATGGGAAATCAAACCCTTTAAAACAAAATATTCAAAATCGGTTCATAAAAGACGGAGTTCTAAGGTAACACACATTAAAAATTGTCCTGCAATTTTTGTTTTTTTATTAATAAAACAATTAAATGTGTAACACTTGTATGTTTATTGTAAAGAATCTCATATATGTTAGGTTTTGACCAATAGTATAATAGAAATGTCATAGACCAATGAGCGGGCCGCATTCATATATCATGTAAAATCGATTTTAATATATGTATGCCATAACACTTATTAAATATACAAACACAAAGTATAAAATATCTCTCACAATATTTGAATAATCGAAAAATACGTTAGGAATAAAGTTGTAGGAAAACAAATTTGCTACAATTCATCTTCTTATCATTTTTGCTCAAACTCTAATGTGTACTGAGATATTAGGGAATTTAATTTTAAATCTTAAACTGTCAATATATTAGTGTAACCGAAAAAATTATGAGAAACAAAATTATAGTGAGACTTAGTATCTACAACTTTAATTGATATAAATTTTACGATTTTTCGAATAATAAGGGAGATATGTCAAATTTTGTGTTTACCTCTTCCTATAAACCCCCCTGTCCCCTTGTCCAATTTTAACCATTAACGAACTTGACCTTTCAAATATCAAAAGCATCTCAAATACCAAATTTCATTCCAATGAAATGAAATCTGTGACCACTATCCTATTATTTAATAATAACTATTTATGTTTTCGACATGGTAGTTTACTGATTAGTCTTAAATATTTTATCCAATCAGAAAGTAGTCACACAAATATCAATGAATCGAACGCATATATGGTGTATAGTATAAATTTAATTAAAATGAAAATTGTAAAAATTTCCTTTTTTCCGATACAAATTTCCAGTTTTCGCAATTTTCCCGTCGGTTTGGGTACTAGATCTATCTGTATGCCAAATATCAACTTTACAGGATATCTGGAAGTAGCATAGAATTTTGATGACTTACTCGCCAAGAATTATGCGAAAATTGTAAAAATTTCCTTTTTTCCGATACAAATTTCCAGTTTTCGCAATTTTCCCGTCAATTTGGGTACTAGATCTACCTGTATGCCAAGTATCAACTTTACAGGATATCTGGAATTAGCGTAGAATTATGATATACCATAATTAAGTTTTTTAAGCCGTTACCGCGAATTTTGCGTTTTTGAAGTGAAATACTTTTTCAACCGTTTATTTCATAACGAAAACCAAATTTCAATTCAATTTTGCTTTGTCTATTTATTAACAAACTAATTGATTGATTGATTAATATCGGGGTAAAAACTATTGCACTTCGACCCTATGGTCCATTGTACTCCCCTTCCACCTCAGTCTGACGAGACTCGCTTCTCCCATATGTTGGAAATATCCTGGAGCTTGCTTATCAGGTCCTCTCGAAGGTTCATATATTCGAGGTGAGATGCACCGAATATTCTGTATCTGCTGTAACCCAGAGGTTCGCAGTCAAAGATTAAGTGGCTGGATGTTTCTTCCTCCTCGCCACACAATCTGCACGTAAAGGAGACGTCATGGAGTCCCATTATGTGCAAATGCTTCCACATGGGATAATGCCCGGTAATGAACCCAGTTATCTTCCGCAGCTGCATCCTGTTCAGCGTCATTGCATCGAGAGATAACCTCTTTGTTGAACTCTGAAGCAGTACCTTCCCGAGCTCTTGCCGCGGTTCTTTTTCCCAGTGATCACGGTGTTTAGTATTTGACCACTCGTTGATCACCTGTTTACATGCAGTCCTTGGAATTAATAAAACAGGCTCTGGGCCTATGAAGGACATTCGAATTCTCTTCTTTGCTAAGGTATCCGCTTATTCGTTTCCTTCGAAACCACTGTGACCCGGCACCCAGATCAATTTAACATTGTTCCTTATATTTCAAATTTTGCCCCTATGCCTAGAACATTTGTTTGTATTTTATAAATACGTATTTCGACTACAATGTAGTCATCATCAGTATGAATTAGCTAATCGTAACTATCTCGGGGATATGGAATGTTCTAGGAATAGGGGCAAAATTTGAAATATAATTTCAAAAAAACCTAGAGTTCTCTTTGATTATTTTAATAATCTTTATTAACATTGTTCCGTTTTGCCAGTTTCAGAAGTTCCTCTAAATATTCCTGGACTACTCTTGAGGTGACCTCAGTTCCAGACAAGGCTTTCAAAGCAGCTTGACTGTCCGACTGAATACATACGTTCTGGTTTATGTAGCCTCTACATAGGTTCTCGCGGACGCAAGCCAGTATGGCGAAGAATTCGGCTTGGAAGACCGTAGCATATTTCCCAAAGTTGAGGCTAATGTTTGCATTAGGTATCTGACCGTAGATTCCCGCCCCTTAATAAACTAATGTTTTCATGTTAAGTTTTCACTACTGTCATGTAAAAAAACTAAATTTTGCATGACAGTAGAAAGAAGAAAACACAAAATATAAAACATCTCTCTTAATATCAGAACAATCGAAAAATGCGAAAAGAATAAAGTTGTAGAAAATCAAATTTGCTACAATTCATAACCTTTTCATTTTATAAATTACAGTAACACTTAATACCTACAACTTTACTCCTTATAAATTTTTCGATTTTTCAAATCCTAAGGGAGATATGTCAAATTTTGTGTTTCCACCTCCCTTAACTATGTATTGATTTTTATTAAGAAAACTAAATATAATTTTATAAATTAAATTAATAATTTTATTATATTAATAGATTCATTATATATTATAAAAAAATAAAAAAATATTGATATTTCGTTATATTTTGACAGTATGACAGTATGATAGTAGTTTAAGATTATATTATTTAACTTTTTATGTTTTCTACATGGTAGTTTACTTACATATGGTCACTTATTGTATAGTCAATTATGATTTTTCCAATCACCTTCACCCTAGGTTAAATGAGGGGCGCTGGTACTTTGCGGACCCAGTTGAGCTTTCAGAAAGCGGGTTGGAAAATTTCAAACAGTATCTTAACGCCGAAACTTTGATCACTCCGCAGATCAAAACAACCGATCAAATAGATTAAGAGGTTAGAAAACTGACGAGGAATCTCGTAGCTGCTACCGACAAATCTATTCCTAGGAATACTCGATCCATCGGCTTTCAACTTAAATTAGATGATGACACACTACGACTCATGCCTGAGCTTCATGACGCCATGAAGCGAATGTCAGCTGATATTCGAAAGAAAGTCAAGCGCACCAGAGATGAAATGTGGGACGAGAGGATTTCGGCTCTGACCATTCGTGACAATAGTGTTTGGACAATGGCTAGAAATTTACATAAACGTTCCAACAGACTGCTTCCTTTACTGTCGGAAAATAAGTATCTCTACCCAGATTCAGACAAAGCTCAACTTCTCACTGATACCTTCTCTAAGGCGCACAGCTTAAACAATGGCAACGAATATCACGACGAAGAAACTGCCCGTATGGTGTCCGAATCTTTGGAAAATATTCATTCTTCCGTCATTAACCTAATCGATGTCGAATGCGTGTCACCTCAGGAGGTTTCAAACATTTTAAGGAAATTTAAGTGTAGGAAGGCTCCCGGTGATGATGGAATAACTAATGTTGATCTCCGTTATCTTCCTCGGAAGACGGTTGTTCAGCTCAGTTATATCTATACTGCGTGCTTGAGACTTGGTTATTTTCCAGACATTTAGAAGGCTGCCAAAGTGCTATCCCTTCCGAAACCGGGAAAACACCTTAAGTTGCCTTCAAGTTACCGACCCATCAGCTTGCTGCCATCTCTCAGCAAGGTCATGGAGAAAGTAGTTTTGAACCGGCTGCAGTCGCATGAAAATATCCACGGACAATTAATTCCCCAACAGTTTGGTTTCAGATCGAACCACTCAACAGTGAATCAGCTTCACCGGCTCACTGACCATATTTCTTCTGGATTTAACTGGAATAAATCCACAGGCATGGTCGTTTTGGACGTCGAAAAGGCTTTCGATACGGTTTGGCACGATGGACTCATCCACAAACTTTCCAAATGCAACATACCTACCTACATCCTGAAATTCCTGATTTCCTACTTATCGAGCCGAAAATCCCGAATTCATCTCCAACAAAGTACATCGAATCAATATTGTGTCAAGGCAGGTGTACCTCAAGGCTCCGTGCTTGGACCCCGCCTCTTTTTATATTTTATAAACGATGTCCCAAAGAATCGAGCAACCGAAACGGCCCTCTTCGCTGACGATACAGCAATCTACTGTACTTCCTGGCACCCGAAACTTATTTCGAGCTGCCTCCAATCCCAGCTATCCACGCTTGAAAGCTATTTCAAGAAGTGGAAAATCAAAATTATTCCTACGAAAACTCAGTCCGTCTTACCCACTTGAATTGAAGATGTTTAACACTGAAATCCAACAGACTCAAAGTGTTGAATTACTCGGAGTAACCCTTCAAAGGCAGTTGAATTGGACGCAGAACGTTAAAAAACGTCTTGTTCTTGGAAACGCCTTTGCTGGGTTGTACCCACTACTCAACACTAGGAGTAAGTTGGACGAATGTCTGAAACATTGACTTTTCAAGTCATGTATCCGGCCCGTACTCACGTACGCCACCCCAATCTGGTCGAACAACGTTCGCAGCTTGCGAAAATGCAAAAATTTCCAAATCGTTGTCTTCGGACGATTTTGAAAGTCCCACTACGATACCCGGCTGAAGCACTCCACAGAGATACTGGGCACCACACAACCAAAACCTTCATCCAAACCATTTCGAAATCCTATTTCCAATCATCCCGCAAAAATCCTTTTCCGGAAATCAATGAACCAATGAATGAATCAATGAAGATTGCGGAAACTGGAAATTTGTATCGGAAAAAAGAGAATATTTACAATTTTAGTTTTAATAACAAAGTAAAATTATGAAGTATATACCATCTGATTCGTTGATACGTATAACGCCTCCTTTCTGATTGGATGGATATTTACTATATAAAAGAATTTTGTCCGTTAGATATAATCATTCATTATGAATACTTCAAAGGGATAACACTATTGTTAAAATTTTTCAACAGAGAAATTTTTTCAAATTTATCATTTAACTGTTTTAAATTACGTTTAAAAAACACCCCCCAAAATTATGTTTTTCAGTTTTATACATGCTGAAATGATGGAATTTTCACCAATCGACCTGAAATAAACTCAAGTTAACAGAATATTTTGAAGAGTTTTATTATCTACATCGCACCTACCCCCCCCCACCCCCTCTTGAAAACAGGAAAAACACCCGGCAAATTGCCATTTCACTTCAATTCATGTTAGAGAGATGCAAATTTCTTTTTAAAGTCAAGTTAACAAATTACTTTGAAAAATTCCATTACCTACATTGCAAACATCTGAAAATGGGACAAAAACCCTTTAAACTGCCTTTTTCACTTCTATTCATGTTAGAAAGATCAGGTTTTTTTTTTCATTCGACGTGGAACTGGTTTAAAATAACAGGATTATTTTAAAAACGTTAATTTTTCCATCGTTACCCTTCGCAAATGGGTCTAGAGCACGGTAGTGCGCAAGGCCGAGATTAAGGGACAAATTTGGACTTCTCACTACAGTGCTATTACTTAAGGAAATATTATAAGGTGATTGACCCCGAAATATCTTCTGAACGAAAAGAGCTATGGTGCTGAAATTTCGAATTATTGATACTTTACGGAATTATAAGAAACCTGTTTTTTCAATTATCGTTAACGAATAAACCGTTAAAAAGTTATTTCACTTCAAAAACGCAAAATTCGCGGTTACCCCTCAAAAAACGTGTATAGTATATCATAATTCTACGCTACTTCCAGATATCCTGTAAAGTTGATATTTGGCATACAGGTAGATCTAGTACCCAAACCGACGGGAAAATTGCGAAAACTGGAAATTTGTATCGGAAAAAAGAACAATCTTACAATTTTCGTTATAATCATATTAGTATTAGAAAGGAATTGGAAGTAGACCATATCACAGTAAAGAACCATGTAGAAAACATAATGAACTATATGATCCCTAAAAATGTCTTTAACCGATGATAATGGCCATAGCTTGATGAATACAGCAGTTTTCGTCAAGTGTTTGAAGTTAAGCGACATTGGTTAAAGTCAGTACTTGGATGGGTGAACATTGTGTGCAGTTGCCTTTTTTTTGTAATTTTGTAAACAGTAATTTATATTCTCATTTTAGCTTTTTCATTATATTTTGCATTGATCAATTATTATATATTACTATTATTTATTACTAGCATTACCCGTTGCAGCTTCGCCCCCCAAAAACTTTTTGAAGCCCTTATAACCAACTAACATAATATTATCTCCCGTCAAGGATACTGATTGTCTTGGAACACTGCTAAATATATTTGTTTATTTATTTATAACTAGCATTACCCGTCGCGGCTTCGCCCGCAAAAATTTTGTAACGCTCTTATAACCAAGTAACATAATGTTTTGGAGAATAATTTTTTTAGTACTCCACTGTTTAAAATTTATTATTATTTTGTTTTCATATATTTATTATTCAAAAAATAATAATTTATATAATTATTGCTTTATGCGAGTTGAGAATTTACATAATTTCAACAAACATTTACTTAGATCAGAAATGACTTGCGTATATCCAAGCTTACTTCGATATTTCAGCACATATTTCAAATCAGTTACTAAAAGGACTTCTCCCAGTACAGTTACTAAAAGTAATTGTCTCACATGAATTGGTCAGATGGTGTTTTGAATTTTTGTTTCTTCAATTTACAAGTTGAACATTTATTATGGATTGTGCTGAAGTATCGAATGGGCGAATTAATGGTTTCTATCTGATAGTATCTAAGTATATTTTTTTTGTATAATTTATTTAATTCACTATTCCGAAACTTGTGGTCTCTCAAACTTGTAACAATTCAATACACATTCTATACACACTTTTGCTGTACAATTTATATTTTATGTGAATATGCAATGACTTTTTCAATTTATAACTATATTGTTTGTATACGCTTGGCGTTTTCGGCCGTGTATTTTTTTTTTACAGAAGCGTAATGTCTCTTTTATATACAACTATGTATCTGAATTAAATTTGTAATCCATATTTATATTTTTGCAAATCAGACATATTTGAACATATTTTTTTTTTACTGTAGTGTCGTTTTTTTTTTATATACGATATTTCTTTTACTACAGTTCAATCTAGCACATATTCATGTAATCTTTTTTTTTTATAACTTGTACAACCAAACTTAGTATTTTAAGGATAGTTATACTATCAACATATTAAATTAAAAATTATTTATTTCAAATATATTTTATTTTAACATATATTTTGTTTTGTTCTTTTTTTTGTACTTTTTTTTATTTTCAGTATTTCAGATTCGAATCACTTGTCGATAACTTAGACACTTACTGGATAGTAAAGATCTTACTACCTCAATATTATCTTTTTTAATGGGCCCAGCTTTTATTGAAAGACTTTCGGTTCAACGTGTTATTTTTTTTATATTTACGTGTATCGAGTTAGCACCGATCGTTTTCCAATTTTCATAATTCCACATACAATACTCTGCTTTGGATTTTTTTTTCTAAAGTACCGTATATTTAGTTTTCATTATTTTTTTTTACATCATAATACCTCTTTTAATTAAAATTACTAAATTAACAAAATTTCATTTTTATGAAAATAATTGATAATTCAATTATTTTCAATAAAGTGTTTAGTTTTTTTTTTAAACTAAACACTTTTATTTAATTTTTTTTTAAATACACATATGGAAGCAGAGCAAATATCCATATGTGCCTTTTGTTTTCGATAGTTTTCACAAAGCTCGACTTGTGATTCTGAAATTATTTTTGAAAGTTGAAATGATTATAATTTTTTCTTTATATTTATACATTTATATCTTTTACATTTTCTTTAATTCTATAATTATATTTAACTTAGTACTAATTTTTTTTCTCTTTCTTCTATTTTGTTTGTGGTTTAAATTTTCATTATGCCGAGAACAACTCGTAATACACCAGGTACCCCAGGAGATGACGATCCTCCAGCTGCACCAGATGACTTATTCATCACGCCTCATCAAGTATCAGCGGTTAACTTAGCGGCTATAACTACGCAGATGCACACTACAGCTCAACAGTTCCATGCGTCAGTGCTGCACGTTTCGGATGTACAGCAACAAATACAACAACAAAGCAAGCAGATAAGTAGCATTACCGATGCCTTGGCAACAATAACAACTACTCTATCAAATAATAACACTAGTTCAAATCAATTAACTTCAAATTTTAGTTTTTTTGCAAAACCGAGTATAGATTCCTTTATAAATAAAATCACTATTCTGGACATTTCGGTTCCAGAAAATATTATACAGTTTATTGTCGATACTCAACATTTAGTTGATATTAATGTTTTACCTATAGACGTTCTTTTGAAATCTTTAATCAATAGGTGTGCTTCGAACGCACAAACATTTTGGTCTACTTGTTTGGCTGACTCTTTGTCTTGGCAAAATATTAAACATAATTTATTACAAGTTTATATTCCACCTTTGACTAAACAGATATTAATTGATAGATTGGTCCGGCGAAATCAACCTGACACTGAAAAATTTTCGACATTTGTTCCTTCAATAATAAAATTCGCGAACATCCTACTTAATGATTCATCTGAATCCGAAATCATACAAATTATTTTTGCTCATGCCAATAATTCTGTACTATCTATTCTTGGTTTATATCAAATTCCCGATACTTATAAAGATTTGTATCAACTAATCACTAAAATTGAGGAAATTCAAGCGCGAATATCTACAACACCCCTCAGTGTAAACGTTAGTTCAATTCAAAATACGCATAATGACACTAAACTTTTTTGTACTTTCTGTAAAGGTACTAATCACAGTTTTAAATTTTGTTTTAAAAGAAAGAAGGATAATATAAATGTTAGTACTACGGTTCCAAAAAACTCGCAATAGACCCCAAGTTTCTTATTAATAATGTTATTTTAAATTATACTATTTTACCTCTACAAACCATTTTCATTCAAGGTTATCCTTTATTAACAATTTTTGATTCCGGTGCTACTGTTAATGCTATTAAAACTGCGACTTTTAACAAGTTAAAAGCTAACAATAGAAACATCGTCACCGAATCAATTGATAAAACTATTTCTTTGCCGGGAAATAATTTTTTAAAATGTAATTTAACTGCGAAACTTCATTTTAAATTGGCTAATTTTTCATGGACTCAAACTTTTTTTATAGTAGATTCATTACCGTTTGAGGTAATTTTAGGTGTTGCCACACTTAAAAATTGCAACATCATTTTGGACTTCTTTAAGTCGACGATCAAATTTTATTTTCATCCTAATGTTGAAATACCGTTTTCGGGTTTTTGTAATAATAATCGAATTATTAATACCATTGTCGAAGCGAAAGTAAATCTTAATAGCAAACAAACCAAAGTGTTGCAAACACTTCTTCAAAACTTTAAATCGATTTTTTCTGACATTCCTGGTCTTGCCAAGGGTTTTGAATATAAAATTAAGTTAATCGATAACATTCCGGTTTGTAAAGCTCCTTACTATCTAGCACCCGATAAAGCCAGACTTTTGGACGAGCATGTTCAAGAGCTTGTTACACAAGGGGTACTTTCTCCTTCGAACTCTAATTATAGCTCACCCGTCTTCTTTGTTAAAAAGAAAGACGATTCTTATCGGTTAGTCGCTGACTATAGGTTTGTTAACAAACATATAGAGTTTGATTCGATGAGTTCAGCCAGTATGGCTCATATTTTCGCTAGCTTAGGTAATTCGAAAGTGTTTACACTCCTCGACATGAAATCCAGTTTTCATCAGATAAAATTATCAGATGACTCGAAACATGTCACCGCGATCGTCACACAATATGGTCTGTTTGAGTACAATACCATGCCTTTCGGGCTAAAGGTGGCTAGTCAATCATTAGCTCGTTTTTTAAATTCCAGTCTCGCAGAATTTCGTCATAAATTTCTTCTTATTTATTATGACGATTTAATTGTACATTCACCCGACATTGAATCACATTTAAATCACCTGAATCTCTTGTTCACTAAAATAAAGTCTATCGGTATCACTATTAATCCTTCTAAGGCTCGATTTTGTATGTCGAGGGTACGTTTGTTGGGTAGCGTAATATCCGCTGAGGGACGCTTTATAGACCCTATTAAGGTGCAAGCAATCAATGACATGCCAACTCCAAAAACGTCAAAGAAGTTATGCGTCTAGTTGGGGCTGCGGCTTTTTACTCCCGCTATATTCCCATGTTCAGTCAGATTGTAGCTCCGTTAAACGATTTAAAAAAGAAAGGTGTTAGGTTCAAAATTACTAAGGTTCATCTTGATGCAATCTCTACTATAAAAAAATCTTTAGTAAGTGCGCCTGTCTTAAAATTTCCTAATTTTGACAAACCTTTTGTGCTACAAACTGACGGATCAGCTACAGGTCTGGGCGCGGTATTACTTCAAAAATATGATGACGGTTTGCACCCCATTATGTACTGTTCTCGAAAATTGAATCCAGCCGAATTAAAATATAACAGTCATGAATTAGAACTTCTCGCAGTAGTAACGGCCCTAGATAAATTTAAAGATTTTTTAACCGACCGCAAGTTTACTCTACAGACTGACTGCAGGTCGTTATTGTGGATTTTTAATACCCCCAATAAATTTAATAAATTATCTAGGTGGATCCTTAAAATTTCGAGATATGACTTTACTTCGGAACATATTAAGGGCAAATTGAACAATATGGCCGATTTTCTATCTAGGTTATACGAAACTGACCATATATTAGTGAACAAATTTTCTGATTCAAATCAAGATTCAGGCAAAAATTTCATTAAAGTTAAAGAGTTGCATAGCAATGATCCAGGTTATGCAAACCTTTTAAAAAAGATAATCAACACTTTGGATCAAACTGACTTAGAATCGGTGAATGAAGAAATCAGGAACAATGCGCAACTGAACTTTATTAACGTTTTAGCTAATACAAATTTTGATTACCTTTCTATTAAAAGCGAGCAACGTAACTCTCCCGAATGTAAAATCATTTATCAAAACCTTAAGGCTCAGATGAATGTCCCTAATTTTTGCATAAAGGATGGGTTAATATATAAGTTCGTCGGAAAGAATCGACTAAAACGTATATTTTTACCTGATAATTTACTCGACTATGTTCTTCGATATTATCATGATACTAAATATGCTGCGCATAATTCAGTAATTGAAACATTCCGTGAAATTAGTAAAATTTTTTACTACAAAAACCTCTATGCAAAAGTAAGGGACTATGTCAGAACCTGTAAAGTGTGCCAGGCTATAAGGCCATATACACGTAACGATAAGGTTCAGTTGAGTAGTTCCGTGCCGGAGTATACCCTACATACTTTGTACGTCGACTTTATCGGTCCTATTATTAGATCAAGTGAAGGTTTTAAATATATTTTTTCTATTGTAGATGGATTTTCAAAATTTGCTTTCGCCTTTCCATGTAAAAGGCAGACCAGTGACGTTGCCATTTCACTGATACAGAAGATTTTCCTGCAAAACGGATATCCGACGGTTGTTGTAGCCGACAACGGACCAGCCTTTGCGTCGATCAAGTGGAAAACCTTCTTATTTAATAATGGTATTAGAGCTGCCTACTGTTCGAGCTATACACCATCTTCGAACAAGAGCGAGTGCCTCAATCGACAGATAAAATATAATTTAGGATGCATTCTCAAAGAATATTCTGTACAACATAAAAATTGGTCAAAATTTTTGAGTTTTGTAATTTTCAATTACAACAACTCCTACAAAAGTACAATCGACTCAACACCAGCTGAAGTTTATTTTGGTAGAAAGTTAATGACGCCTTTTGTGATTATAAACGAATTAACTGAGTTAATCACGAGTTCTGCTAAACCATCACAAGCACATATACAAGATGCGTTAAAGATTGCTCACCAACAACGAGTCAACCAAACTTTAAATAAACCAACGCTGTCTAAATATAAAGTGGGTCAATTGGTCATGGTAAAAAACTTGGCCCCGAATATGAACAAGAATATCGCACCTAAATTCGCTTCAAAATTCAATGGACCGTACAAGATAATAAAGTTCACTACACCAACTTCAGTTAGGCTAAAAGCTCCAAAATCTAATAAGAAAACCTTCGGCATGTCGATATACAACATTCGGCCATACTATCTCAGAGGATATCAAGGGAATGGTAACGTTACTGCATCCTAATTAAACATCTAAATGTATTTAAATCTTCACGTCTAATCCACATTTGTAAGATTTTTCATTCATCTATTCGTGTCATTCTTGCTTTAATATTTTTCAATTAGCATGTCGCTAATTTTTTTGGCCCCCTGGAGTGGAGAATAATTTTTTTAGTACTCCACTGTTTAAAATTTATTATTATTTTGTTTTCATATATTTATTATTCAAAAAATAATAATTTATATAATTATTGCTTTATGCGAGTTGAGAATTTACATAATTTCAACAAACATTTACTTAGATCAGAAATGACTTGCGTATATCCAAGCTTACTTCGATATTTCAGCACATATTTCAAATCAGTTACTAAAAGGACTTCTCTCAGTACAGTTACTAAAAGTAATTGTCTCACATGAATTGGTCAGATGGTGTTTTGAATTTTTGTTTCTTCAATTTACAAGTTGAATATTTATTATGGATTGTGCTGAAGTATCGAATGGGCGAATTAATGGTTTCTATCTGATAGTATCTAAGTATATTTTTTTTGTATAATTTATTTAATTCACTATTCCGAAACTTGTGGTCTCTCAAACTTGTAACAATTCAATACACATTCTATACACACTTTTGCTGTACAATTTATATTTTATGTGAATATGCAATGACTTTTTCAATTTATAACTATATTGTTTGTATACGCTTGGCGTTTTCGGCCGTGTATTTTTTTTTACAGAAGCGTAATGTCTCTTTTATATACAACTATGTATCTGAATTAAATTTGTAATCCATATTTATATTTTTGCAAATCAGACATATTTGAACATATTTTTTTTTTACTGTAGTGTCGTTTTTTTTTTATATACGATATTTCTTTTACTACAGTTCAATCTAGCACATATTCATGTAATCTTTTTTTTTTATAACTTGTACAACCAAACTTAGTATTTTAAGGATAGTTATACTATCAACATATTAAATTAAAAATTATTTATTTCAAATATATTTTATTTTAACATATATTTTGTTTTGTTCTTTTTTTTGTACTTTTTTTTATTTTCAGTATTTCAGATTCGAATCACTTGTCGATAACTTAGACACTTACTGGATAGTAAAGATCTTACTACCTCAATATTATCTTTTTTAATGGGCCCAGCTTTTATTGAAAGACTTTCGGTTCAACGTGTTATTTTTTTTATATTTACGTGTATCGCGTTAGCACCGATCGTTTTCCAATTTTCATAATTCCACATACAATACTCTGCTTTGGATTTTTTTTTCTAAAGTACCGTATATTTAGTTTTCATTATTTTTTTTTACATCATAATACCTCTTTTAATTAAAATTACTAAATTAACAAAATTTCATTTTTATGAAAATAATTGATAATTCAATTATTTTCAATAAAGTGTTTAGTTTTTTTTTTAAACTAAACACTTTTATTTAATTTTTTTTTAAATACACAGTTTTATCCTGTCAAGGACTGATGTCTACATCCGTCCTTGGGGATGCAGCCAAAATGTCTACATCCCCACTCTTGGCAGACAACGTATAACACGCAGCACCTAAGCAACGAACATCTGTTACTATGTACTGATAAATTATATACCTACATACATGAATAAATTATACAACTCTACCTTTGAGTGAAAATCCTGAAAGGAAATAGAGCTATTGGTTCCGTACCGAAGTAAATATTTCGCAAAAATTTCTTCAAATGTCAATCGATTATTATGAATAAATATAAAAAAGCATACGCGATGCGTATGCTTTTTTGTTACGCAAAGCGTAACAAATTGCGTAGCATATTATGCAAAGCCTTCGGCTTTGTATATTTAAGCTCCTCAAAAATGAGACCAAAAACATAAATGTAAGAAAGGGCCGAGTTTTCGGGAAAATCCTTAATTTAATAGTTCCATCTTAAGTGGTGATATGAGAGGAAGGACAGACTATTTACAAAGTAAATAGCTCTAGACTTAATATAATAATAGTTGCTTCTTATAAAGTGGTGATATGGGAGAAAGGACCGAGCTATTTACAAAGTTAACAGCTCAAGACTTCATATAATACTTACTCTTTAAAAAGTGATGATATCCCATTAAAGAGCGGAGCTATTTACAAAGTAAATAGCTCGGTAAACTATTTACTAAAAAATTTAATGAGGGATAAATTGATAAAATGTAAGAAAAAATTTTGTTGAAATTTATTTCGTAAGTTTTCCCTTAGTATGTTTTTAAAATTTTATATAACGCGGCAAATTATTTTTTCTGATGATTTCAAATATTTTAAAACTTGCCGCGTTATAAAATTTTAAAAACATACTAAGGGAAAACTTACGAAATAAATTTCAACCAATTTTTTTCTTACATTTAATCAATTTTCTCCTCATTAATTTTTTTAGTCAATAGTTTACCGAGCTATTTACTTTGTAAAGAGCTCGGTCCTTTCTTCCATATCACTTTTTAAGAAGGAACTATTATATAAAGTCTTGAGCTATATACTTTGTAAATAGCTCGGTCCATACTCTCACATCATCACTTTTTAAGAAGAAACTATTACATTAAAGATTTTCCCGAAATTAGTAGTAGTGGTAGTAGAATAAGTATATTTTAGCATCAATATTTTACATAACTTGTAGTACAACACATCTTAAAGTATAGTTCCTAGCCTATACGTTACCTATAATATATCATCTTATTAAATTATATACATCGAGATTATAGAATCGTTTTAACATCGTTTAGAAATGGGAAAAATTTAATACAAAAACCATTGACATAAAACTTAACCTAGGTTGGATGGATATGTCATCCCTAAAACTAAACTTAAATAGAAATACAAAAAGAAAAGAAAATATGTACAATTTAGAAAACAACAGAATTAGTTGTAATCGAGATCATGTGGCATGCGGAATCTTTTCCCGTAGAGCAGCGTATTCGGGTCAAATTGACCCAGTACGTTGATTTCCGGGAAAGGATTTTCGCGGGAAGATTGGAAAAAGGATTTGGTGGTAGTTTGGATAAATTTACGGATAGTAGGGTGTCCAGTTTCAACGTGGAGAGCTTCAGACGGATATCTCAGGGGTTTTTTCGAAATCGTCCGAAGACAACGATTTTGAAATTTTTCCATTTTCGCAAGGTGCGAAGGAGCAACGTTTGACCATATTGGGGCTGCGTACGTGAGTACGGGCCGGATACATGACTTGTAAAGTCGATGTTTTAAACGTTCGTCCAGCTTGCTCTTGGTGTTGAGTAACGGGTATAGTCCTGCAAAGGATGCGTTTCCAAGGGCAAGACGCTTTTTGGCGGCTTGTGTCCAATTCAACTGCCTTTGAAGAGTCATTCCTAGATACTCAACACTTTGAGATTGCCGGATTTCAGTGTTAAACATCTTCAATTCAAGTGGGTAGGAGGAAAATTTATTCCTTCTTGTAAACAAAACGGACTGAGTCTTCGTGGGATTTATCTTGATTTTCCATAGCTTGAAATAGTTTTCAAGCCTGGATAGATGGGTTTGGAGGCAACTCGAAATAGCTTTCGGTTGCCAAGAAGAGCAATAGATTGCCGTATCGTCGGCGAAGAGGGCTGCTTCAGTAGCAGGATCCTTCGGGATATCGTTGATATAATATAAAAAGAGCCGGGGTCCAAGCAGGGAGCCTTGAAGGACACCAGCTTTGACACGGTATTGGTTCGATTTGCTTTGTTGGATATGAATTTGGGATTTTCTGTTTGATAAATATGAAATCAGGAATTTCAGGATATAGGTTGGTATATCGAGTTTGGATAGTTTATGGATAAGTCCATCGTGCCAAACCGTATCGAAGGCTTTTTCGATGTCCAAGAGGACCATGCCTGTGGATATATTCCAGTTAAATCCGGTAGCAATGTGGTCAGTGAGTCGGTGAAGCTGACTCACTGTTGAATGGTTTGACCTGAAACCAAACTGTTGGGGGATAAGCTGTCTGTGACATGACCTTGCTGTGTCATGACCTTGCTGAGAGATGGCAGCAAGCTGATAGGTCGGTAGCTTGAAGGTGACTTAAGTTGCTTCCCCGCCTTCGGAAGTGCTAAAAATTTTGCGGATTTCCAGAGGTCCGGGAAATAACCAAGTCTCAGGCACGCAGTATAGATATAACTGAGCTGCACTACCGTCTTTCGAGGAAGATAGCGGAGCACAACATTAGTTACACCATCATCACCAGGGGCCTTCCTACACTTAAGTTTTCTTAAGATATTTGAAACCTCACGGGGTGACACGCATTCGACATCGATGGGGTTAATGACGGAAGAACGAATATTTTCCAAGGATTCGGACACCAGGCGGGCCGTTTCTTCGTCATGATATTCGTCGCCATCAGTTAAGCTGTGCGCCTTAGAGAAGGTGTCAGCAAGAAGTTGGGCTTTGTCAGAATCTGAGTAAAGGTACCCATTTTCTGACGAGAGAGGGGGCAGTCTGTTGGAACGTTTACGCAAACATTTTGCAATTTTTCATACATTATTGTCACGAGTGGTCAGAGCCGAAATCCTCTCGTCCCACATTTCATCTCTGGTGCGCGTGACTTTTGCTCGAATATCAGCTGACATTCGCTTCATGGCGTCATGAAGCTCCGGCAGCCTAACTCTTTGCCAAAATTTGCGTAGTTTGTTCCGAGTCCGTATTAGTCGTAGTGTGTCATCATCTAAGTTAAGTCGATAGCCGAAGGTTCTGGCTTTCCTAGGAATATATTTTTCGGTAGCAACTACGATGTTTCTCGTGAGTTTACTAACCTCCAAGTCTATTTGGTTAACGGATTTGATCTGTGGAGTGATCAAGGTTTCGACGTTGAGATACTCTTTGAAAAGTTTCCAGTCTGCCTTCTCAAAGCTCAACTGGGTTTGCAAAGTTGCAGCGCCCCTCATTTCACCCAAAGTGAAACTGATGGGGCGGTGGTCGCTTTGCAGATCCAAGTGAACATCTAGATCCGACATGAGGTCGCAATTCTTTAATAGTGCTAAGTCGATGGTTTGCGGCGGGCGCCGAGCAGCGTCTGGGTAGTAGGTGGGTTCCTCCGGATACGCAACAATGAAGTTACGTTTGAGAGAATGCGCAAAGAGGGCGCTTCCGTTGGAATTGTTAGACATACAGTTCCAAGATATGTGACGCGCATTAAAATCACCCATGATCATGACGCGATCGTGAGTTCTCATAATACGATCAATATCCACTCCCTGTAAGAGTCTATTAAGAGGGTTATATAAAGACGTAACTTTATAATTACCACAATTGGCCGAGATAAGAATAGAGATGGCTTCAAGGCTGCCGTCTTCGGGAGGCAGTAAAGAATGTTTCACGTCGTGTCGAACAAGAAGGGCGACTCCACCACCATTTCTGGTGGCTCGATCGCGGCGGTAGGTATAGAATCCAGGGATTCTAAATTTCTTATCCGGCTTTAACCATGTTTCGCTGATGGCTGCAACATGAATCTGCTGCTGTTGGAGGAATGAGTGAAGCTCGGGATGTTTGTGCAGGAGACTTTGGGAGTTCCATTTCAAAAATCGGATTTGGGACCTAGAATTTGAAGGATGGAATGCCATTTTCGAATAAATGAGCAGTCATCTGGAAAAACTCTGGAGAAGTTTTTTGGAATTCGATGTGCAAGATTTCCATGCAACTTCCACGTCGATCCTGAGTTTCAGGAGTTCCATGAAGTCGAGTTCTGGTTTCGGACTTTCGCCCTTCTCCAATGGAGACGGACAGAGTGGAGAGTCTAAGATTGACTCAAAAAAATGGTTGGTTGGAGAAAGTGGGGCAGTGGACAGGATCTCAATTACCTCGTTTTCTGATGGCTTCCTGGTTGTCCACGGGTTCACTTTTGGAGGTGGTGCTGGAACAAACTTCATTCTTGGTGCTGGTGCTGGAGTCATCCGCTGCGCTGGGAGGCCTCTGCTAGGGGCGTTGCCGTCTTTTGCATGACGGAGGGCCGGGAAATCCCTGACCTGGAATGATGGTGGTGGGCGACGTTGCGCCTCGCCCTGAGCGGCCTTGTGCCTCGCTCCTGCTACTCGTGATGCCGTTGTTGCCACGTAATTCTTGAGTGCTGGACTCTCCATGGAACTGGCCGGATGCGCAGCGCCACAATTGCAGCACTTCGCCGGCTCCGATCGCGGGACTGCGCATTCCCGTGAAGTGTGATTTCCACCGCACTTCACGCAACGCACAATTCCGCGACAGTTCCGTGAACCGTGGCCGTAGAGCTGGCATCGGTAGCACTGAACTGCACCTCGTTTATTTACGTACCTTTCGACGTTCACAGGTACCCCACCGATCCATTTAATCTTGAGGACGCTTTGCGCTTGCGTCCCTGAATTGAACCAGACGCGAAACGCGAATGGTTTCCTCACCTGTTCGGCTGAACTTTACGACCTTATTGGGCTCAAGGCCGAAGTTCTTCAAAGCTTCAGCCACCATATCGTCTGAATGGTGGCGCATGGTACCATGGATTACGAATTTTGGTTCGTAATCACCCTTGGAACCATAAAAAATGGTGAGGCATCTGCAAGGATTCCAATCGTTCCTTGCACTTCGTGTAATCTTGGTCCATTTCGCAGTGGACACTAATAGTTTTAGGTCCAAACGTGAACCGGACGCTACTTTTAGCTGCCGCTTTTATAGCTTCCTCAACTTTTATGAAGCTGGTGAGGCCCATATGTACAACTATGGGCGATGGTCTTTTAGGCTTCAGTTGAGTTACTGACGCAGCTTGATCGCAAATGTCGATCAAGGTATCAAACCTGTTCGATACGTGTTTCGCTGGTTTTTTCGAAGAGGTGCTATCCACCCTCCCTCGTCGTCGTTTCCTGTCATTCTTCACCTCCTGAAAGTCTGCTTCCATTGGTTCTGTTGCTGTTGGTGCTGGCATCGATGTTGTTGATGTGGCTGCCGTCGATGGTGATGATGATGATGTTGTCGGGGCTGGAGCTGCTTGGCGCATCTTCGGCCTAGGGACCACCGCCTGCTTGGCGGTGGTAGGCATAGCTAAACTTTTCTCCAATCTATAAAACAGAAGAAAAACACATTAGTTGATTAAATATAAAATATATAATATGCCTGGGTTATAAAATAAAAGTATTCAATGACTGTTTGATTGTACAATCAGGAAATATATTTTATTTTAAATAAAAGAAAATTTGTTTTAAATCCTTCTACAAAATCCCCAGCAATAAAATCTATTATAAACAGGTTCTATTGTCAAGGTTATTTTATAGAGAACAAAGGACAAAAATTTCTTCCTCCCTACGTTATTTATGAATTCTTAGAACTCAGCATGCATCCAAGATAATAAAGTATTATCAATAGATACAATGAAGTGTAAAAACCCAGAAAAAACGAAAATTTTTTGTTTCCGACAATAGATAAAAATATTGTAAGAAAAAAGCAGGTATGTAATCTCAGTTAAAATTTCAAAAAAATTCTTTCGATAGAGCGATGTTCACAGTGTCAACATCTAACATCGAATGATCTTTTCTCGAAAACTCGGCCCTTTTATATTTATACTAGAATGTAGAACATACCACTTGTGAGAGGAGTGCTCGTTTTTTTAAAACTTTGTTGCTCCACTTCCAGAAATGCTAGAAGGATGTGGTTTTTTGAACTCAACGCGGAATTTTTGATACTTTAAATAAGAATGTTTGGGAAAATTAAATTTTCCCAACGGAAGATATGGAAAATCAAAAACTAAATTTATGTGTTTAAGATTGAAAATTAAATTCCTTAATATCTCTGTACACATTAGACTTGAGCAAAAATGTTAAGGTGATGAATTATAGCAAACTTGATATCCTACAAATGTATTCCTAACGTATTTTTCGATTGTTCAAATATTAAGATAGATATTCTATGTTTTGTGTTTGTATATTTTATATATGAAAACCGATCTAATGTGTAAAACAATTCCTGTAATTTGATTGGTTCAGATAAATTAGTTTTATTTGAACTAATCAGCTTACAGCTATTGTATTGCACATAAGATGTACATAAAATCGGTTTTCATATAACAAATATATACAAACACAAAATATAAAATATCTCTCTTAATATTAGAACAGTTAGATTAAGTTTAGTCCCGACTTTGTAACGTTTGAAAATATTAATCCTTGATATAAATGCATGTTTATAAAATGACCCATTTCGGCTATTTCCGCATGTCGGTCCGTCTGTCTGTGGACGCAATAACTTAAGAACAAAAACAGATAAATAGCTATTTTGTGTGTGTGTGTGTGTTCTAGAACAAAAAAGTAAGGTCAAATTCGTTAATGGGAAATTTTTACATCTAACCGAAATTCAGATCCACTCTTCTACCATTTTGATGGTGATTTTTTGGTGCCGACTCAAAATTATTTAGGTATTGACATTAGCGTAGGATGTATCTTAAATCGAATATGGCGGCCGCCGCAAATGGCGATTTTAAATTTCCAAATTCAACCCTATGATGTGGGTATCAAATAAAAGGGCTTGATGACGTCATTCTAAATCCAATATGGCGATTTTCAATTTCCACATTAACCCCTATGATATGGGTATCAAATGAAAGGGCTAGATGAACGAAACACAGTATATAAAGTGACGTTATTCGAAATCCAATATGGCGGCCGCCGCAAATGGATATTTACAATTTCCACATTAACCACTATGATATGGGTATCACATGAAAGAGCTTGATGAGCAAAACACAATAAGTAAAGTGATGTCATTCTAAGTCCAATATGACCGAAAAAAAAATTTGGTTGAAATAATTTATTTCGTAAGTTTTCTCTTATTATGTTTTTAAAATTTTATATCGAGGCAAGTAATTTGTTTTCTTTTGATTCAAATATTTTAAATTAAAACTTGCCGCGTTATAAAATTTTAAAAACATACTAAGAGAAAACTTACGAAATAAATTATTTCAACCAAATTTTTTTTCATTTTACTTTGCACTAACATTCTTACATTTCAGTTTTCACTATTTCATTTATAAATAGCTTGACTCTTTAATTGGGATATCATCACTTTTTAAGGAGCAACTATTATATAAAGTATCTCCCCGAAAACTCGGCCCTTTTTTACATTTATGTTTTTGATCGGATTAATATATTTATAAATTATTTATATTTCTTCTACATTTCGATTAAAAAATATTAATATTTATATCGGATTAAAATATAATAATATTAAATAATTTTTGAGTATGAATAATAAAAGAAATTTTATTCCATCTAATCTTAACAAAAAGATATTAAATTAAATATTTTGTTGTACTTCTGTTGTTGAGATTACCCGAATTTAAGCATATTATTCAGCGGAGGAAAAGAAACTAACTAGGATTCCCTTAGTAGCGGCGAGCTAACAGTGATAAGCCCAGCACTGAACCCCGTGACTGGTAAACAGACACTTGGGGAATGTAGTGTTTAGGAAGATTCAATATAAACCTATTGTTATATAATACGTCCAAGTCCATCTTGAAGGGGGCCATATACCCATAGAGGGTGCAAGGCCCGTAGTGATTATTATTGATGATAGGTGAATCTTTCCTTAGAGTCGGGTTGGTTGAGAGTGCAGCTCTAAGTGCATAGTAAACTCCATCTAAGGCTAAATATTACCACGAGACCGATATCGAAGAACCGTGAGGGAAAGTTGAAAAGAACTTTGAAGAGAGAGTTAAAGAGTACAGAAAACCGTTCAGGGGTAAACCTGAGAAACCCAAAAGTTCGAAAGATGAGATTCATTTACTAAAATTTAGATTCATTTAATCGGAAAACGGCTATTTTAACATCAAATATATAATATATTAATCCAACAAAATGGCCTCCTCATAGGAGGCCACAAAATTATTTTTAATAAGAGTAATATATTTATTTATTATATATATATATATATATATGAGTTATATATACATATACATAAATGTACGTAAACATTTAAGTATTGGCCAACAACAATTTAAAAAAAAGGATGTATTAAAATATCAACAATAATAATCCATCCAGTAAATCCAGTAAGTAAAAGCGATCAGAAAGTCATGCCTACGATGATTATATAACAACCATACTATATTGATGTTTTAGTCTTTCAAATAGCGAGCAAAGAAAGTTGACGTTATATAACGCGAAGCGGTCTCCTTTGTATGTGTGAATATAAAA
The DNA here is from genome assembly GCA_963920215.1 of Nineta flava. Taxonomy (NCBI): domain Eukaryota; kingdom Metazoa; phylum Arthropoda; class Insecta; order Neuroptera; family Chrysopidae; genus Nineta; species Nineta flava. The sequence goes on from CAWUAZ010000001.1 coordinate 233,316, forward strand.
AGAGTAAAGTATCGCGAAGCGTAATGAAACGCCAAGTATACGCGAAGCGTAACAAAACACGTAGCGTTTCAAAAAGCCTTTCAAAAAGTAGTGATATCCGACCAAAAACATAAATGTAAGAAAGGGCCGAGTTTTCAGGAAAATCCTTAATGTAATATTTCCTTCTTAAAAGTGATGATATGGAAGAAAGCCCCAAGCTATTTACAAAGTAAATAGCTCGGTAAACTATTTACTAAAAAACTTAATGAGGGGTAAATTGATTAAATGTAAGAAAAAATTTGGTTGAAATTTATTTCGTAAGTTTTCCCTAAATATGTTTTTAAAATTTTATATAACGCGGCAAGTTATTTTTTCTCATGATTTCAAGTATTTTAAAACTTGAAACCCCACAAACTCGGCTCTTTCCTACATTTACTTTTTTCTAAATGCGAGTGAGTTAATTATTTAAACAAGTTGCTTTTAGCAGATGCAATTAAATATAAACACGCAGTGGTTGATTCAATATTTTATTTAAACTTATTAAACTATTATTCATATAAGAAGAAGTTTATTATTTTATATAGTATATTCTGATGATCAAATAAAACGTGTCTTTAATAAAACAAAAAATGTCACTCAATCTAGTGAATAAATATGTAACCAAAAAACAGGTGCGCACATACAAATATAGTAGATATGGCCACTCATTCCAACACCCCCACTTGGTCGGCAGCTACATCAATCAATTTTAAAAGGTAGCCTTTGTTTCTGGGCTTTAATACAAGTCACGCATTGATCCAAAGTTTTTTTATCCAGTTTGATACCTGAGGCTAATCGTTTTGCTAACTTTTGCATTGATGCATGGTTTAGATTACCTAATCTCTTATGCCAAATTTCGGTTTTGGGAATGAAATTTGCTGCACATGCAATTGCTTGAAACTGATCTAAGCGATACATTCCTTCATGTTCAGATGTAGTAGCGATAATTTTATTTTCACCCGATTGAACAGCATTGCTCATTGTATTACAGCCCTCGCGATCAAACATAAGGCAGACATCATTGTTTTTTATCAGTTGGCTTACAGATAACAAATTTAATTTTATGTCCGGAACATGAGCTACATTTTTATTTATCAGCATGTTTGAACTTTTTTAATTTATTTTCGCTGAGCCTTCTCCATAACATTGGAGTGCTTCGCCATTTGCAACACAAATATTACGTGTGTGTTCATTTGAGAATTGACTTAACAAAGCACTATTTGAAGCTATATGAGACGGAGCTCCGGAGTCAAGATACCAATCCGATGGGGATAAGGGTAGAGCTTGACATAACGCTACTTCGTTAGCTTGATCCCCCGTTCTCTTTTTTCTTTTTTGGACACTAATTAATTTTGTGTCCATAGATGTTGCAGGAAAAACAACGTGGACCTTGGGTTTTTTTGGGAATCGCTTTTTAGTATGAAATACCGAATCGCTACTAGATGAGGTAGGCTGATTTGCTAATTATTTAACTCCATTCTGCAGATGTAGGTTCTTAACAACTTCGGTAGTAGTCTTTGAAGAACCTTGAATTCCAAGAATTAGAGATTTAAATCTATCTGGAAGACCACCTAGAATTATTCCACCAACCGCAGTATCTCTTAAGGACGTTCCCAAGAAAATCAGTTTTCTTCAGATTCTTCTCGTCCTTACGGTACTAAATTTGTAAATATTGACAGTTAAAATTTTAAAGTTTATGATATAAAACATACCCCGAATGATGTTGCCACACACGTTTTATTAAATATCAATAGTAATTTTCTTTAGATTCTTTTAAAAAACTAAAAATAAGTAATTGAAGATATAACAAATATATTTCTACAAAAATAACATAATATTTGTGGTATATTTTGCCGCTGCTTGCATACGTAGAAATTCAAAAATACGTTCATTGCGCCGTTTCTCCGATCCGGCAACATGTCATTCTAACTTAGATTAGTTTTATAATGTTGATATGCTGTAAAATTTTTGATGGTTCTTTTTATACCCAGTATCTTTGTAAATATACAAGGTATATTAAGTTTAGTCCCGACTTTGTAACGCTTGAAAATATTAATCATTGACAAAAATGCTTCACCAAGGTATTCATAAAATGGCCTAATTCGGCCTTTTTCACATGTCCGTCCGTCTGTCCTTCTGTCCGTCTGTGAAGCGGATAACTCAAAAACGAAAAGAGATAACGAGCTGAAAATTTTTGTGTGTGTTCTAGACCAAAAAAGTAAGGTCAAGTTCGTTAATGGGCAAAATCGGAACGTGTTTCCTCTCGCTAGGGGGGAAAAATTATATCTTTGAAACCATAGGAGATAGAAAAAAATTTTGTTTACAAGAAATCTTCTTCTCTTTAAAATAAACAACTTTTGTTTGAAAACTTTTTTCATAAACTCAACAGTTTTCTCAAAATTTGTCCTCAAAGATGAAAAAAAAGAGAAATACAATTGACAGGCGAATGAAGGCATGGTCTCCATGGACCCGTAGGTATACATTACAACTATACATACTATTTTTATACCCTGTATATGTAAATATACAAGGTATATTAAGTTTAGCCCAGTCTTTGTAACGCTTGAAAATATTAATCCTTGACAAAAATGCTTCACAAAAGTATTCATAAAATGGCCTAATATGGCCTTATTCGTCTGTCCGTCCGTCAGTGAACACGATAACTGAAGAACGAAAAGAGATAACGAGCTGAACATTTTTGTGTGTGTTCTAGACCAAAAAAGTAAGGTTAAGTTCGTTAATGGGTTAAATCGGAACGTGTTTCCCCCGGCCAGGGGGGAAAAATTATGTTTTTGAAACCGTAGGAGATAGAAAAAAAATTTGTTAACAAAAAATCTTCTTCTCTTCAAAATAAACAACTTTTGTTCGAAAACTTTTTTCATAAAGTCAACCGTTTTCTCAAAATTTGTGCAAACATAACATACATCAAATTGTATTGTTTTTATGTTTATTTTAGTTTTGTTAACCAGGTGTATATATAAGGTCAAGGTTTAACTGATTTTCTTTTTCAAAAAAATAGTTGGTCTCAGGTAGTAGGTCAAAATAGTAGGAACAGATTTTGCAGAAAATTTTGCAAAAAGTTTATTCAATTCAAAGGTCCATCTGTCAAAAATCATCTATAAAATTTTTATACATCATATATACACGTATACATTTATAAACATGTATATATATATATAAATATATATATAAATATATGTTTAAATATATATATATATATATATATATATATATATATATATATATATATATATATATATATACAATTATATATTCATATATATAAATATATATATATATATATATATATATATATATATATATATATATATATATATATAAATATATATATATACATATATACATATATATATATATATATATATATATATATATATGTAAATATGTATATATATAAATATATATATATATATATATATAAATATACATATCGATATATATCGCCACTTACGCGACTTTCTAACGCAGCATCGGCTCTTGATTCGCGTTGATGGACTAACGCTTTGCGTTTACCAACTAGGTTTACTAGCGCTTCGCGTTAACTTCCTTACGCTCAGCGTTAACTTGCTTAGGCTCCGCGTTAACTTCCTCTCGTAATCTAGTGCCGTGTATCGACTGACGCTTCGCGTCAGGTAACTCTTTGCGTAATATAACTTACGCGTGCTTTCGCTTCGCGTTAACTATCGCTACGATTTAACTAACTTTTCACGTTTACTTTAAGTATTAACAATTTGCGTGAAATGACGCTTCGCGTTCAATCACAAACGATTCGCATTGAATAACTATCGCATCTCATTGACCAACGCTTCGCGTTGGCTGACTTACAGTTCGCTTTAGCTTACGTTTAGCGTCGATTTACTAACGCTTCGCGTTTACCTGTCACTTCCTATTGACTAACGTTTCTGATTGATCAACGCTTCGCGTTGATTAACGCTTTGCGTTAATTAACGATTCGCGTGAAATAACGCTTCGCGAATCACCAACGTTTCGCTTTGAATAACTTACGTTTCTTAGTAACCAACGCTTCGCGTTGGCTGACTTACGGTTCGCTTTAGTTAACGTTTCGGTTTAGTTAACGCTTTGCGTTTTCTAACGCTTCACGATGATTGAATAACGTTCGCGTTGAATTAACACTTTCTATTGACTAACGATTCACATTGACCAACGCTTCGCGTTGGCTGACTTACGGCTCGCTTAAGGTTACAGTTTGCGTTGGTTAACGCTTTGCGTTTACTAACCCTATGCTTCGTTTAACTAGCGTTTCGCGTTAACTTGCTTACGCTCAGCGTTAACTTGCTTTCTCTCCGCGTTAACTTCCTCTCGTAATCTACTGCTGTGTATCGACTGACGCTTCGCGTCAGCTAACTCTTTGCGTAATATAACTTACGCGTGCTTTCGCTTCGCGTTAACTATCGCTACGATTTAACTAACTTTTCACATTTACTTTAAGCATTAACGATTCGCGTGAAATCACGCTTTGCGTTGAATCACAAACGATTCGCTTTGAATAACTATCGCTTCTCATTGACCAACGCTTCGCGTTGGCTGACTTACGGTTCGCTTTAGCTTACGTTTCGCGTTGTCTAATGCTTTGCGTTGGTTAACGATTTGCTTGAAATCTCGCTTCGCGAATCACTGGCGCTTTGTTTTGCAAAACTCACGCTTCTCTTTGACCAACGCTTCGCGTTGGCTGACTTACGGCTCGCTTGAACTTACGGTTCGCGTTGGTTAACGGTTTGCATTAATTAAGGATTCGCGTGAAATCACGCTTCGCGAATCACCAACGTTTCGCTTTGAGAAACTAACGATTCTCATTAACCAACGCTTCGCGTTGGCTGACTTACGTTTCGCTTTAGCTGAAGTTCCGCGTTGGTTAACGCTTTGCGTTGGTTAACGGTTCGCTTAAATTCTCGCCTCGCGAATCACTGACGCTTCGCTTTGCATAACTAACGCTTCACATTGGCCAACGATTCGCGTTGATTTAATAACGTTCTGCGTTGACTTAACACTTCCTGTTGACTAACGATTCTCATTGACCAACGCTTCGCGTTGGCTGACTTACGGCTCGCTTGAACTTACAGTTCGCGTTGGTAAACGCTATGCGTTGATATATTAGCACTTCGCGTTAACTTTCTTTCGCTCAGCGTTAACTTGCTTACGCTCCGCGTTACCTTCCTCTCGTAATCTAGTGCTGTATATCGACTGACGCTTTGCGTCAGCTAACTCTTTGCGTAATATAACTTACGCGTGCTTTCGCTTCGCGTTAATTATCGCTACGATTTAACTAACTTTTCACGTTTACTTTAAGCATTAACGATTCGCGTGAAATCACGCTTCGCGTTGAATCACAAACGATTCGCTTTGAATAACTACCGCTTCTCATTGACCAACGCTTCGCGTTGGCTGACTTACGGTTCGCTTTAGCTTACGTTTAGCGTTGGTTAACGCTTTGCGTTTACCATTCGCTTAGCGTTGGTTAACGCTTTGCGTTTACCAACGCTTTCCGTTGATTTACTAAAGCTCAGCGTTGACTAACTTATCAAGTCGCCTAACGGCTCGCGTTGATTAACTCAATTATATAACTCAATATTTAAATATATAAAAATCGCAAGAACATTAATATAAATTTTTTTAAATGCAAGAACATTTTTACTGTTTCAATATTAATTATTAACACAGAACAAACATTTACAAATAATTCATATTTTATAATATTGAATAGCAGAAATATTAACAATTCAAACATTGATATACAACTCAGTATATACTGGGTATTCAAACAATTAACTCAGTTAGTTGTTACATTACTTGTTTATTTAATTATTTTGTTCCGAAGAAGTAATATAAAATTCGTTTAAAAAAAAGTATATACATATATATTGAAGTACAGTGTCATATTTTGCCCATGCTTGCATCAACAGAAATTCAAATATACGTTCAGTGCGTCGTTTCTCCGATAGGTTAGCTGTGGGTGTATGTAAATAAAAAATTAATTTTTATAATAAATCAAATATTCTGTTTTATTGATTAATACTAATAAGCATTAAGTTAACATAATAAATAAAAGATAATTATCAATTTTGAAGTATAATTTGTAATATAATTTAAAATGTATTATTATTTTTTTACCGACTAGTAATTTCTTATTACTTTTTTTTGTTTGTTTTGATTTGGCGAATTTAGATTGTTTTAAAAATCTAAGACTTTTGCGATACTGTTTTTATTTTTGGTTATTCGTGGCTTGTTATCATCTAATTTTTCCGTAAATAATTTTATAATAGCATTTTCACCTTTTTCATTAAACTTTTTTCTTAAATTATCACATGAAATATCATTTAAAGCTAGTTTTTTTCATATGTTAATAGAAATAAGATCTATTAATTCAGCCAACATTCGTAAATTTATTCTACTTTTATCAGACTTAGATAATTCTTGCAAATAATAATCACAAGTTTTGTACGAATTTAATAAATTTTTTTGTAAATTAAAATTGTTTATCAAATTTTGTAGTATTGCGACATCGTGAAACTCTTGCTGATAATGGTCACTAGGGTCTAGAAAATCTTTACTTAAAGTTTCTAATTTAAATTGACCTGGACCTCTTCTATCAACTAAAATGGTTTGGAATAAAGTCAACGTGTCCACAAACCCTGAAATCAAATCTAAAATTTCGGGTAATTTAGCAATCGCTGTAGCACGTTGCGCGCTGTAGCACCGGGCATTATGAGCCATTAGCAAAGAATTTTTTTGACCATTAGATAATTTATATAAAAATTGTTCGAAAGATTCCAAAGCATTTAAATTTTGTAAGCTTCAACTTTTTTATCTTTATATAACAAGTCTCCATATCTTTGGTAAAGTTGAGTAACAGCGCTGGCTGACGGTGAAATTTTGGTCTTAGTGTGTACGTAGACATTGAAAATTTTACAATCACAGATAGCTGCAATTTGTAAAATGTGTGCATTTGCAGCAAACCCGGTGGTTTCGATATCAAAATATGAGACTTTTGTCTTATCTAGGTAGTATATTATTATTATTATTATCATAGTTATGGAATTATCTTAGATATGGAATTAATTAATCCGCTTATTCCACAATTACTTTGATAAGTAATACTTTCATGCGTTTCGGTTCATTTCCTCAATATTTCTCTTTTTTTTCAGTTCAAGTCGTCTCAGTTTCTTAGCTTTAGACTGACTAAGAATTGCTCGCTTCTTACGTTCAGAAAAAAATGTTTAGGGTGGACCATCCTTATCACTAAGGGGTATGCAAAATAGATAACGACTGATTCTCAGACCTACCAAATATACATATAAAATTTCTTAAACGAAGATCAAGCCGTTTCGGAGGAGTATGGCAACTAACATTGTGACACGAGAATTTAAAGAACAATATTACAAACTTACTTAGGACTACGGTTGAGTTGATATCAGAAACTTTATTATAAACCAGCCCAGTGTTAACTAAATTACATTTAGTACAAGTTACACATATTATTTTGAAGTAAATATGAAGTCCTTCTCTTTTAAAATCTTTTAACTTTTCCATGTCTAAAAGACTTTTGCAGCTGGTACATTTGAGGTACTTTGCTAATTCCCTCAATGCAACTATACAGTTTTAATCTGGAATTTCAGAACTTGTTTCATTGAGTGTAGTTTCAATTTTTTTTTGCCTCAGACATACGCGCAAGAGCTTTACTATTTTATCACTGTTTTTTATGATGAATCTACCATTCTTCAAACGGGAACTCATTATTATTTTATTTGCACTATCCAATATAAAACAAGTAATGTAACAACTAACTGAGTTAATTGTTTGAATACCCAGTATATACTGAGTTGTATATCAATGTTTGAATTGTTAATATTTCTGCTATTCAATATTATAAAATATGAATTATTTGTAAATGTTTGTTCTGTGTTAATAATTAATATTGAAACAGTAAAAATGTTCTTGCATTTAAAAAAATTTATATTAATGTTCTTGCGATTTTTATATATTTAAATATTGAGTTATATAATTGAGTTAATCAACGCGAGCCGTTAGGCGACTTGATAAGTTAGTCAACGCTGAGCTTTAGTAAATCAACGGAAAGCGTTGGTAAACGCAAAGCGTTAACCAACGCTAAACGTAAGCTAAAGCGAACCGTAAGTCAGCCAACGCGAAGCGTTGGTCAATGAGAAGCGGTAGTTATTCAAAGCGAATCGTTTGTGATTCAACGCGAAGCGTGATTTCACGCGAATCGTTAATGCTTAAAGTAAACGTGAAAAGTTAGTTAAATCGTAGCGATAATTAACGCGTTAGTAAATCGACGCGAAACGTAAGCTAAAGCGAACCGTAAGTCAGGCAACGCGAAGCGTTGGTTAATGAGAATCGTTAGTTATTCAAAGCGAAGCGTCGGTGATTCGCGAAGCGTGATTTCACACGAATCGTTAATCAACGCAAAGCGTTAACCAACGCGAATCGTAAGCTTAAGCGAGCCGTAAGTCAGCCAACGCAAAGCGTTGGTCAATGTGAAGCGTTAGTCAATAGGAAGTGTTAGATCAACGCGAAGCGTTAGTAAACGCAAAGTGAAACGAAAGCCAAAGCGAATCGTAAGATAGCCAACGCGAAGCGTTGGTTAGAGAGAAGCGTTAGTTATTCAAAGTGAAGCATTGGTAATTTGCGAAGCGTAATTTTACGACAATCGTTAAACAACAAAGCGTTAACCAAGGCGAAACGTAAGTTAAAGCGAACCGTAAGTTAGCCAACGCAAAGCGTTAGTTAATAGGAAGTAGTAGGTAAAAGCAAAGCTTTTACCAACGCGAAACGTAAGCTAAAGTGAACCGTAAGTTAGCCAACGCGAAGCGTTGGCCAATGAAAAGCGTTAGCTATCCAAAGCGAAGTGATTCGCAAAGCGTGATTTCACGCGAATCGTAACCCAACGAAAAGCATGAATCAACTCGAAACTTAAGTTACCGCGAACCGTATGTTAGCCAACGCAAAGTGTTAGTAAACCAACGCATAGCGTTTGTAAAGGCAAACCGTTAACCAATGCGACTCGCAATCTAAAGCGAACCGTAAGTCAACCAACGCGAAGCGTTGGTCAATGAGAAGCGTTGGTCAATGAGAAGCGTTGGTCAATAGGAAGCGTTAGGTCAACGCGTAACGTAGTCTGAAGCGCACCGTAAGTCAGCCAACGCGAAGCGTTGGCCAATGTGAAGCGTTAGTTATGCAAAGCGAAGCGTCAGTGATTCGCGAAGCGAGAATTTAAGCGAACCGTTAACCAACGCAAAGCGTTAACCAACGCGAAACTTCAGCTAAAGCGAAACGTAAGTCAGTCAACGCGAAGCGTCGGTTAATGAGAATCGTTAGTTTCTCAAAGCGAAACGTTGGTGATTCGCGAGGCGTGATTTCACGCGAATCCTTAATTAATGCAAACCGTTAACCAACGCGAACCGTAAGTTCAAGCGAGCCGTAAGTCAGCCAACGCGAAGCGTTGGTCAAAGAGAAGCGTGAGTCAATAGGAAGTGTTAGATCAACGCGAAATGAAAGCTAAAGCGAACCGTAAGACAGCCAACGCAAAGCGTTGGTCAATGTGAAGCGTGAGTTTTGCAAAACAAAGCGCCAGTGATTCGCGAAGCGAGATTTCAAGCAAATCGTTAACCAACGCAAAGCATTAGACAACGCGAAACGTAAGCTAAAGCGAACAGTAAGTCAGCCAACGCGAAGCGTTGGTCAATGAGAAGCGATAGTTATTCAAAGCGAATCGTTTGTGATTCAACGCAAAGCGTGATTTCACGCGAATCGTTAATGCTTAAAGTAAATGTGAAAAGTTAGTTAAATCGTAGCGATAGTTAACGCGAAGCGAAAGCACGCGTAAGTTATATTACGCAAAGAGTTAGCTGACGCGAAGCGTCAGTCGATACACAGCAGTAGATTACGAGAGGAAGTTAACGCGGAGAGTTAGCAACTTAACGCTGAGCGTAAGCAAATTAACGCGAAACGCTAGTTAAACGAAGCATAGGGTTAGTAAACGCAAAGCGTTAACCAACGCAAACTGTAACCTTAAGAGAGCCGTAAGTCAGCCAACGCGAAGCGTTGGTCAATGTGAATCGTTAGTCAATAGAAAGTGTTAACTCAACGCGAACGTTATTCAATCATCGCGAAGCGTTGGAAAACGCAAAGCGTTAACTAAAGCGAAACGTTAACTAAAGCGAACCGTAAGTCAGCCAACGCGAAGCCTTGGTTACTAAGAAACGTAAGTTATTCAAAGCGAAACGTTGGTGATTCGCGAAGCGTTATTTCACGCGAATCGTTAAATAACGCAAAGTGTTAATCAACGCGAAGCGTTGATCAATCAGAAACGTTAGTCCATAGGAAGTGACAGGTAAACGCGCAGCTTTAGTAAATCGACGCTAAACGTAAGCTAAAGCGAACTGTAAGTCAGCCAAAGCGAAGCGTTGGTCAATGAGATGCGATAGTTATTCAATGCGAATCGTTTGTGATTGAACGCGAAGCGTCGTTTCACGCAAATTGTTAATACTTAAAGTAAACGTGAAAAGTTAGTTAAATCGTAGCGATAGTTAACGCGAAGCGAAAGCACGCGTAAGTTATATTACGTAAAGAGTTACCTGACGCGAAGCGTCAGTCGATACACGGCACTAGATTACGAGAGGAAGTTAACGCGGAGCGTAAGCAAGTTAACGCTGAGCGTAAGGAAGTTAACGCGAAGCGCTAGTAAATCTAGTTGGTAAACGCAAAGCGTTAGTCCATCAACGCGAATCAAGAGCCGATGCTGCGTTAGAAAGTCGCATAAGTGGCGATATATATCGATATGTATATTTATATATATATATATATATATATATATATATATATATATATATATATATATATATATATATATATATATATATTTATATATATACATATATACATATATATATATACATATATATATATATATATATATATATATATATATATATATATATATATATATACATATGTATATATGTATATATATATTTATATATATTTATATATAGATATATATATATATATATATATATATATATATATTTATATATATGAATATATAATTGTATATATATTTATATATATATATATATATACATGTTTATAAATGTATACGTGTATATATGATGTATAAAAATTTTATAGATGATTTTTGATAAGACAGATGGACCTTTGAATTGAATAAACTTTTTGCAAAATTTTCTGCAAAATCTGTTCCTACTATTTTGACCTACTACCTGAGACCAACTATTTTTTTGAAAAAGAAAATCAGTTAAACCTTGACCTTATATATACACCTGGTTAACAAAACTAAAATAAACATAAAACAATACTATTTGATGTATGTTATGTTTGCACAAATTTTGAGAAAACGGTTGACTTTATGAAAAAAGTTTTCGAACAAAAGTTGTTTATTTTAAAGAGAAGAAGATTTTTTGTCTACAAATTTTGTTTCAAAAACATAATTTTCCCCCCCTGGCCGGGGGAAACACGTTCCGATTTAACCCATTAACGAACTTAACCTTACTTTTTTGGTCTAGAACACACACAAAAATTTTCAGCTCGTTATCTCTTTTCGTTCTTCAGTTATCGTGTTCACAGACGGACGGACAGACGAATAAGGCCATATTAGGCCATTTTATGAATACTTTTGTGAAGCATTTTTGTCAAGGATTAATATTTTCAAGCGTTACAAAGACGGGGCTTAACTTAATATACCTTGTATATTTACATATACAGGGTATAAAAATAGTATGTATAGTTGTAATGTATACCTACGGGTCCATGGAGACCATGCCTTCATTCGCCTGTCAATTGTATTTCTCATTTTTTTCATCTTTGAGGACAAATTTTGAGAAAACTGTTGAGTTTATGAAAAAAGTTTTCAAACAAAAGTTGTTTATTTTAAAGAGAAGAAGATTTTTCAAAATTTTTTTCTACCTCCTATGGTTTCAAAGATATAATTTTTCCCCCCTAGCGAGGGGAAACACGTTTCGATTTTGCCCATTAACGAACTTGACCTTACTTTTTTGGTCTAGAACACACAAAAATTTTCAACTCATTATCTCTTTTCGTTCTTCAGTTATCGTGTTCACAGTCGGACGGACAGACGAATAAGGCCGAATTAGGCCATTTTATGAATACCTTTGTGAAGAATTTTTGTCAAGGATTACTATTTTCAAGCGTTACAAAGACGGGACTAAACATAATATACCTTGTATATTTACATATACAGGATATACAAATAGTATGTATAGTTGTAAGGTATACCTACGGGTCCATGGAGACCATGCCTTCATTCGCCTGTCAATTGTATTTCTCATTTTTTCATCTTTGAGGACAAATTTTGAGAAAACTGTTGAGTTTATGAAAAAAGTTTTCAAACAAAAGTTGTTTATTTTAAAGAGAAGAAGATTTTTTGTTTACAAATTTTTTTTCTATCTCCTATGGTTTCAAAGATATAATTTTCCCCCCTAGCGGGGGGAAACACGTTCCGATTTTGCCCATTAACGAACTTGACCTTACTTTTTTGGTCTAGAACACACACACAAATTTTCAGCTCGTTATCTCTTTTCGTTTTTGAGTTATCCGCTTCACAGACGGACAGACGGACAGACGGACAGAAGGACAGACGGACGGACATGTGAAAAAGGCCGAATTAGGCCATTTTATGAATACCTTGGTGAAGCATTTTTGTCAAGGATTAATATTTTCAAGCGTTACAAAGTCGGGACTAAACTTAATATACCTTGTATATTTACAAATATACTGGGTATAAAAACGCCCATAAACTTTTAGCAAATGTAATTAAATATAAACACGCTGAATGTAGAATTTTTTATGTATTTTAAAAATCACCCCTTATATATATTTATTTTATGATAAAAAATTCCAGTTAAAACATTTAACAACAAAACTTTTGTTTTCTTTTTTTGATAAAATTTTTTTAAATCAAGTTTTTACAAGACCCAAAAATAATTGACTTCAGAGGTAAAATTATTAATATATGAGATTATTAACAACTGCAATTGTTGGGCAATTTCGTGTTTTCGGTTTATAATCTGCATAAATTGGTATTAATATATTTTGGATTTCATCATTTTAACTGGTGAATGATTCGACATAATTTTATAATTTTGACTAATTTCTGGTTACAATTTGATTTTAATTATAATACTTCATACTTTAATTGCTGCGAATCTAAAAGTAAGAATTTATGTATATTAAATTTTGGATATTTTAGTAGGAATAATATAACATTGGAAAGGGCTGCACTGGTAAAATATTGTAGCATTTTTATACCCAGTATACTTGTAAATATACAAGGTATATTAAGTTTAGTCCCGACTTTGTAACGCTTGAAAATATTAATCCTTGACAAAAATGCTTCACCAAGGTATTCATAAAACGGCCTAATTCCGTCTGTGAAGCGGATAACTCAAAAACGAAAAAAGATAACGAGCTGCAAATTTTTGTGTGTTCTAGACCAAAAAAGTAAGGTCAAGTTCGTTAATGGGCAAAATCGAAACGTGTTTCCCCCCGCTAGGGGGGAAAAATTATATCTTTGAAACCATAGGAGATAGAAAAAAAATTTGTAAACAAAAAATCTTCTTCTCTTTAAAATAAACAACTTCTGTTTGAAAATTTTTTTCATAAACTCAACAGTTTTCTCAAAAATTGTCCTCAAAGATGAAAAAATGAGAAATACAATTGACAGGCGAATGAAGGCATGGTCTCCATGGACCCGTAGGTATACATTACAACTATACATACTATTTTTATACCCTGTATATGTAAATATACAAGGTATATTATGTTAAGTCCCGTCTTTATAACGCTTGAAAATAGTAATCCTTGACAAAAATGCTTCACAAAGGTATTCATAAAATGGCCTAATTCGGCCTTATTCGTCTGTCCGTCCAACTGTGAACACGATAACTGAAGAACGAAAAGAGATAACGAGTTGAAAATTTTTGTGTGTGTTCTAGACCAAAAAAGTAAGGTCAAGTTCGTTAATGGGCAAAATCGGAACGTGTTTCCCCTCGCTAGGGGGGAAAAATTATATCTTTGAAACCATAGGAGATTGAAAAAAATTTTGTTTACAAAAAATCTTCTTCTCTTTAAAATAAACAACTTTTGTTCGAAAACTTTTTTCATAAAGTCAACCGTTTTCTCAAAATTTGTGCAAACATAACATACATCAAATAGTATTGTTTTTATGTTTATTTTAGTTTTGTTAACCAGGTGTATATATAAGGTCAAGGTTTAACTGATTTTCTTTTTCAAAAAAATAGTTGGTCTCAGGTAGTAGGTCAAAATAGTAGGAACAGATTTTGCAGAAAATTTTGCAAAAAGTTTATTCAAAGGTCCATCTGTCTTATCAAAAATCATCTATAAAATTTTTATACATCATATATACACGTATACATTTATAAACATGTATATATATATATATATATACATGTTTATATATATATATATATATATAAATATATATATATATATATATATATATATATATATATATATATATATATATATATATATATATATATAAATATATATATATATATATATATATACATATATATATATAAATATATATATATATATATATATATATATATATATATATATGTATATATATAAATATATATATATATATATATATATGTATATATGTATATATATAAATATACATATCGATATATATCGCCATTTACGCGACTTTCTAACGCAGCATCGGCTCTTGATTCGCGTTGATGGACTAACGCTTTGCGTTTACCAACTAGATTTACTAGCGCTTCGCGTTAACTTCCTTACGCTCAGCGTTAACTTGCTTACGCTCCGCGTTAACTTCCTCTCGTAATCTAGTGCCGTGTATCGATTGACGCTTCGCGTCAGGTAACTCGCGTAATATGCGTAATATAACTTACGTAATATAACTTACGCGTGCTTTCGCTTCGCGTTAACTATCGCTACGATTTAACTAACTTTTCACGTTTACTTTAAGTATTAACAATTTGCGTGAAATGACGCTTCGCGTTCAATCACAAACGATTCGCATTGAATAACTATCGCTTCACATTGACCAACGCTTCGCGTTGGCTGACTTACAGTTCGCTTTAGCTTACGTTTAGTGTTGGTTAATGCTTTGCGTTGGTTAACGATTTGCTTGAAATCTCGCTTCGCGAATCACTGGCACTTTGCTTTGCATAACTCACGCTTCACATTGACCAACGCTTCGCGTTGGCTGTTTTACAGTTCGCTTTAGCTTACGTTTCGCGTTTTACGTTTTACGTTTCGCGCGATTTACTAACGCTTCGCGTTTAACTGTCACTTCCTATTGACTAACGTTTCTGATTGATCAACGATTCGCGTTGATTAACGCTTTGCGATAGTTAACGATTCGCGTGAAATAACGCTTCGCGAATCACCAACGTTTCGCTTTGAATAACTTACGTTTCTTAGTAACCAACGCTTCGCGTTGGCTGACTTGCGGTTCGCTTTAGTTAACGTTTCGCTTTAGTTAACGCTTTGCGTTTTCCAACGCTTCACGATGATTGAATAACGTTCGCGTTGAGTTAACACTTTCTATTGACTAACGATTCACATTGACCAATGCTTCGCGTTGGCTGACTTACGGCTCGCTTAAGGTTACAGTTTGCGTTGGTTAACGCTTTGCGTTGACTAACCCTATGCTTCGTTTAACTAGCGTTTCGCGTTAACTTGCTTACGCTCAGCGTTAACTTGCTTACTCTCCGCGTTATTTTCCTCTCGTAATTTACTGCTGTGTATCGACTGACGCTTCGCGTCAGCTAACTCTTTAATATAACTTAATATAAGTAATATAACTTACGCGTGCTTTCGCTTCGCGTTAACTATCGCTACGATTTAACTAACTTTTCACATTTACTTTAAGCATTAACGATTCGCGTGAAATCACGCTTTGCGTTGAATCACAAACGATTCGCTTTGAATAACTATCGCTTCTCATTGACCAACGCTTCGCGTTGGCTGACTTACGGTTCGCTTTAGCTTACGTTTTGCGTTGTCTAATTCTTTGCGTTGGTTAACGATTTGCTTGAAATCTCGCTTCGCGAATCACTGGCACTTTGTTTTGCAAAACTCACGCTTCACATTGACCAACGCTTTGCGTTGGCTGTCTTACGGTTCGCTTTAGCTTTCGTTTCGCGTTGATCTAACACTTCCTATTGACTCACGCTTCTCTTTGACCAACGCTTCGCGTTGGCTGACTTACGGCTCGCTTGAACTTACGGTTCGCGTTGGTTAACGGTTTCAATAATTAAGGATTCGCGTGAAATCACGCTTCGCGAATCACCAACGTTTCGCTTTGAGAAACTAACGATTCTCATTAACCAACGCTTCGCGTTGGCTGACTTACGTTTCGCTTTAGCTGAAGTTTCGCGTTGGTTAACGCTTTGCGTTGGTTAACGGTTCGCTTAAATTCTCGCTTCGCGAATCACTGACGCTTCGCTTTGCATAACTAACGCTTCACATTGGCCAACGTTTCGCGTTGGCTGACTTACGGTTCGCTTCAGACTACGTTACGCGTTGACCTAACGCTTCCTATTGACCAACGCTTCTCATTGACCAACAATTCTCATTGACCAACGCTTCTCATTGACCAACGCTTCGCGTTGGTTGACTTACGGTTCGCTTTAGATTGCGAGTCGCATTGGTTAACGGTTTGCCTTTACAAACGCTATGCGTTGGTTTACTAACACTTTGCGTTGGCTAACATACGGTTCGCGGTAACTTACGTTTCGAGTTGATTCATGCTTTTCGTTGGGTAACGATTCGCGGGAAATCACGCTTCGCGAATCACTTCGCTTTGGATAGCTAACGCTTTTCATTGGCCAACGCTTCGCTAACTTACTGGCTAACTTACGGTTCACTTTAGGTTACGTTTCGCGTTTGTAAAAGCTTTGCTTTTACCTACCACTTCCTATTAACTAACGCTTCGCGTTGGCTAACTTACGGTTCGCTTTAGCTTACGTTTCGCCTTGGTTAACGCTTTGCGTTGTTTAACGATTGTCGTAAAATTACGCTTCGCAAATTACCCATGCTTCACTTTGAATAACTAACGCTTCTCACTAACCAACGCTTCGCGTTGGCTATCTTACGATTCGCTTTGGCTTTCGCTTCACTTTGCGTTTACTAACGCTTCGCTTTGATCTAACACTTCCTATTGACTAACGCTTCACATTGACCAACGCTTTGCGTTGGCTGACTTACGGCTCGCTTCAGCTTACGATTCGCGTTGGTTAACGCTTTGCGTTGATTAACGATTCGTGTGAAATCACGCTTCGCGAATCACCGACGCTTCGCTTTGAATAACTAACGATTCTCATTAACCAACGCTTCGCGTTGGCTGACTTACGGCTCGCTTGAACTTACGGTTCGCGTTGGTTAACGGTTTGCATTAATTAAGGATTCGCGTGAAATCACGCTTCGCGAATCACCAACGTTTCGCTTTAGCTTACGTTTTTTACTTTATTTACTTTAACTTACGGTTCGCTTTAGCTTACGTTTCGCGTCGATTTACTAACGCTTCGCGTTGACCTGACACTTCCTATTGACTAACGCTTCTGATTGACCAACGCTTCTCGTTGGTTAACGCTTTGCGTTACCAACGTTTCGCTATGAATAATTTTCGTTTCGCATTAACCAACGCTTCGCGTTGGCTAACTTACGGTTCGCTCTAGCGAACGTTTCGCGATGGTAAACGCTTTGCGTTTACTAACGCTTCGCGTTGATATAATAACGTTCCGCGTTGACTTAACACTTCCTATTGACTAACGATTCTCATTGACCAACGCTTCGCGTTGGCTGTTTTACGTCTCGCTTGAACTTACAGTTCGCGTTGGTAAACGTTTTGGTTTACCAACGCTATGCGTTGATATACTAGCGCTTCGCGTTAACTTCCTTTCGCTCAGCGTTAACTTGCTTACGCTCCGCGTTACCTTCCTCTCGTAATCTAGTGCTGTATATCGACTGACGCTTCGCGTCAGCTAACTCTTTGCGTAATATAACTTACGCGTGCTTTCGCTTCGCGTTAATTATCGCTACGATTTAACTAACTTTTCACGTTTACTTTAAGCATTAACGATTCGCGTGAAATCACGCTTCGCGTTGAATCACAAACGATTCGCTTTGAATAACTATCGCTTCTCATTGACCAACGCTTCGCGTTGGCTGACTTACGGTTCGCTTTAGCTTACGTTTAGCGTTGGTTAACGCTTTGCGTTTACCATTCGCTTAGCGTTGGTTAACGCTTTGCGTTTACCAACGCTTTCCGTTGATTTACTAAAGCTCAGCGTTGACTAACTTATCAAGTCGCCTAACGGCTCGCGTTGATTAACTCAATTATATAACTCAATATTTAAATATATAAAAATCGCAAGAACATTAATATAAATTTTTTTAAATGCAAGAACATTTTTACTGTTTCAATATTAATTATTAACACAAAACAAACATTTACAAATAATTCATATTTTATAAACATTGAATAGCAGAAATATTAACAATTCAAACATTGATATACAACTCAGTATATACTGGGTATTCAAACAATTAACTCAGTTAGTTGTTACATTACTTGTCAATATACTTTTTAGTTTAAATTAGTTAGGCTCTCACTTTTTTAAATGTCAAATCATCAATGCATTTACTTTCAATGTTTATTCTTTGCGTTATTAAATAATTATAACATTTTGGTAGAGTAAGCATGTTTACTAAAAGTTTAGTTCTCTTATTGTTAGTTATGGTAAATAATTCTTAAGCATTTTTTCTTTGGAAAAATTATTATTGCATATAAATTTCGTAACTAATCCGTATATTTATAATTCAATTTTGTATGAAGATATGTTGAAATTCTTATTTTCTGTCTTCATCTTTATGTTTAAACAGGGAGTTGTCACTTGTAAATGCATTGATAATTGATGTAAAAGTCTAGGTTAATATGTTATTTTACTTCGTGATTTTACCAAAAAAGAATTTCTGATAAAATATCAATTGAAAATCATTTCTCATGAATTTTATACATTGTTAATTCAATTTATTTAATGATGTTCAGTCTATATAATTTTTTTTTTATCAAACATTATTTTCAAACTTTGTTTTTTTTTTTGTCGACACTTGTAATTTGATAGGGAATCTGTAAATGCCAATGTTCATTATTTGTTTTGTATGTAAAAAAAAGTAGGTAAACCCCGCATTTAGATAAAATTATTTATTTGTAAATATTAGTGTATACATTTTGCATAATTATATTTTTTTTGAAAGTAAGTTGATTTACACATATTATGTTATCTACAATATAAAATAAATTATTTAAATATTTTTTTTAAACGTATCACAATTTCATGTTCTTATTTATTGTTCATATTTCAGGAATACAGCTTTTAGTTTGGCAAATGTTCCCCGAAACTCTTTCACGCTACGGCTTTGGGTTATTAAAAATACACGATCTATAATTTGGCGACCATTTGTTATATCGGGCCCAGGTAATGGGTGGTCATGAATGGGAAATATAGATTCTTCCACAATTTTGCGCACTCTAAATTTCATACTGTCAAATGGTTTAGAATTCTAAATGAATAAAAGTATCTGGTTGTTTTTATTTTTTTTAGATACTATTACTAAACCTTTTTATACCCAGTATATTTGTAAATATACAAGGTATATTAAGTTTAGTCCCGACTTTGTAACGCTTGAAAATATTAATCCTTGACAAAAATGCTTCACCAAGGTATTCATAAAATGGCCTAATTCGGCCTTTTTCACATGTCCATCCGTCTGTCCTTCTGTCCGTCTGTCCGTCTGTCCGTCTGTGAAGCGGATAACTCAAAAACGAAAAGAGATAACGAGCTGAAAATTTGTGTGTGTGTTCTAGACCAAAAAAGTAAGGTCAAGTTCGTTAATGGGCAAAATCGGAACGTGTTATATCATTATCAATTATATCATTGAAGTTATATCAATTATATCATTGAAACCAAAGGAGAAAGAAAAAAAATTTGTAAACATAAAATCTTCTTGTTTTTAAAATAAACAACTTTTGTTTGAAAACTTTTTTCATAAACTCAACAGTTTTCTCAAAATTTGTCCTCAAAGATGAAAAAAATGAGAAATACAATTGACAGGCGAATGAAGGCATGGTCTCCATGGACCCGTAGGTATACATTACAACTATACATACTATTTGTATACCCTGTATATGTAAATAAACAAGGTATATTATGTTTAGTCCCGTCTTTGTAACGCTTGAAGATAGTAATCCTTGACAAAAATTCTTCACAAAAGTATTCATAAAATGGCCTAATTCGGCCTTATTCGTCTGTCCGTCCGACTGTGAACACGATAACTGAAGAACGAAAAGAGATAACGAGTTGAAAATTTTTGTGTGTATTCTAGACCAAAAAACTAAGGTCAAGTTCGTTAATGGGCAAAATCGGAACATGTTTCCCCTCGCTAGGGGGGAAAAATTATATCTTTGAAACCATAGGAGATAGAAAAAAATTTTGTTTACAAAAAATCTTCTTCTCTTTAAACTAAGCAACTTTTGTTTGAAAACTTTTTTCATAAACTCAACAGTTTTCTCAAAATTTGTGCAAACATAACATACATCAAATAGTATTTTTTTTATGTTTATTTTAGTTTTGTTAACCATGGTTAATAAGGTCAAGGTTTAACTGATTTTCTTTTTCAAAAAAATAGTTGGTCTCAGGTAGTAGGTCAAAATAGTAGGAACAGATTTTGCAGAAAATTTTGCAAAAAGTTTATTCAATTCAAAGGTCCATCTATCTCATCAAAAATCATCTATAAAATTTTTATACATCAAATATACACGTATACATTTATAAACATGTATATATATATATATATATATATATATATATATATATATATATATATATATATATATATATATATATATATATATATATATGTATAAATATATATATATATATATATATATACACAATTATATATTCATATATATAAATATATATATATATATATATATATATATATAAATATATATATATATACATATATACATATATATATATATATATATATATATATATATATATATATATATATATATATATATATATATATATGTATGTATATATGTATATATATAAATATATATATATATATATATATATATAGATATATATATATATATAAATATACATATCGATATATATCGCCACTTACGCGACTTTCTAACGCAGCATCGGCTCTTGATTCGCGTTGATGGACTAACGCTTTGCGTTTACCAACTAGATTTACTAGCGCTTCGCGTTATCTTCCTTACGCTCAGCGTTAACTTGCTTACGCTCCGCGTTAACTTCCTCTCGTAATCTAGTGCCGTGTATCGACTGACGCTTCGCGTCAGGTAACTCTTTGCGTAATATAACTTACGCGTGCTTTCGCTTCGCGTTAACTATCGCTACGATTTAACTAACTTTTCACGTTTACTTTAAGTATTGACAATTTGCGTGAAATGACGCTTCGCGTTCAATCACAAACGATTCGCATTGAATAACTATCGCATCTCATTGACCAACGCGAATCTGACTTACAGTTCGCGTTGGCTGACTTACGGCTCGCTTAAGGTTACAGTTTGCGTTGGTTAACGCTTTGCGTTGACTAACCCTATGCTTCGTTTAACTAGCGTTTCGCGTTAACTTGCTTACGCTCAGCGTTAACTTGCTTACTCTCCGCGTTAACTTCCTCTCGTAATCTACTGCTGTGTATCGACTGACGCTTCGCGTCAGGTAACTCTTTGCGTAATATAACTTACGCGTGCTTTCGCTTCGCGTTAACCATCGCTACGATTTAACTAACTTTTCACGTTTACTTTAAGTATTGACAATTTGCGTGAAATGACGCTTCGCGTTCAATCACAAACGATTCGCATTGAATAACTATCGCATCTCATTGACCAACGCGAATCTGACTTACAGTTCGCGTTGGCTGACTTACAGTTCGCTTTAGCTTACGTTTAGCGTCGATTTACTAAAGCTTCGCGTTTACCTGTCACTTCCTATTGACTAACGTTTCTGATTGATCAACGCTTCGCGTTGATTTACACTTTGCGTTATTTAACGATTCGCGTGAAATAACGCTTCGCGAATCACCAACGTTTCGCTTTGAATAACTTACGTTTCTTAGTAACCAACGCTTCGCGTTGGCTGACTTACGGTTCGCTTTAGTTAACGTTTCGCGTTAGTTAACGCTTTGCGTTTTCCAACGCTTCGCGATGATTGAATAACGTTCGCGTTGAGTTAACACTTTCTATTGACTAACGATTCACATTGACCAACGCTTCGCGTTGGCTGACTTACGGCTCGCTTAAGGTTACAGCTACTAACCCTATGCTTCGTTTAACTAGCGTTTCGCGTTAACTTGCTTACGCTCAGCGTTAACTTGCTTACTCTCCGCGTTAACTTCCTCTCGTAATCTACTGCTGTGTATCGACTGACGCTTCGCGTCAGCTAACTCTTTGCGTAATATAACTTACGCGTGCTTTCGCTTCGCGTTAACTATCGCTACGATTTAACTAACTTTTTACATTTACTTTAAGCATTAACGATTCGCGTGAAATCACGCTTTGCGTTGAATCACAAACGATTCGCTTTGAATAACTATCGCTTCTCATTGACCAACGCTTCGCGTTGGCTGACTTACGGTTCGCTTTAGCTTACGTTTCGTTTTGTCTAATGCTTTGCGTTGGTTAACGATTTGCTTGAAATCTCGCTTCGCGAATCACTGGCGCTTTGTTTTGCAAAACTCACGCTTCACATTGACCAACGCTTAGCGTTGGCTGTCTTACGGTTCGCTTTAGCTTTCGTTTCGCTTTGATCTAACACTTCCTATTGACTCACGCTTCTCTTTGACCAACGCTTCGCGTTGGCTGACTTACGGCTCGCTTGAACTTACGTTTCGCGTTGGTTAACGGTTTGCATTAATTAAGGATTCGCGTGAAATCACGCTTCGCGAATCACCAACGTTTCGCCTTGAGAAACTAACGATTCTCATTAACCAACGCTTCGCGTTGGCTGACTTACGTTTCGCTTTAGCTGAAGTTTCGCGTTGGTTAACGCTTTGCGTTGGTTAACGGTTCGCTTAAATTCTCGCTTCGCGAATCACTGACGCTTCGCTTTGCATAACTAACGCTTCACATTGGCCAACGCTTCGCGTTGGCTGACTTACGGTTCGCTTCAGACTACGTTACGCGTTGACCTAACGCTTCCTATTGACCAACGCTTCTCATTGATCAACGCTTCTCATTGACCAACGCTTCGCGTTGGTTGACTTACGGTTCGCTTTAGATTGCGAGTCGCATTGGTTAACGGTTTGCCTTTACAAACGCTATGCGTTGGTTTACTAACACTTTGCGTTGGCTAACATACGGTTCGCGGTAACTTACGTTTCGAGTTGATTCATGCTTTTCGTTGGGTAACGATTCGCGTGAAATCACGCTTCGCGAATCACTTCGCTTTGGATAGCTAACGCTTTTCATTGGCCAACGCTTCGCGTTGGCTAACTTACGGTTCACTTTAGCTTACGTTTCGCGTTGGTAAAAGCTTTGCTTTTACCTACCACTTCCTATTAACTAACGCTTCGCGTTGGCTAACTTACGGTTCGCTTTAGCTTACGTTTCGCCTTGGTTAACGCTTTGCGTTGTTTAACGATTGTCGTAAAATTACGCTTCGCAAATAACCCATGCTTCACTTTGAATAACTAACGCTTCTCACTAACCAACGCTTCGCGTTGGCTATTTTACGATTCTCTTTGGCTTTCGTTTCACTTTGCGTTTACTAACGCTTCGCGTTGATCTAACACTTCCTATTGACTAACGCTTTACATTGACCAACGCTTAAGCTTACGATTCGCGTTGGTTAACGCTTTGCGTTGATTAACGATTCGTGTGAAATCACGCTTCGCGAATCACCGACGCTTCGCTTTGAATAACTAACGATTCTCATTAACCAACGCTTCGCGTTGCGTGACTTACGGTTCGCTTTAGCTTACGTTTCGCGTCAATTTACTAACGCTTCACGTTGACCTGACACTTCCTATTGACTAACGCTTCTGATTGACCAACGCTTCGCGTTGGTTAACGCTTTGCGTTGATTAACGATTCGTGTGAAATCACGCTTCGCGAATCACCGATGCTTCGCTTTGAATAACTAACGATTCTCATTAACCAACGCTTCGCGTTGCGTGACTTACGGTTCGCTTTAGCTTACGTTTCGGGTCGATTTACTAACGCTTCGCGTTGACCTGAAACTTCCTATTGACTAACGCTTCTGATTGACCAACGCTTCGCGTTGGTTAACGCTTTGCGTTGATTAACGATTCGTGTGAAATCACGCTTCGCGAATCACCGACGCTTCGCTTTGAATAACTAACGATTCTCATTAACCAACGCTTCGCGTTGCGTGACTTACGGTTCGCTTTAGCTTACGTTTCGCGTCGATTTACAAACGCTTCGCGTTGACCTGACACTTCCTATTGACTAACGCTTCTGATTGACCAACGCTTCGCGTTGGTTAACGCTTTGCGTTACCAACGTTTCGCTATGAATAATTTTCGTTTCGCATTAATCAACGCTTCGCTTTGGCTAACTTACGGTTCGCTCTAGCGAACGTTTTGATGGCAAACGCTTGGTAAACGCTTTGCGTTTACTAACGCTTCGCGTTGATTTAATAACGTTCCGCGTTGACTTAACACTTCCTGTTGACTAACGATTCTCATTGACCAACGCTTCGCGTTGGCTGACTTATGGCTCGCTTGAACTTACAGTTCGCTATGCGTTGATATACTAGCGCTTCGCGTTAACTTCCTTTCGCTCAGCGTTAACTTGCTTACGCTCCGCGTTACCTTCCTCTCGTAATCTAGTGCTGTATATCGACTGACGCTTCGCGTCAGCTAACTCTTTGCGTAATATAACTTACGCGAGCTTTCGCTTCGCGTTAATTATCGCTACGATTTAACTAACTTTTCACGTTTACTTTAAGCATTAACGATTCGCGTGAAATCACGCTTCGCGTTGAATCACAAACGATTGGCTTTGAATAACTATCGCTTCTCATTGACCAACGCTTCGCGTTGGCTGACTTACGGTTCGCTTTAGCTTACGTTTAGCGTTGGTTAACGCTTTGCGTTTACCATTCGCTTAGCGTTGGTTAACGCTTTGCGTTTACCAACGCTTTCCGTTGATTTACAAAAGCTCAGCGTTGACTAACTTATCAAGTCGCCTAACGGCTCGCGTTGATTAACTCAATTATATAACTCAATATTTAAATATATAAAAATCGCAAGAACATTAATATAAATTTTTTTAAATGCAAGAACATTTTTACTGTTTCAATATTAATTATGAACACAAAACAAACATTTACAAATAATTCATTTTATAAACATTGAATAGCAGAAATATTAACAATTCAAACATTGATATACAACTCAGTATATACTGGGTATTCAAACAATTAACTCAGTTAGTTGTTACATTACTTGTTTTTTGTACGCTTTTATTGGATTTTTTTTTATAAAAAAGATTTTTATAGCATTTTCTAAATTAAATCGAAAATTAAGAATATAATTTTTCGATATCTCGCTTCATTTTCGAGACATCGAAGTTTCTTTCGTGTTTTCGGTTTTTTAATTTCATCATTTTAATCTCATTCTATTAACTTCATTTAATTTTTTTAATGCATCTGAGGAATTGTACTACTTCCATAAATCAGAAATAATAGTAGTTCCTGGTTCAATATATGCTATTACACAATTCAATAAAGTATTCTCCCAAAACCAACCCAACCTAACCCAACCCAACCAAACTTTACCTAACCCAATCCAACCTAACCCAAACCAACCTTACCCATCCCAACCTAACACAACCCAAACCAAACCAACCCAACCCAAAAATTTAAAAAAAAATTGAATATTGTAAAAACCAAAATGAAAAAAAAAACATGCGATTTAATCGTATTTTAACCACGTAACTTATTTACGACTTGTTTATGATATTTATCGAGTTCTCTAAAAATGCTAATCTTTTTTTTCGATTTTTTTTTCAAATCCTATAAAAATACGTCAAAAAAAATCGAAAATATAAATATCGATATCTCGAAAATGAAGCGAGATGTCAAAAAATTTATTGTTAGTTTTCGATTTATTTTCAAAAAGCTTATAAAAAAATCCTTTAAAAGCGTTTAAAAAAAATTTATGCGTCAAAAATTTGAAACTTTAAACATCGATATCTCGAAAACGAAGCGAGATATGGAAAAAATTATATACTTGTTTTTCGTCCTATTTCATCAAGTTCTATAAGAATCTGTTATCAAATCACGGCGCCGTATGAATCGTAATCCCCGCTTTCTAATTCCGATTAAATATAGTAAAAGATTTTTTATTTAAGTAGGTACTTAATTTTTTTTATAGTGATGGGATACGATCGATCTTTGTATCCTTATCGATATTTATCTCAAATATAATTTTATTTCAGAGTTACTTCGTTATGGCACCTAATAAAAAAAGTAAAGTTTGGAATTATTTTGAAAAACTGGATGATAAAATTGCTAAGTGTAAACTATGTAAAAAACTATACGTTCGGCTGGAAACACAACCAATTTAATGAGACACATTAAGAACGTCCACAAAGGCGTTAATATGGTATTAAATAAAAATATTGATTTGCAGAAAGAATCAGGTTCAGATTTATCAAGCCAAATAACATCAACAAAGGAAACGGAAGAAGTTATTGAACGTGCTAGCAGCTCCAACATTTATGCCGCACCAGCGCTATCAGCAAATTAGATTATCGCCATTGATTACGGTGCAGAGTTAAAGCGTCTAAAGATTCAAAAGCCAATTAAGAATGATTTCGAAGAAATTGTTTTATATACTTCTACTACTGGTGACAAAGCAAGAAAAATTAACAAGGCTATTTTGTACTTAATCTGTAAAGACAATTAACCTTTTTCCATGCTAGTGAATGAAGGTTTTCGAAATATGCTTAAAGTGACTGCTACTAACTACAAAATACCTAACAGAAGTACTGTCACACGGTGGCTTGATGATAAATATGACGTCTTGTCCAACTTCATTAAAATCTAAACTTTCTTCTGTTGAATACCTGACTTTAACCAGTGATATTTGGTCAGACATGGAAATGCGCTGTTTTTTGGGTGTCACAACTGATTTTGGTCTAGACACAGAGTTGCAATCGGTGACATTGGGAGTTTACAAACTCGATGAAAGACACAAATCAGAATATATAGCAGAAGAGCTCCTTAGAACCTGCAACGATTGGGGATTTGACACTTACAAAGTCTATGCTGTTGTTACAGATAACGTCGCAAATATAGTGAAAGCCGTTGAAATCGCGTTTGAAAAAAAGAAGCACATCCCTTGTTTCGCCCACATGCTGAATTTAGTTGCCCAAAATATTCTACAAATTCCTAAATTGCAAAATATACTTTCAAAAATAAAGACCATTGTTACCTTCTTTAAACAGAGTTGTGTGGCGAATGATGAATTACAAAAGTCAGTGAAAGCTCAAACAAAGCTAATACAAGACGTGCCCACACGGTGGAACAGCACGTTTTATATGATTCAAAGATTTTTGGAGCTTAAAAGTTCAGTGAGTGATATATTTATTTGCCATAAAACAGCAACTGCAATGTTGACTGATTTAGAATTAAGTATAGCATCATCACTTCTTAACATACTACGACCCCTTGAAGCTGCAACTAAAGAAATATCCGGCGATAAATACTGTACCAGCAGTAAGGTAATACCTTTGGTTTACTGCTTCAAAACTCAAAACCCTTACAATTGATGAACCGTTGGTGATGGAGATACAAAAACTCATCCTGAAAGAAATGAGCAAACGAATGGGTGCTATTGAGCAAGTTTCATCTTTGGCAATAGGTAATATCTTAGACCCACGATTGAAAAAACTACAATTTGAAGACCCTATAGCCTGCAAAAATGCCGTTAAAAAAATTAAAGAAATGATAACGCAGGAACTTTTTGATTAAAAGCCGAATGAATCAGATTCAGATAATTCAGACAAAGTATCGGAAGATTTCAGTCTTTGGAGTGACCATCATAAACTAGTACACAGAAACTGGAAATCAAATAAGAATGAAGAAAGTATTTCTGATGAGCTGTCTATCTACTTGAGAACCCCAGTTAGCAGATTAAAAGAAAATCCTTTAGAAATATGGACTCTGATTATAAACAATTTCCGAAATTGTACAAAATTGCGTATAAATATTTAACTTTAATGGCCAGCTCCGTACCATCCGAAAGACTTTTTTCGAAAGCTTCACAAGTCTTGAATCAACAACACAAAAGAATACAAGGAAAGCGGGAAAATGAAATTATTTTTCTTAAGTTTAGAAAGAATATATTAGGATTTGTAATTTTTTCAATTTTAATCTAGAGCACGGTAGTGCGCAAGGCCGAGTTTAAGGGACACATTTGACTTCTCACTACAGTGCTATTACTCAGAAATATCAGAGCATTGACCAGGAAATATCTTCTGAACGAAAAGAGCTACAGTGCTGATTTTTCGAATATGGAATATTTAGGGAATTATAAGAAAACAAGTTTTTGCTTTTCGTTAAGAAATAAACTGTTAAGAAGTTATTTCACTTCAAAAACGCAAAATTCGCGGGAACACCCATAATTCTTGGCAACTGATAGATCATAATTCTACGCTACTTCCAGATATCGTGTAAAGTTTATATTTGGCATACAGTTAGATCAAGTACCCAAACCGACGGGAAAATTGCGAAAACTGGAATTTTGTATTGGAAAAAAGGAAATTTTAACAATTTCGTTTTAATTATTTACCATTAGAAAACTTATATATAAAATATACCATCTGATTCGTTGATATGTATATCCGCCTCTTTTGATTGGTTGGATATTTACTATAAATGTATTTTGCATGTTAAATTGTAATTATTACTTAAGAATACTTCTAAGGGATAACACTCATTGTTAAAATTTTTCAACAAAGAAATTTTTTCAAATTTATCATTTAATTGTTTTATTAATAAAAAAACAAAAATTCAAAAATGTCAGGACGTGGAAACTTCAATGGTTTCAGTGCAACCTCTCGGAAAATCGGAAAAACATCCTCCAAAATTAATTTTCTGTTCTATACATGCTAGGAAGTCAAATTAACAGAATGTTTTGAAAAATTTCATTACCTACATCGCAACCCCACCGAAAATGGGAAACACCTCCCTAAAACAGACCTTTTCACTTCTATTCATGATAGAAAGATCGGGTTTTTCCATTTGACGTGGAACGGGCAAAATAACAGGATTATTTTAAAAACATTAATTTTTCCATCGTTATAAACACCCCTTAATCTACCCCTTATCTTGTATACATGCTAGAATGATGCAGTTTTTTGCATTCGACGCTAAATAGCTACAAATTAAGAAGGTTATTCAAAATACTTAAAACTTTTCTCGCTTCCTCCCCAAAAAAAAATGGGAAAAGCACCCCCTAAGCAATCCATTTAACTTCTAGTCATGGTAGAAAGATGGGATTTTTACCAATCGACCCGAAATACACTCAAATTAACAGAAAACCTTGAAAATTTCATAACCTACATCGAAATCCTCAAAAAGAGGAAAAACATCCCTAAAACTGCCCGTTTCACTTGTATTCATGGTAGAAAGATCGGGTTTCTATTATTCAGCCTGGAACAGGATTTAAATAACAGGATTCGCATCGCAACTATTTGCAAATGGGAAAAACATCCCTTAAACTTTTTCTTCTATACTTGCTAGGAAGATGCTGTTTCCTCTCCTGGGCACGGTAGGACCTTGTAGTTGGTGGAAAGGCTTATGTGCATTGATGAAGGGCTATGCTACGCCGTCGGTAACTATGTTACTGGCAGGAATACCTAAGCTGGACAGGATAGCCTTCATAAGCATGACCAAGAAACCATGCAACAAAAAACCAAGCTACGGTGTGAGGCATTGTGCTAAGAGATCTAGCCGAAGGCTAGAGCAGCAGGGTTAAATGCTGTCATAAAGAATCCCCTTGGAGCAACTGGCGAACTCCACTGTATCAATGCCCTCCCCATCAAGGGGCCGATGGGGTAGTACATGGCCTGTTTTTAATCGTGGGAACAAAAGGATAAACACACTAAAAATAATATTAATTCTGGGGCCCAAATCCCCTCAAAAAGTGAATCAACCGAGGCTGCACAAACAAACCTCGCTGAGACACAAAAAACTGCAGGTGCATCCAGCTCAGCAGAAAATCTGGACGATAAACTCCAGAATCCTTTCCTGAAGGTGGAAATGAAAAATCGAACCGAATACAAAAGGTCTCAGAAGAAAGCCAAAATGGATTCATGGAGGAAGCTCTGTCATGATGTTGAAAACACATGGAGTATACTAGCTCCACGAAGGATACACTCGAGACACTGCGCCGGATTCATTTCCCGGATTCGGTGGCAGTGGACTGGAGAAGAGCGGCGATTACCATTAACCGCTGAAAGATCGAATGGGCATAAAACTCATTCGACCCCTACAAAGCACCGGGGCCAGATGGGATATACCCAGTGATTTTACAAAAAGGAGCAGTGCATCTTTTAACTCTGCTTGGTCATATATTCAGGGCAAGCCTGGATACGAGTTATATCCCAACCGTATGGAAGCCAGTAAGAGTAACCTCCTTGCGAAAACCGGGGAGGCTTAACCACTCCACGGGAAAGGACTTTAGACCAATTAGTCTGTCATCGTTTCTACTGAAAACAATGGAACGACTAATAGGATTTCATTTGACTCAGGGGGCATTGTCAAAAAATCCGCTTCATGCCAAGGTGGATAAAATCTATGCTGATAGGAGAATACAAACTTCCCTTTTTGGAGAGACTGTCACTGTGAGAGCCACAAAGGGATGTCCGCAGGATGGTGTCTTATCCCCACTCTTATGGAGTCTGACGGTGAACAGCTTACTGACAGACCTAAACCAAAATGGATACTACACACAGGGTTACGTGGACATTGTCATTGCCATCCAGGGACCCTGTGAAGGCACAATCTCGGAGCCTATGCAAAACGCTCTTAGAATCGCACAGGAATAGTGTATCAATCAGTGATTGAAAATTAACCCTGGTAAGACCGCATTAGTTCCATTAACACGTAAAAGGAAGGTGGATAACATAAAACCACCAATCCTCTTCGGTGAAAGATTACAAATGACAAGGGAAGTTCTTAAGAGTAATGCTGGACTCCAAACTAACATGGAACCCTCATCTAGAACAAATAACAAATAAGAGCAAATCTTCTCTCATGCCTTGCAAGAGAGCATGTGGGAAATTCTGGGGTTTAAAACCCAAAATGATCCACTGGCTCTACACATTAGTAGTCAGGCCCATTATAACTTATGCTGCTCTTGTGTGGTGGCCAAAAGTTAAGCAGATTACTGCGTGCAAACAACTGTCCAGGATCCAGAGACTGGCCTGCTTGTGCATCACTGGATCCATGAGCAGTACACCTACAGCTGCCATGGAAATCATACTGGGGCTGCCTCCGTTTAGCATTGTAATAATAGCTGAAGGGAGATCCAGTGCCTTTAAATTGTCTTGCAATATCAACTGGATTAATAAAAATCAGGTTGGACATGCAAGTATCGTGGGAACATCAATTATCTAAGACCCCGTCTTTGAAATGGGCACAGATATACTTCCCAAGACATACTCCTTCTCAAAACCTTTCACTATAGTGTGTGATAGGGCCATGTGGTCGGAAGGAGAACCGCCCTACCTCAGGAAAGGAATCGTCTGGTATACAGACGGATCCAAAACTGAAGAAGGGACCGGGTCGGGAATCTATGGTGAGAGACCAAAAACAAATATAAGCCTCAACTTGGGGAAATATGCCACGGTATTCCAAGCAGAAGTCTACGCCATACTGGCTTGCGTCCGTGAGAACCTACGTAGAGGCTACATAAACCAGAACGTATGTATTCTGTCGGACAGTCAAGCTGCTTTAAAAGCCTTGTCTGGAACTGAGGTCACCTCAAGGGTAGTCAAGGATTGTCTAGAGGAACTTCTGAAACTGGCAAAACGGAACAATGTTAAATTGATCTGGCTGCCGGGTCACAGTGGTTTCGAAGGAAACAAAAAAGTGGATACCTTAGCAAAGAAGCGAAACGGAATGCCATTTATAGGCCCAGAGCCTATTTAAGGAATTCCAAAGACTGCATTTAAACAAGTGATCAACGAGTGGTCAAATACTAA
The DNA here is from genome assembly GCA_963920215.1 of Nineta flava. Taxonomy (NCBI): domain Eukaryota; kingdom Metazoa; phylum Arthropoda; class Insecta; order Neuroptera; family Chrysopidae; genus Nineta; species Nineta flava. Next base: position 265,708 of record CAWUAZ010000001.1, read on the forward strand.
ACACCGTGATCACTGGGAAAAAGTACCGCGGCAAGAGCTCGGGAGGGTACTGCTTCAGAGTGCAACAAAGAGGTTATCTCTCGATGCACTGAGGCTGAACAGGAAGCAACTGCGGAGGGTTACCGGGCTCATTACCGGGCATTATCCCATGCGGAAGCATCTGCACACAATGGGACTTCATAACGGCTCCATTATGTGCTGATTGTGTGGCGAGGAAGAAGAAACATCCAGCCACATAGTCTTTGACTGCGAACCTCTGGGTTACAGCAGATACATGATATTCGGTGCATCTCTCCCCGAATATATGATAAGAATGCTCCAGGCTATTGCCAACATATGGGAGAAGTGAGTCTCTTCCGACTGAGGTAAAGGGTGGAGCACAAAGGACCATAGGGTCGAAGTGCAATAGTTTTTTACCCCGATATTAATCAATCAAGATGCTATTTTTTGCATTCGACGCGTAATACCTACAAATTAAGAAGGTAATTAGAATTTAAAATTTTTCATCACCAATCCCTAAAAAAATGGAAAAACAACCCCCTAAACTACTCTTTTACCTTCTATTCATGGTAGAAAGCTGCTGCTTCCATAACTGCTGCCAAATAAACTGGAGCACCAACACCCACTCGATCAGCATAATTTCCATTCAGCAATAATCTGTGAATTCTTCCAACAGGGAATTGTAATCCTGCACGACTTGATGTTGACTTTGCTTTACCCTTAACTTTACCACCTTCACCACGTCCTGACATTTTTGTATTTTTTTTTTTATTAATAAAAAAAATTAAACACTTGTATGTTTGTTGTACAGAATCTCGTACAGCAATGTTAAAATATTAAGGTTATTGAATTAATTTTTAATATTTATAATTTATCATATGTTAGGTATTAACCAATAGTATTATAGAAATATCATATACCAATGAGCGCACAGCATTCATATATCATGTAAGATCGGTTTTAAGATATATATATATATATATATATATATATTATAACGGTTGAAAAGTGTTCAACCGTTCGATGAATGTCTTTATTTATTTTTTATTTTTTTTGGATATTTTTCGTGGATTCGACGCGACTGGTCGCTGGTGCCGAAGGACACCGGGCCAGAAACGAAGAGAACGGCTTCGAAATCCGATGTCGCTGTCGACATTAATTATAATTATTTGTATTTATTTATTTTATTTTTTTAAGTTCGCACGCATTAAATAATTACCGATCTCGCTCAATCATCGATCATCGACATGGAGGTTGGAATGGTGTACGAGGAGCCGACTATTTGTATGGAGGTCTGTAACATTCACTACTGCTCGTCAACAGTTGCTGTATTTTTAAGGCTAAATTAACCAGGCCCGTACTATGAACTTGTTGAAGTGGTAATCGCTAAGTTCGAGTGTGTGATTGTTTTGGGACTCGTTTCGTTTATCATGAACGTGGACGGTGTAAACTTCGTTTACAACGTAAAGAAGAACATTACACGATAATTGATGTTTCGTTATGTTGAGTTGTTGGTTGGATTTTGGAAGTGTGTGTGAATTCGATATTATTCAAGATTGAAAAGCATATTTTATATTGGATGAATTAATGATGGGTGGTGAAAAACAAATAGCATCAGCAACATCACACCAAATGAAATAGTGAATCAAGTGAATATTGGGAAAAAAATTCATAATTCAAAGTCCAACCCTGGTGTTGAAATTATCATTTTGTGACAAATAAGTTTTAAAAAAATAATGTTAAGGAATTTAAAAAATGTGAAAAAACAGTGTTGTTTGTGTGTTGTTTTGTTTGTTTTCTTGTGACGGACTTTGCGAGGGACGAGAGTCTCTGATTTCGAAAGCAGTACGATTCGTATCGTAACTGTTAAATTGTTGATACTGCATTTCGTTTTAAACTGCGAAACTATTTTTGTTGAACATTATTATTATTTTTTTTTAAATTTTAATCGTGATTTTTGGATTAATACGAGCGAGGTTTGGTTGTAAATTTTTTGCGTGTGAGCGTGTTTATGTGAAATATTTGTTTTAAATCGTATTGCGAAGTAAATTTCTTTTTTTTCGAATTGTATTTTATTTATTGTTTAATTTCATTATTATTTTTTGTTGTTTTAATCGATTCACGTAAACACGTTCGGGTACTGTATTGACTAAATTTTTTTGTCATTTCGATAGTTTTTTTTTATTGTTAAATTCGAGTTTCATTTTATTTTGTTGTTAAATATTTGATTTTTTTTTGTTATCGTGAATAAATAATTTATTTTTTTTTTGTTTCGTAATTTTGTTTATTAGTTTACTTATAATCAGACGAGTGTCCACCTTTTTGACCTGCCACCCAGAGCAAGGGTTGACGAGCTGCCGTGTCATAATCGTGAGTGGTACTCTATAAAAACCTGGCGCCCAACATAATTTTTGTTTTTTTGTTGTTTCGAATTGGTGCTACAATTTGTCGGCTAGCCATCACCTTGTTGATTCCAAGGTGGTGAAACTACCGTCACAAATTTTGGCGCCCAACGTGGGGCAACACAAAGGTCGAATAAGGACACGAATCATCGTCTGATTCGAAACGCGATTTGAAATTTGTTTTTGTAATTAACGTTTGTTCGAATTTGTATTTTGTTTTGTTGTTTAATTTTGTTTTGTTTTTTTTTTTTTTCGAGGATTGTATTATTTTTTTTAAATGGGTGACGAACGGGAATGTGACGTGACCACACGATTTTTGATGACAAAATCTGAGGCACTCATGTCCCACGGAGCCGAGTTATTGAAGGAGGAGGAGATCTCACGAGCGTCAGTCTATGAGGTTCCAACTCTTACGGTGCCGGAAGATAGTCCTTTTTCATGGATTGATGTCCTGACTACAATGCAGATCCAGAGATTCCTGATGACCCTAAACGCTAATGCTACAGGGTCATCCGGAGTTCTGCGGGATCGTTTGTACCGTGCTATTAGATACAAAAACGACCCGAGTATTGCGTGGACGAATGACGATCAGCCGTTGCCAGACCGTGAGCTGGTTCGCGAAGAAAATCGACTGAGTGTAAGCGTGGCGAGCTCAGCGCCATTGAGTAGTCAAATTAGCACCGCGACAACGACAATGACCACGACTGAGACGGGTACTACCTCGACCACGTGTTTGTTGGCCGTGGACACGGATAGTCCGATTACGTTTACGGGGCTGCCATCGGGCCAAAAGAGGCCAATTCCGACCCCGCGAACCCGCCGTGTGAACGATGATAATTTTTCACCGCCAGTGAGCTCGACGGTGCTGCCAGCGGTGAATGGACCTGACGTGATATGTTCGCCGATTGCAGCGCCACGAGATCGTTTGGAATCATCTCGAGTTGACGAGCTGTTCAGACTGGTCAGGGACTGTACAGACCGTTTTGAACAGCTGTCCAAAATGGTTCGGGACTTGCACAGTCCATGTTGTTGTAAACTGCCGCCCACGACCATGTTGTCGGATGAAAGGGTGGTACCCGAGTTGGTGCATCATCCCGAACGTTATGGGACGCACTCGTCGAAGGAGACGAGTCCGTCTCATGTCGCTGCCGCTGAGACCAGTGGAGACGAGGTGTCACCGTCTTCACGTTCGTCGAAACGTTCGAGGAGGGGAAAAAGACGGTCCAAACGGACTAAGGTTGCTGGACCCACTGGACCTGCTCCAGTAATCCCTACGCCGCTATTTCGATGGCTGTCGCGGCCATCACCGCAAATACCTATCGTGCAGTTACCACGAGTCGCTGCTATATTGACATCGCCACGACAGGGTGTCCCGACAACGCGTTTCGGGAAGCCACGATCGTTTTCGATCGCAATGGAACGAAGAGGGCGTTGTTTTAATTGTAAGACGCTTGGACATGGCCATTACGAGTGTACCTTTGCGAGACGTACCGGGTTTTGTTGGACATGTGGAACCGAGACCACGCCGACGCCTGGCTGCCCGAATTGTGAACGATGGCATAAATTTCGAAGTCGACGACCGGGAGATTGAACTCCCTAAATATTCGAAACGCTAGTTTTTTTTGTTTGTTTGTTTTATTGTTGTTTCGTTAGTTCGACCTAGAGATAACTCTAAGGAATTCGCTAAGTTGACGTTACGTAGCTCCTACGTAACAATTTTGTGTTTGTATCGTAATGTATGTACGTGTGGTTGGGTTTTGATGTTTTGGATGTCGATCTAGTGGAGTTAGTATACGTTTTTTTTGTTTCAATTATTTTTTTTGCTAAAAACTTCCTGATTAGTAGTTGGTTTTGGTGGCGGGTACCTTAGGGTGTCAATAAAATGTAGATGTGATCGTCCATGGTACCAACGCACAAAATACGACCAACTAAGCTCCCAGTCGACGTCTGGGGGGAGGTTTTGTAACGGTTGAAAAGTGTTCAACCGTTCGATGAATGTCTTTATTTATTTTTTATTTTTTTTGGATATTTTTCGTGGATTCGACGCGACTGGTCGCTGGTGCCGAAGGACACCGGGCCAGAAACGAAGAGAACGGCTTCGAAATCCGATGTCGCTGTCGACATTAATTATAATTATTTGTATTTATTTATTTTATTTTTTTAAGTTCGCACGCATTAAATAATTACCGATCTCGCTCAATCATCGATCATCGACATGGAGGTTGGAATGGTGTACGAGGAGCCGACTATTTGTATGGAGGTCTGTAACATTCACTACTGCTCGTCAACAGTTGCTGTATTTTTAAGGCTAAATTAACCAGGCCCGTACTATGAACTTGTTGAAGTGGTAATCGCTAAGTTCGAGTGTGTGATTGTTTTGGGACTCGTTTCGTTTATCATGAACGTGGACGGTGTAAACTTCGTTTACAACGTAAAGAAGAACATTACACGATAATTGATGTTTCGTTATGTTGAGTTGTTGGTTGGATTTTGGAAGTGTGTGTGAATTCGATATTATTCAAGATTGAAAAGCATATTTTATATTGGATGAATTAATGATGGGTGGTAAAAAACAAATAGCATCAGCAACATCACACCAAATGAAATAGTGAATCAAGTGAATATTGGGAAAAAAATTCATAATTCAAAGTCCAACCCTGGTGTTGAAATTATCATTTTGTGACAAATAAGTTTTAAAAAAATAATGTTAAGGAATTTAAAAAATGTGAAAAAACAGTGTTGTTTGTGTGTTGTTTTGTTTGTTTTCTTGTGACGGACTTTGCGAGGGACGAGAGTCTCTGATTTCGAAAGCCGTACGATTCGTATCGTAACTGTTAAATTGTTGATACTGCATTTCGTTTTAAACTGCGAAACTATTTTTGTTGAACATTATTATTATTTTTTTTTAAATTTTAATCGTGATTTTTGGATTAATACGAGCGAGGTTTGGTTGTAAATTTTTTGCGTGTGAGCGTGTTTATGTGAAATATTTGTTTTAAATCGTATTGCGAAGTAAATTTCTTTTTTTTCGAATTGTATTTTATTTATTGTTTAATTTCATTATTATTTTTTGTTGTTTTAATCGATTCACGTAAACACGTTCGGGTACTGTATTGACTAAATTTTTTTGTCATTTCGATAGTTTTTTTTTATTGTTAAATTCGAGTTTCATTTTATTTTGTTGTTAAATATTTGATTTTTTTTTGTTATCGTGAATAAATAATTTATTTTTTTTTTGTTTCGTAATTTTGTTTATTAGTTTACTTATAATCAGACGAGTGTCCACCTTTTTGACCTGCCACCCAGAGCAAGAGTTGACGAGCTGCCGTGTCATAATCGTGAGTGGTACTCTATAAAAACCTGGCGCCCAACATAATTTTTGTTTTTTTGTTGTTTCGAATTGGTGCTACAATTTGTCGGCTAGCCATCACCTTGTTGATTCCAAGGTGGTGAAACTACCGTCACAATATATATATATAGATATATATATATATATATATATATATATATATATATATATATATATATATATATATATATATATTGTTGCGTAACTCGATGAACACTTTTTATAATTATTTAAGTTTAATGGCATTATTATTATTGAATGTATTTTGCAATCAAAAGCATTTGCAATAACAAAATTTATTTAATACTAAAAACTCACTAGGCAATATTTGCAAAATCAGCATAAATACATTTGTTGAAGAAATTATTATAGCGCGTGTAACACAAATATATTTTAACTAAGTCGATTTTCGCATATAAAAACTATTGTAAATCAACTCACAAATAGGTTTAGAAAATAGATTTTAGATTTAAATACACTCAGTCAAAATGTAATTTAAATTATAATCGGATATTAAATCCGATTAATTTAACAATCAAGTCTATTCAAATTTCAACAATCAATTCAGTCAAAATTAATTAAGTAACTAGTAAATAAATTAAATTAAGTTTTTTAAGTGTTTTGTTTTATTACTGACTTATCTACCATTCTTGTAATATTCATTAACCAGAATATTACTCGTATTAAATTGGAAACATTTGGGTAATATCAAATTTTCCAATTGGTTATGGTCAAGTATTTGAGACGTCGAATATTTGAAATTAAATAAGCCTACGAAGTTGAGCTTTAATCAACTGCTCTGGTGGCAGCGGACATTCATCACCTGCAACAACCAATTTTGCACAAAAGAACGCAACATAAAAATTGGTGTCAACGGTGGGAATGCAACAATATATATGAAAACCGATCTTACATGATATATGAATGCTGTGCGCTCATTGGTCTGACATTTCTATAATACTATTGGTTAATACCTTACATATGATAAATTATACATATTAAAAATTAATTCAAAAACCTTAATATTTTAACATTGTTGTACAAGATTCTGTACAATAAACATACCAGTGTTTATAGTTATATAGTGTTTATATATATATATATATATATATATATATATATATATATATATATATATATATATATATATATATATGTCGGAAGTTGAATTTGTGCAAAGGACAAATTCACATTTGAAGATTTTTAAACACTTACATTTATAAGTGCTATAAAACTATTTTTTAAGAAAAGGGTTTATTTATTACAGTATGTCCGACATAAAAGGATCCGCCAGACATAGAGGCCCGGAAATTAGATATTATCGATACTTATATATTCTTAGAATAAAATAAATTGTCTATTATAAGTGCAATAAAGAATAATTTCTTTAAGATTATCAATTAACACAGTAAGTATGGGTTCGGTTGGACGGGACACATGTTTGATCTCTACTTAGACGCAAATTGTACGATACGGATGTAATAAACCAATTTTTGTGATATACCTTAGATGGTACATAAATATGATGTAGTAATAGGATGACCCCTTTCCAATATATTTTTACAAACATCAAGGAAGGGAGATGAGTTTCAAAAAAGGAAGCAGGACAGTCAGTTCTGAGAGGACAGCACCCGAGTACAGACCGTATCGTGCAGTTGCGTATTAGTATCAACTGAACTCTGCTGAAAGTTACATGAAAATAGCATCACATGGAAATAGTGTTTGGATTATTGGTAGCCCTTTTGGACTAGTATAATTAATTATGTTTATTGATGAGATAACCGTGGTATGGCATTTGTTAGTATTATTCGTGTTGTATCTGTATTGTTAACTGGAGTTAACTTACTGCGTTGTAGGTTGAACTAATTGTAATTACTAATTGTGAAAGTGCGGGACACCGGGTATTATTGTAGACTAGTGCGTGTTTGTGAAAATGCATCTTTCAGTGTGCTATTGGAAAATCGGTAAGTGTTTGTATTTTATAAAAACAACAATGCCTGACGGCATATATACTGGTTCAAACGACCATAATCCCAATTATGTAACTCCGACATCAGAAGTGGGATCAGTGCCTGGTATATCATTGCAAGATAAGCATGAGAAAATACGCCAAAAGTAATATCTGTTCTAACAAAAGAACTCGTATCAATTATCTTTGATTCTAATTACCCTATTAAGTTCCATACTGACGCTAGCTATAATGGGTTTAGGGCTATGTTAAGGCAAAAGATCGAAGTAAAGATCATTCTTATGAACTATAAACTTTAGCTGTAGTAAACTCATTAAAACATTTTCGACATTATTTACACGGGCGGAAATTTGTGGTCATTACAGATTGTAACTCATTAAAAGAATCTCAAAATATAGCAAATTTAAATGATCAAGTCCACAGATAATGGGCTTTCTTGTAGTCCTTTACTTTTGAAATTATATATCGTGCGGGTAAACGAATGACTCTTGTAGATTTCCTTTGACGAAATCCAATAGATGTTAATAATAAAATAGTAAATAAAAGAAAAGAAAAGGAAATTAATCTAGCTGAGAGTCGGAAGATTCGTTATTAACCGAACAACGTCGCGATCGTCAAATCTAGAAAATTGTTACCGGGTTACAGAACGATGTGATTGCGGAAGACATCGCGAAAAACATACGAGTTGCGATCTTGTATCCTTTTCCGCAAAACTCGGAGAAATGTAAAAAGCTTATTGTTTGCCATCGCTTCAAGGGGTTTCGTTGGTCCATTATTAGGGTGTGCATCAGTCAATTATGCACTTGGACTGGGATAAAGCGCTTGAGGGGCTTTATGAGTAATTTTGATTTGAAGGAATGGCGAAATATCTGTATAAACCATTGCACGGTCGTAGAGAGACGCGATAGGAGAAACACAATTGGGTTTTAATAGTACTATCAATCGTGTAACTAAATCCAGTCCTTTAGAGTTATAAATTCGTAATGTAGCGAGACCTCACGATATCTCCAAGGTGACACAGCAGGCCGTAGATAATATAAAAGCTAATGCTAGATACGATAAAAAATAAAAATAAAAAAATAAAAATAAAATAAAAAAAGATTTGATAAAACTAAAGCAAAAAATAATTAAATTCAATATTGGTGATTTTGTATTGTTAAAAAGAGAAGAAAGAAACCAAACTAAATTAGAACCGAAATTTAGGGGCCCATTTGTAGTGGCAGAGGTTTTAGAAGGAGATAGATACACTTTAAAAAAAAAAAACAGTAAAAGGTAGAAGGACTTACAAATACAGTCATGATAAATTGAGATGCATGCCGGAGGGTTACATTCCTAGAGAGTTAGATGTCTGTGATTCTGATAACGATGTTGAAAACGATTCAGTAGAGAGCTCTGATGAGCACTGACAATCGTTTTGTAAAATGAATTAAGCCTTACACGGTTACCATGATTTTCCCACACACCATACATATGGTAACGGGGTCTAAAGAAATTTAGATGTGATTATGTGTAAGCATTTTGTAAAATGAATTAAGCCTTACACGACGTATTCAGTAATGGGGTTCCCATGATTTTCCCACACACCATACATATGGTAACGGGGTCTAAAGAAATTTAGATGTGATTATGTGTAAGCATTTTGTAAAATGAAATAAGCCTTACACGACGTATTCAGTAATGGGGTTCCCATGATTTTCCCACACACCATACATATGGTAACGGGGTCTAAAGAAATTTAGATGTGATTATGTGTAAGCATTTTGTAAAATGAATTAAGCCTTACACGACGTATTCAGTAACGGGGTCTAAAGAAATTAAGATGTGATTATGTGTAAGCATTTTGTAAAATGAATTAAGCCTTACACGAAGTATTCAGTAACGGGGTCTAAAGAAATTTAGATGTGATTATGTGTAAGCATTTTGTAAAATGAATTAAGCCTTACACGAAGTATTCAGTAACGGGGTCTAAAGAAATTAAGATGTGATTATGTGTAAGCATTTTGTAAAATGAATTAAGCCTTACACGAAGTATTCAGTAACGGGGTCTAAAGAAATTAAGATGTGATTATGTGTAAGCATTTTGTAAAATGAATTAAGCCTTACACGAAGTATTCAGTAACGGGGTCTAAAGAAATTAAGATGTGATTATGTGTAAGCATTTTTGTAAAATGAATTAAGCCTTACACGAAGTATTCAGTAACGGAGTCTAAAGAAATTTAGATGTGATTATGTGTAAGCATGAGAGTAACAGTTTCATTACATTAGATTGATAGCTCATAGGATGTAACTGGCACTCGAGACAATAAAATTTAATTTCATTAAACAAACTCTATCATCCTCTGCCGCTGGACTGGACTACTAAGTTTATGGATTATGATTTAAGTGAAATGTAGTATCTATAATACCGAATCTAACGCCAAACAACGCTAAAGTTTTGGATACACACGGGGACGTGTGATCGTCAGAATGGCCGTGTCGGAAGTTGAATTTGTGCAAAGGACAAATTCACATTTGAAGATTTTTAAACACTTACATTTATAAGTGCTATAAAACTATTTTTTAAGAAAAGGGTTTATTTATTACAGTATGTCCGACATAAAAGGATCCGCCAGACATAGAGGCCCGGAAATTAGATATTATCGATACTTATATATTCTTAGAATAAAATAAATTGTCTATTATAAGTGCAATAAAGAATAATTTCTTTAAGATTATCAATTAACACAGTAAGTATGGGTTCGGTTGGACGGGACACATGTTTGATCTCTACTTAGACGCAAATTGTACGATACGGATGTAATAAACCAATTTTTGTGATATACCTTAGATGGTACATAAATATGATGTAGTAATAGGATGACCCCTTTCCAATATATTTTTACAAACATCAAGGAAGGGAGATGAGTTTCAAAAAAGGAAGCAGGACAGTCAGTTCTGAGAGGACAGCACCCGAGTACAGACCGTATCGTGCAGTTGCGTATTAGTATCAACTGAACTCTGCTGAAAGTTACATGAAAATAGCATCACATGGAAATAGTGTTTGGATTATTGGTAGCCCTTTTGGACTAGTATAATTAATTATGTTTATTGATGAGATAACCGTGGTATGGCATTTGTTAGTATTATTCGTGTTGTATCTGTATTGTTAACTGGAGTTAACTTACTGCGTTGTAGGTTGAACTAATTGTAATTACTAATTGTGAAAGTGCGGGACACCGGGTATTATTGTAGACTAGTGCGTGTTTGTGAAAATGCATCTTTCAGTGTGCTATTGGAAAATCGGTAAGTGTTTGTATTTTATAAAAACAACAATGCCTGACGGCATATATACTGGTTCAAACGACCATAATCCCAATTATGTAACTCCGACATCAGAAGTGGGATCAGTGCCTGGTATATCATTGCAAGATAAGCATGAGAAAATACGCCAAAAGTAATATCTGTTCTAACAAAAGAACTCGTATCAATTATCTTTGATTCTAATTACCCTATTAAGTTCCATACTGACGCTAGCTATAATGGGTTTAGGGCTATGTTAAGGCAAAAGATCGAAGTAAAGATCATTCTTATGAACTATAAACTTTAGCTGTAGTAAACTCATTAAAACATTTTCGACATTATTTACACGGGCGGAAATTTGTGGTCATTACAGATTGTAACTCATTAAAAGAATCTCAAAATATAGCAAATTTAAATGATCAAGTCCACAGATAATGGGCTTTCTTGTAGTCCTTTACTTTTGAAATTATATATCGTGCGGGTAAACGAATGACTCTTGTAGATTTCCTTTGACGAAATCCAATAGATGTTAATAATAAAATAGTAAATAAAAGAAAAGAAAAGGAAATTAATCTAGCTGAGAGTCGGAAGATTCGTTATTAACCGAACAACGTCGCGATCGTCAAATCTAGAAAATTGTTACCGGGTTACAGAACGATGTGATTGCGGAAGACATCGCGAAAAACATACGAGTTGCGATCTTGTATCCTTATCCATATACATATATACATATATATATATATATATATATATATATATACATATATATATATATATATATATATATATATATATATATATATATATATATATATATATCATAAAACTGAACAACTATTCAAGTCTTTTTCAAGCTTTTACTCGATTAAGACGTAAGCAATTTGTAAGACAAAACATTAAGACAAAGAAGCAACATCTTCATCATTCAAAGTGTTTTGGTTATAAATAACATACTGTTCAATTAAACATTATTCAACCAAACAACAACATATAGTTAATTCTCCACACAATGAGAATAAATCAGTGCCAAAATATCGAAGTAAAAACATAAAAACAATTTTAATCTTATAGTGTAAAGAAAAAAAAAGTGATAGTGATAAAAAAAATAATTTTTAACCAAGCCACCTGTGGCAATGGACAGTGAAGGCACGGACAGTGATACCTCCCTCTCAAGGGCTGGTTCACCTGTTCCCCAACCAAATACATCACATCAATGGTCATTTATTTATTTTTTTTAGCGTCCTAATTTTAATTATTATCAGTTCTAATAAGAACTATGAATAGGGTGATCACTAGATAAAAATCGTGAATTGTGTCTACCCAATGGAAGACACAAGAATAAAGAATTACATACTAAAATTATTTAAGTATATTTATCACTAAAGTGTCAAATAAATCTATATTTTAATTCTAAGATATTAAGTTTATTTAGTCTGTTTAAGGTCTTACTATTGTCAAGAAGATTAAACACGTACACATTTGGATGCATTTCTAAACGATACATTTAGTTTTCATTAAATCGCACTATTTCTTCACGCACTGAAGACACATTTAAACTACGATGTAGGTCATCGTTTCGAACGTACCATGGTGAATCACTTATCGCACGCAGCACTTTAGACTGAAAACGCTGTAAAATCTCAATGTTACTCACACTTGCAGTATCTCACAATTGAATACCGTATGTCCATATAGGTTTCAAAATGCTTTTATACACTAATAACTTATTTTCGAGGGATAATTTAGAGTTACGATTAAGCAACCAAAAATATTTATTGAATTGAATATTTAATTGTTTTCTTTTGGCCCATATATGCTTTCGCCAAGTTAAACGTTTATCCAGATGCATACCCAGATATTTGACATCTTCGTTTTGTGGAAGTATCGCGTTATTTAAAGTTACTGGTGGGCAGATTCCCCTGCGTAATGTGAAGGTAACTTGGACCGATTTATTTGTATTAGCACGAATTCGCCACTTATGCAGCCATTGCTGAATTTGGTTTAAACTTAATTGAAGTTTTTCGGATGTACATTTGGATCCGAATCTGATACTAGGATTGCAGTATAATCTGCAAAAGTAGCAGTAATGTTTTCATCATTCACTGGCAGATCGAGTGTATAAATAAGATACAAAATTGGAGCTTAAACGCTTCCCTGAGGAACTCCGGCAAAAATAGGATATATATCAGATAGTTCATTTTGAAATCTTACTTGATAATATTTGTCAGTTAAATATGATTTTAAAATGAGATAATACGAATCTGGAATGTTCTTTTTCAATTTATATAATAATCCAGGGTACCATTCTTTGTCGAAAGCTTGACTGATGTCAAGAAACGCTGCCGTACAATATTTTTTCTCTTGAAAGCATCGTTAATGCCACTGACAACTCGGTGAACTTGTTTGATTGTTGAAAGTTTGGATCTAAAACCAAATTGATGATCAGGAACAAGATTGCATTCTTCCAAAATTGGTAAAAACCTCCTTAGAAATAATTTTTCGAAAATTTTAGATAATGATAGCTTCTTGGATAGCTTTTTATTTTAGTTTCTCCAACAGTCGTTTTAAATTTTGAGCAGCCCTGTTGAATGCATTTTTATCTCTAGCGTACCTTGTTTGCTGCCAATTTCTTCTCAATCTCCGCTTTTCTAGAATTAAATTCCATACAGCATCGGATTGAGTAATGTTAACTCTGCTCTTGTTACAAATTGTAGGCGTTGATTTAAATGCAGCTGATTGTAAAGTTTGTGTAAAATCTACTACCGCTATTTCAAGTTCCTCTTCTGTTTTTATAGGCTTTTGTAGAACTATATTTGTGTCAATGTAGTCTCTAAAATAATCCCAGACTGTATTTTATTGAAAAGACATGGAGGTATATCTTTTTCAATAAGTTGCGTATTTATGGTGAGTAGCACAGGGGAGTGATCTGAAGATAATTCATCGCAGGAAGTGATTTTTAAGTATCTACGTGACATATTTTTAGTTATGAATATATCTAATAGATCTGGAATTTTATTAGGATCCGAAGGCCAATATGTAGGTTCTCCAGTTGAAATATGGTCTAGACCTTGAGATTCTATAGCTTTATACAAGTTCCTGCCCTTGGGGTTTATGAGTCGTGAGCCCCAGTGGGTATGCTTGGCATTATAGTCTCCGCCAGAAATGAATCTATGGCCAAGAGTGTCCAAAAAATCTTGAAAATTTACCTGATTTATTGCATGTCTTGGGGGGCAGTAAACGCCAGAAAAAGTCAATGGACCAATCCAATCTTCTACCACTACACTTGTAGCTTGAAGATATCCGGTACAGTTGTTAACTGTTACATGATGTTTCAGGATATTTATTAAATATAAAAAAAACAAAAAACAAAAAACTGAGTGATAACCAAACAGTTGAACTTCATAAAAACAGGATTCGACGCGAATCAGTATCAAGTGCCAATGGGTACCAAGCGAAAAATTTCTCCAGGACCAGAAGACCCACAACAAAAAAACAAGTTTCATGTTCTAAGTGCTAACGTTGAAAGTGAAATAATTAATAAAAACATCAGTGATTGTAACCAAAGTGCAAATACAAGTGATATTAATACTAAAAAGTTAACTAAAAAAAAGTGCCTAAACCACCTCCAATAGTGCTAACCAATATCGACAACATCGAAAATTACAACCACAAAACATTCATTGAATACCTACAAATAAAAGTAAAACAAGGGTTCCACGGTTCCAACAAATACATCGGCACAACTCTAAAAATCTTCATATATAACCAAACCGAATACAAAAAAATTGTCGACGAATTTAAACAAAGCGGCATAAGTTTTTTCACCTTCTCAACCAATGAAAACAAACACCTATCATGCGTTCTTAATGGTCTTATCGAAACCAACATCGACGACGTACGAACAGACCTTGAATCACAAGGACTAATAGTCAATCAAGTCCACAAAATGAAAACCAAAAACAACAAAGCTCTCTTTAAAGTAGACTTCGACAACAAAGTCAACTACCAGCAGGTGCGTCGTGTATACGGCATCCTTAACACAAAAATATACTGGCAATAGTACAGGAAATGCAATGGTCCTACACAATGCTTTAAATGCCAAGCATTTGGCCACGCATCCAGAAATTGTTTTCTGGAGTCACGCTGTGTCAAATGTGGCAAGGAACATGAAACACGTGAATGCATAAAAACCAGGGACACAAGTGCCACATGCGCTAACTGCGAAGGTGATCACCCTGCAAACTACAAGTAATGCCCCGCATTTCTAAACTACACCCTCAAAATACAAGAACCTAAAGAAAAGCGTCTAGCTTCTTCAGCACACCCAAATTCGCCCCTACGCCGCTTCCAAAAAACAACATATGGGAACAACAACAACAAAAACAAAATCCAACACAACAAAGTCAGCAAAACCAACAACAAATCCCAAGCTTCAACAACATTCAAAGCAACTTTTCTTCACTGAATGAAGAAATCAATACGCTCAACTCATTATGCAACATTTAAATCACAATTAAAGCTCTAAAAAAAATGAATGCAGCTCTAAAACATGATAAATCACCTCTTGGACAGCTCGAAGCCTTCCAATTTACATGGCTGAATTTAAATGAAGATCTTAAACTTCAACGCACGCGATGTAACCACAAAAACACTTAGTATTCAATTATTACTAAAAGACGAAAACATCGATATAGCAATTATCACAGAAACATGGCTCAACTTAAAAAATAAATGGTACATCCCAGGATACAAGCTCCATCGCAAAGACAGACCTGAAACATCAAAAGGCGGAGCTACAAATTAGGAAGTTCATTCGAAAAATTTAAAATTTTTCATTGGAACCCCCCGAAAAAACACCCCCCAAAATTACGTTTTTCATTTCTATACATTCTGAAATGATGGCATTTTCACCAATCGACCCGAAATAAAGTCAAGTTAACACAATACTTCTCCAAAATTTCGTTTTTCTGTTCTATACATGCTAGAAAGATGGAATTTTCACTAACCGAACCAAAATAACGTCAAATTAACATAATATTTTGAAAAATTCCATTACCTACATCGCACTTACCCTCCCCCCCCCCCTTGAAAATAGGAAAAACATCCGTAAAATTGCCATTTCACTTCAATTCATGTAAGAGAGATTACCTACATCGCACTTACCCTCCCCCCCCCTTGAAAATAGGAAAAACATCCGTAAAATTGCCATTTCACTTCAATTCATGTAAGAGAGATGCGATTGTCTTCTTAAAGTCAAATTAACAGATTACTTTGAAAAATTACCTACATCGCAAACCTCCAAAAATTGGAAAAACACTCCTTAAACTGAAACTGCCTTTTTCAATTCAATTCATGTTTGAAAGATCAGGTTTTTTTCATTCGACGTGGAACGGGTTTAAAATAACAGGATTATTTTAAAAACGTAAATTTTTCCATCGTTACCCTTCGCAAATTGGATAAACAACCCTAAAACTGCCCCTTTTTTTGTATACATGCTAGAAAAAAGCAGTTTTTTGCATTCGACGCTAAATAGCAACAAATTGAGAAAGTAATTCAGGAAACCTAAAAACTTTCATCGCTTCCTCCCCAAAAAAAATGGGAAAAGAACCCCCTAAGCGACCTTTTTAACTTCGATTCATGGTAGAAAGATGGGATTTTCACCAATCGATCCGAAAAAAAGTCAAATTACCAAAAAACCCAGAAAATTTCATAACCTACATCGCAATCAGCACAAAGAGGAAAAACATCCCTAAAACTGCGCTTTTCACTTGTTTTCATGTTCGAAAGACCGGGTTTTTTTCTTCAACGTGGAACAGTATTAAATTAACAGGATTATTTTATAATAGTAAATTTCCTGTTACCCATCGCTACCATTCACAAATGGAAATAACACCCCTAAAACCACCCATTTTCTTTTATACATGCTAGAAAGATGGAGTTTCTTCCATTCGACGCTTAATAGCTAAAAATTAAGAAGGTAATTAGAAAAACTAAAAATTTTGCCTCTCCACTCCCTAAAAAAATGGGAAAACAACCCCCTAAACTACACTATTAACTTCTATTCATGGTAGAAAGATGGGATTTTTTGCATTTGGTGGAGAATTTCTTCAAACTAATGAGTTTATTCGATGAAATTTAATTTTTTCATCGCCACTCTTTTGAAAATGGATAAAAACGCTCCAAAAAAATCACCCATTTACGACTTTACATGCTAGAAAGATGCGTTTTTTTGCATTCAACGCAGAATAACTGAAAATTAATCGGTTAATTCGAAAAAATATCTATGCGCATATAGATACCTATCTATGTGCATTCCCCCCAAACTCCCCATCGTAAACCCACGTCCCCAAAAAAATACCCCCCCAGAAAACCCCTTAAAATTCCCCCCATAACAATTCCGCTTCCAAAAATATCCCCCCCCCCCATGAATTCTCTAATGGTATGTACTTTTTGGTAAGTATTTTTTTCAACTTTTTTTGGAATTCATGTAATGTTATTTTCTGTCCCTAGTGAGCAGAGCGAGTCAAATATTATAAAACCATAATGCAGTAAAAAGTAAAAAAATAATTGTATATTCTTGTGTCAAATTTTGTTCACCTTAGCAAAAATTTTTTAATGTATATGTATAATTATTGTTATTTTTGGAGGCGGTGTCCAAATTTTATGTGATGGATACATTTTATGTGGAACATTAAAATTTAAATAAATACAACATTTTTTCGAAATAAAAACGACAAAATTTTTTCAATTTCTCTATGTTGACACCTCCTCCAAAAAACATAAATGTAGCGTTTTGTGCGAAGCATTAAATTAATGAGGGGTAAATTGATTAAATGTAAGAAAAAATTTGGTTCTAAATTTATTTCGTTTTTCCCTTAGTATGTAAAAACGATTTTAATTTCGAGTGTCAACTTGGCACCCATTTTTTTTTCTCCTGAAAAAATAGACTTGGACGCTTAATTTTTTTTCTAATCGTTTGAGAATCTTAGAAGATTCTAAATTATAATTTACCAGATTGCTGTAATTTAATTCCACTTCTGTCAATGATAGACTTCAAGAATTGACTGTTCGTCTCTCATCATTACCTGACAACACAGTTAGCTTACTGCCAACAAGAAATATGTGTGCTCAAATTAATGAAACAATGTTAAACCGTATTGAACAGCCGGTCATAGAAGTAATTGCTATCGATGAGGTCGAATGTCGAAAGTCATTTTCTAAAAAAGTTCGTGAAATAGTAGATAAGTATGAAGATGATTCTATCTATGACAGAAGGTTTTGAGAAAAAAATTAATATAAAATAGGAGCTCTTGTAATGCTTCGAAGAAATGTCGATCTCAGTTTAGGAGTTGTTAATGGTTCAATTGGTAATGTGGAGCAAATCTTTCGAGATATTGACGACATATACAAAATTAAGAAAATTCGCATAAAATTTACATATGGTTTGGTACACGATTTGGTACCAGTTAAAAATAAATTTGAAGTTTTCTATCACGCGTTTGTGTATCGTGAGCAATTTCCACTTTGTCTTGCTTACGCTATCACTATTCACAAAAGTCAAGGTTTAAGTTTGGGTAGTGCACTTTTGGATATAGGCTCTTGTATATTTTCCTGTGGACAAGCATATGTCGCGCAATCTAGAGTTAAAAATCTTGCCGGAGTTCATCTTATTAATTTTGATCCAAGCCAAGTACTATCACAAAAAATGCAATAGTAGAATATCCCATTAAAAACATGTAGGAAAGGGACGAGTATGCGGGGTTTCAAGTTTTAAAATATATTACGAAATAAATTTCAGCCAAATTTTTTCTTACATTTAATCAATTTACCCCTCATAATTTTTTTAGTAAATAGTATACCGAGCTATTTACTTTGTAAATAGCTCGGTCCTTTCTTCCATATCATCACTTTTTAAGAAGCAACTATTATATGAAGTCTAGAGCTATTTACTATGTAAATAGCTCGGTCCTTACTCTCATATCATCACTTTTTAAGAAGGAACTATTACATTAAGGATTTTCCCGAAAACTCGGCCCTTTCTTATATTTATGTTTTTGGTCGGATAAAAATATAGTATTAAAATGCAAAATTGTCTCGTTCTTCTGATTTCATATTTTCCTATCCTATTCTGTCCTATATTTTGAGCTATCAGAATCTATACTCATTCTTAAATTAATTGATGATTTTTATCGATGCATCTAAAACATCGATGTTTCAATTCGATATATCGGAGAACATCGATGCAACCTTTCCGATTGTTGCATCGAAAAAAACACTGATGTATATTTTAAATGAACATCCCTACTCTCAATGTAGACCAAGATAGTGCAATATGACCTACTAGGTCAAAGGAAAATTTAAATTGGCAATACATAATAAATCATTGTTACAAAATTAACAATTAAGTACAATTCATACAAATCGGAATGAACTCAAAATTATTTAAATTAAAAATTCTATAAATTACTATCAGTAAATTATCTAAAACAAATTTCGATTTGTATGTAAGTCAATACACAAAAAACATTAAAATAAAAAACATTTTAAATAAATATAATAAATAAAAATACGTTCCGATTCACAAATCCAAATATGAAACGTAAGTCACAATAAATTTCTGTAATACGTTTGTAAAAAATAAGAATATATTATTATGTGTACCTAAAACATACAAAAACAAAATTTGAGCGCAGTAAGAATAAGATAAATCTTATTTAAAATTATTTATCTATGAAAAATAAAAATAAATTAGGTCAAGGCTACACGTATTAAGTTCAACAAATTTCGTTCAAACCATATGGGGCGGCATCCAAAAGTAGATTTTTTACGGCCTTCAAGAAACTACAATTGTTAGATTCAACTAAGTTTAGTATTCTTTTACTGCTTATTAGACCAAAGATTAAAATAATTGATGGCCATATTACGGGTACTAAGTTCATTGGCTTTAATTTTACAGTCAATGGTTGTGTGTATGTATTGACTTCTAGTTGCATACCTTGTGGGAGTATTTTTGTTTTCTATAAAATAATTCTTATTTTTTATAATAATCTTTGTTATTTCTAACAAATACACCGCATAGAAAGTAACTACTTTATGTGTTTTGAAATATTGCTTACACCTGTCTTTTTATACCCAGTATATTTGTAAATATACAAGGTATATTAGGTTTAGTCCCGACTTTGTAACGCTTGAAAATATTAATCCTTGACAAAAATGCTTCACAAAGGTATTCATAAAATGGCCTAATTCGGCCATTTTCACATGTCCGTCCGTCCGTCTGTGAAGCCGATAACTCAAGAACGAAAAGAGATAACGAGCTGAAAATTTTTGTGTGTGTTCATGAGCAAAAAAGTAAGGCCAAGTTCGTTAATGGGCAAAATCGGAACATGTTTCCCCCCACTAGAAAGGGGGGTCTTTGAAACCGTAGTAGATAGAAAAAAAATTTGTTAAAAAAAATCTTCTACTCTTTAAAATAAACAACTTCTGTTTCAAAACTTTTTTCATAAAGTCAACCGTTTTTTCAAAATTTTTGCTTAAAGTTGAAAATGAGTCGATCGAAGAAGGGCACATGTACAAACATAACATACATCAAATAGTATTGTTATACCCAGCATATTTGTAAATATACAAGGTATATTAAGTTTAGTCCCGACTTTGTAACGCTTGAAAATATTAATCCTTGACAAAAATGCTTCACAAACGGACAGACGTCTGTCCGTCTGTGAAGCCGATAACTCAAAAACGAAAAGAGATAACGAGCTGAAAATTTTTGTGTGTTCTAGACCAAAAAAGTAAGGTCAAGTTCGATAATGGGCAAAATCGGAACGTGTTAAAAAATTATATCTTTGAAACCGTAGAATATAGAAAAAAAAAATTTGTAAATATACAAGGTATATTAAGTTTAGTCCCGACTTTGTAACGCTTGAAAATATTAATCCTTGACAAAAATTCTTCACAAATGTATTTATAAAATTTCCTAACTCGGCCATTTTGGCATGTCCGTCAGTCCGTCTGTCCGTCTGTGAACCCGATAACTTAAGAACGAAAAGAGATAACGAGCTGATATTTTTTTTGTGTGTTCTAGAGCAAAAAAGTAAGGCTAAGTTTGTTAATGGTCAAAATCGGAACATGTTTCCCCCCACTAGGAGGGGGGAAATATCCGCCTTTGAAACCGTAAGAGATAGAAAAAAAAATTTGTTCACAAGAAATCTTCTTCATTATAAAATAGTCATCTTTTGCTTGAATAATTTTTCCTTAAACTCAATAGTTTTCTCATAATTTGTGCACAAAGAGCAAATAAGTGGGGGGAATTACACATCTTTGAAACCGTAACAGATAGAAAAAAAATTTGTTGAAAAAAATCATATTCTCTTTAAAATAAACAACTTTTGTTTGAAACACTTTTTCATAAACTCAATAGTTTTCTCAAAATTTGTCCTCAAAGTTGAAAAAAATAAGAAATACAATTGATAGGCGAATGAAGGCATGGTCTCCATGGACCCGTAGGTATACATAACAACCGTACATACTATTTTTGTACCCAGTATATTTGTAAATATACAAGGTATATTAAGTTTAGTCGCGACTTTGTAATGCTTGAAAATATTAATCCTTGACAAAAATGCTTTACAAAGATATTCATAAAATGGCCTTATTCGGCCATTTTCACATGCCCGTCCGTCAATCTGTCTGTCTGTGAAGTCGATAACTCAAAAACGAAAAGAGATAACGAGCTGAAAATTTGTGTATGTGTACTAGACCAAAAAATTAAGGTCAAATTCGTTAATGGGCAAAATCGGAAAGTGTTTCCCCCACGCCAGGGGGGAAAAAATATATCTTTGAAATCGTAAGAGGTAGAAAAAAATTTTATTGACAAAAAAATTTTCTTCTTTTTAAAATAAACAACTTTTGTTTGCAAAATTTTTTTATAAACTCAATAGTTTTCTCAAAATTTGTCCTCACATGTACAAACGTAACATACATCAAATAGTATTGTTTTTATGTTTATTTCAGTTTTGTAAACCAGGTGTATATATGAGTTCAAGGTGTAAGTGATTTTCCTTTTCAAAGAAATAGTTGGTCTCGTACAGATCTCAAAATTTTGCAAAAAGTTTATTCAAAGGTCCATCGATCCTACCAAAAATTATATATAATGTATATATTTATATTTACATATATATATATATAAATATGTATATGTATATATATATATATATATATATATATATATATATATATATATATATTTATACATATATACATATATATATACATATATATATATATATATATATATATATATATATATATATATATATATATATATATATATATAAATGTATAAATATATTTATATATATATATATATATATATATTTATATATACGTATTTAGATATATATATATATTTGTATTCTAACGCAGCATCGGCTATTTCTTGGCGTTGACCTTACACTTCCTATTGACTAACACTTCTCATTGACGCTTCGCTTTGAATACGGTACGCTATAGCTTACGTTTCGCGTTGGTAAACGCAAAGCCTTGACCTAACACTTCTTACTGATTAACGGTTCTCATTGACCAACGCTTCGCGTTCGCTGACTTACGGCTTGCTTTAGCTTACGGTTCGCATTGGTTAACGCTGTGAATTGTTTAACGGTTCGCATGAAATCACGCTTCGCTTTGAATAACTAACGCTTCGCATTAAACAACGCTTCGCGTTGGCTGACTTACGGTTCGCTTTAGCTTTTAGTTTCGCGTTAGTAAACGTATTGCGTTTACCAAAGCTTCACGTTGACCTTACACTTCCTATTGACTAACGCTTCTCATTGACCAGCTTCGCGTTGCCTGACGCTTCGCTGACTTACGTTTCATTAAAGCTAACATTTCGCGTTGGTTAAGGATTCACGTGAAATCACGCTACGCGAATCAACAAAGCGAATCCCGGACGATTCACTTTGAATAACTAACGCTTCTCATTGACCAACGCTTCGCATTTCTGACTTACGGTTCGCTTTAGCTTACGTTTCGCGTTGGTTAACACTTTGTGTTGGTCAATTATACGCTTGGCATAACGGTTCGCTCTGCATAACTACCGCTTCTATTTGACCAACGCTTCGCGTTGCCTGACTTATGGTTCGCTGCAGTGTACGTTTCGCCTTGGTAAACGCTTTGCTAACGCTCCGCGTTCACTAACGCTTCGCGTTGACCTAACGCTTCCTATTGACTTACCCTTCTCATTAAGCTACGCTTCGTGTTGGGTGGTTTATGGTTCGCTTTAGCTTACATTTCGTTTTGCGTTTAAAAACGCTTTGCGTTGATTAACTAACGCTTCGCACTGATTAACTATCGTTTCGCGTTGATTAACTAACGCTTCGCTTTCATTAACTAACGCTTCGCGTTGATTAACTAACGCTTCGCGTTCATTAACTAACGTTTCGCGTTGATTTACTAACGCTTCGCGTTGAATAACTAACGATTTGCGTTGATTAACTAACGCTTCGCGTTGATAAACTAACGCTTCGCGTTGATTAACTAACGCTTCGCGTTGATAAACTAACGCTTCGCGTTGACTAACTAACGCTTCGCGTTGATTAACGCTTCGCGTTGATAAACTAACGCTTCGCGTTGATTAACTAACGCTTCGCATTGATTAACCAACGCTTCGCGTTGATTAACTAACGATTCGCGATGATTACCTAACGCTTCGCGTTGATAAACTAGCGCTTCGCGTTGATTAACTAGCGCTTTGCGTTAATAAACTAACGCTTTGCGTTGACTAACTAACGCTTCACGTTGATTAACTAACGCTTGGCGTTGATTATCTAACGCTTCGCGTTGATTAACTAACGCTTCGCGTTGATTATCTAACGCTTCGCGTCGATTAACTAACGCATCGCGTTGATTAACTAACGCTTCGCGTTGATTAACTAACGCTTCGCGTTAATTAACTAACGCTTTGCGTTGATTAACTAACGCTTCGCGTTGATTAACTAACGCATCGCGTTGATAAACAAACGCTTCGCGTTGATTAACCGACGCTTCGCGTTGATTAACTGACGCTTCGTGTTGATTAACTAACGCTTCGCGTTAATTAACTAACGCTTCGCGTTGATTACCTAGCGTTTCGCGTTGATTAACTTACGCTTCGCGATGATAAGCTAACGCTTCGCGTTGATTAACTACCGCTTCGCGTTGATAAACTAACGCTTCGCGTTGACTAACTAACGCTTCGCGTTGATTAACAAACGCTTCGCGTTGATTAACTAACGCTTCGTGTTGATTAACTAACGCTTCGCGTTAATTAACTAACGCTTCGCGTTGATTAACTAACGCTTCGCGTTAACTAACTAACGCTTTTGATTACCTAACGCTTCGCGTTGATTAACTAACGCTTCGCGTTTATTGTCTAACGCTTCGCGTTGATTAAATAACGCATCGCGTTAATTAACTAACGCTTCGCGTTGATTAATTAACGCTTCGCGTTGATAAACTAACGCTTCGCATTGAATAACTAACGCTTCGCGTTGATTAACTAACGCTTCGCGTTGATTATCTAACGCTTCGCGTTGATTTACTAACGATTCGCGTTGATTAACTAACGCTTCGCGTTGATTAACTAACGCTTTGAGTTGATTAACAAACGCATCGCGTTGATTAACTAACGCTTCGCGTTGACCTTACGCTTCCTATTGACTAACGCTTCTCATTGACCAACGCTTGGATGACTTACGGTTTACTTAAGCTTACGTTTCGCGTTGGATAACGCTTAGCGTTTGTTAACGATTCGCGAATCACCAAAGCGAATCACCGACGCTTTGCTTTGAGTAACTAACGCTTCTCATTAACTAACGCTTCGCGTTGGCTTACTTATGGTTCCATTTAGCTTACGTTTCGCGTTGGTAAGCGCATTGCGTTGGTAAACGCACACTTCCTATTGACGAACGCTTCTCATTGGCCAACGCTTCGCGTTGGCCGATTTATGTTTCACTTTAGCTTACGTTTCTCGTTGGTTAACGGTTCACGTGAAATCACGCTTCGCGAATCTCTGACGCTCCGCTTTGGATAACTAACGCTTCTCATTGACCAACGCTTCGCGTTGGCTGAATAACGGTTCGATTAAGTTTACGTTTCTTGTTTACCAACGTTTCGTGTTGACCTAACACTTCCTATTGACTTACGCCTCTCATTGACCAATGCTTCGCGTTGGCTGACTAACGGTTCGCTTTAGCTTACGTTTCGCGTTTGTTAACGCTTTGTGTTGACCAACGCTTTACGTTTACCAACGCTTTCCGTTAATTTTCTAAATCATCGCGTTGACTAACTTTTCGCGTCACCTAACGGCTCGCGTTGAACAACGCTTTGCGTTTACAGTCGGTCGCGTTGTTTAACTCAATTATATAACTCAATATTTAAATATGTAAAAATCGCAAGAACATTAATATCAATTTTTTTTTAATGCATGAACATTTTTACTGTTTCAATATTAATTATTAACACAAAACAAACATTTACAAATCTAGAGCACGATAGTGCGCAAGGCCGAGTTTAAGGGGCATTTGGACTTCTCACTTACAGTGCTATTACTACAGGAAATATCATAGATAATGTGACCCCGAAATATCTTCTGAACGAAACCAGCAACAGTGCTGATTTTTGGATAATTCATATTTTATAAACATTGAATAGGCAGAAATATTAACAATACAAAGTATATACAACTCAGTATATACTGGGTATTCAAACAATTAACTCAGTTAGTTGTTACATTACTTGTTTAAATTAAAAATTATCCAAATAGCCTTTTTCTGAGCAATGAATATTTTTGGCATAGCTATCAGAGCCGAAAACTATAATACCATAACAGAAACAAAATTGGTGTAGTAAATTAGCAACATAGTTTTAATATCTACCTTATTCCTAAAACAACGTATCTGATAGCAGGTACAATTTACATCCATAAAGTTAGCCACCCGACTTTATTTTCCAGATCTTTTTTTGTGCAAATCGTTTTGAGAATCGAATGAGAGGGCTTGAGAGAAACGAAAAAACGTTTGAGAGTTATTATTTTTTACGTAAAAACGATTCTAATTTCGAATGTTAACTTGCTCCCCCCCCTTGTTTTTTTATTTCCTTAAATAATAGACTTGCACGCTTAATTTTTTTTCTAATCGTTTGAGAATCGTTAAAGAGGGTTCGAAAGAAAACAAAAAAGTTTGATAGTTATTATTTTTTACGTAAAAACGATTAATTTCGAGTGTCAACTTAGCACCCATTTTTTTTTATCTCCTAAAAAAATAGACATGGACGCTTAATTTTTTTTCTAAACGTTTGAGAATCGTTAGCATTTCTGAAAACTTCAATTCAAATGGGGGCCAAGTTGACACTCGAAATTAAAATCATTTTTACGTAAAAAAATTATAACTCTCAAACGTTTTGTCTTTTCTCTCAAACCCTCTTTAACGATTCTCAAACGATTAGAAAAAAAATTAAGCGTCCAAGTCTATTTTATCAGGAGAAAAAAAATGGGGGCCAAGTTGACACTCGAAATTAAAATCGTTTTTACGTAAAAAATAATAACTCTCAAACGTTTTTTCTTTTCTCTCAAACCCTCTCTAACGATTTGAAGTAGAATTTAATTTACGATTTAGGTGTAGAAGGAATTTGTATGCATACTAGGAATTGGCATGTTGTGCGGTTGCAGTTGACTTTGATATGAACTATGTCGATATTCATATGGAGTTCGTGGAGGAAAACTGCAGAAAACCTTCACAAACAAAGTCGGTTACTTCGTCAAATAACAGCCATATTAATTTTAATTAACAAACTGCCACTGCCGGGATTTGAACCCATAACCGCGCAGTTCTAAGCAGAGCGTGCTAAACCGCTTGTTCATTTGGACTGGTTTAATAATTATTAATAACTAATAATTCAAAATAATTTAAATGTAATTTATTTATTGTCTTAACACTAACAGTTTGACGCTTTTAAACAGATTAAGTTAATTCTCACTGAAATGTTTATGAACCTATCTGTAAATCATGTGAAGAATTAAATTACGTTCCATTTATCGCACTTTCTCACACACAGCATGCTTTGCTGTGTGTACATAGTGTGTCACACACTGATTGGCTGTGTGTTTAAATGGAAAGCATCATATATTATGATACTGCCATTTCCTCTTATTCATAATATTGATACCTAAAAATTTAATACTGTCAGAATAAAAATATCATCCGTAATGTCAATATTTATATTTGGCTTGCATTTCAAAATCTGTGTTTTGGTTTTGGTGTTCAACCAATCGTACAATCGACAATCGTACCTGCATTGTAGATAATTCACAATCATCGTAGATATTTCACAATCAAATTGTTCGTAGGATGGATTGTACAACTAAATTATTGAAATAGTTTCACAATGCTAAATTTTCATGTGCCAGGACAAAAAGTGAGGCTGTTATTAAATCAGTATTTATAAACTGTGCCAAAATACTTGCAAAAGACTTGAAAAATGGTGCATTGTAGCGGTTTTATCCGATGCATTAAATCATAATAAATGAAAACAATTTGAAATCTATTGTTGTTGCACTAACAGCTGATAATACAAACATACATTTTAGTGGGCAAAGACGCAAAGGAGTGAATATGTCTATGTAAAATTACAAGATTTATTCCAAAAAAAATACCAGGAATAGGTTTTAACGCACAGATTTTGTCAAATGCAATCAACACAGCGTCATGCGCTGTGCCAACTGATGTAGAAGTAATAATAACGACACGACAATTTATTTGTATTTTAGTCGTTTTACTGTTCGTGGCTACATTAAAATCATTTTGTGAACGAACAAGACGCAAATGTTGAATATTTGAGCCTCTCCGTTCATATTTTTTAAGTTTAGATAAATATCCAAAAATTCTGGAAACTTTTTTCAATTATGAATTATTGGAGATATTAATGTATTTTGTATATAATCAGGCATCTATTTTCCACAAAGAGATTCAAAAGATTGAAGGTGAGCATATTTCAGCTACAGAACAGAATGATATATTGACAAAAAATATGCATTCAATGGAAAAATACTCGTTCAATTAAATAATTAAAAGGGATGTAATGTAAGCATAATTGGTATCTTTTTGTTTTATTAATTTACGTGGTACTTTTCGTATTACTTAATTTTTTTGTCGTTTTCATTGTAAAAAAATTGGTCACCTTAAAATAATGATTTTGGGAACGAAAAACATTGCTGCTTCAATGAGGAATATTTAGAACTTCGGAAAACAACCATCAATAGACATAATTTATAAAGGAAAATCAGTTTGGTTTGGTAACAAAAATTTGTTTCTTGGATTTACTGGAAAAAACAACCAGTTTAAATAGTGACAACACCGTTCAAAAAACGTAATAACATTTCAACAATCGAGAAATGAAAATTATTGTATTCCGTTTATAGTTCAAAAAGATTGCCAAGCAAAAACAGAATATTCCACCAGCACGGATTTTCAAAACTTACAATTGAAATATAAATACCCTTGATATCAATCAAAACATTTCGAATTTACATCATAAATGGCGACGAGCTCTTTTTTAACGCACATGTTAGACTTAACGATGGCCAATGCTTGGAAAATATTGTTCATGGTATTTGCAAAAAGACACTATTTGCCTTTAGAGTTTGATCCGTGATATTTCAGACTTAAGTATGACTTATTCATAAAAGTTCCAAGAAATATAACTTCGCTGTGTAATTTGTCCATTCTAAAATTATTTGGTGTTGTTGATGTGCAAAATTACACTTTTCATTGAAAACAACTGTTCCGAAAGGTTCCATACGAAGTCATCTCCGTTCCATACGTTTCATGTAAATAAGTCGATTCGTAATTAAATGCAACACTTTTTCAAAGAAATTTAAATTTTTTCTAATAATATTTTTTCATCAAGCTTTTAGTTAATTATTAAAATACGTTCACATTCAATCGTAATAATCATGGTTTTGTTTTTTATTTTAACTAACATATATTATATATATATATATATATATATATAGTATATGATAATAACAAGTATTATCAATGTTATTTTTTAAACGTCCCCGTACTTTCTATCTCGATAATTAAAATCAATTTTACACTTTTAATAAAATAAATATTTTAATATTGGCTTCGTTTCCATCTTGTTCAATATAGTCAGTCTTATTCAAATAATTTTTATAAATTTGGTATACAATAATAAAGCTCACAATATATTCAAAACCATGTTAATGATTTATTTAATGTCGTCGTTTAATGCAAAAATATTTTTCAATAGGTACTCAACAAATAACGAAAACAACAAAGAACATGTGGTAACTTACAATACAAGAGTTCATAGTATCCTCTGTAATATATTGTAGTATATTTACTTTTAAATATTTAAGTTTTGACAATTTCACAATCACATGAACGTAATTACGTAAATAAACTTCTTATTAATCAACAATTTTTATTTATTTAATAAGTTTCTCTGCCATGTTTAAGAATTTAAATAATATATTTCATTCATTTAAAACATTTGCTGTTCATATTATTTCACATTTTCGTCGTATTTCTCATACTTCTTCACAGTTTCAATGTGTTTTTTTAAATATTCAATATTAATTAAATTATATGAATTTGCAATTCATCTAAATATATAATTAACATGATCATCCACTTTGCATGAAGAATAGATATATTAGGAGATTGAACGACATAGGCAATTCGCTGTTTTTGTGTCCTCAAAAACGTGTAGAGATCATAGTTATTATTTTCGCCACTAGCGGCAGTGCGAATCTTCCCGTACGGAATTATTATTATTATTACAAATTAAAATCAACGGTTATCACATCTTACAAATAAAAATAGTAAGTATAAAAATTGTTTAATTTTATAAATGTGAAAAAATGGGACGATGTTGTACAGGGAAAGCATAGATATACTGTTATATATCTATGAGTGGAAGGTTGTTTAAGGTTAGGAATGCGTGTCTGCATTTACGAAAGGAATATGGTCTGTAATTACCGGTTGTCATCTTCTTTCTTTATCTAATATATGTTAGTATTGTAAACATATATTTGTAATTATTAATTGCAATTATCACTATGATTCTTCATCTTTTAATTTATTGCAGATTATTAAGAATTCTCTATTATTAATATTTATTTAATTATTACTTGATAATCGAAAACAATTTTTTATTATCTATAAAACTAAGACTTCTTATTAACTGAATGAAAGTGATTTCTTGGCGCCTACATTTAAACATTTAAATTCCGTACGGCACTGAGACCAGTGACCCCTACTGATAAAAGATAGTTACACCAATTCTTGACCGTTTTTTTAACATTACGTTCGCTCTCCTAATATATCTATGCTTCATGCACTTTGTTATGAATAAGTAACTAACATGGCTGTCAAGTCAGCTGACTGTCATTGACCTCTATATATAGAGGGTATGTTCCAAATTTGCTCCGAGTGCAGAATTCATAACAGCACGCTGCAGCAGTACTGTGCAAAAAACGACAACATGAATTTTGACGTATTTCCTGCTGTGACTGCTGCCGCTGAAAAGGTGAAGCAGTTAAAGCAATGAACATGGCGGCGTGCTGTAAAGCGGCATGCTGTGAACCGCGTTCCAATTTTCACGGCTGCAGTAGCAGTGGCAGTGCGCTTGCAATTTTGGAACGCTGTTCGCAGCGTGCTTCATGGCGTTAACACTCACAGCAAATTTTGGAAAATACCCAGAGATCAGTGCTATTACGCGCACTTGTTGAAAATTTGTTTTACCACTGACCCCATGGTCATGAAGAATAGATAGCAGATAACATGAGACCAAACGTCGAGCGGCATAGACAATTCGTCTGATTTTGCGTCCTCAAAAAACTTTAATGATCATGGTTACTATTTTCGCCACTAGTGGCAGTGCGACTCTAACGTACTGAGTTATGCTTATGATTATTAGTTTTATTCAATAATAAAATTATTTGTTGATAAATATACTGTTGCTTAACCTATTGTAATAATAATCTTTAATCTTTTAAATCTAAATTTTGTATAATTAAGAATGCGTCCATAAATTAGGAGCATGCGTCTACGGCCGACTTTTAAGGGAACTAATAATAATAATAATAATAAAAATCTTTATTCTCTTAAATATACATTTTGTATGACAGATAAGAGAACATAAGAGAACTATTCCGGTATTTACCTTAACGACATATTGGGGAACCGTAGAAAACCATGTCAGAATAGCCGGTATAAAAAAAATACCTTTCTAATGTAGGCCAAGATAGTTCAATATGACCTACTATGACAAAGGAAAATTTAAATTGACCATACATAATTGATAATCGTCATAAAACCAACAATTAATTGCAATACATACAAATCGGAATGAAGTCAAAATTATAAAAATTAAAAATTCTATAAATTACTATTAGTCTAAAACAAATTTCGATTTGTATGAAAGTCAATCACTGACCTCCACTATTTCATATTTGGACTAATTATCCCATGTTATAAAAATGACCCCATTTTTGGTATACTAGAGCCATCTATTTGTACAGCAGAAATAAAGGAAGTATGAATATATTTAAATAATGAGAAAACGTATTTTAATGATTAACTAAAAGCTTGATGAAAAAATATTTTAAGAAAAAATTTAAATTTCTTTGAAAAAGTGTTGCAGGGATTCGCTGTATATACATCATAGCATACAGACCGTTGATTGTTGTACGCCTATTATTAAAAACAAATTTTATATTAAATAGTAAACAAAACAAAAAACAGAAAAAGTTATAAAATATAAACTGTGTATACCTGTATATATCTTAATACCTATCTCAAGCAAGTTGTTGTTGCTGAACTATTTAAAATTTTTTTTGTTAATTGCATATTTTATTTATATATATATTTATTCCTTCATTTTTAATTTAATTATTCAAATTTTTTTTTTAATTTACAAGAAAAAGTACATTTTCTGAGTGTCGTGTCTAGCTCACGTGTTCTCCCGGGTCCAGATCTTCCTTCGATAGATCTGGACCCTCCTATTCCAGACAACCTACCCCCAAACCATGATTACGATGACCTCATACCTGCTACAAAAACCTCAATTGCACCATCAACCGAACGCACTGAAATAAACTTAAATAATATCCCCACAAAAATTTTAAATAATATCCCCACAACAGTTTTAAATAATATTCCCAAACCAAATTTAAATAGTATTCCTAAAAAACCTAACTATGTCCAATATACTTACCCTGCCACTTCACCAGGCCCGTACAAAGTTTTCATTGAACCCCTCTCCGACTCCAGTAAAAGATTATATCCCTTACCCTTCGGTAATTTATTAGTAAAAAACAAAATTCCTGATATTCTAAAAATTGATTCCCTTGGTAGAAGCCGTCTCTGTACAATCTTTAAATGTTCCGTATCTGCTAATTCTTTTATATCCCAAATAACTTAAAAGCGTTTATTCCAACTCTTTGTGTCACTAGAACTGGAGTTATCCGGAATATCGATCTTGATATTGACGACGATATCCTCCTATCCAACATAAAATCCCGGTCCAAAGTAATAAAAGTACATCGTATTTCCAAACGCCCCATAAATCCAGAATCGAATGCAGTTGAATACAAAAAAACCACAACTATAATTGTAACTTTCGAAGGCAATATACTATCGAAAGAAATTTCGATCTTCTATTGCCACAGAGCCGTAGAAATTTATACATACCCGGTTACACAATGTTTCAACTGTCTTCGGTTCGGCCACACCACTATCCATTGTATGAGTTCCCCCGGATGTGGTCACAGTACTGAGTTGCATCCCACAAATTCCTGCAATAATCCAGACATTTCCAAATGTGTGCACTGCGATGGAGCACATTCCTCCCGATCCCGCAAATGCCCCGAATACACCCGTCAGACAGCCATCAAAAGGCTCATGGCAACAGAAAGCCTCACGTTACATGAAGCCGCCAATCTCCACCCCTCTCACGCTAAAAAATCATTCACTCCCTTAGTAATCCCGAGATCTTTTCCCACGATTACCAGAACAAACATGACCATGTCACAGCCTATCCCTACCATGAACCGTAATTATTCCCAGGCAGTAAAAGTTGCGGCCAAAAAGCGAAAACCAACAATCCCTTCCCCCCCCCCTGATTCTCTTATTTATTTCCATGAACATCAATCCCTTCTTAATAGTTCCAATGGACGCCTTCCATCTACATTCACCTCTCCTATTTTCAATAGTAGTTTAACCCCCTTAAATAAAATCCCACAACCTAATATTGAACCATTAGAATCACCATTCCTTAAATCACAAGCCCTTCAATTTGTAATAACGGACCCAACTACACAACAACAAGTGACCCAACCTTCCAAAATAATTTTCAAAAATGGCGGAATTCCGTCATCTACGAATCCTTCAATGGAACATCCGAAGTCTTCCAACCAATAAACCCAACCTACTCCACCTACTGACTACACAATCTATCCATGTAGTCCTCCTATCAGAAACTTGGCTTCGAGCCGATGCATTTGTTCGTATCAGGGGATATCATGTATATCGCTCTGATAGGGCAGATGGATATGGAGGTGCTGCAATCCTTGTGCATGTATCTATTCCTCACCAACAGATAGCTTTACAATCCCCATCCCCAAATATCTAGGTTATTGGAATACGCATTGATGACGTTGATTATATCTCAATCTACAACCCTCCTAACAATCCTATTCCTGAAAACCAATTAACCAATCTCCTCTCTAACGCTTTTCCTTTCGTTCTCCTTGCAGGAGATTTCAATTTTCACCACCCCATCTGGGGTAATCACTATAGTGATGCAGGTGGTAATATCCTATATGATAACCTAACAAACTCCCACCTAGTTATGTTAAATGACGGATCTCCTACTATGTGCTGCCCTCCCCCTAGAAAATGTACGGCTGTTGACATCAGCATTTGCTCTCCCGAACTTAGCACCATCTCCCAATGGATTCCCTTAGATTGCACCTACGGCAGTGATCATTGGCCAATATTAATATCATTCGGCAAAAATAATTATGATCCAAAACAACCATTTCAATCGCGATGATCCATTAACAAAGCCGACTGGGGTTTTTATGCTCAAAGTTTCCAGGCGCAATTCATGGAAAATTCTACTCCTTCTGATCCAATTGCATCATTCAAATCTTTTGTAGATGCAATAGACTCCGCCTCACATAAAGCCATTCCAAGAACCAAACCACCCCCTGTATCTCATACTCCCACTCCTTGGTGGGATGAAGAATGTAAAGAACTTATACGCGAGCGAAAGTCTAGCACACGAAAATTAAAACGTGATTTTACGATGGACAACTATCTAGAATATCGACGTACATGTGCAAAAGTAAGGAGAGTATTCAATCTAAAAAGGAGACTCTCATGGAGATAATTTTGTGAGAGTTTTTCAAAATCGACTCCCATTTCTGAAATATGGAATAATATTAAAGTGTTTTGCAAAGGGTCTGTACCTTACGCTCATCGTTCTTCAAATGATGATTGGAAGGTAGAATTTATGGACAATTTAGCCCCCCAAACTGTAGCTCCCGATTCTTTGTTTTTCCTCCCTGTCCAGTCTGAAAATATTCTAGACGATCCTCTTTCTATCCAAGAATTTAATTCCACTATCTCCCGAATTAAAGACTCATCGCCAGGTTCAGATGGCATATACTACAGTATGATAAAAAACCTTAATAGCGAATCGCATATTCTGATTCTGAATATTCTTAACGATTTGTTTCTGAAAAATGTAGTGCCGGAAAATTGAAGAAATTCTTTAATTTTACCTATCCTAAAACCTAATAAAAACCCCAACCTTGCTTCATCCTATCGCCCCATTGCTATGAGTTCCTGTCTTTCAAAAATCATGGAACATTTAATCAAAATCAGATTAGAATGGTGGTGTGAATATCACTCCATTCTACCTGATTTTCAGTTTGGTTTTAGAAGAGCGATGAGCACGACCGACAATCTTTCCTTGTTTTTCACCGATATTCTCGATTGCTTCACGAACAACAATTATTTGATAGCTGTGTTCATCGATATCAAAAGTGCCTTCGACAATGTTAACATAGAGTTACTTTTTGATAAACTGAACCAACTGAATTCATCACCTAGACTGGCTCGATACATTCAAAACCTCTTTCACCACCGATACATCACCATCCCGAAATCCGTCGAACAGCCTCTCTGGGCCTGCCTCAGGGAGCAGTACTCAGTCCAATCCTTTTTAATATCTATACAACTGATATTAAAGATCTACTCCTTCAACACAACATCAAAATCCTGCAATTTGCTGATGATATAGTTATAATCCAATAATTCCATAGATTTAGCTAGAAACAACATCACAAATGGTTTAGTTCGGTTAAAAGATAGTTTAGTGGAACTTAACCTAGATATTTCAATAACAAAAACTTCCGCAATTCTATTTTCCCAACATAAGGATGTTCCACAACCCGTCCCATTCCCAGATTCGGCTATCTATTTTCACAATTCCGTAAAATTCCTTGGCGTGATTCTTGATCGAAAACTCTCCTGGCGCCAGTATATCAACTCTCTGGCTAACCGTGTTCAAAGCGGACTAAACGCTATGAAAGCCATAAGGTCTACATGGTGGGGTGCAGATCTTTCCACCTTGCTAGCATTCTATAATGCATTCATCTAGGGAGTTTTCGATTATGGCAGCTTCCTCCTTTCTCCTGTGTCACAATCCAATTCATCTTTCCTTGACCGAATCCAATTCCAAGCCCTTCGACTTTGCTTAGACCAAATGCGTTCCTGCCCTACAAACACCCTTCTAGTTGAAGCAGGTATACCTCCACTACAACTCAGGAGAATTTACATGGCCAAAAAATTCATCCTTATAAAACTCTCCTTTTCCCAACATCCGCTAATCCCGCTTTTAGGTCATCTGAATCAAAAGGTCCACAACTCCAGATACTGGAGCAAACCAATTCCTTCCCTAATAATAGCTTACCGTTCCTTCTTCGAAATACCCATCCATCGTAGTCCGTCGCTCCTTTATTTCACACTCCATTGTTCGGCCGAATTTATATCGAGTTTCGTCCGTTTCGATTGTGGTTTGGGCAAGGAAGGTGCGAACAATCCTTTGATATCGAATCATATATTCCAAAACTTCCTGACATTAAATTTCCCACATTCCCATTATATTTTCACCGACGCATCCAAGACCGACACTCAAAGTGTGGGAGCAGCCTTCTACCATAGCAATGCACTCCTCTCTCGTTCTTTTATTCTTGATAGTAATTTTTCAATTTTTTCTGCGGAGTGCATTGCCGTGTTAGAAGGTCTAAAGTATATTTTAAATTCACAAATAAATAGTTCAGTAATAATAACTGACTCAAAGAGCTTCCTGTCGACCTTATCCAATCCCATATCCAATCCTAATAGTTTCTATATCATATCCTTTGTAAAGTTTGAGCTCTTTGACATCACTAATAACAACTTACGCGTTGCCTTCGTTTGGTGCCCTTCGCACATTGGCATACGAGGCAACGAGTTTGTTGATGTTTTAGCAAGGCGAGGGGCACTCAATGGAGAAAATACAACATATAAACCACCATTCAGCGACCTATATGCAAAATGGCGACTCCAGTTGTTAAAAGAGTGGCAGGCAGATTGGGCCCACACAAGTACCACTGAAGGAACCGCAATAGCTGACGACATGAATCTGGATCGCCCGACAATAGTCACCATTGACACACTACGCTCAAGACACAACAGTCTGCCAAGGCACCTACATAAAATACATGTAAATAATACCAACTGTAATACTTGTGGTCACGACTACTGTGACGAAACTTCTCCTGGGCATGGTAGGACCTTGTAGTTGGTGGAGAGGCTTAAGTGCATTGATGAAGGGCTATGCTATGCCGTCGGTAACTATGTTACTGGCAGGAATACCCACGCCGGACAGGATAGCCTCGAGAAGCACGACCAAGAAACCATGCAAAGAACCCAAGCTACGGTGCGAGGCATTGTGCCAAGAGATCTAGCCGAAGGCTAGGGCAGCAGGGTTAAATGCTGTCATAAACAATCCCCTTGGAGCAACTGGCGAACTCCACTGTATCAATGCCCTCCCCATCAAGTGGCCTGTGGGGTAGTACATGGCCCGATTTTTATCGTGGGAACAAAATGGATAAAAACAATAAAGAAAATAATAAGTCTGGGGTTCAAATCCCCTCAAAAAGTGAATCAACCGAGGCTGTACAAGCAAATCTCGCCGAGACACAAAAAACTGCAGGTGCATCCAGCCCAGCAGAAAATATGGACGATAAAGTCCAGAATCCTTTCCTGAAGGTGGAAATGAAAAATCTCTCGGGTGCAGCCCAGAGAAAAGCATTTGAAAAGAAAGCAAGAGCTGAGGAGAAACCGATTCCTCCGATAAAGAGGAAAAACCGGACAAAAAAACCCACAGCTCTGGTTTTGTCAGAAACAGTGATACCTGTAGGGTCTGACTCAGGGAATCAACCCTCGAAAAACCCACAGGAAAAGAGACTGAGATCTGAAGATGGGCCTCCTAGCCCGAAACAGATCTCGAAAAAACGAAGAAAGGGGGAACAGGCAAGTGCTATTAATACCTTTGCTGAAACCGCCGCAACAACAAAGATATGCATTGCATTGCGGGGGTATCCTGAGGTCAAAATGACTCAGGAACAATCCGAAGAGGTTCAACTCTCGATGCTACAAACCCTTATTAGCCAAGAGCTCGTTGAGGGCCCACAATATCGGGGTTGCCACCTGGACAGGGAGGCCCTCGTTGTGCGGTGCATAGGATCAACAGCTATAAACTGGCTCATGGAGAACGTCCCGAATATCAGACCATGGGACGGAGCGGAACTTGTGGTCGGGGATGCAAGAGCCATGATGAACACATCAAAGGTTCTGCTGTATACTCCCCAGATCTATAACACCGTTGAAACGGGCAAAGTGATCAAAGCTCTTGGAGTGCAGAATACAAACCTGCACACTCAGGAATGGCGAAGTATCAACAGCACGAGGACCAATGCAGGACATACCATCGTACTGGAAGTGGATGCAGCGGATCTGCGGGTGATTCAGGACCGAGGGTTTAAATTATACCTCGGGTTTGGTCAAGTCAACCTTAGACCACTGAATACTTCAAAGAGGAAAAAGAATGTCTGATCTTCGGATGCTTCAGATTAACCACCAGCACTGTAAAGCGGCCTCCGCCGTCTTCTGTCAAAATGTACTGAAAAGGGGAATCTCCATAGCTCTGATCCAAGAACCTTGGGCTGTTAACCATAAGATTCTTGGATTAGGAGATACTAGAGGACAAATTATCTACGATAAAACCTCGGAGAGACCCAGAACTTGCATTTATGCAAGAAAGGACATCAATGTCTTGCCGCTGTTAGAGTTTGAGAGAGATCTAACAGCAGTAAAAGTAAAATACAACATGGAGAATGGAACTGGAGTGGTAATCATCGCTTCGGTCTACCTACCCTATGATGCATCTACTCCACCACCATCAACAGAGATGGAAGACCTGATCCAGTATTGTGAGGCAAAAAACCACCAACTGATCATGGGATGCGATGCAAACGCGCATCACACTGCATAGGGTAGCACAAACACAAATACAAGAGGTGAGTACCTCTTTGATTATATCATAGCTAACAACTTAGATACAGTTAACCAAGGCAACAAGCCGACTTTTATTAACAAAGTGCGGAAGGAAGTCATTGATGTAACACTGAGCACTTATGAAATCAGTGGTAAAATCAAGAAATGGCTAGTGTCCGATGAACCATCTGCATCGGATCACAGACAAATCTATTACAATGTGGAGGTAAGAACGGACCAATGTAATATACAATATCGGGATCCGAGGAGAACCAATTGGGACGAATATAATTCGACACTAAAGTTCAAACTCACCATAATTCCGAAGAAAGTTAAAACAGTATTGGACATTGAGCTTACTGCAACTGAGCTTCAGCATGCAATAATTAACTCTTTCCAAGAAAACTGCCCGGAGGTCTCATCAGCAGGTCGACTTGTTGGTGGAATGAGGGCCTAAGGAGTCAGAGGCGAAGGGTTTGCCAGCTATTTAACAGAGCAAGGAGGTTGGGGAACTGGGATAATTACCATGAAGCCCTTACCGAATACAAAAGGTCTCTGAAGAAAGCCAAAGTGGACTCATGGAGGAAGCTCTGTCATGATGTTGAAAACACATCTGAGGGAGCAAGGCTCCATCGTGTCCTGGCGAAGAAACCCGCTGACACCATCGGCTCACTTCGTAAACCCAATGGTGAGTATACTAGCTCCGCGAAGGATACACTCGAGACACTGCTCCGGATTCATTTCCCGGATTCGGTGACAGTGGACGATGAAAGCACTTCTCAAGAGCAGTTTAACCAGTGTCTCCCGCCGACTAGCGAGGAATGGAGAAGAGCGGCGATTGCCATTAACCGCTCAAAAATCGAATGGGCAATAAACTCATTCGACCCCTACAAAGCACCGGGACCAGATGGGATATACCCAGTTCTTTTACAAAAAGGAGCAGAGCATCTTTTAACTCTGCTTGGTCATATATTCAGGGCAAGCCTGGCTACGGGTTATATCCCAACCGTATGGAAGCCAGTAAGAGTGACCTTTCCGCCAAAACCGGGGAGGCTTAATCACTCCACGGGAAAGGACTTTAGACCAATTAGTCTGTCATCGTTTCTACTGAAAACATTGGAACGACTAATAGGAATTCATTTGACTGAGGGGACATTGTCAAGAAATCCGCTTCATGCCAACCAACACGCTTATCAGGTGGAGAAATCCTGTGAATCAGCCCTCCACAACCTAATATATAGGATTGAGGAGGGATTCGCAAGGAAACAAACCACATTGTGCGTTTTTCTTGACATAGAGGGGGCATTTGACAATGGTTCTCACAATTCCATGGTTGATTCTGCAGGTCGGCACGGAGTTGAAGACACCTTTTGCAGGTGGATAAAATCTATGCTGATAGGAAGAAGAATAAAAACTTCTCTTTTTGGAGAGTCTGTCACTGTGAGAGCCACAAAGGGATGTCCACAAGGTGGTGTCTTATCCCCACTCCTGTGGAGCCTGACAGTGAACAGCTTACTGACAAACCTCAACCAAAATGGATACTACACACAGGGTTACGCGGACGACATTGTAATTGCAATCCAGGGACCCTGTGAAGGAACAATCTCGGAGCTTATGCAAAACGCTCTTAGAATCGCACAGGAATGGTGTATCAATCAGGGATTGAAAATTAACCCTGGTAAGACCGCACTAATTCCATTCACACGTAAAAGAAAGGTGGATAACATAAAACCACCAATCCTCTTCGGTGAAAGATTACAGATCACAAGGGAAGCCAAGTTCTTGGGAGTAATGCTGGACTCCAAACTAACATGGAACCCTCATCTGGAATATATAACAAATAAGAGCAAATCTTCTCTCATGCTTTGCAAGAGAGCATGTGGAAAAGTCTGGGGTCTAAAACCCAAAATGATCCACTGACTCTACACAACAGTAGTCAGGCCCATTATAACCTATGCTGCTTTAGTGTGGTGGCCAAAAGTTAAGCAGATTACTGCGTGCATAAAGTTGTTCAGGATCCAGAGACCGGCCTGCTTGTGCATCACTGGATCCATGAGCAGTACACCTACAGCTGCCATGGAAGTCATACTGGGGCTGCCTCCGCTAAGCATTGTAGTAACAGCTAAATCGAGATCCAGCGCCTATAGATTGTCTTGCAATAACAACTGGGTTAATAAAAATCAGGTTGGACATGCAAGTATCGTGGGAACATCAATTATCTCAGACCCTGTCTTTGAAATGGGCACAGATATACTTCCCAAGACATACTCCTTCTCAAAACCTTTCACTGTAGTATGTGATAGGGCCATGTGGTCGGAAGGAGAACCATCCTACCTCAGGAAAGGAATCGTCTGGTATACAGACGGATCCAAAACTGAAGAAGGGACCGGGGCGGGAATCTACGGTGAGAGACCAAAAGCAAACATAAGCCTCAACTTGGGGAAATATGCTACGGTCTTCCAAGCAGAAGTCTACGCCATACTGGCTTGCGTCCGTGAGAACCTACGTAGAGGCTACATAAACCAGAACATATTTATTCTGTCGGACAGTCAAGCTACTTTAAAAGCCTTGTCTGGAACTGAAATCACCTCAAGGGTAGTCAAGGATTGTCTGGAGGAACTTCTAGAACTGGCAAAACGGAACAATGTTAAATTGATCTGGGTGCCGGGTCACAGTGGTTTCGAAGGAAACGAAAAAGCGGATACCTTAGCAAAGAAGGGAGTCGGAATGCCATTCATAGGCCCAGAGCCTATTTTAGGAATTCCAAAGACCGCATGTAAACATGTGATCAACGAGTGGTCAAATGCTAAACACCGTGATCACTGGGAAAAAGTACCGCGGCAAGAGCTCGGGAAGATACTGCTTCAGAGTGCAACAAAGAGGGTATCTCTCGATGCGCTGAAGCTGAACAGGATGCAACTGCGGAGGGTTACCGGGTTCATTACCGGGCATTATCCCATGCGGAAGCATCTGCACACAATAGGACTCCATAACGGCTCCATTGTGTGCAGATTGTGTGGCGAGGAGGAAGAAACATCCAGCCACATAATCTTTGACTGCGAACCTCTGGGTTGCAGCAGATACAGGATATTCGGTGCATCTGACCCCGAATATATGAACCTTCAGGAGGACCTGATAAGCAAGCTCCAGGCTATTGCCAACATATGGGAGAAGCGAGTCTCATCAGACTGAGTTAGGAGGGGGAGCACAATGGACCATAGGGTCGAAGTGCAATAATTTTTACCCCGATATCAATCAATCAATCAATCAACTCTGACGAAAACCATATTCTCCTTGAGTGTCCCAGACTTTCCCAACAAAGAGCCATACTTTATAAAACCTTAATATCCCAAAAAACCGCATTTCCTATTAATATTACCCACCTCCTATCCTTCTTCAAATCCTCTAACGTTTCCGTATAAACACCAACCCCCACCCCAATTTCTAACAGTACACTGTGTCGTCTTTATTTAATGTCAATACACTTTTCTCTCTTTTGTAACCCAATCGAAGGCCCCCAACATTAATGTTTGTGTTCAAGTCCCAGCTCCGGCGGGCTCTCGGTAGCGAATTCTTTACTCCTATGTTACCACACTCCATTGTCTTAGTGCTGTCCATGATTTTTGAGCGTTTATCTGTTTTTTTCATACGATTTCTTTTTTTTCAGAATAAATTTTTATTTTTATATAATTTATATTTATGTTGAATATTATATATGTTATTTTTTTTTTTTTTAAATCGTTAATGGCTTGTATGGCAAATTAAGCCCTTACCAAGTTTATTTTAAATAAAAAATAAAAGCGTTAATTCTGTTAAAATGAATTTAGAAACAAAAAAAAAACTCTAAACTATGTACAAAATAAATATTAAAAGGTTCACCAAGGGCCAGTTTTTTTGAGGATAAACCTAGTTAGTTAACTCGCGTGGTTTAAGTTAAGTTCCCCCACCTAGATCCCGAAGTGTTGATCAGAAGAATAATAATATAATAATATATATTATATTAATATATTATTATATTTTATTATTATCATATATATTATTATAAGATCTGAATAAAAATTTATTATATATTATCATATATATTATTTATCATAACCTCAAATATTTCAATTCAAAGTGTTAAATATTTTATGCAGTGATATCAAGTTATTAACCATGAAGAATAGATATATTAGGAGATTATGTATTAGCAGGCTTACAACCGTTACTTACTACCATCATTTTTGTCTTATTTACGTTTATATTTAAGGACCATTTTTTACAATATATTTCCATGCTTTTCAACATTCTAGTCATACTGCCTACGGTTTTAGTCATGACCACGAGATCGTCAGCGTATAGTAAACTTTTTATCTCTTTCATATTTATACACGGAGAAACAACATTTAAATTTTCCAACCATTGATACAAATCGTTGATATATAGTGTGAATAGTATAGCTGAAAGATGACATCCTTGCTTTAACCCACGAACTATGTTAAATTTTCGTGTGACCCTGGCTCCATCCATCATAACACAGCTGTTGGTATCTTTATAAATTGACTGCAGAATTGAAATTGTTTTTGAATCCATGCCTATTTTGGACAACTTATACCATAACAGGTTGCGATCTATGCTGTCAAATGCCTTTTCGAAATCAATAAAGTATAAATACACTTTCTGCCGTTTAACCGAAATAGTATTCTCAATTATATTTTTTAAGACTAAAACATTATCCATAGCTTCGTATTCCTGCCTGAAACCTGTCTGATTTTCTTTAATCAATTCATTGTCTAAACACCATTGCTATATTCTGTTGTACAAAAGCTTTGTATACAATTTGCTGATATTGGGCATTAAGGTAATAGCTCTATAGTTATTGGGATCGCATGTCGCCCTTTTGCCTTTATACAAATTTACAATTAATCCAGTCTTCCACTCCCTCGGAAATATACTATCAGTAGCCATTTTCTTAAACAGATTTTTTAGTATCTCGGAAAATTTAGTGCAGTTCTGATGTACTAATTTAATACATTCATTTGGGATTCCATCTATTCCTCCAGACTTACCCTTTTTTAGAGAGTTGATTGCAAAATCTATATCCGTATCATCCCATTCAAGGCTGTTATCGTCCACGCTGTTTTCATGAATAACTTCCATGTTGTCGGCCACACTACAATCGGAATACATTCGCTCGTAATGCTCACACCATGCATCCTCGTTTATTTCATTTTGTTTAACAATATTGAGATTGTAACTATTTAGCTGCTGCCAAAGTTTGCGCATGTCATTTGTGTCTAGTGCTTTGTTGATAGCTACCAAAAACTCAGCCTTATATTCTGCTTTTTTTCTCTCCCACAGTGATTTAAATTCGGTCTTATTTTTCAAATAATCATTCTTATTAAATTCATACCTGAATTTTCTCAGTTCCCTTAGGCTGCGTTTTACTTGTTTCCATTTCTGCTTACATTCGCAGTCGTACCACTTGTCCCTAAATATATTTTTCATTGTGTTGCAGGTTGGATTCTTAATTTTTATTTCATGGCAAATATAATCAAACTATTCTTGTAATATTAACACTGCTTCGTCAATTTTATTGCAATTTATAATATGTTCCACGCCAACAAGATACAAGTTTGTCTCTAATGTATTTATATTATTAACTATGCA
Organism: Nineta flava; assembly: GCA_963920215.1. Taxonomy (NCBI): domain Eukaryota; kingdom Metazoa; phylum Arthropoda; class Insecta; order Neuroptera; family Chrysopidae; genus Nineta; species Nineta flava. The sequence goes on from CAWUAZ010000001.1 coordinate 310,027, forward strand.
TTTCTCCATTGTGTGGGACCACTTGAACCTTGTTAATTTTGAAGACTGACTTTCTTGTTCAAATTGACTGTTGCGACCGTATGTAGTTTTGCTAAGCAGAACTTCTACAGGGAAATGAGAAGATTCCACCATCTCCCCAACACTCATATACGGGTCACTCAACCAAATATTCTCCGAGACACAAACATAATCTACCACACTGCTTCCATTTTTTGATATATATATATGTCCATTCACCTTCATTATCATTTTTCGTTCTACCATTCAGTATTATAAAATTGTTGTCTCTTACAAATTCAAGGAACTTCCTCCCATAACCATTAATAGTACTATCTCTACTTTGCCTTGGCGATACCCACAAATCATCCATGAAACCAAAATTGAATGTTTGCACATTTTGATCTCTATCGAGTTCAAGTCCTGTTCTGGCGTTCCAATCACCTCCGATAATAATTTCTGCGCCTGGATGATTCGCTCTTATGGTACACAGTTCTGATTTTAGCGTGGGAAAAAAGTCACTGCTAGACAGCTTCGATCCTTCGGGTTGCAGATAGATTACCCCTAATAATAACTCAACGCTTTCATACGATTACAAAACCCAAATAATACCATTTGACTCACTTTCGGTCTCCCTTACATATTTTCGTAAATCACTACGATAAAAGACTGCTAGTCCTCCCGGATATCTACCCTTATCTGCTCTTCTTTTACCACACTTAACAATACATTCAAATCCCTCTAAAATTACACTATCACCTCCCTTGGACCAGGTTTCCACTAGACCTATGAAACAAAAATTTTTTAAATAGTCCTGTACATTATAATTTTTTAACTTAGTTTTCAATCCCTCGATATTCCAAAAAAACCATGGCATTTAAGTGCGTTTTAAAAAACTATATGGGCGCGTGCTTGTGAAAGAATTGTCGGGTGTTGGTTTCTTCAGTTCTTGAACTACATTTGTTCTTGATGAACTACATTTTGCTGAGTCAAAAATATGGCTATTCTTGGGACGTTGCCAGAAAAATACAACAGTGGAAAATGTTCAAAACTATTTAAAGAAAACTTTCGGTGACCTCGAATTTACAGTCGATGATCTAAATAGTAAGGGTGAACACAAAAGTTTTAGAATTGGTGCAAATCAAGATTTGAAACAAGATATTTACAATAGAGACAATTGGCCAAAAGGATCTTTTGTAAAAAGATACCTTTTTCGCAGGTCCTCTGCGGCTAAATTTGATTAAACAAATAAAATGCGTAGTAGAGGCAGATGCCATAAGAATTTTGCATCAAAATATTCAGTCCATAAGCAACAAAATTTCTGATCTTGAAGTTGTCTTGAATAATGAAAATGTGCATATTATTCTTATGTCTGAACATTGGTGTACAAGTGAAAATCTTGAAATACTAAATATTGAAAATTTTGTGCTAATTACTAATTTTTGCCGGAAGGATTACAGGCATGGTGGTGTAGGAATATGGATAAAAAGAGATCTGGAAAGTTGTTGTGAATTAATTAATGTGTCCAATATGTGTTATGAAAAGGTTTTCGAATGTGCAGTCATCAGGTTAACTTTAAGTGGTTCTAAATACTATGTGTGCGTTGTATATAGATCACCAGATAGTGATATTGACAGTTCAATAACTTATCTTAATAAGTTATTTGAATTTTTAAAACCAGAGACTAATAATATTATTGTTATGGGTGATATTAATATAAATCATATAATTGACAATTCAAATAAATTTAAAATGTGTGATCTACTTAATTCTTTTGATTGTATAAATATTATTGATCAAGCTACTCGTATTACCAATACATCTGCAACAGGTATTGATTATTGCATAGTAAACAAAAATTTTATTTACAAAACAATTAAAGTTATAAACACTCTATTATCTGATCATACAGGTCAAATAATAGCCTTTGATGCTATAAGTGACAGCAAAAATAAACCAAAAATAACAAATTTCAAACGAAACTATAATGATTTTAATTTAGAATATATGACATACATGTTAAATAAAATGGATTGGACATCAATCTTTAACAGTGACATTGATGTTGATAGCTTGTTTGAAATATTCTGGGAAAATTTTGCTTATTGTTTCGAGTCAAGTTTTCCTCTAGTTCCCAGTAATCATTTTCCATCTAAAAAATGGATTACTAAAAAAATTATAGATGATGGCAAGTACTTGAGAGAACTGTTTAAAATAAAGAGTTCTAACCCTGAAATTCAATTACAATATAAGAATTTAAAACAGCAACACAAAAAGGATATTATAACAGCTAAGCGGTACCATATTTTCAACAATGTCAACCTGTCAATGTGCGCTCCTAGACAAATTTGGAATGGAATAAATTCTATTTTAAACAAAAACAAAATTAAAACTAGAGAAGAAATTGCTTTAAAGCACGGAGGAATTTTAGTCAAAGAACCAAAAGATGTTTTGAGTATGTTTCTTGATTACTATGCAACATCAGTAACCGCGAAGTTGCTAGATAATTTTGGCAGTAGTATATCAAAAGACTGTACAATATCAAGTCGAAGCGTCGATAAAAGCTTGTTCATGAATCCAATACTCATAGAGGAAATAGCTCAAATAATAGTTGCCTTACCGAACACAAACTCTACCGGAGCGGACGAAATACCTACCTGTGTCCTAAAATATTGTGTACACACTATCGCTGAATTATTGTGTCCTATCTTTAATCAAGTTCTTGTAACCGGTATTTTTCCAAGTTGTTTGAAAAAAACCAAGGTTAGACCATTGTTCAAAAAAAACGATAAGCAAGATATTAAAAATTACAGACCTATTTCCTTGTTATCAGTATTTTCGAAAGTTCTAGAAAAAATTATGTATAGTCGAATAAGTAGTTTTTTTGATAAACATCAAACATTGCATTCCAACCAGCATGGCTTTAGAGCCAACCGATTTTTTGGACAATGGAGAATGTGTTTTGGGATTATTTTTTGATCTTAGTTCTGCTTTCGACACTGTCAATCACGAATTTTTGCTGAAAAAACTTATGCGAATGGGTGTACGAGGTACAGCAAATGATTTAATAGGTTCCTATTTGAAAAACAGAAAGTTTTTTGTTGACATAGATCGCCATCATTCAAAGACCCAATTTACAAATATCGGGGTACCACAGGGAAGTACGTTGGGCCCTCTTTTGTTCAACTGCTACATAAACGATTTAAAAGAACACATACCGCTAGGCAAATTAATTATGTATGCAGATGATGTCACTTTTCTAGTGAGCGGCAAAAACATCGATGATGCAAAGTTGGAAGCAGAACAGATAATCAAAATGTTTAAAATCTGGTGTAAAAAAAATCAACTTATAGTTAACCTGGACAAGACTTGTGTCATAAACTTTAAATTAAAACCTGATCATACATTAACTTCCCTGGATCTTAAAGATCTAATATATGTTGATCAAACAAAGTTTTTAGGTATAATTATAGATCAAAATTTAAAATTTACCCCACATATAACGCACTTATGCAAAAAGCTAAGCGGCATTTGCTTTCAAATTAGAGTTTTAAGACAGTATTTAGATCACGAACAGCTTTTATCTTTTTACTATGCAAATGTATTTTCACACATTAAATATGGTATTTTAATGTGGGGACGAGGCAACGATTCGAATAGAATATTTATAGCCCAAAAACGGATTATAAGGAATACCTTTCAGATAAACAGTACAAGTACCTGCAAGAATCTGTTTATAAGACACAAGATTCTAACTTATTGGGGTATTTATATATATGAATTGTTAGTATATATGAAAAAAAATAATTATTTCAAAAAAAATACAGATAAGGTTTATGACACAAGATTGGCAGTTAGCTATAACTACGCCCACAAGACTGGTTTTTATGAAAGAACTCCGGTATATACGGGTTTCAAAATATTCTCACAATTGCCCAAAGAAGTCCAATCAGAGGCTGAACTAAATCGGTTTAGAATCGGATTGAAACGGTATTTAGCTGAAATGGCACCATATAGTTTGCTTTTGTAATTGTATTGTCAGATAGTTTGCTTTTGTAATTGTATTGTCAGATAGTTTGCTTTTGTAATTGTATTGTCAGATAGTTTGCTTTTGTAATTGTATTGTCAGACAATTTGTATACTTTTGTTGAAGTCTTTTTCCAAATAAATTTATTATTATTATTATTATTGTACAATTCTACCGTCTAGGTATTCACTTTCCTCGGATGATTGCGCTATTGGCCGCTTGTTCGATTTCCACTTTAGATTTTCCATCCTTTTCTTCCTTTTTTCCGCTTCTCTTATTCTTAAAGCATTTGGTAGATCCTCATTTAAGTAGATTTTTTCACGAATAGGTCTAGGATGTGAGTTATTAGGTATTTTTCCTAACTTGTAGGTTTGCTGAATGTCACATTCTTTGATGTTCACATGTAATTTAGAGTTGAAAAGATCCAATACCTGTTTTTCAAGGTCTGCTTCGTGGGCTTCTATTTCATCCATTCCATGGATAATTATATTGTTACTATTGAGCTTTTTTTCTAGTATTAATATAGTTTCACTTTGAGCAGAAACCACTTTTTCCAACTGGGAATACTTCTTTTGCAGTTGTTGATAAGCATCTTTCAATTCTTTCATTTCCTTCATTATTTTATTTTCACTTCGAACCTTTCATTGAATGTTTTTGTAATTGCATCAAGCAGGGTTTGAAATTCTGTGGTTAAACTAATTTTTGTTTATTTTGTATATAATAGCACAAATAAAATAAAATATAAAGTCGAATTATTTAGATTTTAATATACTTCACTGAGGTTCGAACCCAAGCTCGTGTTTGAAAAACGTCTTTTAATTATAAACTTGACGCTTTAACTGACTCTGCTAAACGACTTGTTATTCGAAGACACAATTAATTACACTAGGTTTGTAGTTAACTTGTTGTTCAGTTAATTTGAGTGTTTTTTATATATAATTATTTAGTACGTCAACCTAAAAGATATTTAATTTTCTACTTTCGTAGATAAATTTTAAACTTTCACTTTCCAAACTAATTCACCACATTCACCAACTTTTGTTTATACACTAAGCACATAAATTATTTTATTATTAGCTAATTTTACAGTTTTTTTATGAATTTTTGGCGCACTGACATAAACGTGTTATCTCAATGAAGGTACACACTCATGATTTGAAATTAAGGGAAGGTGTTGAAAATAATTTCAAATTTGCCAGTTAAAACAATAGTTTATATTTAGTTTATTATATCAATGTTAGGTGGTACAACTGTAGTAGAGACAATTCTTTGTAGTTACTAACTACGTAAAGTAAGTGATAATTTTTAATAGATTTTCCTGTTATAATTTTGTGCAAGATACACCATTACGGTATAAATTTCGATTTTTGCCCCAATTTTTTAGATCAATTTTTTGTATTTTATAAATACGTATTTCGACTATATAGTAGTGACCATCAGTATGAATTAGCAACAAGTAACATCTTCTCGGCTAATAATTACAATTAGCTAATTCATACTGATGATGACTACGGCTATGCTTCAGAAGGTTTTCTGCAGTTTCCTTCACGAACTCCAGATGAATATCGGCATAGTTCCTATCATAGTCGGCTGCAGCCGCATATCCTACCAATTCCTAGTCTACTCCCAAATTCCATCCACTCCACTCACATCCTCACATCCTAAGGCATCAAAATAGACCTTATGGTCGAAGTGTACTACCTCTCTCAAATAAAAAAATTTTTTACATAAAAGAACCGACTCCAAAAAAAAATTTTTACAAAACAAAAACAAAATGCATGTAAAAAAACTTAAAATCTGCTATATAAAATGCACTTAAAATTAATAAAAAATAAATCAAAAAACGGATCAAAAAATCACTTTTCATGCGCTCAAAAAATGCGTTAAGCGCAATGATAGTAGATATGAAAAACATTTCATATCTATAGACTAATGCTTAAAAAGCATTATTCATTAGCAGGTGATATGTGAATAACTTTCACATTTCTAAGCACATGTTTTTTTTGCAACAAAAAAAATAAATACATCTTGCTTGTTTGAAAGCAGAAGACCTAGCAAGAATCATCCCGTGTTTTTTAAACCACCGTAAAGTTAGCCACCTGACTTCATTTTCCAGAACTTTTCTTTATACAAATCGTTTGAGAGAAACGAAAAAACGTTTGAGAGTTATTATTTTTTACGTAAAAACTATTTTAATTTCGAGTGTTATCTTGCCCCCCAATCTTTTTATCTCCTTTAATAATGGACTTGGACGCTTAATTTTTTTTCCAATCGTTAGAGAGGGTTTGAGAGAAACCTCTCTAAGTTTAGAGAGGGTTTACTTGGGCCCCAACTACACATCTCAAAACTTTTGCTAATGCAAATCGTTAGAGTATCGTTCGAGAGAGTACAACAATTGTTTGAGAGTTAATATTTTTTACATAAAAAGGATTTTAATTTTGTGTGTGTGAAGTTGGCTCCCCACTTAATTTTTTGTGTGAAGGTGCCCCCACTTTGTCCTATTGCATTTATCAAAACTTTCTTTTATGCAATTAGTTAAAGAATCGTTAGAGAGGGTTTGAGAGAAAACAAAAAACGTTTGAGAGTTATTATTTTTTACGTAAAACCTATTTTAATTGCCAGTGTTAACTTGGCCCTCATTTTTTTATCTCCTAAACAAATGGACTAGGACGCTAAATTTGTTTAATAATCGTTAGAGAGGGTTTGAGAGAAAAGAAAAACTGTTTGAGAATTATTTTTTTTTTTTTACATAAAAACGATTATAATTGTTTCTGTGTGAAGCTGGCCCCCCACTTAATTTATTGTGTGAAGGTCTTTGAAGCACTTTGCCCCTTTGCATTTCTCAAAACTTTCTTTTATGCAATTCGTTAGAAAGAGTTTTTGAGGGAACAATAATTATTTGAAAGTTAATATTTTTATGTCAAAACGATTTCCAGTTTTTGTATGTAGGTGGCCTCCACTTCGCCCAATTGCATTTCTCAAAACTTTCTTTTATGCAATTCGTTAGAGAATCGTTTGAGAGAAAACAAAAATTATTTGATAGTTAATATTTTTCACGTAAAAACGATGTCAATTTTTTGTGAGAAGATAGTCCCCAACTACAAATCTCAAAACTTTTGCTAATGCAAATCGTTTGAGAGAGATTGAGAGAGCACAGAAATTGTTTGAGAATTACATTTTTTTACATAAAAACGATTTTAATTTTGTTTGTGTGTAATGCTGGCCCCCAGCTTAATTTTTTGTGTGAAGGTCGCCCCCACTTTGCCCCATTGCATTTATCAAAACTTTCTTTTATGCAATTTGATAGAGAGAGTTTGAGAGAGAACAATAATTATTTGAGAGTTAATCGTAAAAACGATTTCTAGTTTTTGTGTGAAGGTAGCCTCCACTTTTTCCCATTGCATTTCTCTAAACTTTCTTTTATGTAAAGTCTCTCAAACGATTTGCATAAAGAAAAGTTCTGGAAAATGAAGTCGGGTGGCTAACTTAACGGAGGTGTTACCTATAGATATAAGTTTGTTGATTGAGCTCCGGTGGAGCTGATTTCCCTATGGACCCTAGAGGAAATTGGGTTCTGAAAAATTATTTAATATCAATTGAAATATTGACTCACAAACGACTTTTCTTTATTCTCAAGCTCTCTAACGATTCTCAAACGATTAGAAAACAAATTAAGCGTCCAAGTTCATTTTTTAAGGAGATAAAAAAAATGAGGGCCAAATTGATACTCGAAATTAAAATCGTTTTTACGTAAAAATAATAACTGTCGAACGTTTTTTCTTTTCTCTCAAACTGTCTAATGATTCTCAAACGATTAGAAAAAAATTAGCGTCCAAGTCTATTTTTTCAGGAAATAAAAAGAAGGGGGCACAAATTAATACTCGAAATTAAAATCGTTTTTACGTAAAAAATAATAACTCACAAACGTTTTTTCTTTTCTCTCAAATTGTCTCTAATGATTCTCAAACGATTAGAAAAAAAAATTAAGCGTCCAAGTTTATTTTTCAGGAAATAAAAAGAAGGGAGTCAAGTTAACACTCGAAATTAAAATCGTTTTTACGTAAAATAATAACTCACAAACGTTTTTTCTTTTCTCTCAAACGATTTGCTAATGAAAAGATCTGCAAAATGAAGCCGGGTGGCTAACTTTAGGGAGATCAGTTCAGTATACTGCTACTTCTACAGTAACGCGGTTTTTCAAACGAAAACAAATTTTATATTTATGTAAATACATTTTCTGTGTAAAGAAAAAACAATTGTTCGAGTATTGTTATAATTAAATATTTGGCATCAATCTTAATTATTAATTGAATTAATATCATTCGAATAAATAATTTTGCATTCTAATTTAGTTGCATTCAAATAAAGAAAACTTTTTAAGATTTGCCATTTTTTGATGGACACAATCGCTTGTTTATTAACCGCTGATGAAAACTTAAGACGTAAAATTCGAGTCGCTGTTTTTTCTCATCATCACATGATCAAAGCACTGGGAGCATCTTACCTCGAAACCGCCAATACTCGCAGTACAAAAATGGTGGTGGTTTATGACGTCATATATTTCCTTAGAGCACTGTGGCAGTGTACTAGCAATCAATAACAGCACGAATTCCCCAGTTAAAGCACTCTCGCAGTGTATCGCGGAACACACACAAAATATTTATAAAATAAAAAACATAAAGGCGCATTGACTGTATATTTAGTTTTTTTATTGGTAACGCGGCGCTACCATCTTAAATAGTTTTGTCTATTGAAATTTTATTTTTATTCATCCAAATTTGCTCACATTTTCGAAACCTCCTGAATATGTTTTTAAGTTTACTTTTTCTGAACATTTAGAAAATTTAAGGAAACTGATATCATAATTTATTCTATTTGAAGATTTACAGTTCGGTACTCAACAACTTCTATACATTATAAAATCAAATAAACGATTTTTGTTATGAAAAATGCACAATTCATATGCAAGTAAATGTTTATAGTTGTTTATTTATTATCACCAATGGTTTTTATTTCAACCGCTAGATAGAGTCTCTCTTAGCTAGAAAAGCGAATATCATTTTACTATAGATGTAATATAATCTATACTATTATACGTCTATTATACGTTATATTATACGTCTATAGATTTTTATGCATAACAGTAGACATAATTCAATCCAATTCATTTAAAATGTCCGAAATTATTTTCAAACGACAAGTTTTATTGTAGTATTATTATATTAATGGCATTCGTGTAAATATATTTATAATTATGATGTGGGACGACGATATAATTCAATCTTCGGTGGCAATAAATAAAGATCACCATATTAATAAAGTAAAACTTTGTCCAAATGAACAAGTTTCAGTAGTTCTGAATGAGAAAAATATTCTAGATATTAAGAAAAATATAAATGGGTTACATAATGCATTACATGGTATTCGGGACATTTCTGATGGTATGCATAATAAGTTTCAGCAAACAATAATATGTTTCCATAAAAAATATTTATTTTACAGTTGAACTAATTATTCCTAAAAAAACCAGGGCGTCAGTTGAAAATCAATTCAGCGAAGGCATACAAACGGTTAAAAATTATAAACTAGATTCAACTTTTTTATATACTTCGAATAAAGTAAATAATGGACAAACTTCATCTTCATTGGAATCAAAAGAACTGGAAGACAGTAAGAGTAGAATGTCAATAGAAAATCTATTTAAGAATGGCAAAGTCAGGCAAATAGCTAAAAATAAGCTCTCATCTACAATAACTTCATCTTCAAAGAATACAAGGTGAGTTGTGGTTCTTGTTTCTTTTGAGGTTGTGGCGTCATTTAGCATTCAATTCTTGTCTTCGGGCCCTAGTCTAGTTTACATTTTAATGCACCAAATTCTAGAATTTTATTCTATAATTAAAACAAAACGCAATTGTTATTTGATTTTTGTTTCGGTTTTAAATTATGGCGTCGTAATTGGGTCCTAAGGAAGATGAAACGTTGTACACGTATAGCTTTTATGCCAACTAAAATGTAATTTATTTGAAACAGAGTGTCTGAAGTCAAATTTAAAGTGTGTTCCTGTATTATGTGTAATATGACACACTAGTTACCCACCCGCTTCGCTGAGCTTAACTTAATTAAAACTTAGTTGGGTGAACAAAATTAATTTAATTTTTAGGGGTAAAAACAATTATTTCCTGAATACTTCCGGCTCTATAAATTCTAGAGAAAAACGTTACGCGGAAAAAATTTCTTCTAGAATTGTGGATGACTCAATTAGAGTCATTAACTAAGTACTCTGTAATTCTTTTCGACCTAATAGTACACCCAGCAATTATGAACCCATTAACTTGTTTCGTTTCCGAAATACACGTCTAAGAAAAATTATACTCTAATTATAGTTATTTTATTACCGATTTCAGTAATAATTATTCATATTATTCAAATTCAAATATTGTATTGTATTCAAATTATTTCTTTATTCTAATTATTTTATTCCAAATTTGTTGTACTTTTAATGTTGTTAGTGACAATGTTTGCGATAAATCTTTAGATCATCCACGCAGGAGCATCGTGAGGTTGGTGCGATGAACCAGGGCCCACGAAGATCAAGACCAAAAAGCTTCAATTAAAAATTAAGATAATATTTTGAGAAAAAACTTTGTGTATATGTATAGTTTTGTAAAGCTTATTTTTGAAGAGAATGGCGATTTTGGACAACTTAAGCGCCTCGCTTATGAAAAAAATCTTATATAATTTTAGTAAGTGGGCGTTTTTATACCAAGGGTCTATAACAAAATAAAATGCATTTATTATTATTTATAGTTAAGTCTAGTACGGATCAGCGCATGAATACCGGAAACTATTCTGCAAAATTTGTTTGTCCAATTCTCTTCCATATGTAGTACAGATTATCAGATTGTATGTTGCCAGAGGCTAAATTAGTCCCATACTTTCTTACGAAATTTTTGAATCAATTACAACAAACAAATAAAATTTTTGAACGGTTGAATTTATTTTCATAACGGTCGATACAATATAAATATAAAATGTCTCTTGATTTTGGTTCTAATTATAAAACATCAAGTCTTTTTATGTTCGTATTGAGTCAAAGAATATGAAACAAATTTGTCCTGTTCAAAACATCAATTTGGCCCCCGGGAACATGAAATCTTATCAGTGCTACATTTAATGGAAACTATAATTAATAATTTGTGATAATAGGTTTAATGAAAACTATGTAAATCATTTTGTGATACCCAAAAAATATACAAAAATTTACTCGTACAGGGTAAATTCGAACGTTTTTTTTACAAGTAAATTTTCTACAGTAGGGGCTCCAAGAATTTTTTGTATCGGAGCCCCCAAGAATGTCGAGACGCCCCTGCACCCATGCCAGTAACGAGGATGCTGCATGCGGTGCAGTCCACCGGGGCCCCGAAAACCCAATAGTTTCACTTATAAATTAAGATAATATTTCGAGGTAAAAAATGTGTTTATGTATTGTTTCGTAAAGCTTATTTAAAAATAAAGCGGCGATTTTGGACTATACAAACCCCGCCCGGGTTAAAAATTATTCAAATATCTGAATTTAATAGTAATAGTAATTTCCGTGACATTTATTATTGTAAATTTATTTATTTAAGTGTTGTAAAAACAGAAAAATTCTAAAATACAGTAGTCGTAATTGTTTTCAATAATAACTTCTTCTTCTCCCGATCTTTTTAATTTTGCTGCTGATGCAATAGTGAAACTTGTATCTTCTCCAACGTTGATTGCCTATAAAATTTTCTCTGTTTTGGGCCATTCCATGTAAAAAAAACAAATGTTTGTTCAGAACTGGTCAAAAGATTTTGTAATGTGTAAGGGCTCAAATTTTAGATTTTTTTTCTATGTAGAATCGAAAGCCGAGTGGTGAAATTGGTCAATTTTATTATTTTGGTGGCGCGGTCATTTTTTTGGCTAAAGATTTTTAAAACAATATTTAGAAGTTGAATAAAATTCGTGGGTTTGGTTTTTAGCGAATTTCCTCCAAAGAAAATGCAACTATTGTTTTTGCACCAATGTTGGAATTTCGTAAAAATTTCTTCAAATGTCCATAGATCCTACTACCTACTAGATGTTAAAAATCACTGTCGCTAAAATTATATATATATATATGTATATATATATATATATATATATATATATATATATATATATATATACATTTATTGTCTGTGGACTCTCTAGCGGTCACAGTTTTATTCCGATTGAAATGAAATTTGGTATTTGAGGCGCTTTTGGTGTTGCAAAGATCAAGTTCGTTAGTGGGTAAAATCGGACAAGGGAAAAGGGGGGTTTAGAGGGAGGGGGAAACACTAAATTTTTTATATCTCCCTTAATATTTGAAAAATCGAAATTTATCAGGAGTTAAGTTGTAGGAACTAAGATTTACTCTAATTTCGTTACTTATCATTTTTCTGTTACACTAATATTTAGAGAATTATTTACAATTAAAGACTGAAAGTTAAAATTCTAAATATCTCTGTTCACATTAGAGTTTGAGAAAAATGATCAGGTAATGCATTTTAGCAAATTTAATTTTCTACAACTTTACTCCCTTACATTTTTCGATTATTCTAATATTAAGAGAGATATTTTATATTTTGTGTTTTCTATCTTTATTTCCCCTTTCCCCTTGACGTTTGCCATTTATTAATAAAATAAGCCTTGAAAATACTAAAATGATATCAGATACGATAATTCATTTTGATCAGACTTAAATTGTGACTAGAGAGTGATTTATGTATTCTATGGTAATTGACGCAGCTCCTGCGTAACGCCTATTTTTTTGAATTGGCATAACGGCAGAATGTTCCTTGTCAAAAAATTGAAATATTTTGTCTCTTGTGATTTTTTTCGACAAAGTTAGCCTTCGACTAAGTAAAATTGGGTCAAATAAATTATCAGTTTTACTAAAGAAAAACTTTTTCGATAAAATCACAAGAGACAAAATATTTCAATTTTTCGACAAGGAACATAATGCCGTTATGCCCATTCAAAAAACCCAAACCTACGAATTTTATATTATTATTAATTTTCTTTAGCCCAAAAAAACAGCGCCTCTCAAAATAATAAAAATGACCAATTTGACCACTCGGCATTCAATTCTACAAAAACAATACCTTAAATTTGAGCCCTTTCACATTGCAAAATCTGTTTTGCAATGTATATATATATATATAAATATACATATATATATATATATATATATATATATATATATATATATATATATATATATATGTATATATATATATATATATATATATATATATATATATATATATATATATATATATATATATACGGCAATGAGTCTGTAGCCACTCTAGTGGTCACAGTTGCTTTTGGTATTTGAAAGGGCAAGTTCGTTAATGAGTAAAATCGGACAAGGGGAAAGTGGGAATTAGAGGGAGGGGGGAAACACAATATTTTGTATATCTCTCTTAATATTGGAAAAATCAAAAATTATATAAGAAGTAAAATTTTAGAAAATTAGTTTTACTACAATTAAGTTTTTTATTATTTTTTCTGTTACTGTAATATTAACAAAAATATTGACGGTTTAAGATTGAAAATTTAAACCCTAAATATCTCTCGACACATTCGAGTTTTAAAAAAAATGATAAGGTAATGAATTGTTCCAAACATAATTTTCTATAACTTAACTCCTTGCACATTTTTCAATTTTTCTAATATTAAGTGAGATATTTTGTATTTCTTCTTTCTCCATGAACCACTTTCATCTTAACTTATTACCCATTCACTTGTTAACTCCCCTTAACTTATAAAGATTATTAAAATAATCAAAGAGAACTCTAGGATTTTTGAAATTATATTGAATTTATTAAATTATATTAAACTCTAGGTTGCTGTAATTATATTAATTACAGCAACAAGCAACATATCTCTGAATCCATATCCCAGAGATAGTTACGATTAGCTCATTCATACTGATGATCACTACATTGTAGTCGAAATACGTATTTATAAAATACAAACAGCTGTTCTAGGAATAGGGGCAAAATTTGAAATATAATCCCCGTAACTTGTTACTAACTCTTCGCGCTAGCCAATTAATGCGAAGCGACAGTAACTTATCACGAAACGATATGTCACATATCGCAAAGCGACAGTCATTTATAACTAAACAATATAGCACATATCGTGAAGCGACAGTCACTAATCGCAAAGCGAGTCACCTATCGCGAAGTCATAGTAACTTATCGCGAAGCGACAGTCACTTACTCCGAAGCGAGTGACTGATCGCGAAACGACAGCGATTTATCACGAAAAAACATGTCACATATCGCAAAATAAACCTCAGTTTTTGAGATATTCGAAAATAACTATTTTACCTAGTTTTCACTCGATTTGTGCATCTAGATAGAGGTGATCCAAAAAGTGATTACAAAGAGGTGATTACAAAATTTGGAAAATTTTGTAATGTTTAAATAAATTTTTAAGATTCTTATTTCACTTAATATCAGAAAAATAAACGCGATTAAAAGTTCATTATTTTTTAGCGAATGGAAATTGAGCTATTGATGTCGTACCGATATCAAAATTTTACAAAAATTTCTTCAAATGTCCATCGATCCTACTTATTGGATGTCGAAAATCACCTTCTGTAAAATTTATATTGTAGAAAACATGATTTTCTACAACTTGACTCCTTACTCCTTAAATTTTCCTATTGTTCTAACATTAAGAGAGACATTTTATAGTTTGCGTTTTGCTTTCCCTTTAATTTATGCCATTTATTAATAAAATGGGCTCTACAAGTACCAAAATCATAACAGATACGAAATTACATTTTAATCAGACTAAAATTGTGACCGCTGGAGAGTTATTGATATATTCTAAGGAAATTCGGTAAGTTGACGCAGCTCCTGCGTAACGAATTTTTTTTTATAATAAAATTTAGAGGATGAAGATTGAGAGTGGAAAAAATAGTTTCATTATCCAACGCATAGGGAATGCTAACCATTGTGGTTAATGAAAGGCAAAAATCAATATTAGACGAATAAGTGATCTTCACATGGGCTCTGATCTGGTTTTGTCACCAGAGAATAAGAATCTTTAAATTGGAAAGTGCTTCTGGGAGAAACAAGAAACACAAAATATAAAATATCTCACTTTTGTAGAAAATCATATTTGCAATAATTGATTACTTTATCATTTTTTCTAAAATTCGAATGTGTCCAGTGATATTTAGGGTTTAAATTTTCAATCATAAACCGTCAATATTTTTGTTAATATTACACTAACAGAAAAAATGATAAAAAACTTAATTGTAGTAAAACTAATTTTCTTCAAATTTACTTCTTATATAATTTTTGAGTTTTCCAATATTAAGAGAGATATTTCCTTTCCCTTTCCCCGTGTCCGATTTTAACCATTAACAAATTTGGCCTTTCAAATACAAATAGCTCTATTTCCTTAAGGAGGAAATTCGCTAAACTGCTAACAGAAGAATAGTATTAGTCTAAGTTACAAAGTTCTTTCTTATGAAAATACTTGTTTTTGTACGAAACATTTTTTTCAAAAGTAAATGATAACGTTCGGTGCATTCCTTACTTCGTCTTCCTAAATAAATCTTTTCAGGATGAGGAAAACACCAACGTTATAGATTAGTTTTGCGGATAAATGTTTCGTACAAAAGTTGGTTATTTTTATAAAGAAAAACTCTAATTTAAAATTGAGGGGAGAGGGTGAGTGGTGTTGTGTCCCCCTTCTCAGTTTTATTTTACGGAACTCTAGTCGAATTAAAAGTTTTCTTCTTTTCAGACAAGCATCACCTTCAAAGGAACTAGAAAAATTTAAATACAGAAAGCGTAAAATATCAGACGAAAATCTATTTACGAACAATGAAATCCTGCAAACCTTTGAAAATAATCAGATACCTTCAACTTCAAGGAAGTCGTATAGTTGGTATGATATGATGGGCGCAGAAACATCAACTCCATGTAAATCTAATAGTTCTAAAAAGAGTATCGAACATAAGAGCGGTGTATCAGAGAAAAATCTATTTAAGAACTTCGAAATCATACAAGCCGATGAAAATAGTCAGAAACCTTCAACTTCAAGCGAGTCATTTAGTTGGTATGATATGATGAGCGTCGAAACATCAACTCCATGTAAATCAAGTAGTTCTAAAAAGAGTATCGTACATAGGAGCGGTGTACCAGAGAAAAATCAATTAAAGAACTGTGAAATCATTCAAACCGTTGAAAATAATCAGATACCTACAACTTCAAAGAAGTCATGTAGTTGGTATAATATGATGAGCGTCGAAACATCTACTCCATGTAAATCAAGTAGTTCTAAAAAGAGTATCGTACATAGGAGCGGTGTACCAGAGAAAAATCAATTAAAGAACTGAAATCATGTAAACCGTTGAAAATAATCAGATACCTACAACTTCATAGAAGTCATGTAGTTGGTATGATATGATGAGCGTCGAAACATCTACTCCATGTAAATCAAGTAGTTCTAAAAAGAGTATCGTACATAGGAGCGGTGTACCAGAGAAAAATCAATTAAAGAACTGTGAAATCGTTCAAACCGTTTAAAATAATCAGATACCTTCAACTTCAAGAAAATTATATAGTTGGTTTGATATAATGACCGATGATACATCAACTCCATTAAAATCAAATAATTCTAAAAAAAGTATCGTTCATAAGAGCACGGTAGAAAATCAATTTAAAAACGACGAAATCATCCAAAATATTAAGAATAATCATCTACCTACAGGTTCAATATTGTCATCTAATTGGAATAGTGTAAATGTCGAACAAACATCATCTACATTAAAATTACATAAAAGTAAAAACAATACCCAATAGAAGAGCAATATAATTGTAACAAATCAATTAAAAATCGACGAATCTACGCAAACCGGTAAAAATAACGAAATGATTTCAACTTCCAGAATAACGTCCGATTGGTATGATATAATTTTCGATGAAACGACAAGTCCATCAAATTCAAACAGCAGTATGTCAGTAGAAAATCAATTCAAAAACAACGAAGTCATCCAAATTGTTAAAAATAGTCAACTGCCATTAAGTTCAAGAATTTCATCTACTATGAATAGTAGAAATATCAAGCCAACCGCATCTTCTTTAGAGTCAAGTAATTCGATGAACAGTAAACAATGTATTGACATAATATCAGTGGAAAATCAATTTGAAAACGGCAAACTCATACAAACCGTTAATAATAAACTACCCTCTGCAAAAATTTCAGCAAATGTGAATATAGAGGTAAAACAAACATCAGCTGCATTGAAATCAAATAGTTTTAAAGATAATCCACAACTTATGCCTAGAATGTTACACCAATTGAAAATAACAGATCTATTCAAGAAAAGAACGGCAAAAAAAAGCTGTGAAATAAAATCAACAACTTCGAAGTTAATAGAAAATAATTATACTAAAGTTTTGAATTCGAATGAAGATATCAGTCATTTTCCGTTAATACTATTGGGAGTGGAAATGAATTTAATCTCAACACTATTAAAGAATTTAATGAGACGACACATGAGACTGAAAGAAATCAGCATCTTCTATTGATTTCTAAGTCAGTTGAACGTGAAAATGATGAAAATCAAATTCAAAATAATAAAACTTCATTAAATTTATTGTCTGATAAATTTAACTTTCCAAATTCTAATTTAAATGAAAAATATAACAATTTGGAAGAATGTCAGACAGAGAACATCTTCAATAAAGAAATAGAAAAGGAAAAATCTATAAAAAAATTAGATGATTATCATAATAAGTTTTATACTAATCCAAATAGATCACGAATACGAAATAAATCTTTGTTGATTGATCCATATAAAAATCGATTCGAGAAAGTTAACGAATATTCCGAAACAAAACTGGATACCTCATGCAGTTTGAAATCAAATGAAATTTTCCAAGATTGTAAAACCCACAGCAATGAAATAAAAACGAAAGAAGAAACATCCATAAACAATTTAGAAAACTGATTAAGACCTTGACCAAACCCTATGATCAAGTTGAATTTATAGAATATCCTGTAATAGAATTAGATAACACCTCATACAGTCCAAAATCAATTTCCCGAAGTCATTCGTGTTTAAAACCAAATAAAATTAAAAAAACTTCACTAAAACTAAACAATAAAACTATGGAAGAAGTAAATGTTTGTGAAAAACAAAATGAAGTGAAAACTGATGAAATTAGCCAGAAAATATATTCATCTATTAAAAATGAAACTAAGAACTTTATTCGTTTGAAAACTCCTATAACTAATTAGATGAATCATCACTGGATTCTTCGACAGAACAGAATGAAAACTCCACTAGCATAGATGCAGAAGCACTTAATGCTGAACTATATCAAGAAAAAGGTATGAAAATGACTCGACGTATTATTAGAATGTTAAATCTGATCGATGAGGTCGAATCCAATATGTCTTGTTATGATTAAATTTATAATATGTAATTGATTCAATATTTATAAATTCTTTTATTTTTAAATATTACATTTTCCACAAGTTTTTCTCAAACCTGATCCTTTCTCAAATAAAGAACTTTAATGTTAAGAAAAATTTGTAAACTGTTAAAAAAAATGTAAGGTATGTTTTGCTTTGTGTAAAAAAATAATAGGAATCTTTCTGTTCGAATTCGATTCGCTATCATTTGCGTGTTAAAAATTTTCTTCTACCTCTATATTTTCTTCTGTACGGTTCTAGAGAATGATACCCCCCGCTTCCGGACGTTAGCATGAATCGATTTCGTACATTCATGAACATGACGAAAAAACAGATAGGCGGACAGTCAGATATGCGGAAATGAAGTAATAAAAACATTTTGCAAACTTCTGTAAAATAATTTTGTCTGATCCATATTTCTAGCCATTATAAAGTCGGCACTAAACTTATAAAATATTTTGTGAGTTTTAAAAACTTTTTCCATTTGTTATCACGATATCATTTCGCAACAAGTAAGTAAACTACTAATTATGTTGGTTTGTATTACTTAATCTAAATACCTGTAATAATGTCCCTACGAACTATGGCATACACTTTCCCTTCCACCCTGAATACCCCTTTAAAATTTTTATAACATACAAGGGTATAATAACTTTAGTCACGACTATGTAATGGTTGCAAATATTGAAGGCAGAAAAAATTTAGGTATAGGTCTTCACGAAATCCGTCCGTGGACACGACAACTTAAAAGCTGTGTTATTTTTGTTGTCTTATGATTAAATAAAAGTACTTATTTTATTTCATATACATTCACGTGCAATAAAATTGAACAGACCTGAAATGATAATTTTCTTACATTTCATAAAACTTCTCACTTTTGTGACTCTCTGTATAATTATTAATTTTTAAACAAAGATAAGTAGCATATATATTTGTTAAAATAAAATGACCAAGCTTTTATAATAAGTAAAAGTATTTATTCTTGATTAATTACAAAAAGACGAATGCATGATGAGAAACGACAAAACGTGCAGTACTCTACAGCCACACCATGTAGAATAGATAAATAGGAGATCGAACGACATAGGCAATTCGTCTGTTTTTGCGTCCTCAAAAACGTGTAGAGATATTAAAATCAACAGTTATCACATCTTAAAAATAAAAATTGTAAGTATAAAAATTGTTTAATTTTATAAATGTGAAAAAATTGGACGATGTTGTACAGTGAAAGCATGGAGACTATATAAAGGAGATCTAACTCAAACGGGAAAATTGACAAAATATGGCAACGAAATGGTAGAAGTTATATTTACTTTTTATGCCGCTAGGGTCGCTAGTTTTTAATAGGAACTCATCCGTATCGAAGTGAAAATACCGTACGTTTAGTTTACATCTTCGCATAGCAGATCTCCCACGAGTATGAGAGAGTACATATGTATACATTAAGCAATGTGTATGAGAAGGTCTTAATGTATACATATGTACTCTCTCATACTCGTGGGAGATCTGCTATGCGAAGATGTAAACTAAACGTATGGTATAGTATAATAAATAGAAATGAAGTAGCCGGTAACTAGTTTTATTTCGAAGTGATTATTTTATAGGCAATTATTTTAAGTATGAAATTTGTTTAAAAAAATTTATTCAATAAAAAACTGTTTAAAAAACATTTAAAATGGGAAGAGTATGTGCAGTAGACAATTGTAAAAGTGTTAGTGCTTGTGACAATAAGCAACGGGATCAATTGGGTTTAAAAAACCAGGACTTTTTAAAGTACCAAAAGCGAGTATAAATATTCCAAAATTAATTAAATTGTATGACATTATATTAAATATTAATTTTCAGCATTATTATTAGTAAATAAAAGTTTAATTTAATATCTGATTCAATAATTTATTTTCATTTTTACAATTCCAACATTACAGGTTACTATTTAATTATTTGATGTTTTTTTTTATTTTTATGTAATTATTTTGCGAATTTTAACTATCACTTCGACTTCAAGTAATTCCTTATTGAAAAATTTAAATTACTTATCATTTATTTAAAAAAATATTTTATTGGAAAAATACTTTGGCTAGAAATAATTTTTATAATACTATAAATACGTAATGTTTTTCAATTAAAACTCGCGTCTTATACTCTGTTCTGTTTCCGGTGCCGAAGGAACACTACTGACATCTTATTTTTGTCAATTATTTGTTTACATGGAGTTATGTATCCTTGTCTAGTGTCTATGAGTGAAAGCATAGATATACTCTTATATATCTATGAGTCAAAGGTTGTTTAAGGTTAGGAATGCGTGTCTGCATTTACGAAAGGAATATGGTCTGTAATTACCGGTTTTGTCATCTTCTTTCTTAATCTAATATATGTCAGTTATTGTAAACATATACGAGTATTTGTATATTATTATTATTAATTGCAAAATTATCACTACGATTCTTCATCTTTTAATTAATTGCAGGTTACTAAGAATTCTCTATTATTAATATTTATTTAATTATTACTTGATAATCGAAAACAATTTTTTATTATCTATAAAACTATGATTTCTTATAAACTGAATGTGAAATTGATTTCTTGCGCCTACATTTAAACATTTAAGTTACTGATAAAAGATAGTTACACCAATTCTTGGCCGTTTTTTTTAACATTACGTGCGATCTCCTAACCTCCGTAAAGTTATCCACCCGACTTCATTTTCCAGAACTTTTCTTTATGCAAATCGTTTGAGAGGGTTTGAGAGAAACGAAAAAACGTTTGAGAGTTATTACTTTTTACGTAAAAACGATTTTAGTTTCGAGTGTTAATTTGGCCCCCGCCTTTTTATCTCCTGAAAAAATAGACTTGGACGCTTAATTTTTTTTCTATTCATTCGAGAATCGTTAGAGAAAGTTTGAGAGAAAAGGAAAAACGTTTGAGAGTTATTATTTTTTACGTAAAAACGATTTTAGTTTCGAAGTTCCACTTGACCCCCATTTTTTTTATCTCCTGAAAAAATAGACTTGGACGCTTAATTTTTTTTCTAATCGTTTGAGAATCGTTAAAAAGGGTTTGAGAGAAAAGAAAAAACGATTGAGAGTTATTATTTTTTACGTAAAAACGATTTTAATTTCGAGTGTAAACTACAAATCTTAAAACTTTTGCTAATGCAAATCGTTAAGAGTATCGTTTGAGAGAGTTTGAGAGAGCACAGCAATTGTTTGAGAGTTAATATTTCTTACATAAAAACGATTTGAATTTTGTGTGTGTAAAGCTGGCCCCTTCTTGATTTTTTGTGTGAAGGTCTTTGAAGCACTTATCCCCATTTCTCAAAACTTTCTTTTATACAATTTGTTATAGAATCGTTATGAGAGAGAACAATAATTCTTGAGAGTTAATATTTTTTATGTAAAAAATATTTCCTGTTTTTGTATGAAGGTGGCCTCCACTTTTCCCATTACATTTCTCAAAACTTTCTTTTATGTAAATCGTTTTTACGAGAGTTTGAGAGATAACAATAGTTATTTGGGAGTTAATATTTTTTACGTAAAAACGATTTCAATTTTTTATGTGAAGTAAGCTCCCAACTACAAATCTCAAAACTTCTGCTAATGCAAATCGTTAGAGTATCGTTTGAGAGAGCACAACAATTTTTTGAGAGTTAATACTTTTTACATAAAAACGATTTTAATTTTGTGTGTGTGAAGCTGGCCTCTCACTTAATTTTTTGTGCGGCCTCTCACTTAAGATAACACTCGAAATTAAAATTTTTTTTACGTAAAAAATAATAACTCTCAAACGTTTTTCCTTTTCTCTCAAACTTTCTCTAACGATTCTCAAACAATTAGAAAAAAAATTAAGCGTCCAAGTCTATTTTTTCAGGAGATAAAAAGGCGGGGGCCAAATGAACACTGGAAATTAAAATCGTTTTTACGTAAAAAGTAATAACTCTCAAACGTTTTTTCGTTTCTCTCAAACCCTCTCAAACGATTTGCATAAAGAAAAGTTCTGGAAAATGAAGTCGGGTGGCTAACTTTACGGAGGTGATCTCCTAATATATCTATTTTTCATGAGCCGCACAGTTATTGTGTGTGTTCGGCCGAACTAAGAAATCTCAGTAAGAGTCAGAATAAATATAATTTTTTCTGAGCATCTGAAAAGGCAAGTTTCGGCCTGGACACACTTTCTTTTGCTTCTTAATCAGTGTTGCCAGATATCTCGTTTAACAGTAGATCTACTGCTTTGTTAGTATATCTACCTTTTTTTTTTGAATAAATAAAAAAATTTTTGAATTTGTGTCTTTTTTTTCAATTTTTTATAATAATAATAAATTTAAAACTCCAAAGTCGTACAAATACAAAATCAATCATTACAGACCATATTCCATTATTTGAAATAATAGAATATGGTTTTGTAATTACTTTAAGGTATTATTTTATAATGGGATTTTAAACAATAAGTAATGCAATATATGACAAATAAAAAGAATTAATATTATTTAATATTTGAAGGAAAAAAATTCTATAATATATTAAATACTAATGTAATATAATTTTAATTATTCTGAATATAAGTATTTATTTCAAACTATTTAAATTGGAATTTTCACTTTTTGAATCACGGCACGGCACGGCCCGTGACACAGGCACCAAATTAGCAACAAGCAACATATCTCTGAATCCATATCCCAGAGATAGTTACGATTAGCTAATTCATACTGATGATGACTACATTGTAGTCGAAATACGTATTTATAAAATACAAACAAATGTTCTAGGAATAGGGGCAAAATTTGAAATATAATTTCAAAAAAACCTAGAGTTCTCTTTGATTATTTTAATAATCTTTACTTCACTATTGTCTTCAAAAATATCAGTTGGTTGTTTCAAAATAGTTCCAAGATCTTTTAACAAACCTCTGATAGGTAAGACTTCTTCAACGCAATATGCCAATGCATAGTATTCTGCATGAGTAGATGTCCTTGAAACTACCTTTTGTTTTTGTGTTTTCAATAGAACTGGATTCTCATATACTCGTATAACTATTCCAGTTGTGCATTTTCGATCAGTAATATCGGAGGCCCAATCCGAATCTACGAATACGTCTAAATATGATTTGAACTTTGAATTGTAAATCATTTTCTTTTCTTTTGTACAGTGAAAATATTTAAGTACTCTTAATGCGTATTTGAAGTGAGTAGAATTGTAGCCATTTTGAAATCGGCTTAAATAATTAACCGGAAATGATATATCTGGTCGAGTTCAGTTTGCAACGTACAATAAAGATCCTATTAAGTTTCGAAGTTTTAAATTTTCAAATTACTTTCCATGGGCGTTCGATATGATTTTGACTGAATTATATTAAATTTTTTTGCCAAATTTTCTATATATTTCTCTTGACTTAAAGTCATTCTTTGTTCATTAAGATTATAATCAATTTCAATACCTAAATATTGTTTTACTTTTCCTAAATCTTTCATTTTAAATCTTTCACTCAATGACAATTTAATTTTTATACCCAGTATATTTGTAAATATACAAGGTATATTAGGTTTAGTCCCGACTTTGTAACGCTTGAAAATATTAATCCTTGACAAAAATGCTTCACAAAGGTATTCATAAAATGGCCTAATTCGGCCATTTTCACATGTCCGTCCGTCCGTCCGTCCGTCTGTGAAGCCGATAACTCAAGAACGAAAAAAGATAACGAGCTGAAAATTTTTGTGTGTGTTCATGAGCAAAAAAGTAAGGCCAAGTTCGTTAATGGGCAAAATCGGAACATGTTTCCCCCCACTAGAAAGGGGGGTCTTTGAAACCGTAGTAGATAGAAAAAAAATTTGTTAAAAAAAATCTTCTACTCTTTAAAATAAACAACTTCTGTTTCAAAACTTTTTTCATAAAGTCAACCGTTTTTTCAAAATTTTTGCTTAAAGTTGAAAATGAGTCGATCGAAGAAGGGCACATGTACAAACATAACATACATCAAATAGTATTGTTATACCCAGCATATTTGTAAATATACAAGGTATATTAAGTTTAGTCCCGACTTTGTAACGCTTGAAAATATTAATCCTTGACAAAAATGCTTCACAAATGTATTTATAAAATTTCCTAACTCGGCCATTTTGGCATGTCCGTCAGTCCGTCTGTCCGTCTGTGAACCCGATAACTTAAGAACGAAAAGAGATAACGAGCTGATATTTTTTTTGTGTGTTCTAGAGCAAAAAAGTAAGGCTAAGTTTGTTAATGGTCAAAATCGGAACATGTTTCCCCCCACTAGGAGGGGGGAAATATCCGCCTTTGAAACCGTAAGAGATAGAAAAAAAAATTTGTTAACAAGAAATCTTCTTCATTATAAAATAGTCATCTTTTGCTTGAATAATTTTTCCTTAAACTCAATAGTTTTCTCATAATTTGTGCACAAAGAGCAAATAAGTGGGGGGAATTACACATCTTTGAAACCGTAACAGATAGAAAAAAAATTTGTTGAAAAAAATCATATTCTCTTTAAAATAAACAACTTTTGTTTGAAACACTTTTTCATAAACTCAATAGTTTTCTCAAAATTTGTCCTCAAAGTTGAAAAAAATAAGAAATACAATTGATAGGCGAATGAAGGCATGGTCTCCATGGACCCGTAGGTATACATAACAACCGTACATACTATTTTTGTACCCAGTATATTTGTAAATATACAAGGTATATTAAGTTTAGTCGCGACTTTGTAATGCTTGAAAATATTAATCCTTGACAAAAATGCTTTACAAAGATATTCATAAAATGGCCTTATTCGGCCATTTTCACATGCCCGTCCGTCAATCTGTCTGTCTGTGAAGTCGATAACTCAAAAACGAAAAGAGATAACGAGCTGAAAATTTGTGTATGTGTTCTAGACCAAAAAATTAAGGTCAAATTCGTTAATGGGCAAAATCGGAAAGTGTTTCCCCCACGCCAGGGGGGACAAAATATATCTTTGAAATCGTAAGAGGTAGAAAAAAATTTTATTGATAAAAAAATTTTCTTCTTTTTAAAATAAACAACTTTTGTTTGCAAAATTTTTTTATAAACTCAATAGTTTTCTCAAAATTTGTCCTCACATGTACAAACGTAACATACATCAAATAGTATTGTTTTTATGTTTATTTCAGTTTTGTAAACCAGGTGTATATATGAGTTCAAGGTGTAAGTGATTTTCCTTTTCAAAGAAATAGTTGGTCTCGTACAGATCTCAAAATTTTGCAAAAAGTTTATTCAAAGGTCCATCGATCCTACCAAAAATTATATATAATGTATATATTTATATTTACATATATATATATAAATATGTATATATATATATATATATATATATATATATATATATATATATATTTATATATATTTATACATATATACATATATATATATATATATATATATATATATATATATATAAATGTATAAATATATTTATATATATATATATATATATATATTTATATATACGTATTTAGATATATATATATATTTGTATTCTAACGCAGCATCGGCTATTTCTTGGCGTTGACCTTACACTTCCTATTGACTAACACTTCTCATTGACGCTTCGCTTTGAATACGGTACGCTATAGCTTACGTTTCGCGTTGGTAAACGCAAAGCCTTGACCTAACACTTCTTACTGATTAACGGTTCTCATTGACCAACGCTTCGCGTTCGCTGACTTACGGCTTGCTTTAGCTTACGGTTCGCATTGGTTAACGCTGTGAATTGTTTAACGGTTCGCATGAAATCACGCTTCGCTTTGAATAACTAACGCTTCGCATTAAACAACGCTTCGCGTTGGCTGACTTACGGTTCGCTTTAGCTTTTAGTTTCGCGTTAGTAAACGTATTGCGTTTACCAAAGCTTCACGTTGACCTTACACTTCCTATTGACTAACGCTTCTCATTGACCAGCTTCGCGTTGCCTGACGCTTCGCTGACTTACGTTTCATTAAAGCTAACATTTCGCGTTGGTTAAGGATTCACGTGAAATCACGCTACGCGAATCAACAAAGCGAATCCCGGACGATTCACTTTGAATAACTAACGCTTCTCATTGACCAACGCTTCGCATTTCTGACTTACGGTTCGCTTTAGCTTACGTTTCGCGTTGGTTAACACTTTGTGTTGGTCAATTATACGCTTGGCATAACGGTTCGCTCTGCATAACTACCGCTTCTATTTGACCAACGCTTCGCGTTGCCTGACTTATGGTTCGCTGCAGTGTACGTTTCGCGTACGCTTCGCGTCGATTAACTAACGCATCGCGTTGATTAACTAACGCTTCGCGTTGATTAACTAACGCTTCGCGTTAATTAACTAACGCTTTGCGTTGATTAACTAACGCTTCGCGTTGATTAACTAACGCATCGCGTTGATAAACAAACGCTTCGCGTTGATTACCTAGCGTTTCGCGTTGATTAACTTACGCTTCGCGATGATAAGCTAACGCTTCGCGTTGATTAACTAACGCTTCGCGTTGATAAACTAACGCTTCGCGTTGACTAACTAACGCTTCGCGTTGATTAACAAACGCTTCGCGTTGATTATCTAACGCTTCGCGTTGATTAACTAACGCTTCGCGTTGATAAACTAACGCTTCGCGGTGATTAACTAACGCTTCGCGTTGATTAACTAACGCTTCGCGTTGATTAACTAACGCTTCGTGTTGATTAACTAACGCTTCGCGTTAATTAACTAACGCTTCGCGTTGATTAACTAACGCTTCGCGTTAATTAACTAACGCTTCGCGTTGATTACCTAACGCTTCGCGTTGATTAACTAACGCTTCGCGTTTATTGTCTAACGCTTCGCGTTGATTAACTAACGCATCGCGTTAATTAACTAACGCTTCGCGTTGATTAATTAACGCTTCGCGTTGATAAACTAACGCTTCGCATCGAATAACTAACGCTTCGCGTTGATTAACTAACGCTTCGCGTTGATTATCTAACGCTTCGCGTTGATTTACTAACGATTCGCGTTGATTAACTAACGCTTCGCGTTGATTAACTAACGCTTTGAGTTGATTAACAAACGCATCGCGTTGATTAACTAACGCTTCGCGTTGACCTTACGCTTCCTATTGACTAACGCTTCTCATTGACCAACGCTTGGATGACTTACGGTTTACTTAAGCTTACGTTTCGCGTTGGATAACGCTTAGCGTTTGTTAACGATTCGCGAATCACCAAAGCGAATCACCGACGCTTTGCTTTGAGTAACTAACGCTTCTCATTAACTAACGCTTCGCGTTGGCTTACTTATGGTTCCATTTAGCTTACGTTTCGCGTTGGTAAGCGCATTGCGTTGGTAAACGCACACTTCCTATTGACGAACGCTTCTCATTGGCCAACGCTTCGCGTTGGCCGATTTATGTTTCACTTTAGCTTACGTTTCTCGTTGGTTAACGGTTCACGTGAAATCACGCTTCGCGAATCTCTGACGCTCCGCTTTGGATAACTAACGCTTCTCATTGACCAACGCTTCGCGTTGGCTGAATAACGGTTCGATTAAGTTTACGTTTCTTGTTTACCAACGTTTCGTGTTGACCTAACACTTCCTATTGACTTACGCCTCTCATTGACCAATGCTTCGCGTTGGCTGACTAACGGTTCGCTTTAGCTTACCTTTCGCGTTTGTTAACGCTTTGTGTTGACCAACGCTTTACGTTTACCAACGCTTTCCGTTAATTTTCTAAATCATCGCGTTGACTAACTTTTCGCGTCACCTAACGGCTCGCGTTGAACAACGCTTTGCGTTTACAGTCGGTCGCGTTGTTTAACTCAATTATATAACTCAATATTTAAATATGTAAAAATCGCAAGAACATTAATATCAATTTTTTTTTAATGCATGAACATTTTTACTGTTTCAATATTAATTATTAACACAAAACAAACATTTACAAATCTAGAGCACGATAGTGCGCAAGGCCGAGTTTAAGGGGCATTTGGACTTCTCACTTACAGTGCTATTACTACAGGAAATATCATAGATAATGTGACCCCGAAATATCTTCTGAACGAAACCAGCAACAGTGCTGATTTTTGGATAATTCATATTTTATAAACATTGAATAGGCAGAAATATTAACAATACAAAGTATATACAACTCAGTATATACTGGGTATTCAAACAATTAACTCAGTTAGTTGTTACATTACTTGTTTTAATTAATTTAAAGTTTTTGCTAAATATTAATAAATCATCACCATACAAAATTATGTAGATAGAATCATCGTCAAAAATGCCTATGTATAGACAACAATCATATTGGGATCTAATAAAGCTTATACTTATCAAAAAATTATCGAAATAGTCGTACCAGTCTCTGGCACTTTCTCGTAAACCATAAAGCGATTTATGCAACAAAAGCACTTTGTTTGGACCAATGTCATACCTTTTGGGAGGATAAAAGTAAATTTATGATTTAACTTGTCCGTTTAAAAATGCTGTGGTTACATCCATCTGCTCAATGTACCATTGATTTACGTACGAAACAGATAATAATACCTTTAAACTGTTTAACTTAGCAGCCGGTGAGTACACTTCCTCGTTTTCAACATATTCTTGCTGAAAACCCTTAGCAACCAGTCTAGCCTTGTAAGTGGTATCAGTTTTAATCTTAAAAACCCATTTAACTTCAATAATTTATTTATTTATCGGTATGCTGACCGGTGACCAAGTATTGTTATTTTCTAAGATTTGAATTTCGATCATCATTGCATTTATCCATAGTTTTGATTCATTACAATTAATTGCTTGTTCATAATTTTCTGGTACTACTGAAACATTATTACAAAAAATAACATTATTATTTTAAACGTAAGTGTCATCAAACCTTTTGGGTTTGTTGACATTTCTTTTTGGTTTTGTTGGTTCTTCGTGAACTTTTGTATTTTCATCAGGTTGTATTTCGGTTTCTTCAACAACAGGCGAAATCTGTTCTTTTTCTTCAATTTCTGCTTCATCATCAGATATATCAAAATTGAATTTAGTTGGTATAACTTTTTGACTTTTTCCAATGAATTGTACATGGCGACTGATTGTTACTTTATTTTCGATTAATATCCTATAGCCCATGTCAGTATATCCAACTAAAATACCTTCAGCTGACTTATCTTCCAACTTCTTTCGACTAACTTCAGGAATCTTCACGAGAGCTCTGCTGCCGTAAATATGTAAGTTTGAAATGTCAGGTTTCTGATTGAAATAGATCTCATATGGTGTTTTTTTTACTTGAGTCTTAGCTAAAACTATATTACCAAGGTAAGCTGCAGCGCAAACGCATTCTGGCCAGTATATTTTATCAATATTAGCTTCATTTACTAAACATCTGACTCTATTCATTATTCTTCTATTGCATCGTTCAGCAACACCATTTAATTCATGTGTATGTGGTGGACAAGGTTTTATAAAGAGACCTTTTTGTTTGGCTAATTCGTAAACTGAATCATTAATATATTCGCCTCCATTATCACAGTACATCTTTTTGATCCTTTTGCCTGATTGATTTTCAACCATATTAATATATTTTTTTAAACATTCGTATACATCAGATTTGTTTTTTATGCAGTAGACAATAGCTATTTTACTGAAGTCATCAACGAAAGTTACAATATATTTTTCACCTTTATATCCAGTAACGTGTATCGGTTCATTTACATCAGTATGAATAATTTCAACAATTTCTTTTGCTTTAGTTCTTGAATTTTTAAATTTCAAATTGGTCATTTTACTTTTTTAACATATTTCGCATTTTAAAAATCATTATCAATATCTTAGGGTAATCCTGTAAGTAGTTGTAGATTACATAAAAGTTTAAAATCTTTAAAATTAATATGTCCCAAAACTCTGTGAAATTTCTCCTTTTCGGTCATTTTAACTAAAGTATTACATTCTGCAGTATTTTTATTTTTAAAAGTTTTACCATTTAAAAGTTTATTGTTTTCTTAAACAACAGCAACTTTTTCATTTTTTGCATTATAAATTTCTGCTTTATTTTTGGTAAATACGACTTCATTTTTATTTTTTAGTAAACAACGTACGCTTAATAAATTTCTTTCCATTTTCGATACATAATAAACATTGTTGATTTCAACCTTTTAAACCCAGTATATTTGTAAATACACAAGGTATATTAAGTTTAGTCCCGACTTTGTAACGTTTGAAAATATTAATCCTTGACAAAAATGCTTCAAAAAGATATTTATAAAATGGCCTAATTCGGCCATTTTCACATGTCCGTCTGTCTGTCCGTCCGTCTGTGAAGCCGATAACTCAAAAACGAAAGGAGATAACGAGCTGAAAATTTTTTTGTAAGTTCTAGACCAAAAAAGTAAGGTCAAGTTCGATAACGGGCAAAATCGGAAAGTGTTTCCCCCCGCCAGTGGGAACCTACGAAACAAATAAATAAATTATAATTCACAACGAGTCACGAAATACAGTGGTGGTTTGGCAACATATTCGTTGGATTGGTATACTTCGACGGTTTATCGAAGATTTATGGTTGGAATACTGGAATACTGGCAATTTATCAACGGTTTATTGATTGATTAATTGGTTCATCAAGATTCGTTTCAACTTCATATCAATTCAGAGACGACGGTTTATCGTTTTTTGGTGAATATGCAGACTACGTTCATAATTCTATTGTAAGTACAATTTGTTTGTTCTTATCCTCATGCCAAAACCATATCCACCCACACGCAGCAGAACTAACACTAAATTAAACGACGGTTTATCGTTTTCTAATAGTAATTACAAGTCCGACGGTTTATCGAACAGTGAATCAGACAATAGTTTATCTAATTCAGAATTAACAGGAAAAATTAAAAATATTAATAAAATGGCAATACCACTTCAAATACCGCAGTCAGCTACTTTAGATCAAATAATAAATCACTTTAGAATACCTGATTGTATTAAAACTATAACTCAATACGACGGGAATAAATCAGATTTGTTTAATTTTATTGACAGTGTTGATACTATTTTTTCAACATTATTACCATTAGTAGATGAAAATCTGAAAGCAATTTATAATAATGAAGTTCGTAAAAAAGTCATTGGAAACGCCAATGATGTACTTAATCAATACGGTAGGGTTAGAGAATGGAATAAAATTAAAGAAATCCTAATTAATCATTGTGCTGCTAAAAGGGATGAATATAGTTTAACAAGAGATCTTCATACTTTACATCAAGGAAATCTTTCTGCTGAAAATTTCTTTAGTAAAGTAAACGAAGCACTCGCTTCACTCATAAATAACGTAGCATTACAACAATTAAACGCAGAAGTAAAGCAAAACAAAATAGATTACTACCATCAGTTAGCTTTAGATTGCTTTTTAACAGGCCTTAACAGAAACATAGGAAATATAGTGAGAGCATTTCAACCAAAAACTCTCTCTGATGCTTATAAACGTGTTCAAATAGAACAGAACGTGTTCTATAAGCAAAGTCAATTTCAAAAAACACCTGTTAAAATGAATTCAAACAATTCACAACAACCTAAAACTGTTATAA
Organism: Nineta flava; assembly: GCA_963920215.1. Taxonomy (NCBI): domain Eukaryota; kingdom Metazoa; phylum Arthropoda; class Insecta; order Neuroptera; family Chrysopidae; genus Nineta; species Nineta flava. The sequence continues at coordinate 342,081 of CAWUAZ010000001.1, forward strand.
GATACGTAAACATGAATGATTCTAACAGACCTCCATATAACCCAAATCAATTTACTACACAACCACGTTTTAATTCTATGCCACAACAAAATCAACCATACGCTAATACTTTTGGTAATCATCCTCGATTACAATATAGACCCCAGAATAATAATGTGTTTAATCAAAATCAAAATAGACCACCTCCGTCACAACCAAATTTTCAAAATAATAATAGATTTAACAATCCCCAATTTAACAAACCAATACTACCCAGACCTGAACCAATGGACATATCATCAGGAAACACTAGACGTTCATTTCATAACAATGGTTTTAAACCAACTAATCATGCAAACGTTGCATCACAAGAATTATTTAATATGGACCCAATCGACCCATACCACGAAAATTATAATAATTATTCATACGATCAACATAATTATCCACATCCAATTGATCATTCACGATATAACGACTATTTCGATACCCCACCTGACATAGTTGACAGTGATCAAATCGACTTAAACGAAATTAATATTGTTGAAGATGAAAATTTTCAATTAACTGCCTCAACACAACAGGATACGTAGAGTTAAATTCGCAACAAACCCCCTTTGGAAAATTACCATACATTCACATATGGGACGGTAATAACCAACTTAGATTTTTAATAGATACGGGTTCTGACGATAACTTTATCGATCCTAAACACACGAAACATTCAAACCTTATACCTACTCGACAAGAAATAACGACCGCTCTTAACAAACATCTGATTACTAACAAAATTTCCGTAGAATATATCAACGAACTAAATAATCAAACACCGTTAGAATTTTTAATATTTAAGTTTCATCATTTCTTCGATGGAATTATAGGGAATCAAACACTTAGGAAATTAAACTCTCAGATAAATTACTCTAACGATTCAATAACATTCAACAACGTAAGAAATAAAATATTTTACAAACCATGCATAAAAACCCCTATTTACACACTTGAACCATTTGAACAAAGACTTATTAATCTACCTATAGACAAAAAACAGAATGACGTTTACATACCACAGACACTCATAAACGACAACATACAAACAATAAGTGGAATTTATCATGCAAAAGATTATCATACAAAAATCTGTTTTCAAAACAATTCTGACAAACACTAAAAGTTTTTACTATCTCAGCCACTTAAGGCCGAAGTATTGACAAATTATCACGAGTTTAACAATATAAACAAAAGTGTTGAACCTGATAATTTCGACTATACAGACAATTACGAATTTGTCACCAAAAACAAATGCATGAATCACCTAAACCAAGAGGAACAAAAACATTTAACGAAGGCATGTATAGATTTTCGCGATATTTTTTACGAACCACACCAAAACATGACTTTTACATCCAACGTAAAACATAGTATTACAACTAAAGATGATATACCGATATTCACTAAATCCTATCGATACCCTCAGTGTCATAAGGAAGAAGTGAATAGACAAATTGATGAATTACTAGAAAAAGGAATCATACGTCCATCGAATTCTCCGTGGTCCTCCCCTATATGGATTGTACCAAAAAAGGCCGATGCTTCTGGTAAAAAGAAGTGGAGATTAGTCGTAGACTATCGTAAGTTGAACGAAAAGACTATTGATGATCGGTATCCACTTCCAAACATCTCCGACATTCTAGATAAGTTAGGTAACTGCAAATACTTCTCGACCCTTGATTTATCGGTATCAAGGATCCGGCATCCGGTTTTCACCAAATCGAAATGCATCCACGTGACATAGCTAAGACCGCCTTCAGTATTGATCATGGTCACTATGAATATACGCGAATGACATTCGGTTTGAAAAATGCCCCAGCCACTTTTCAAAGGGTGATGGACAATATGCTAAGAAAGCATATAGGCAAGAATGTTTTAGTTTATATGGACGATATTATCATCTTTTCATCGTCTTTACAAGAACATATCGAATCACTTCGTAAAGTATTTACTAAACTCCGGGAACATAATTTCAAAACACAATTGGATAAATGTGAATTTCTCCATAAAGAAATAGAGTTTCTTGGTCACATTGTTACCACCGAGGGAATAAAACCAAATCCTAGAAAAATCGAAGCCATAAAAAATTTTCCGATACCTAAAACAGTTACAGAGATTAAATCCTTCCTGGGACTATTAGGATATTATAGAAAATTTATTAAAGATTTTTCCAAGATCAACCAAACCTCTCACACAATGCTTGCAAAAAGATCGACGCATAGACACTAATAACGTAGAATATAGACGATGTTTCGAATACTGCAAAACACTATTGACTAACGACCCAATACTCCAGTACCCAGACTTTTCAAAACCATTTGTACTGACAACGGACGCGAGTAATTACGCGATTGGTGGAGTCCTCTCACAGGGAAATATAGGATCCGACAAACCCATATGCTACGCGTCAAGAACATTAACAAAGACCGAACAGAACTATAGTACGATCGAGAAAGAACTCCTTGCGATAATTTGGGCAACAAAGCAATTTAGACCATACCTATTCGGTACGAAATTTACTATCGTGACGGATCATAAACCACTCATTTGGTTATTTTCTCTAAAAGAACCGAATTCTAAGTTAGTCCGCTGGAGACTTAAACATGAAGAATACGACTATACGATCCATTACAAAAAAGGAAAACAGAACACTAATGCCGATGCACTCAGTAGAATTCAACCTGAAATAAACTTAACTGATTCAAATAATTCACAACAGGCTGAAGTATCTACTCAACATAGTTCAAGCGAAAATCTTAATAAAGGTATTCCTATTTCAGAACGGTGCCTAAATGAATTAAACAATCAAATAATCATTGATACCGGACTTCGCAACATGATTAATATAGAATATTTATTTAAAACGAGAATACGCATAACAATCGAAATAGAGAACGACTTAACCACCGACAAATGTATTTCAATCTTTAAAGAATACATGAGTCCTACAAAATTGAATGCTATCCACACTGACGATACTACATTCAAACTTATAAGTAAAACTTATGACGATTATTTTTCAAAATATAAACTTATACGTTGCACCACGCTCTTAAGTGATGTTCAAACACTTGACGAACAAAGTAAACTCATAAAAGAATACCATGAGTTATCTGTCCATCGTGGAATCGACGAGACATTCAATCATCTTAAACGTACATACTATTTTGATAATATGAAATCGAAAATAACTACCTACATAAACACATGCGAGACATGCCTTAAATTTAAATACGAACGTCACCCTCTCAAATTGAAACAATCTCCCACAGAGATAGCCAGTAAACCATTCGAAATATTCCATATTGATATCCTTTCAATTGAAAAAACAAACATTCCCACTCTTGTTGATAAATTCAGTAAATATGGCGAATGCATCGTCGTACCTTTTAAAAATTCCGTAAAAATTCTAAAAGCATTAAAAAACTATATAGCGCGAAACGTTATCCCAAATAAAATTATACATGACAACGGATTGGAATTCTCTAATTTAGATGTACGCGAATTCCTTAAACTCTATGATATAGAAACCCACGTAACAGCCGCACGCAATTCAACAGGCAATTCTCCTGTCGAACGTTTACATAGCACAATTTTGGAAATTTTACGAATCTTAAAAAGTAAACATAAAAACAAAGATCTGACTGAATTACTAGACATGACAATGATAACGTATAATAATTCAATTCACTCATCCACCAGATTAACGCCGTTCGAAATTATACGAGGTATACGCGATAAAACAATTATCGAACCGAAACAAAACGCCATTACCGAATTCAACAATAAACGTATTGAAGAAAGTAATGAAATCAAAAAACTAATAGATGATTCGAACAAAAAACAATTAGAACGTATCAATCGATATAACGAAAATTTAAATGAACCCCCAGAACTAGATATTGAAATTTACTTAAAAAATGATCAACGCAATACAAAACTAAGGACACCTTTTGACAAAAAGATAAAACAGTCAGAAAATAAACTTACTTTTAAGACAACTCAGAATATTAAATATCATAAGTATAAAATAAAACCCAAACGAAAGTAATCTTCGTTCAGGTTTTTACGTTACAACATTGCACAACACATCGAATATCATGACTTAACTAATACCAAAGAACTATTGGCACTTAACCTAGGACCTACCAAACTTACTTCTCATTACAATAACCTTATTCATATAATTAACGTAACTAGCATTAAAAACAGTTTAGACCAAATTTATCTTAGCTTATTTAAAACAAATTCCAATGAAGCGCTATTTCATAATATAGTGAACTTAAAACACCAATACTTAAATTTAGATCATAAAATTAAAAGCCTAGAAATAAAACACTATAGACTTAAATGAGGACTTATAGATGGTATAGGAACCGTTATTAAAAAAATCACCGGTAACATGGACAACGATGATGCATTAGAAATTAATAATCAAATAGAAACGCTTAAAAATAATCAGTTGCTGATCAAAGATAGGATATCAGGACAACACCAACTTAATACACAAATGATACAACGCTTTGATAATATTACTAACTTCATTAATTCTGAACAGGCCAAATTGCAAATGTTAGCATCTGCTATGCAAAATTATCCAAAAATTGAACAACAGTTATTTCGGTCGCAATTCTGTTTTACTATACAATCGCAACTACAATATTTAGACAATCATGTACGCGATATTATTTCTTCTATCAGTTTAGCAAAACTCGGTATAATATCAAAACACATCTTGACAAAGAAAGAGTTAACTATTGTACACGATTCACTCAGTAAACAGATTAACATACTAAATGACGAAAACTTGTACGAACTATTAGAACTTAAAGCATACTATAATAATAGCAACATCCTATTTGTCGTTATGATACCTCAATTTACTAACGAGACCTTTCAAACAATAAAATTCAGACCTATACCTGAAAATCATCAAATCATACAGCCCAAAACTAATTACATTTTGTACAATCCTAATAAATTCAAATTCCTCGAACAAATATGCAATCGAATAGAACAAAGTCTAATATGTCCACCCATGAAATTACAATCACCAACATCTAATACATGTGAAATCAAGATCTTAGAAAATAAACCGGCTAATTGTACGCTACATCGCACAATGGAAAACGACTTTATTGAAGAAATTGAAGATAATCATATCATAGTAATAACGTCAGTCCACCTAAATATCAACAATAATTGTGGTAAAAATATAACGAATTTCGTGGGACGACTTCACATAATTTTATCACAATGCCAGGCCGATATTGACGGCATCACATATGGAAATTTACATACATCGGTTGACAACATAGAATTGGAACAAACCATTTACAACACCGTGAATATTACTAATATTGCAACAGACATCAACTTGGAAAATCTACAAATAAAACATCTTGAAAATACTCAAGAACTCAACTTATTAAAATTCAAACAAACCACACATATCAGCATTTCACTAATTATTATAATTTCTGTAATAATTTGTATTTCTATATTTTTCATGCACAAACGTTATTTCAAGAAAAAACCGCAAATGGAAGATGGGTCAGCTATGGAGCATACAACTCAACCAACAACTCCGGTTATTCAATTTCCTTGGAAAATTAAACAACCATCTTAAGGTGGGAAGAGTTACATATTCTGGAATAGACCTATCAATATAAAAATATTAAGCAAGCATCCGGTCACAATCACAACATGTGACAACACGTGCCTTTTTCAATAATATTTTAAGCAACATAAACAAAATATCAGCAATTTATATAAAATTTACTATATAAAGTCATCGATTTTTAAGTATATCATATTCTAATGTCAAAAGTTAATAACGTTGTTATTCTGTTCAAATTTATTGTCAATATTCAATTGTAATTTAGTTTGTTGTAATTAATTGTATTTCTTGTAAAAATAATTATAATATCATTTTTTTTCGAATAATTCTTTGCTAGAATTATAATTTATATATATATATATATATATATATATATATATATATATATATATATATATATATATATATATATATATATAATATATATATATATAATATATATATATATATATAATAAATATATATATATATATTTATATATATATATATTTATATATATATCGATATATATCGCTACTTACGCGACTTTCTAACGCAGCATCGGCTATTTTTTCGCGTTGATGGACTAACGCTACACGTCACCTTATTTTAACGCTTAGCGTTAAAACGATCGTGTTGAGAAACTAACGCTGCCAAACCATCCCTTCAAGTTGAGTAAACACCACTTCGCCTGACTAACGTTGCTTACCGTTTCCCTGGCACTAACGTTTCGCACTGACCAACGTTTCGCGTTTACTAACAAACGCCTCTCATTGGCCAACGCTTCGCGTTGATTTAATAACGCTTCGCGTTGACTTAATACTTCCTATTGACTAACTGTTCTGGTTCCTACGCTATGTGCTGATTTACTAGCGCTTCGCGTTAATTTGCTTACGCTCAGCGTTAACTTGCTTACACTCCGCGTTAACTTCCTCTCGTTAGCTAGTGCCGTGTATCGACTGACGCTTCGTCAACTCTTCGAGTTGCATAACTTACGCGTGCTTTCGCTTCGCGTTAACTATCGTTACGTATTTAACTAACTTTTCACGTTTACTTTAAGCATTAACGATTCGCGTGAAATCATGCTTCGCGTTGAATCGCGAACGATTCACTTTGAATAACTATCGCTACTCATTGACCATAGCTTTGTGTTGGCTGACTTACGGTTCGCTTTAGCTTACGTTTCGCGTAGGCTAACGCTTTGCATTAGTTAACGCTTTGCGTTTGTTAACAATTCGCTTTGCATAACTTACGCGCATCTCATTGACCAACGCTTCGCGTTGGCTGACTTACGGTTCGCTTTAGACTACGTTACACGTTGATCAAACACTTCCTATTGACAAACGCTTCTCATTGACCAACGCTTCGCGTTGGCTGACTTACGGCTCGCTTGAGCTTACGGTTCGCGTTGGGAAACGCTTCGCGTTAATAAACGATTTGCATGAAATCATGCTTCACGAATCACCAACGCTTTCCGTTTGTTTACTAAAGCTTCACGTTGACGAACTCTTCGCGTCGTCTACCTGTTTGCGTTGACCAACGCTTTGCGTTAACAGTCGCTTCGCGTTGATTAACTCAATTATATAACACAATATTTAAATATATAAAAATCGCAAGAACATTAATATAAATTTTTTTTAAATGCAAGAACATTTTTACTGTTTCAATATTAATTATTAACACAAAACAAACATTTACAAACAATTCAGTTTTTATAAACATTGGATAGGCAGAAATATTAACAATTAAAACATTGATATGTTTTTATGTTTATTTTAGTTTTGTTCACCAGGTGTATATATAAGGTCAAGATTTAAGTGATAAGGTCTCGAACAGATGTCAAAATGTTGCAAAAAGTTGATAAAAAGGTCCATCTATCCTATTATATATATATATATATATATATATATATATATATATATATATATATATATATATATATATATATATATATATTCGATATATATGGCTACTTACGCGACTTTCTGATGCAACATCGGCTATTGCTTCGCTTTGATGGACTAACGCTTCACGTCGCCTTATTTTAACGCTTAGCGTTAAAAAATGATCGTGTTGAGTAACTAACGCTGCCAAACCATCGCTTCAAGTTAAGTTACCACCACTTCGCCTAACTAACGTTGCTTACCGCTTCCCTGGCACTAACGTTTCGCATTGCCCAACTTTTCGCATTTACTAACTAACGGCTCCCATTGGCCAACACTTCGCGTTGGCTGACTTACGGTTCGCTTTAGTTTACGTTTCGCGTTGACCTAACACTTCCTATTGACTAACGCTTCACATTGACAAACAACTGGTTCAAGAAATGGGTGACAAAAATGCTCTGTTAGTAGAAAAACTTAATAGAAAAGAAAAACCTGTAACTACAATCAACCAATTAGAAAAGGAGGCTACAATAATAAATTTAATAGAAAATAATGCTAACAAGGAAAATGTAAATCAACAAGAACCACCTGGAAAAATTAACAAAGTTATCGGCAGACCTACATATAAACAAGTTGCTTACCGCTTCCCTGGCACTAACGTTTCGCATTGCCCAACTTTTCGCATTTACTAACTAACGGCTCTCATTGGCCAACACTTCGCGTTGGCTGACTTACGGTTCGATTTAGTTTACGTTTCGCGTTGACCTAACACTTCCTATTGACTAACGCTTCACATTGACAAACAACTGGTTCAAGAAATGGGTGACAAAAATGCTCTGTTAGTAGAAAAACTTAATAGAAAAGAAAAACCTGTAACTACAATCAACCAATTAGAAAAGGAGGCTACAGTAATAAATTTAATAGAAAATAATGCTAACAAGGAAAATGTAAATCAACAAGAACCACCTGGAAAAATTAACAAAGTTATCGGCAGACCTACATATAAACAAGTAGTAACGAGTACCTACACAAAGAAAGCGAATGATGGTGAAAACGTAAATATCGATACGAATATTGTAAAAGAAAATGAAGAATTTAAAACACTAACTTACCGGAAAAGAAAAAACAATACAATTGTTCATGCACAGTAGACACAAACACTGATTTCCAAGCAGCTGAATCAAATATTTGGGTTTATGTCGGGCGCTGTGATTCAAAAGTCACTACAGATAAAGTCAATGCATACATTAAAACAAAAACTGCAGAAACATCCGTTATTTGTGAAGAGCTCAAAACACTAGGAAAGAATAAAGCTTTCAAAGTAGGGCTAAGCAGTAAATTAAAAGACCTAGTGTACGATCCGAACTTTTGGCCTGCAGGAACAATTATTAGAAGATACAACTTGCATTTATTTCGAGATAAACAAACAAACCACCAACAACTCCAACAAGCAAATTTTTAATTCAACCTCAGAGCGTGAAGTGAATGTGATGCACTTCAATATACAGGGTCTCAAATAAAGAGCCTCTTATGGAAATAATGCTCAATGAACTGGATACATCAATCGATTTTATATGTTTAACTGAGCATTGGCTCACAGAGAATCAAATGGAAGGTTTATCAATCAGCAACCTTAAACCTGTATCATTTTATACTAGAATAGATAAAAAAAGAGGTGGATGCTGTATTCTAGCAAACCCGAAATACCAAAGCGAAAAGTATGCCAAAATAGAAGAACTGTCTATTGAGACGGAATTCGAATGTAGTGCTATCAAAATCAAAGAGTTAATTATGGTGATTGTGTGTTTATATAGAACGCCAACAAGTTATATAAAAGTATTTTTCGAACAATTTCAAAAGTGTATAAGTTTCGTATCAAATTAGAAAAATTTTAATAACGTAATATTTTGTGGTGATTTCAATATTGACATGCTACAAAGTGATATTAATGTAAGTACTATTCAACAGATTGTCTTGTCCTATAATTATAATGCAATAGTAAAAGAAGCTACTCGTATAACGCATAATAGTGCAACTTGCATAGACAACTTTTTCATCAACTTCAATTATAGTAAAGTCAATGTCTGTCACACTCCATTGTCAGATCATACCTACCAAATACTGTCAATAAGGTCTTTTAAAAACATCCCAAAAAACAAATATTATTGTCAAGGCAGGGACTTTTCCCAGATCAGTGTAGAGTATTTTATGTCTCTTCTAGAAAAGGAAACATGGGCAGAAATAGAACCAACACAAGATCCAAATAATGTGCTAGAGGAATTCTATGTGCTCCTTAATCATTATTTTGATACAGCATTTCCAACAAAGAAAATCCTCATCAGCTACGAAAAGCGTAATGAGTGGATTACAGATGAAATAAAAAATCTTTCAAAACAAAAAAATACGATCTGGAATCAAACTAAGTTTCAAAGTAAAAATCCTTGTATATACACAATTAAACAATGACTATAAATTTATACGCAATAAATTAAAAACATTAGTCAAGGATTCAAAAAGAACATACTATTGTAAACAAATAGACAAATCCGAAAATAAAATAAAAGCCAGCTGGACTTTGATCAAAGATCTCACTCAGTCAAATATAAACAATAAGTGCAAGATTGAAACAATTCGAAATTATTCAGGTGAATTAATTACAGAGAAACTACAAATAGCCAATTTATTTAACGATCATTTAATAAATATCGCGGATAACCTCGAGTTACACACACCAAATTTTGATGCTTACATAAATAAGGTAAACAGCACAATATTTATGTACCCTTGCGATAAGATGGAATTGCTCTCTATAAATAGTGAGCTAAAACATAAGAAATCATGCGGGTGGGATGAAATTCCATCTTTTATTATAAAAGAGAGTGCTTTCTTTCTTGCTAAACGACTACTAAACATAGTAAATAAAATATTACAAAATGGTATATTTCCAGATATACTACAAAGAGCCCTTGTTATACCTATACACACAAAAAATTACCAAATGGACCTAAATAACTATAGACCAATATCATTACTACCGATAATTTCAAAAATATTTGAGAAAGTCATACAAAATAAATTAATGTCATTCATTGAAAAACACTGTCTCGTCAGTGAAAATCAGCACGGATTCATAAAAAAAAAGTCAATTGATCAAGATATCTTCAAAGCTTTTACAGAAATACTCGAGGCTCTAAATAACAAAGAAATCACTACTGTGGCTTTTTTGGATTTGAGTAAGGCATTTGACTCTTTAGATGTTGAATTACTACTACATAAGCTCACTTTCTATGGAATCAGAGGCATCGCGCAAAATTTAATAAAGTCGTACCTTACCAACAGGCAACAGTGTACGAAAGTAGTCTGCATGGAAAACAACAAGAAAACCCAAAGGGTATCGAAATTTAAACCTCTTATAAGGGGCGTACCTCAAGGGTCTGTGTCGGGCCCCTTGCTGTTTGTGTTATACATAAACGATCTTCCTTCGAAAGTCAACAACAAAATGATTTTATACGCTGATGATACATCAGTGTTTCTTCATGACAAAAATGCAGAAAATCTAAGATCACATATCGTAGAAACTTTCACATTCTTGAATAAATAGTTTGAAGAAAACTCATTAAAACTCAATGTGGGAAAAACTCATATGTTGTCCAACAAAAATAACATTCAACAAATTGAAATAGGCGGCAATAGGTCAATTGATACATCAGACCATGTAAGATTTCAAGGGCTGTATATTGAGAGGAATTTAAATAATGGGGTACACATAGAATACCTCTCGAAAAAACTTTCAAAACTGAGCTATATGCTCTACAAGGATGTAGTAACAACAAATATATTGCTACAAGTATATTATGCCCATATACACTCTAACATAAAATATGGAATATTGTTCTGGGGAAATGCCACAGCCATCGACAAAATATTAAAAATTCAAAAGAGATGTGTAAGAATGATAGCAAATTCTAAACTGAACGAGCATGCCAAGCCTATCTTCAGGAAATTAGGAGTCATGACTGCCGTAGAAGTGTTCATTCTAGATAATGCTCTTTTCGTGGCAAACAACATGAATCTGTACGAAAATCATCACCTAAACTACTCATATGCAACACGTAATAAACAAAACCTGATGGGTATGCAAACCACCAAAAATTATATACATAGCGGAGTTCTCAACATGAGCATTCGTATCTATAATAGAATTCCAAAGAAAATAAAACATTCGAGACAACATTTAAGAAAAACTTGAAAAAATTTTTACTAGAGCAAAATTTTTATAATTTAAGGGAATTTGTTGAATAATGATTAAATATACGCATTAAATGACTCATTCTATGTACTTTGTACTCAATTTATATTAAGAATAAAGACTATTATTATTATTATATGTATATATATATATATATATATATATATATATACATATATATATATATATATATATATATATATATATATATATAAATATATATATTTATACATATATATATATATATATATATATATATTTATATATATTCATTTATGTATATATATATATATATATATATATATATATATATATATATATATATATATATATATATATATATATACATATATATATATATATATATATATATATTGACGGAAGTCGATTTCCTGTCATTTACTTTATAAAATAAAATATTACTTTTAAAGGATTTATGCAGATTCATGAAATTTATTATTATATTATATTATTAATATTGATTATTTGTCATATTTGTAACAGAAAAAATCATATAAATTTGTAACAATTTGTAATGTAAATTTAATGTTTTGGCAAGAAATTATACTGTTAATAATACGTTTGAAATTAATAAAAATTAATTAAGTGAATTTTTGGATTATTATTTTTAACAAATAAGTCAGTACAACAATAAGAATATTTTGGATTCAAAGAGGCATTAAGTAAATTAAAGTTGAAACGCTGGTAAAATAATAAGTTGGAACGAGTAAGTCATTTATTTGTGATTGACTATAAATAAAACAAGTTGGCGACCGATGACAATAAAGGTATTGTTGGACTTGGGAATTTATTTTAAACACCGATAAATTTGAAGTCACGACAATATATATATATATATATATATATATATATATATATATATATATATATATATATATATATATATATATATATATAAATCCCTATTTCCCTTGGTCACGGCTTCACGCGTGAACAGCTGCACCAATTTCGCGAATTCTGTTTTTGTTGTGTTATTATCAGGAGAAGGTTCTTATGAAATAAAAAAATTCGTTACGCAGGAGCTGCTTCAACTTAGCGAATTTCCTTAGAATACATAAATCACTGTCTAGTGGTCACAATTTTAGTCTGATCAAAATGAAATATCATATATGATTTTAGCATTTGCAAGTCCAATTTTATTAATAAATGACATACGTCGAGGGGAATGGGGGAGGTATAAAACAAGAAGAAAACACAAAATGTAAAATATCTCTCTTAATATTAGAACAATCGAAAAATGCGTAAGGAATAAAGTTGTATAAAATCAAATTTGCTACAATTCATCATCTTCTCATTTTTTCGCAAACTCTAATGTGTACAGAGATATTAAGGAATTTAATTTTCAATCTTAAACCGTCAATATTTCTGTAAATATTAGTGTAACAGAAAAAATGATAAGAAACAAAATTACAGTAAAACTTAGTACCTACAACTTTACTTCTTATAAATTTTTTGATTTTTCAAATATTAACGGAGATATGTCAAATTTTGTGTTTCCCCCTCCCTCTAAACCCCTCTTTCCCCTTGCCCGATTTTACCCATTAACGAACTTGACCTTTTGAATACCAAAAGCGCCTCAAATACCAAATTTCATTCCAATCAGATTGAAATTGTGACCGCTAGAGCGATTACAGACACATATATATATATATATATATATATATGTATATATATATATATATATATATATATATATATATATATGTCCATAGATATATATATATAAATTTTACAGATGGCGTTTTTCGACATCTACTAGTTAGGATCGATGGACATTAGAAGAAATTTTTGCAAAATTTTGAAGTCGGTACGAGACCAATAGCTCTATTTCCTTTCAGGAAATTCGCTAAAAATGAAGAAAGTTGCACGGAACATTAGAAAATTTAAGAAAACTTAACGACTATATTAACTTTTCTAATGTAACCTTCTTAGTGCTATTGACAATATTAACTTTTCTAATGGAACCTTATGGCGTTTGACATAACTGTCAGTTGTTTGACAGTTGGCGCGATTGACAGAATGCGCGCTGCAAATGTCGTTTAAAACATTTTAAGGGGGAGGAATTCTGGGGTGGGATGAATTTTGTACAAAACTTATTATGTCGTCCGATTTGCTCCAAACTCGGCAGAAATATTGTTTATAACAAATAATTAAAGTTTGCATATTTGCTTGTTCTAAACTACCCCTAAAAGGGGGTGAAATGGGGTTTTAAAGATAATATGGAGAAATTGTGTTCATGAAGCTGAAATTTGGCAGGTAGAAAGTTTATAAATAGGAAACGTTAGCAAAGAAAGGATTTTTGAAAATTCGCATTTTAAGAGGGAGAAATGGGGAGGGGTGAATTTTGTATGAAAATTAATTAAACTAACTGTCAAATATTGTCCAAAATGACATATCGTATATGATTTTAGTATTTGCAAGGCCAATTTTATTAATAATAAATGACGAACGTCAAGGGAAAATGGGGGCATAAAGAAAGAAGAAAACACATAATATAAAATATCTCTCTTAATATTACAACAATCGAAAAATGCGTAAGGTATAAAGTTGTAGAAAATCATGTTTACTATAATTCATCACCTTATCATTTTTGCTCAAACTCGAATGTGTACAGAGATATTGAGGAATACAATTTTCAATTTTAAACCGTCAATATTTCTGTAAATATTAGGGTAACAGAAAAAATGATAAGATCCAAAATTACAGTAAAATATTAAGGGAGATATTTCAAATTTTGTGTTTCCTCTTCGCTCTAAACCCCTCTTTCCCCTTGTTCGATTTGACCCATTAACGAACTTGACCTTTTGAATAATAAAAGCGTCTCGCATAGCAAATTTCATTCCAATCAGATCAAAATTGTGACCACTAGAGCGATTACAGACACATATATATATGTATATATATATATATATATATATGTACATATATATATATATATATATATATATATATATATATGTACATATATATATATATATATATATATATATATATATATATATATATATATATATGTCCATAGATATATGTATATATAAATTTTACAGATGGTGATTTTTGACATCTACTAGGTAGGATTGATGGACATTTGAAAAAATTTTTGCGAAATTTTGACTTCGGTACGGGACCAATAGCCCTATTTCCTTTAGGAGGAAATTCGCTAAAACTGCTGTTATGAAAATGGCCTACGAAACAATGGCATCGCATTCATGCTAATTTTTTAGGCCATTTTTCGGAAAATATTTCCTAATTATAGTCGATGCACACAGTAAGTGGCTGGAGTGTATAGATATGAACGCATCCTTTACGGCACAAAACACTATTTCCAAATTATACCAAATATTTGCGCGATTTGGTATTCCTAAAGAATTGTGTACTGACAATGGAACATCATTCGTTTCACGGGAATTTCAAGAATTTCTGAAGGGAAACGGAATCAGGCATTTAACGACGCCTGTAGGACACCCGACGACCAACGGTTTAGCAGAGAATGGTGTCAAACTAGTTAAATACTTCCTTAAAAAGTTAATGTATAAAAAAAAAATGCTACAGAAGTGAATAAACAACTTTCAACACTTCTTTTAGACCACAGAAACGCCATTCATAGCACCACAGGCGAAGCTCCGGCCGATTTAGTGATGAAACGGAGGTTGCGCACAAGATAAGATTTGCTTAAACCACCAAACGAGTGCGCAATAGAATCGAATCTAAAAGAGCACGTAGACAAACAGTTATCACGGCAACAAAGAAATTACGGCGGAAAAACTAAGGCTTCGTTTAAATTAGATGATATTGTTTATGTAAAAGATTTCAGAATGGCAGGGAAACAATCTTGGGTAAAAGCACGCGTAGTAAAAAAATTGGATAAGCGCATTTTCCTAGTTCGAGTTCAGGGATGCAGTAAGAACTGGAAGCGACACACGAACCAAATGATTCCATGCAATGCAAAACCATAGAGCATAGATTACACTCCTGTGCTATTAAAAGATATAGCTAATAAAGTTTCTATTCCAGATAGGCAAACCAGAGACATACAACAAGGCGAAGTCGTGGAAGCAAACGTTCCTACAACGACGCGCTACAATTTAAGAAGTCGTTCTATTGACGGTTGCAGCAACGACGTTAACTAGTCGATCCAATCAAGAGAATATATTTATTTTAATTTTCACTTATTATTATTTTTGTTTAGATGATATTCAAGCGAACTACAGGGGGATACTGTGATATAAATGACACCTATTTGCAAGAGGTTTAACTGTAGTATGCCAGTAGGAGACAGGACTTAAGTAAATTTTGTATCAGCCGAGCATTCCAGTGTAATGGTAATATAGACATCGTGCTTAAGCCTGTAATGATTCCTATAAATGCGGCTACGTTCATGAGAGACGTAGTAAATATGCGTAGTAAATATGCGCCGTAGTAAATATGCGTAAAGGTTTGTAGGTGTTTGATCATGGCTTCTTCCGCCGGTAAAATGGTGAAGAAGTTCACTCGAATATCGAACGGCATCGAATTGATACAAATAATCTTGCGTAATATTTATTAGTTTAAGTTTCAAATTGTACAAGTTTATAATTAATTATTTTATATTAAATATATTTTGTTTAGCCGTTTTATTTAGTAATCAAAGTTATTACAATTTTGACCGGAGCTTAGTATGTGGCCCGATATTAATTTCAATTTAGTGCAACAACATAGAACAAACCTTATTTGCTCCTTTGTTCACCTTATTAGCAGGTCCTTCGTAATACATGTAAAATGTCAATTTTCCGGTATTTAAATCCTCAATACCAGAACAATGAACCCACAATTGCCCAGTTATTACCCAGAATACGCATCTGCCTTTACGGAAGTATTTGCAGCAAAAAAAAAGTATGATTTAAAAAACATGTTCACAATTTGATGAGGATGTACATTTCGAGGTGCTACCCATTCAAGTGGTAGATATATTCGAATTTCAATTTAGTTTAAATGTAAAAGATGAAAAGTTCTCATACTAAACTGTACTCAATTCAAATTCGAAAGTTAGTTCGTCTATAGCACAGGAAATGATAAAGAAGTTCGAAGACAAAGGAGATATAATTTTTGATGTCTTGTTACATAAAATTAATCCCAATAATTTATAAATAAATAGAATATCTATCACTAATTCGGCCATTTACACATGTCCGTCCGTCTGTCTGTCTGTCCGTGAAGCCGATAACTCAAAAACAAAAAAAGATAACGAGAAATTTTTTGTGTTTATTCTAGACCCTAAAAGTAAAGTCAAGTTCGTTAATGGGCAAAATCGGAAAGTACTTCCCCCCTCTAGGGGGGAAAATTAATACCTTTGAAACCGTAAGAGATAGAAAAAAATGTGTATACAAAAAATCTTCTTCTCTTTAAAATAATCAACTTTTGTTTGAAAACTGTTTTCATAAACTCAAAAGTTTTTTCATAATTTGTGCTAAAAGTTGAAAATGAAACTTAGTTAAAACAAGTAATGTAACAACTAAGTTAATTGTTTGAATACCCAGTATATACTGAGTTGTATATCAATGTTTGAATTGTTAATATTCTGCCTATTCAATGTTTATAAAATATGAATTATTTGTAAATGTTTGTTTGTTTTTGTCTAAATAATTAATGTTGAAACAGTAAAAATGTTCTCGCATTAAAAAAAATTAATATAAATGTTCTTGCGATTTTTATATATTTAAATATTGAGTTATATAATTGAGTTAATCAACGCGAAGCGACTGTTAACGCAAAGCCTTGGTCAACGCGAGCCGTTAGGCGACGCGAAATGTTAGTCAACGCGGAGCTTTAGTAAATCAACGGCAAGCGTTGGTAAACGCGCTGTTCAATGAGAAGCGTTAGTTATTTAAAGCGAAGCGTCAGTTATTTGCGAAGCGTGATTTCACGCGAATCGTTGACCAACGTAAAGCGTTAACCAACGCGAAACGTAAGCTAAACCGAACTGAAAATCACCCAACGCGAAGCGTGGGTCAATAGAAACCGTTAGGTCAACGCGAAGCGTTAGTAAATCAACGTAAAGCGTTGCTAAACGCTTTGCGTTTTTCAACGCAAATCGTAACCTAAAGAGAACCACAAGTAAGCCAACGCGAGACGTTGGTCAAAGAAGCGTTAGTCAATTAGAAGTGTTAAGTCAACGCGAAGCGTTGGTAAATGCTTTGTGTTTACCAACTTTGTGAAACGTTAGCGAAAGCGAACCGTAAGTCAGACAACGCGAAGCGTTGGTTAATGAGAAGCGTTAGTTATTCAAAGCGAAGCGTTGGTGATTCGTGAAGCGTGATTTCACGCGAATCGTTTATTAACGCGAACCGTAAGCCCAAACGAGCCGTAAATTAGGGAGCCGTAATGAGAAGCTTTAGTCAATAGGAAGTGTAAGGTCAACGCGAAGCGTTGGTAAACGTAAAGCGCTTACCAACGCGAGACGACAGCTAAAGTGTTGGTCAATGTGAAGCATTAGTTACGCAAAGCGAAGCGTCAGTGATTCGCGAAGCGAGATTTCAAGCGAATCGTTAACTAACGCAAAGCGTTAACTAACGCGAAACGTAAGCTAAAGCGAACCGTTAGTAAGCCAACGCGAAGCGTAGGTCAACGAGAAGCGCTGGTTATTCAAAGCGAATCGTTCGTGATTCAACGCGAAGCGTTATTTCACACGAATCGTTAATGCTTAAAGTAAACGTGAAAAGTTAGTTCAATCGTAGCGATAGTTAACGCGAAGCGAAAGCACGCGTAAGTTATATTACGCGAAAAGTTAGCTGACGCAAAGCGTCAGTCGATACAGAGAACTAGATAACGAGAGGCAGTTAACGCGGAGCGTAATCAAGTTAACGCTGAGCGTAAGCAAGTTAATCAACGCATCAACGCGAAGCGCTAGTAAATCAACGCTTAGCGTTGGTAAACGCAAAGCTTTAACCAACGCGAACCGTATGTTTAATCGAGCTGTAAGCCAGCCAAAGCGAAGCGTTGGTCAATGAGAATCGTTAGTCAATAGGAAGCTTTAAGTCAACGTTAGCTAAAGCGAACCGTAAGTCAGCCAACGCGAAGCGTTTGTTAATGAGAAACGTAAGTTATTCAAAGCGAAACGTTGGTGATTCAAACGTTGTTGAATTAACGCACAGTGTTAACCAACGCGTTGCGTTGGTCAATCAGAAGCGTTAGTCAATAGGAAGTGTCAGGTCAACGCGAAGCGTTAGTAAATCGACGCGAAACGTAAGCTTAAACGAACCGTTAGTTAGCCAACGCGAAGCGTTTGTCAATGAGAATATTTAGATGTCGGTGACTCGCGAAGCGTGATTTACACGAATCGTTATTAACGCGAATCGCAAGCTTAAGTGAGCAGTAAGTCAGCCAACGCAAAGCGTTGGCCAATGTGAAGCGTTAGTCAATAGGAAGTGTTAGGTCAACGCGAAGCGTTGCTAAACGCAAAGCGAAACGAAAGCTAAAGCAAACGGTAAGATAGCCAACGTGAAGCGTTGGTTAGTGAGACGCGTTAGTTATTCAAAGCGAGGCGTCGGTAATTTGCGAAGCGTGATTTCACGAGAATCGTTAATCAACGCAATGCGTTAACCAACGCAAAACGTAGGCAAAAGCGAACCGTCAGTTAGCCAACGCGAAGCGTAAGTTAATAGGAAGTGGCAGGTAAACGCAAAGCGATTACCATCGCGAAACGTAAGCTAAAGCGAACCGTCAGTTAGCCAACGCGAAGCGTAAGTTAATAGGAAGTGGCAGGTAAACGCAAAGCGATTACCATCGCGAAACGTAAGCTAAAGCGAACCGTAAGTCAGCCAACGCGAAGCGTTGGCCAAAGAGAAGCGTTAGTTATCCAAAGTGAAGTAATTCGCGAAGCGTGATTTCACGCGAATCGTTACCCAACGAAAAGCATGAATCAACGCGACACGCAAGCTAAAGCGAACCGTAAATCACCCAACGTGAAGCGTTGGTCATTGAGAAGCGTTGGTCAATTGGAAGCGTTAGGTCAACTTGAAGCGTTAGGTCAGCTAGAAGCGTCAATCACCACGAAGCTCTAGTTAACGCGAAGAGAAAGTTAACGCGGAGCGTAAGCAACTCAACGCTAAGCGTTGTTGAACTCAAAGCGTAGCCTGAGCTTAAGCGAACCGTAAGTCAGTAAACGTTAGTGCATAGGAAGCGTTAGGCGATGGTAGTCACGCGAAGTGGTGATTACTCAACTTGAAGCGAAGGTTTGGCAGCGACAGTTATTCAACGCGATCGTTTTTTAACGCTTAGCGTTAAAATAAGGCGACGTGAAGCGTTAGTCCATCAACGCGAAGCAATAGCCGATGCTGCGTTATAAAGTCGCGTAAGTAGCGATATATATCGATATATATATATATATATATATATATATATATATATATATATATATATATATATATATATATACATGTTTATAAATATATACATGTATAAAATATTTATAGATGATTTTTGGATAGGACATATGGAACTTTTGATAAACTTTTTGCTGTACGAGACCAACTATTTTTTTGAAAAAGAAAATCACTTAAACCTTGACCTTATATATACACCTGGTTAACAAAACTGAAATAAACATAAAAACAATACTATTTGATGTATGTTATGTTTGCATATGTGCCCGTCTTTGATTGACTCATTTTCAACTTTAAGCACAAATTTTGAGAAAACGGTGGACTTTATGAAAAAAGTTCTCACGCAAAAGTTGTTTATTTTAAAGAGAAGAAGATTTTTTGTGAACAAATTTTTTTTCTTTCTCCTACGGTTTCAAAGATATAATTTTTCCCCCCTGGCCGGGGGAAACACGTTCCGATTTTGCCCATTAACGAACTTGACCTTACTTTTTTAGTCTAGAACACACAAACAAATTTTCAGCTCGTTATCTCTTTTCGTTCTTGAGTTATCGGCTTCACAGACGGACAGACGGACGGACGGACGGACATGTGAAAATGGCCGAATTAGGCCATTTTATGAATATCTTTATAAAGCATTTTTATCAAGGATTAATATTTTCAAGCGTTGCAAAGTCGGGACTAAACTTAATATACCTTGTATATTTGCAAATATACAGGGTATAAAAATGAGTCGATCGAAGACGGGCACATCTACAAACATAACATACATCAAATAGTATTGTTATACCTAGTATATTTGTAAATATACAAGGTATATTAAGTTAAGTCCCGACTTTATAACGCTTGAAATATTAATCCTCAAAAACGAAAAGAGATAACCAGCTGAAAATTTGTGGCCCATACTTCCAAATTTATCCACCAGAGTATCAAGTGACGCTACGATCGCATGCTCAGAAGACGTCAGAGTAGTTCAGAACTTTGCTAAGAAACCGGTGGCGCTGCGATCGGTGTTTCGTGAACTTTGCTAAGAGATTGGTGGCGAATCATCTTATCTCAGATGACATCAACTTCAGACCACCTTTCGCAGCAGAAGAAAGTGTGGTAGGCGTCGTCTGCTGCTCCACAGTATTTACAAGCAGGGCTATCTTTGAGTCCCATCCGGTGGAGATACACATTTAATTACCCGTGTCCAGTCAAGAACTCTGTCAGGAAATAGTTCGTCTTGGCATGATCATATTCCACCCATTTATAAATGTGATGAGCCTTGCCGTCCATCTACCGGTGTTGCAATCACTCCATCGTTCTTGCCTCTCGCCCTTAATCCGTTTTCTCTCAAGTGCTCTGTGCTCGCCGTCAAGTTGGCCCGCTGTTCGGTGTTGGTAAAGCCTTTTCCTTTCCACGGCAAGTAGGTCAATCGGGACTGCCTTTGCGATGAGCGTACTGCACTCTCTGAGACAGTGCGGTACGCACATGCTACTGTATGGGCCGCTCTTCGCTGTACTGAAACAAGCTTCCTCTTGTATTTTTCGTGCCGCAGTTGTTCTGCCCAGACTTCCGCGCCGTACAGCATAATATAGTGCATTGGGTTCATTAAGAGTCTTTTTTTGGCGTATCTTGGGCCCGTCGTGTTGAGCATTATCCGAGACAGATTAGCTACAACTCTGTTCGCCTTCTCTGCTGTTTTGGTCAGGTGCTCCCAGAAAGATAGCCTCTCGTCCAGCTTTATTCCTAGGTACCGTAGCGAGGGCTTGGCTGTTATGTTTTTGGAACCAGCGTTGGCGTGTCAGTACCGTCATGTCGGTCTTACTTTCGGCAATTTCCATCCTGTTCCGCTCAAGCCAATGCTTGATTCTTCTGGCCAGGTAAACTGTTTTGTTGCATGCGTCTTCTACGCTATCGGCAACTACGATTCCTGCGATATCAACAGCATACGAAATTTTATATTATATTTGTAAATGACTGCAACTGGTACACAATACTATTGTTTCAAACTTCTTTTAAGCCTTTTGACTTATGTGTATATTGTATTTTATATTATTGACTGTATTTTTGTACCAGGGTTAAAATTAAAAAAAAAAATCTAATTAGCTTATTTATTTGTATTTTCAAATATTTTAAAATTTTACATAATTAAATTGACATTTTGATTGTTTCAAATCATTTAGCTGTAAGTCTCAGACTTATATTTTGTCTCATTGACATTGCACTGTATGTTTATGTTTAAACTTAAGTTTTGAGAAATTTGACATCTTAATTTTTTTTAAATCATTTGATTATAAGTCATTGGCTTATATTTAACATTTTGACCATACTGTCAAATTACATACAGTACTATTATTTTAAATACTTTTTGTATGTGTGTTATTTTTATTTCACTTGACTGTACTGTTAATATAGTACTACTATTTATTATCTATTTATTAACTTGTTTATGGGACGATGAAATTTTTCAATTTTGATCAATTTTATTGAAACCAACAAGAGAGAGCTTATATCTCTATTTTAATTTATTTATCTCATTTTATTTTATTTATCGATTTAATTATTAATCTAATTTTACTTGCTGTTCCGTTTGTGGTTTATTCATGGTTTTTACACAAACATTTAAACATATCATTGTATGTTGGAACAGCCCCTAAAGTTGGCCATGAACGCAAATTATTGCGTTATCCATTCGTGTCTATACAGGTATGGAAGGCGTAATCCCTTCGATTAAATTTTTTTTTTCTTTTTCTTTCTTTTTGACGCATTCAATACAATTGTAAATTGTTTATTTTGAATAAAGATTATTATTATTATATTATATTATTATAGCCTACTAAGAAAATGTCATCAGGGAGAGCCATTCTAAGCAGATTGTCATATCGGATGTTCCAATAGTCTGGGCCAAGGACAGAACCCTGGGGGACTCCAGCTGTAAGTTATATTTTCCGTGAACCTTTAGTCGTATCGTACTCTAGTTCTCTGTTCCGGAAATATTCGTCCGTCATATCCAAGATATACTCATCAATATCGAAGTCTTCATTCATTGCTTCGAGTATGTCGTCCCAACCGACAGAATTAAATACATTCTTAACGTCGAAAGATATATACTTTGCGAGAGCGATGATTTCCCGACCACGCGGCCTTAACGATGTTTAGGGCTCGACTGCCGTTATCGTCGAGTGCTGCTTCCTGAAGCCATGTTGGTTTTTTGACAGGCCGCCAGATTTATCAACAGCAGACATGAGCCGCGTATTGATGAGTTTCTCCAGTAGCTTACCAGCGACATAGCTTACCAACGACTAGCATACACAATGGTCTGTATGATGAAGACTGTTACTGGTGGGCCTTTGCCCTTATCAAGGAGGACTAAACGCTGGCGTTTCCACCTTTTACTAAAGGTTCCCGTGGCTAAACAGGGATTGTACGCCGTTAGGAGTACATCTGGGCATCTTTCTGCTATGACTTTGAGGACAATCGGTGGGATTCCATCGGGGCCAGGCGCTTTCCTTGTTTTCAGCGTCTTAGCTGCTGCTTGGAGTTCTGAGATGGTAAACGGTGGTATCTCTTTCTCTTCTCTGGCCTTTTTTGGCGCTCTTTGCAGGTGTTGTGGGAATAAATCCATCACAATCTTTCCAATAGTGTCAGGTTCCATAGAGGGCACTGGGTATTGATTGCCAAGGACATTGGTTACGAGTTTGGAACACAGGTCCTTCCACTTTTGCTGCTTGCTGCTTTTGATCGATGTCTTAAGTTTCTTTTTGGCCCTTGCAAATTCCACATTGAGTGCAAGTGACTGGCTGCTGGGACCCTTGCGGTTCACCCTCACTACTTTGCGTCTGAGTAGTAAGCATTTCTTCCGCAGCGTGGCGATTTCGCTAGTCCACCAGTAGTTAGAACGGCGTTGCTTGTGTGATGTTTTAGTTGGCATAGATTCGTCACATGCTTCAACAATCAGCTTCATTGTTTTTTTCGCCACGTTTTCGGCATCAAGCTCTTTTATAGGATTTTTAGTCCCAGAGGGAATTGGCCATCTTTCTGCGATGAATTTGATTAATTGTGCCTCGTCCAGCTTCTTGGAATTCCATCGTTTCCGATGACACACTGTTATGCCTTCTTGGTACTGATTGGCATTGGCGATCGTAAATTGTATGTATTGATGATAACTCGCGTTATAAGTCTCCAGGACCGACCAACCAGATATAATGGCGGCGGAGTTCGATGTTGCAAGAGTGATGTCAATGATCGTCTCTCGATAACCAGGTCTTCTAAAGGTAGATGTGTTGCCAGTGTTCATGACCACAAGGTCGCGCCTTGCTGCCAATTCGGCCACTTCATTTCCTCTAACGTCGCTCCAGTCCATTCCCCACTCTGTCGATTTGGCATTGAAGTCTCCAGCTATGATGACTTCGCCATCCGTTTCGTGTATGAATTCTTCGAGTTCTTTAAGCTTACGTCTGAATGTGCTGATACTTTCATTCGGTGAGAGATAGCAGCTAACCAGTGTAAAGCTCGGTGTCCTAATCCAGACGAAACCGTCGCTATATCCGCTTTTAGTCACTCGTACCGTTGGGTCAACCACCCAGATAGCTGCTGTACCCGAGTTGTCCGAGTACCGAGTACCTTATTGTAGGGTCAATATGTTGGAGTGCTGTTCCGAGAGAATACATATGCCAATAGCTTGTTCAAAGACATGTTGATGTAGTAAGGCCTGCGCGGTCCAGCCTCGCCCTAGGTTACCTTGCAAGATTATCATCGTTCTGAGTTATTCCGCTTGCCCTTCAGCACGCTCTGGTACGTGGTGCAGCGGCTGGAGCTGGAAATATGATCTGCAATTGCATTCGATCCTGCATCAGTGTCACATAGAAAGCAGTGCGGGGCAGCGTTACATGATGCAGCTTTGTGATCTGCTTTGCCATATTTGTAGCATAGATTACTGCGATCAGAGCCATTACACTTTCTTGATACGTGGCCATAATGTAGGCACTTGTAGCACCATTGAATGGTGCCTAACACGGCATACTATCCACCCTATCTTGACGCGTCCGGCTTCCAGGAGTTGCTGCGCCTTTTTAGAATCTAGTTCGACGAATGCAATACGTTGCCCACGGATTGCATTTTTTGTCAGTCCTATCCTCTTTATTCCTGGGGCCTCACCCAGGAATAAAGGAATCACTCATTTCTCGGATATCGAATTCGGTTGAGGTTGAATCGACGTCGCGGATTTCAATTGTCACGGTTGGAATAAGGTCTTTAACAGCCCCACCGGTACTTACCGCTGCCTTTACAGCTTCGAAGAACGATGCGTTGTGCTCGGTTTTCCTGTCAAACTCCAGTAAAATGGCACCGTCCCTGATCTCCCGTATTGAACGAATGCTCGTTTTATGTTCCTCCGGTTTGACCTTCGCCTTGATGTCCTTTAGTAAACTAGCGTAAGTTTTACCTTCCGCGGGTTGAATAAGGACTGCATTAGCTCGTTTGGTGAGCGGATTCTTCCTTTTGGTTTTGCGGTGGAGTTGTTCCATTCGGTCTGTGGAGACTGTCATTATATGCAGTCTATGGCCATTTATATGAAGTCTAGGGCCATTTACTTTGCAAATAGCTCGGTCCTTTCTCCCATATCATTACTTTTTAAGAAGCAACTATTATTATATGAAGTCTAGAGCTATTTACTTTGTAAATAGCCCATCCTTACTCTCATATCATCACTTTGTAAGAAGGAACTATTACATTCAGGATTCTCCCGACAACTCAGCCCTTTCTTACATTTATGTTTTTGATCGGATATAACTCCTTTTTGAGAGGCGAAAATATACAAAGCCGAAGGCTTTGCACAAAACGCTACGCGTTTTGTAATGCTTTGCGTAACAAAAAAGCTTTTTTATATTTACTAATAATGATCGATTGACATTTGAAGAAATTTTTGCGAAATTTTGACTTCGGTGCGGAACCAATAGCTCTATTTCCTTTCAGGATTTTTGCTAAAAGGTATAGTTGTATAATTTATTGTAGTATGTAGATGTATAATTTATCAGTGCATTGTAACAGATATTCGTTGCTTAGGTGCTGTGTGTTTTACGTTGTCTGCCAGGAGTGGCGATGTAGTCATTTTGGCTACATCCCCAAGGGCGGATCAAGACATCAGTCCTTGGCGGGATTAAATATTATGTTACTTGGTTTTAAGGGTGTTACAAAATTTTTGCGGGCGAAGCCGCGACGGGTAATGCTAGTTATAAATAAATAAATAAATAAATACGTTTAGCAATGTTCCAAGACAATCAGTATCCTTGACGAGTGATAATATTATGTTACTCGCTATGCTCGCAAGGGGGTTCCCCCCTTGGCCCGTTGGCTCCGCGTCACAGAAAATAACATAACATGAATTGTAAAAAAAGTTGAAAAAAATACTTACCAAAAAGTACATACCATTAAAGAATAATGGGGGGGGGGAGGGGTATTTTTTTGGAAGCGGAATTTTTATGGAGGGAATTTTTAGGATTTTTTTTTGGTGGAGGGTGATTTTTTTGGGGGGTGGGTTTTGCATAGGGGGTTTGGGGGGACTGCGCATAGATAGGTCTCACATTACGATTTTCAACAGGTAGCGATAAAAATTTTGTTTTTCGAAAGGGTGATTTTTGGGGGCGTTTTTTCCATTTTCAAGGGTTTGGTGATGAAAAATTAAAGTTTATCGAATGACCCCATTAGTTTTCAGAAATTCTCCACCAAATGCAAAAAACCCCATCTTTCTACCATGAATAGAAGTTAAAAGAGTAGTTAAAGGGGTTGTTTTCCCATTGTTTTAGGGAGTGGTGAGGAAAAATCTTAAATTTTTCTAACTACCTTCTTAATTTGTGGCTATTAAGTGTCGAATACAAAAAACCGCATCTTTATAGTATGTATAGAAGAAGAAGGGTGGTTTTAGGGGTGTTTTTTCAATTTGCGAATGGTTGCGATGGGAAAATTTACTATTATAAAATAATCCTGTTAATTTAATCCTTTTCCACGTTGAAGAAAAAAAAACCCGATCTTTCAATCATGAATAGAAGTGAAAAGTCACTTTTAGGGATGTTTTTCCCATTTTCGGTGGTGTTGCGATGTAGGTAATGAAAATATTCTGTTAATTTTACGTTATTTTGGGTCGATTAGTGAAAATCCCATC
Organism: Nineta flava; assembly: GCA_963920215.1. Taxonomy (NCBI): domain Eukaryota; kingdom Metazoa; phylum Arthropoda; class Insecta; order Neuroptera; family Chrysopidae; genus Nineta; species Nineta flava. The sequence continues at coordinate 369,364 of CAWUAZ010000001.1, forward strand.
TTCCTAGCATGTATAGAACAGAAAAAACGTAATTTTGGAGGATGTTTTTCCAATTTTCCGGGGGGTTGCAAAAAATTGAAGTTTACCGATTTTTCTCGTCGGTTTGAAGCAATTTCGCTTCGAATGCAAAAAACCGCATCATTCTAGCATAGAAGAATAGAAGTGAAAAGGGCACTTTTAGGGGTGTTTTTCCCATTTTCGGGGGGCTTTATTTTGGGTCGATTGGTGAAAATTCCATCTTTCTAGCATGCAGGGAACAGAAAAACGTAATTTTGGGGGATGTTTTTCCTATTTTTTGGGAGGTTGCAATGAAAAAATTGAAGTTTTCTGATTTTTCCCGTTGGTTTCAAGTAATTTCGCGTCGAATGCAAAAAACCGCATCTTTCGAATATGCCTAGAAGTGGGTTAGGTTTTATATAGATGAGTGTGTGAGTCAGTCAGGTTCACTTTCAGCTTTATAGTATATTCGACTAGGTTATAAGGACTTTACAAGATTTTTGCGGGCGAAGCTGCAACGGGTAATGCTAGTAATAAATAATAGTAATAAAAATAATTGATCAATGCAAAATATAATAAAAAAGTTAAAATGAGAATATAAATTAATGTTTACAAAATTACAAAAAAAGACAACTGCACACAATGTCCACACCCATCCAGGTACTGATTTTAACCAATGTCGCTTAACTTCAAACAGTAGACGAAAACTGCTGTATTCAAAAAGCCATGGCCATTACCATTGGTTAAACAAATTTTTAGGAATCATCAATATTTAAATAGCTAGTGTCATCCAATCAGATAGGACTCTACAAAATATCAAAGAATAAGATGAATACATGCGTTCTAATGTTAATTTGATTAAAACGAAAATTGTACAAATGTTCTTTTTTCCGATACAAATTTCCAGTTTTCGCAAATTTTCCATCGGTTTGGGTACTAGATCTACCCGTATGCCAAATATCAACTTTTCAGGATATCTAGCAGTAGCGTATAATTATGATGGATCATACTTAAGTTTTTAAGGCGTAACCGCGAATTTTGCGGTTTTGAAAAGAAATAATTTTCCAACAGTTAATTCGTTAACGATAAACGAAAAACCGGTTTTTTATAATTCCGTATCAATAATTTGAAATTTCAACACTAAAGCTCTTTTCGTTCAGATGATATTTCGGAGTCAAATAACGTTCTAATATTTCCTGTAGTAATAGCTCTGTAGTGAGAAGTCCAAATGAGTCCATTAAACTCGGCCTTGCGCACTACCGTGCTCTAGATTTGTAGCTATTAAGCGTCGAATGGAAAACCGAATCTTTCTAGCATGTATAGAAGAAAAAGTGGTGGTTTTAAGGGTGTTTTTTCCATTTGCGAATAAATACGATTGGAAAATTTACTATTATAAAATAATCTTGTTAATTTAATCCTGTCCACGTTGAAAAAAAAACCCGGTCTCTCTAACATGAATTAAAGTGAAAGTGAGTTTTAGGGTTGTTTTTCTTCTTTTTGGGAATTGCGTTATAGGTTATGATATTTTCGAGGTATTCCGTTAGTTGACTTTATTTTGGGTCGATTGGTTAAAATCCCATCTTTCTACCATGAATAGAAATAAAAAGGATAGCTTAGGGGTGCTTTGCTTTGCCCATTTTTTTCGGAGGAAGCGATGAAAGTTTTTAAGTTTTTTTAATTACCTTCTTAATTTGTAGCAATTTAGCGTCTAATGCAAAAAACTGCATCTTTGTAGCATGTATACAAAAAAAGGGGTAGTTTTAGTGATGTTTATCCCATTTGCGAAAGGTAACAATGGAAAAATTTACGTTTTTAATATAATTCTGTTATTTGAAACCCGTTCCACGTCGAATGAAAAAAACCTGATCTTTCTAACATGAATAGAAGTGAAAAAGCCAGTTTAAGGGGTGTTTTTCCCATTTTCGGAGGTTTCCGAAGCAGACAATGTAATTTTTCAAAGTAATCTGTTAATTTGACTTTAAAAAGAAAATCCCATCTCTCTTACTAGAATTGAAGTGAAATGGCAATTTTACGAGCGTCTTTCCTGTTTTTCCGGGGGGGGGGGGGGGTACGATGTTGGTAATGAAATTTTTCAAAGTATTCTGTTTACTTGAGTTTATGTCGGGTTGATTGGTGAAAATCCCATCATTTCAGCATGTATAGAACTGAAAACCGTAATTTTGGGAGAGGTCTATTCGATTTTCCGGGGGGTTGCAATAAAAAATTTAAAATTTTTCAAATTTCAAATGCAAAAAATCGCATGATTCTAGCATGTGTAGAAGGAAAGGGGTTGTTTTACGGGTGATTTTTTAAATTGCGAATGGTTGTGATGGACAAATTTACTTTTTTCAAATAATTCTGGTATCTTGAACTTGTTCCACGTCGAATGGAATCGACCTGATCTTTCTATCATGAATAAAAGTGAAAAAGTCAGTTTTAGGGGTGTTTTTCTCATTTTCGGGGGGATTACGATATAGGGAATGAAATTTTTCAAAATATTCTGTTAATTTGACGTTATTTTGTGTCGATTAGTGAAAATCCCATCTTTCTAGCATGTATAGAACAGAAAAACGTAATTTTGTGGTATGTTTTTCCAATTTTCTGGGAGGTTGCAACAATAAAATTGAAGTTTTCCGATTTTTCCCGTCGGTTTGAAGGAATTTTGTGTCGAATGCAAAAACCGCATCATTCTAGCATGTCTAGAAGTGGGTTTGTTTTAATAAAGATGAGTCAGTCAGCTTCACTTTCAGTTTTATAGTATATTCGACTTGGTTATAAGGACTTTACAAAATTTTTGCCGGCGAAGCTGCAACGGGTAATGCTAGTAATAAATAATAGTAATAAAAATAATTGATTTTTTGTTTTTTTTGTTTCCTTTTTTTCTATTATCAGTTCTAAAAAGAACTATAAATAGGTCCATTGGCAAAAAATGGCTTGAACAGTGATCTACCCACTGGTAGTGGGTAGATAAAGGGTACTTAAAAAAAAAAAACTATATCTAGAGCACGGTAGTGCGTGTGTCCGAGTTTTAAGGGGCACATTCGGACTTCTCACTACAGTGCTATTACTACACCTTAATTTAGACTAATTTTTTAGGTGCTGTATCTTTTGAACGAAAACAGCTACAGTGTTGATATTTCGAATATAGATACTTTACGGAATTATAAGAAACAATTTTTTCAATCAACGTTAACGAACTAACCGTTAAAAAGTTATTGCACTTCAAAAACGCAAAATTCGCGGGAACGCCCACAATTCTTGGTAACTAATAGATCAATATTCTACGATACTTCCAGATATGCTGTAAAATTGATGTTTGGCATAACAGGTAGCTGTAGTACTCAAACCAACGGGAAAAGCGGAAAATTTAACATTTTTTTGTTTTAATTAAACTTAAGACTGTATCATTAGTAAACATCCATGTAGAAAACATAACAAGAATAATATGATATATACCTATTAATTTCTTTACCATATAGAAAGAGTCATAGGAATGTGAATACAGCAATTTGCGTTTATTATTAAGTTATAAGCACATATGATTACAATTAGTTTTTGCATGGGTGACCCAACATTGTGTGAATTTGTTTTTATTTTATACGTTTGTTGTTGTAATTTTGTAAACATTAATTTATATTCTCATTTAATTTAACTTTTTTATTATATTTTGAATTGATCAATTATTATTTATTACTAGCATTACCCGTTGCAGCTTCGCCTGCAAAAATTTGTTAAAGCCCTTATAACCAAGCCCTTATTCTAGAATGATGCGGTTTTATGTATTCGACGTGAAATTGCTTCAAACTGACGAGAAAAATCGGTAAACTTCAATTTTTTCAGTGCAACCTCCCGGAAAATTGGAAAAACATCCTCCAAAATTACGTTTTTCTGTTCTATAAATGCTATAAAGATGGAATTTTCACTAATCGACCCGAAATAACGTCAAATTAACAGAATATTTTGAAAAATTTCATTACCTACAGCGCAACCACACCGAAAATGGGAAAAACATCCCTAAAACTGACCTTTTCACTTCTATTCATGATAGAAAGATCGGTTTTTTTCCATTTGACGTGGATCAGATTCAAAATAACAGAATTATTTGAAGGAAGAAAATTTTTCAATCACAACCCTTCGAACTTGGTAAAAACACCCCCAAAACCAACCTTTTTGTTCTATACATGCAACAAGATGCAGTTTTTTTCAATCGACGCTTCATAGCTACAAATTAGGGAGTTATTTCGAAAAACTTAATATTTTTTATTGCAACCTTCCGAAAAATCGAAAAAACACACCCCAAAATTACGTTTTTCAGTTCTATACATGCTGAAATGATGGGATTTTCACCAATCGACCCAAAATAACGTCAAATTAACAGATTACTTTGAAAAATTTCATAACCTACATCGGAAACCTCCTAAAATGGGAAAAACTCCCCTTAAACTGCCCTTTTCACTTCTATTCATGTTAGAAAGATCAAGTTTTTTCATTCGACGTGGACCGGGTTTAAAATAATAGGATTATTTTAAAACCGTAAATTTTTCCTTCGTTGCCCTTCGCAAATGGGATAAACACCCCTAAAACTATCCCTTTTCTTGTATCCATGAAAGGTAGATGCAATTTTAAATTATCAAAAAACTTAAAAACGTTCATCGCTTCCTCCCAAAAAAATCTGAAAAGCACCCCCGAAGCAACCCTTTTAATTTCTTTTCATGGCAGAAAGATGGGATTTTCACCAATCGACCCAAAATAAAGTCAAATTAACAGAATACCACGAAAATTTCATAACCTACATCGCAATCCCCAAAAAAAGGAAAAATACCCCTAAAACTGCCCTTTTCACTTCTTTTCGTGTTAGAAAGAACGGGTTTTTTTTATTCAACGTGGAACTAGATTAAATTAACAGGATTATTTTATTAGAGTAAATTTTCCAATCGCAACCATTCACAAATGGAAAAACACCCCTAAAAGCATCCTTTTTCTTCTATACATGCCAGAAAGATGTGGTTTTTTGCATTCGACGCTTATTAGCTAAAAATTAAGAAGATAATTAGAAAAACTTAAAACTTTTCCTCACCACTCCCAAAAAAGATGGGAAAACAACCCCGTAAAGTTCTATTCATGGTAGAAAGATGGGGTTTTAGCATTTGGTGGAGAATTTCTAAGACATTTCTATTATACTGTTGGTCAATACCTAACATATATGAGATTCTATACAATAAACATACAAGTGTTACACATTTAATTGTTTTACCTCAGGGTAAATCAAAGGGTTTGATTTTTCATTGTCACCATTATTATATAACAACTATACTTTATTGATGTTTAAGCCTTTCAAAAAGCGAGCAGAGCCAGTTGACGTTATATAACGCGAAGCGGTCTCCTTTGTATATGTGAATCTAAAAAGAGTAAAGTATCGCGAAGCGTAAAGAAACGCAAAGCATACGTGAATGAAGAGTAACAAAACGCGTAGCGTTTTGTGCGAAGCCTTCGGCTGCGTATATTTAAGCCTTACAAAAAGGATTGATATCCGACCAAAAACATAAATGTAAGAAAGTTAATAGTTCCTTCTTAAAAAGTGATGATATGAGAGTAAGGACCGAGCTATTTACAAAGTAAATAGCTCTAGACTTTATATAGCAATAGTTGCTTCTTAAAAAGTGATGATATGGGAGAAAGGACCGAGCTATTTACAAAGTAAATAGCTCCAGACTTCATATAATAGTTGCTCTTTAAAAAGTGATGATATCCCATTAAAGAGCCGAGCTATTTACAAAGTAAATAGCTCGGTAAACTATTAACTAAAACAATTAATGAGGGGTTAATTGATTAAATGTAAGAAAAAATTTGGTTGAAATTTATTTCGTAAGTTTTCCCTTAGTATGTTTTTAAAATTTTATATAACGCGGCAAGTTATTTTTTCTGATGATTTCAAATATTTTAAAACTTGCCACGTTGTATAAAATTTTAAAAACATACTAAGGGAAAACTTACGAAATAAATTTCAACCAAATTTTTCTTACATTTAATCAATTTACCCCTCGTTAATTGTTTTAGTTAATAGTTTACCGAGCTACTTACTTTGTAAATAGCTCGGCTCTTTAATGGGATATCATCATTTTTTAAAGAGCAACTATTATATGAAGTCTGGAGCTATTTACTTTGTAAATAGCTCGGTCCTATCTCCCATATCATCACTTTTTAAGAAGCAACTATTACTATATAAAGTCTAGAGCTATTTACTTTGTAAATAGCTCGGTCTTTACTCTCATATCATCACTTTTTAAGAAGGAACTATTACATTAAGGATTTTCCCGAAAACTCGGCCCTTTCTTACATTTATGTTTTTGGTCGGATAGTATGCTATATACTATTTTACGTAAATCTAAATCTTAGGTCTAACACATTTTGTCTATTTAGTCTGTTCAAACTGCCAATATTGTCTAAAAGATTTATCACTTCAGTATTTGGATGCCGTTCAAGGCGAGTCATGTATCTGTCACTGATTCGCGAAATTTCTTCACGCACTGTGGGCACTTCGAGACTACGATGAATGTCATCGTTATGCATTTACCACGGAGAATCACTAATTGTTCGTAAGACTTTCGATTGGAAACGTTGGAGTATTTCGATGTTACTGTTGCTCGCAGTTCCCCATAGTTGTATTCCATAGGTCCACACAGGTTTTAATATAGTTTTATACACTAACACTTTATTGTCTAATGATAGCTTTGATTTTTGTCCTATAAGCCAATTATATTTTAAGAGATTTAAGTTTAGTTGTTTTCGTTTGGTCCTGATGTGTTTTCGACATGTAAGTCTTCTATCTAGGTGCAACCCCAAGTATTTAACTTCATTAGCTTGTGGAAAACTGACATTGTTGATGCAAACACCTGGACAAGTTTCTCTCCACATGGTAAACGTGACTTGAACGGATTTCGACTCATTAACTTGAATGCGCCATTTTTGTAACCAATGTCGTATTTGATTTAACGTATTTTGCAGCTTTCTAGAAGCTACATTTGGATTATCGTCAATGGATAAAATGGCAGTATCATCTGCAAATGTCGCTGTCTTGTATTCTTCGTCAACAGGTTAATCTGCAGTATAAATCAAATATAGAAATGGACCTAGAACGCTGCCTTGCGGTACACCAGATTCAATAGGAAATAAGTGGGATAACTCCTCTCGATGTTTGACTATAAAATATCGATGGTTTAAATATGATTTCAAAACACAGTAATATGTACTAGGTATTTGTTGTTTTAGTTTGTAAAGTAGGCCAGGATGCCATACTTTATCAAACGCTTTGCTTACGGCAAGAAATGCGGCTGTACAATATTTCTTTTCTTGAAAACTTTTAACGATTGTATTAACTATTCGGTGTACTTTTTCAATAGTGGAATATTTTTCACGAAAACCAAATTGGTGGTCGGGTATAATTTTGGATTCGTACAATATATTTTGTAATCTTTTTAGAAATAATTTTTCAAAGACTTTAGATAATGTGGGTAACAAACTGATGGGTCAATATGATTTAACTTCATTGATCGGCTGCCCTGGTTTAGGGATAAGAATGATTTGCGGTATTTTCCAAAGACAAGGAAAATATCCTACTCTTAAAATTGCATTAAAAATGTTGTTAATCATAGTTATCCCTTTTTTTGGTAGCTCCCTTAAAATCTTTGTTGTTATTAAATTATATCCAGGCGTTTTCTTGAGATTCAGTTTATTTATTGCCGTATGTATTTCGCTTGGAGAAAATGACCTTATTGGTGGAGATAATTGTAAAGGGGCATTAATAAACTGTTCGATTTCTTCCTCTGTGGCAATTGTAGATTTAGAGAAGACTTCTTTTAGGTCTTGTGCGAAAAAATCAACCTTTTCTTTACAACTTCTTTCCCAAGAACCATCTGATTTCCGTAATGGTGGAACGGGTTGTTGGGGCCGTTTATAACGTTTTGTAGCTTTCCATAGTGAATAACCAGACGATTCCATAGGGTATAAATTTTCAAGATAATCCTGGATAAAATTTTGTTTTAATTTCTCTAACAAACGTTTTAAACTTTGTGATGCTCGATAAAAATTGGTTTTATCTCTTGGATATCTTGTTTGTTGCCAAAGTCTTCTTAATCTACGCTTTTCTAAGATTAAACATCTGATACTTTTTGGGGGGAAGTTTTTTGTGTTGGAACTTTTATTAACAGAAGTTGAATCTCGGACTTCTTTCCGGATAATTTCTGTAAGATTTTGTACAGCAAGGTCGATGTCATATTCTGTCTTTAGAGGAATATTTAAATGGATAGTACTATCGATATGTGATCGAAAATAGTCCCAGTCTGTGTGTCGATTAGTTAAAGATGGTGCACATTTTCTTTGAATAAATTCGGTACAAATCAATGATTCAATTTTCATGTATCCTTTAGGCATGTTTTTTTATGACAAATAAATCTAAAAGATCAGGTAATTTGTTTAGATCTGAAGGCCAGTAAGTTGGTTCTCCAGTAGATAGTTGATCCAGATTGTTTGCTTGGATTGTTTTTAGCAAATTTCTACCTTTAGGATTTATGAGCCTTGAGCCCCAGAATGTGTGTTTTGCATTATAGTCACCACCGCAGATAAATCTATTACTAAGACTATTGAAAAAAGTTTCGAACATTTCTTGGCTAATTGAATGTCTAGGTGGGCAGTAAACAGCTGACACTGTAATTGGTCTTACCCAATCCTCAACAACAACGCTTGTAGCTTGAATTTGTTGAGAGTTACATTTTTCAATTTCGTAGTGTTTTAGACTACTTTTTATAATAACTGCTGTTCCACCTTGAGCTTTCCACTTGGATGTTTGGTATCGTAAACACAATAATTTCTTATGTTTAAATAGCTTTTCATTGTGAAACGTGTCTCAGAAATGAGAGCTATATCAATATCCCGATCTGTGAGAAAAGCTTCAAGTTCTAGACGACGATTTGTTACACCGTTGGCATTCCATAGAACAATATTTATGTTTTGGACCATTTTATTTTATTTTGGAAACAAGAGCAGTTAATAGATTGACCATAACGCAGTTTTGTTTCATTAGATCTCGGAACATTTCTTTGAGTTCAGTAAAACACTCGAAAAACCGTTGATGTGTAGCTCTTGTTGAAAAGCTTTAAAGTCGACAACATTAGTTACAAAAATTGGCTGTATTTGTGGTTTTTTGGGTTCTTCAGTTATAAGATTGTCATTGACGGTCGCATGTAATAAAGGATTGAATCGATTTTCCGTAATTATAAGATTTGAGTTAGTGTCTTCCCTATGTCGAACAGGCCGGTCGTTCACATCCGGGCTTCCTTTCTTTTTTCTAAAAACAACAACAAAGTCATCTTCTTGCCATAACGGAGGTTCGTTTGTAGGAATAGAATTATTGTTGACTAGGGATGTGGGATTGCTACTCATTGTTTCAGATGATTGAGAAGAGAGGCTTTGTCGTCTTGATACATTTGTCAATTCTTGCATAAAAATGTCCGTGTTACTTTTGTAGTCGGTAACATTAGCTTTGACTTGTTTAAATTTTGGAGTTTTTTGGTGACTTGTACTAACTTCTAGTAAGTCATCAAGAAGTGATTTAGAACTCTGGCGAGAGCATATTAACTTGTTTTGAATAAGGAAATCAGTTTCATTTGGCATATCATTACAACAGCTGTTGAGTATACCATTTCAAATGTAATTAGTAATGTGAAATATTTAAGATTACTGACCTATCAATTGTTGGTTAACAAAAAAAAAATTATATCACTTCAAACACAATAGTTAGTAAGTATCACATTTCATTAACACTATGCACTATGTTTTTTTATTTTAAGTAAAATTCTATCTATAAGCAGTAATTAGGTTGTTGACATTTGAATTGTGAAAATTACTATTAACAATTAATACGTCTGTACACATTGACAGTCGATATTGGAATGTAAAATAATTGATCAATGCAAAATATATTAAAAAAGTAGAATATAAATTAATGTTTACAAAATTACAAAAAAGACAACTGCACACAATGTCCACCCATCCAAGTACTGATTTTAACCAATGTCGCTTTACTTCAAACACTAGACGAAAACTGCAGTATTCAACATGACATTCCATTACCATCGGTTAAAGAAATTTCTAAGGATCATATAGTTCATTATGTTTTCTACATGGTTCTTTACTATGATATGGTCTAATACAAATCAATATTTAAATAGCTAGTGTCATCCAATCAGATAGGACTCTTTTAAAATATCAACGAATAAGATGAATATATGCGTTCTAATGCTAATTTGATTAAAACGAAAATTGTGAAAATGTTCTTTTTTCCGATAAAAATTTCCAGTTTTCGCAATTTTCCCGTCGGTTTGAGTACTAGATCTACCCGTATGCCAAATATCAACTTTACAGGATATCTGGAAGTAGCGTAGAATTATGATATACTATACACGTTTAAGGCGTAACCGCGAATTTTGCATTTTTGAAGTGAAATAACTTTTTAACGGTTAATTCGTTAACGATCATTGAAAAAACCGTTTTTTTTTTTATAATTCCGTAAATTATCGATAATTCAAAATATCAACACTGAAGCTCTTTTCGTTCAGAAGATATTTCGGGGTCAAATCACCTTCTAATATTTCCTGTAGTAATAGCACTATAGTGAGAAGTCCAAATGTGTCCCTTAAACTCGGCCTTGAGCACTACCGTGCTCTAGATTTTTCTTGTAAATAATTTTCAACAATTTCTTTGACTTGAACATAGTCAGAAAATTCGTCCGATGGAAAAACATTATAATAAGACTGTTCACATAATGATAAACCAACAATTCCATCCGTTTGTCCAGAGTGAATATTTTTTTGAATCCAATTCCAAATTACCATATCTTCATTGTAAAGCATTTCGGAGCAGTATATATCTGTTCGGGAGCAGTTCCGGAGCAGTACAGAGCAGTTCCAGAGTAGTTTCAGAGCACTTGGGAGTAGTTTCGGGGCACTTAACAGCTTCTTCTATATTCAGTTTAATATCTATATAAGCCAGTTATGTCAATTTTTACTCACATGCATTAATAGTTTCAGTTTATAAGCACATTAAAATGTTTGAATGTTCATATTGCCGAAGAATTTTCTCACGTACTTGCAACATGCATCGACATGTAGATCGCTGTCATGGAGGCTCAGCAACAGAAGCAAATGATTACCAATCAAAAAATATATGGAACCGGCTTTCCTTTGAAATAAATGGAAATGATTACGCATTTAAACCTAACGAACATAATAACAGGATATGAGGGGTCCAGTCAACTGACATGTTATCACATAGTTCGTCCAGTCTAGATGGAAACCTACTCACAAACAGAGAACATAGTTATCATGAAAATGAATTTCAACCTCCATGTAACCTCGACTCATCGAAAAAGGAACGAAACTTTATCTTTTGGCATAATCCTAGCAAGTTAGCCAATCGATTAAGAGATTTGAGTGCCTCAAATATAGGTTTGGAAGCAATAAAAATATGTCAACAACTCCTTAAAACTGGATTTATTGATACAATCGAAACTATTCAATAATAGATCAAACAAGAACCATAACTCCATTAATTGTGAAGCGGAAATCGTAATAATAATGTAATATTATAATATTAACTTCTCTTTAAATATCAGATCCATATTTTTTGTAAATATCTTTAATGTTATAAAAACACACAGAGGTTCCTTTAAACATACTGTATACTCTCAATCAAACCGTTTTTCTAATGTATATTACCTATGTTTAATTCTTAATTAATATAATATGTCAAAAAAAATAATTAGTTGATAAGTAAGTGTAATGTTCATTTATGATACTAGTGCTAAATATATATTTCTGTCTCCTATTTTGTTGGATTTTATGTAGTAATTGGTGTGATGTAGTAATTGGTGATTAATTGGCAGTAATCATAAATTACTTTTAATTTTTTAAAGGTCTAATCATTTATTTAAAAAAAAAAAAAAACTTACCTTCGAAATTATCTGATTAACAACGAAAAAATCATATTTCATGACAAATTGCTTATTAATCAATTTTATAAAATGCACGTGAGAATTTGCTTGGTCATCAATTTTATAAAATGCACGTGGCTTTGGATTGTACAGCGGATGTTGTGTAATCTTTTGTTTTAAAAAATGCTTACCATTGACATAAATGTTTAATATTTCCTAGACATTGTCGCATTTTTATAACAAAAAATCATATTTAAAATTTTTTTAACAACTAATGAATTACTCATATTTATATGTAATAAGATCTAGAGCACGGTAGTGCGCAAGGCCTTTGTTTTATCAATAAAAAAACAAAAATTTCAAGACAATTTTTAATGTGTGTTACCTGAGAACTCCGTCATTTATGAACCGATTTTGAATTTTTTTTAAAGGGTTTGATTTCTTATTGGTCCCATTGTCACCATTATTATATAGCAACTATACTATATTGATGTTTTAGCCTTTCAAAAACCGAGCAGAGCCAGTTGACGTTATATAACGCCAAGCGGTCTCCTTTGTATATGTGAATCTAAAAAGAGTAAAGTATCGCGAAGCGTAAAGAAACGCAAAGCAAACGGATTGATATCCGATCAAAAACATAAATGTAAGAAAGGGCCGAAGTTTTCGGGAAAATTCTTAATGTAATAGTTCCTTCTTAAAAAGTGATGATATGAGATTAAGGACCGATCTATTTACAAAGTAAATAGTTCTATACTTCATATAATAGTTGCTCTTTAAAAAGTGATGATATCCCATTAAAGAGCCGAGCTATTTACAAAGTAAATAGCTCGGTAAACTATTAACTAAAACAATTTGTGAGCGGTAAATTGATTAAATGTAAGAAAAAATTTGCTTGAAATTTATTTCGTAAGTTTTCCCTTAGTATGTTTTTAAAAATTTAGATAACGCGGCAAGTTATTTTTTCTGATGATTTCAAATATTTTAAAACTTACAAAAAATCGTTACAAAAAATTTTAAAAACATACCTAGCGAAAACTTACGAAATAAATTTTAACCAAATTTTTTCTTACATTTAATCAACTTACCGTTCATTAATTGTTTTAGTTAATAGCTTACCGAGCTATTTACTTTGTAAATAGCTCTGCTCTATAATGAGATATCACCACTTTTTAACCCGACTTCAAAAAAGGAGGATGGTTCTCAATTCGTCTGTATTTTTTTTTTTTTTTTTTTTTTTTATGTGTGACCTCAGAACTCCGTCATTTATGAACCGATTTTGAATTTTTTTACTTTGTTTTAAAGAGTTTGGCTTCCCATTGGTCCCATTGCCACCAAATCGCATTCGGATGAGGGTATCCCCGGGAAATCGAGGAAAATCCTCATTTTATATGTGATACCGATTTCTGCGAATTTTTTTTTTTTTTTGAAAGGGTATACTCATTCATAATGGGAAAATAAGAAAATTTTTTTAAGAACCGACTTCAAAAAAAGTTTTTACAAAAAAAAAAAACCGACCCGACCGAAAAACTAGTTTCGTCATACAATAAAACAAAGTTACAAATAAAAGCGGAATAGAGAATATGCATGAAAATTTTTTTCATATTTATTTTCAGAATATGAAAATACTGTAAATTCTGTAATAATATTTATAAAAGAAATTAAAATCCGACAAATATCAAGGAAGCTATAAGTTTTTAAAGATTATTATCTGCCTCTTTCTTGCAAAACGTAGTAGGACGTGTATTTTAAATGGTGATAGCGTATTATGACGTCACATGTCATGCCAAGAGGGCTATCACCCTCTTTGTCTAATCGGGAATTTCAATCATTCATATCTCGCTTATTTTTAAAGTTATTTAAAAAGTAATTTTACCTTGATATTTGTCAAGTAAACATGCTTCAATTCAAGTGAAAAAAATGTTCATGCATATTCCCTGTTACAAATCACGTATATCATACAAATTAATTGACAATAAATATAGTTTTAATTTGGATTTAAATTGATTATTATCTTGAATACTTGTTATTTCGGTAATTTATTATATACTTTAATGCTCGGAATTTTGGGACATTTTCTATAAATATCTAACGTATACTTAGGAGTAGCAAGTTGGTCTAGTCGAGTAATTATGTGAATGATTTAAATTCAATAAGTCATTTAGATTATGCCTTGTATATATCGCCGCATGGTATATAATGTTATTTTTGGAGGCGGTGTCCAAAGTTATGTGAATTTCTCTATGCTGTCACCGCCTCCAAAAATATCAATAATTGTACATATATATTTAAAAATTTTTGCTTTGGTGAACTAAAATTGGCACAAGAATATGCAATTATTTTTTACTTTTTAGTGCATCTTTTGTTATAGAATATTTGATTTTAGAAGTCGGGTTTCCATTTTGTCAAAATAGGTTTTATTTAAGAGCAACTATTATATGAAGTCTAGAGCTATTTATTTTGTAAATATATAGGTCCTTACTCTCATATCATCACTTTTTAAGAAGGAACTATTCCATTAAGGATATTCCCGAAAACTCGGCCCTTTCTTACATTTATGTTTTTGGTCGGATATATCAATACAATAAACGTAAATTTACCGAATAAGCAAAATACCTTACAATGCAATAAAAAAAATTGAAATTTGATTCCATAAAAAAATGAATTTTGATTAATTTTTATGTAATAAGATATATCATTACAATAAAGGAAAATTTACCGAATCAGCAAAATTCAGTTCTAGTTAATTTCAACAAAGTTCACTGCAGAAATAACTAGTTCTGACATGATCAAGGTTACCACTTACGTCACAACAAAACACCTGCTATGGTTAACAAATAAATTTTGATTAATAGACAATATTCATGTAATAAGATATATCAGATATGTCAATACGATCGCAGCGACTCACCATTACCATTCTCCAAACTTAGTCGAGATCAGAACATTTCAGAGCCGACGCCCCTGCTCCTCCACTCGCCTATCAAAGTTCCGAACCACAACCACCGATTGCAGCGCCACCAAGGCCCAAACCACAACCACCGATCGCAGCGCTACCAATGCCTCTGGTAGACAAATCTGGTGGCTGTGGCCCAGAAGATAGCTGGCTTTTCTCTCACTTCCTGCCACCCCCCGATGATGTCATCTGAGATAAGATGCAGCATCACCTGTTTCTTACCAAAGTTCTGAACCACTCTGGCTTCATCTGAGCATGCGATCGCAGCGCTACTTGATAATTTGGTGGACAAATTTGGAAGTATAGGCCAGGAGTGACTTGACTCTTCTTCTTTTGAAACCGTGAGAGTTAGAAAACAAATTTGTTAACCAAAAATCTTCCTCTCTTTAAAATAAATAACTTTTGTTTAAAAACTGTTTTCATAAACTTAACAGTTTTTTCATAATTTGTGCTCAAAGTTTAAAATGAGACTTAGTTGAAAATGAGTCGATCGAAGACGGGCGTATGTAGAAACATAACATACATCAAATACTATTGTTTTTATGTTTATTTCAGTTTTGTAAACCAGTTGTATGTATATATAAGTTCAAGGATTAACTGATTTTCCTTTTTAAAGAAATAGTTTGTCTCGTACATATGTGTGGACAAATTATTTGACAACAGTGTCAATAAAAAACCAGTGGCGGACCCGACTAGTGAAATATCAAATGATGAAATTCTAAAGTTGGTTCTTAACAATCCCACAAAAATTCAAGATGTCATGGTAGAAATGCCAATTTTGCTAGAAGGTGTTATTAAACACTTTGTAGAAAATGTCAATTCTAAAATAATAGAAGAATTAAAAGAAATAAAAAAGCAAAATCAACAACTCCTAAATGAGGTATCTAACTTAAAATATGAGGTATTTATATTGAAAAAAGATTTAAATGTTAGTAACAAAGTTAATACAGCTAATACATTCGCAAGTAAACTGAAAAATAATAATAATAAAAATACACGTGTAAATAATATCAATAGTAAGACCGCCGCTCCTGTCGATGTGTCACAAGATGCTGGCGTGATACAACAACAACAACATAATGCAATAACGAATACATCTAATGCTGACGGCATAGTGCATACCACAGACACAAACTACGGTAAATAATAATAACGATAATGTAAACATACAAAAAACTGAAGCATCGAATTCTACGCAAATAGCTAATGAAGTGAAGGCGGATAACAATGATTTTCAGGTAGTGAGTCAGGTAGAGGGAGTGGTCCAGAAAGTGTTCTCTTCAATGTGTGGAATCCAATGTTTGGGTGTTTGTGGGGTGCTGCAATTCCACTACAACGGTAGAAAGTGTGAAAAATCACCTTGATAAAATAATGCCTAATCATCGGGCCACAATCGAAGATCTTATGAGTAAGGGAAGATTTAAAAGTTTCCGCGTTGGAGTAAATATGTTATTGAAAAACGAAATATATGATGAGAAAACGTGGCCAAAAGGAGCTTTAATCAAACGATACTTTTTTCGTAAACAAGCAGCACCCTTTAATGCTGAAACACAAATTGGAAATAATTGAAAATAAGGACGAATACCAACAACGTATAAATGTACAAAAAAACAATCTTGGCTTATTATATACAAATATACAATGTATTAGAAATAAAATCGAGCAAATTGAGATACTTCTAAACGAGGAATCAGAAATAGATGTACTTTCCTTTACAGAAACTTGGCTGAGTGAGAAGGAAATGGACAACATAAAATTAGAAAATTTCAAAATGGCAAACTATTTCTGCCGAAGTAACTTAACACACGGTGGAGTATGCATATTTGTAAAAAATTGTATTAAATTCGATCAAATAACTAGTCTCAATCATTTGAACAGTGAATTAAATTTTGAGTGTACCGCGATAAACTTATGTGAAGTTTATGTTATCATCGTCTGCATATATAGATCACCAGTAGGCAACCTGCAAATATTTTATGATAAATTAAGTGAAGCACTTACCATTATAAATAAAAATTATAATTTGCTAATATTATGAAAATTTAAACTAATATTATGTGGAGACCTTAACATAAATGTGTTAAAATACGATGTTAATGTTATTAAACTGAATAATATATTAAGATCTTTCGATCTAAAATACGTAATACGTGAACCTACGCGAGTTACCCAAAACTCTCAAACTTGCGTTGATAATATAATTATAAATAGAATAGTAACATTAACAGTAAAACAATCAGAACCGCTCTCCGACCATAATATACTGATAGCAAACATACAAATTAAGCAGAACCGTTCTAAATTGTACAAAATTATCCGACCAATTAACACAGAAAAAGTTAATTTATTTAAGTATTTCATAGGGCGTACAAAATGGGATCATATTTACAGTACGCAAAACATCGACGAAGCATACAAAGAATTTCACGACATCTTCCTACATTATTATGACATATGCTTTCCACAAAAAATAATTAACACCAACGAACGTTCGAAAACAAATTGTACATGGATGATAACACCCACTATCAAAAGTTCGGCTCGATACAAAACAAAATTGTAGGAAAATATCCTATAGTCAAAGAAACAAAACATTAATGCTTCTTTGCTTGAACAACGTTATCAAAACTTCAACACTCAGAAAACAGTCAGAAAAGCAAAAGTTTTATTCAATGATAAGCTATTCTAGATTCGACAAATAAATCCAAAACATCCTGGAAAATTATAAAAAAGCTATCAGATCAAGCTGAAACAAATCAACAAATAATACTGCATGATGAAAAAGGGGAAATTTTGAATGATCCACTAAAAGTAGCAAATGCTCTCAACGAATATTACATAAATTTAACCGATACATTAAATATAATGGAAATAAACAAAACAATTGAGGTTAAAACTACACCTAAACAAAATATGTTCCTGTTTCAAACAGATGAACATGAAACAATTAGTGTAATTAAAATTTAGAAAAATAAAAAATCAACTGGATGGGACGCCGTTTCAGTGAATGTTTTAAAAGAAGTAAATGATCTCATATCATTACCACTAAGCTGGATTGTTAATAAATGTTTTGAATCAGGTACGTTTCCAGATTACTTAAAAAAAGCAGTTGTAAGACCGATATTCAAAAAAGGTGATCAACATAAAAAGGAAAACTATAGAACCATTTCACTGCTATCAAATATATCAAAAATCGTAGAGAAGGTGATTGCGGACAGACTACTGAATTTTATACAAAAAACTAAATTAATTTGTAACGAACAAAATGGATTTGTGAAGGAAGGAAACATAAATAAAGAAATTTTCGAAACAATAAATTTCCTTGGAAATGCATGGAATCAGAAAAAACAACATATGGCAATCTTCTTAGATATGAGTAAAGCATTTGATTGCATAGACCACAAAATACTGCTTGACAAATTAGAAAAGTACGGTATTCAAGGCCTTCCGTTAAAACTACTGAATTCATATTTAACCAACCGGAAACAACGCGTTGTGATACATCAATAAATTCAGAATGGCTACGTATTAAACAGGGAGCTCCTCAGGGATCAATATTAGGGCCAATATTGTTCATAATCTATACGAATGACTTCCCAAAAAATGTACATCACAAAATAGTCTTGTTTGCCGATAATACAACGATCCTAATACATGGGGATGATGTTATACATTTGAATTCACAAATAAATCATGCAAAAAATGAATCAAAAAAATGGTACACAGCAAATGGTTTGGTTCTGTTACGATTACTTTCTGTTATGTTAATTAATAATTGCATTTGGGGTTACAAACCAACAAATAATTAAACACGTGTTCGATTGTTCAGAAATAATTCTGAAGGTGGGTTTATTTCCTTCGTACAATTAAAAAAAAACAAGGTGTTATATCTGAAATTAATATACAGTTGTTATTGTACCAGATTTTCCGATTTACAGAGTTTTCTTGCTTATAATGGTGTTAAATGTGGAAAGCTGTATTCGAAAACTCTGTTGAATTCAATCGGTTTGTATAATTAAGTTTTGGGCCCATTAATATGTGAAATGTATGTACTCGTAACACGTGGCTTAAGTTGAAATCTTCACCAGATGATATTTAGCAGAGTGCAAAACCTCGTAATCACAATTTAAATGCAGAACATAATTATATATCCCATATATCAGAGATAATGAGCTGTGAACGAATCCCCGTAATGTTGGGGTTGGAATCTCAAAAGGTAAGAATCGGATTTAATATATATGAAAACACCAAATGAATAAAAATGATCTGAATCCTGTTGTCCACAGATAAAAAAAATATTTCAACAAACGATACTCACCCGCTGAAGTCACCTTTAATAACGTGGTGATTTAAATCGCCTGTTTGGGCTCCTCGTCGTTATTATTTAATCCACGAATCCTATTCGAGCTAATCAGAGCTCAATTATCAATATTCTCTGATGCCCAGGATATGGAAAACAACGCCGAATTTCAGAAATTGGTCGAGTAAAAGCTCCGGAAAGTAGAATCCGTTTACTTTTATCAAAATTGTTGGTATAATTTCTTATACCCGTTCAATCCTCGGATGTGCCTTTTTATTTTAGGTAAAACTTGTTTGGTTGGTGATATATCAAGAAGATCGAACAAAGATGTATCAGCGAAATAAAACACAGTATCAATTGTTTAAAAGGATAAAAAATATATTAAGTATAAATACAACTATATTCTATGAAATTTCATATCGAAGTGAGTATTTTTTTTCATGGATATTTGTATGGCGCCAAGTATTGTTTTTTTCCATACAATCAGTTTATGCAGGTTTTTTTGTATAATTTTTAATAATACGTTACGTATATTTTTGAAAAATATGTTTTGAAGTTGTTTCAAATTTGCCGCGAATATTTATTTTAAGTTTATTACTTTTAGTTGTCAAACTTATTATTATTTAAATATTTTTAAATTATTTTATAGATATTGTCTGGCGGGCTATTTGAAACAACTTCACAACAGTTCTCAACCTCAATAAAACAATAGCTCTAAAGGTGGGAAAATATGATGTATTAACGGAAAATATAGTGATCGAAAATAATCAGATAATTATGATCGAAAAATCAACAAATTTTTTATTAATAGTGTCACTATTGACCAAAAACTAAATTGGAAGGAACATATTATGAATCTCAAAAAGAAACTTAGTAAAAATATGTACTTGATACGACAGCTTAGAAAATTTGCCTCCACTGAAGTACTTCTGAATGCCTATTTTGCATTTATCCATTCAATTATATTATGCGGCAAATATTTTGGGGAAACTCACCACATGCTGAACAAATTCTAATCATCCAGAAACGAATAGTTCGAATTATCCGGCGAATAAAACAAACAGAGACCTGTAAACCGCATTTCAAAGAATTAAACATACCAACTACTCTTGCAACCTGCATTCTTGAATGTGTAATGTTTTATAGAAAAAACAAAGTATTTTATACTAATAGAACGGAAATGCACTCCCATAATACCAGAAATAGGGACCACTTAGAAAAAATACAAACAAATATACAGACCATTAATAGTGTAACATACAATACTATTGCAAGTGTCTATAATAGGTTACCCAACGACTATAAAACATTAAGTGACAACAAATTAAAAAATAAATTAAAAAGTGTCTTGCTAAAATTGTGCCTCTATTCATTAAACGAATACCTTGAAAATGACTTCCAGTCATTGTCTCTTGAAACATTATATTATCGAATGATAATTAGTGAGAACTCTAGGTTTTTGAAATTAAATTTCAAATTCGTCCCCTTTACCTAGATCAGTTTTTTGTATTTTAAATACGTATTTCGACTACAATGTAGTCATCATCAGTATAAATTAGCTAGTCGTAATTTACTCTTTGACAATTAGAAATAGTTAGAAAGCCGAGATCAATAGACAAAAATAAAAATAAATAGAAAATTAACTAAATTAAAATATACTGGATTTAAAATATAATAAATTTTAAATTATATTGAAATTACTCTTGTTTGATTATTGAAATTAATCTAGGTAAAGGGGGCGAATTTAAAATTTTATAGTCTCTTTAGTCTGACTATTTCATGCTCAAAGATGAGTAGTTTTTTTGTATTAATATTGTACAAAAAGTATGAAATAAATTTTATTATTATTATTAGTATTATTTTTTTATATATATATATATATGTATATATATATATATATATATATATATATATACATATATATTTATTTATATATATATATATATATATATATATATATACATATATATTTATTTATATATATATATATATATATATATATATATATATATATATATATATATATATATATATATATATATATATATATATATATATATATATATATATATATATATATAAGCTGACCCGGCGAACTTCGTACCGCATTATAATTAATAAATATTGTGTTTAGTTATTACCCGAGTTATATTAATTAACTTTATTATTACATCAAAGTTAAAAAAAAAAACACAATAATAAGAGACAAATCCCGGAATTGGTTCACATTAAATACGATATTTTAAATTTAACATTTTAATTTTTTTAATTTTGAGATTCCATAATTACTTCTTACGAATCTACGGTTGAGTCATCATTTTTTTATAACTCACTGTTTACTATTGTCTCTGTGTATAAATTATCTAATTCTTATATTTCTTTATATATACATTTCTTTATATATATATATTTTTTTTTTAACAAAAAAAACCGACCCCAAAAAAAAATTTTTAGGAAAAAAATTCAAAATGCATGTATAATGATGTATTTCTTTAATATTTAGGGCGGGTTCATTAACAACAATTCTATAAATACCGCAGTTAAATAAAGTATCTAGATATTTTTGTTACTTAAAATCAAACTAAAATAATTAAATAATTATTACCTACATAAATTACCTTGAATTTACTATATAAAAAAATTAATGAGGGGTAAATTGATCAAATGTAAGAAAAAATTTGGTGAAATTTATTTCGTAAGTTTTCCCTTAGTATGTTTTTAAAATTTTAAAACGCGGCAAGTTTTAAAATATTTGAAATCATTAGAAAAAATAACTTGCCGCGTTATATAAAATTTTAAAAACATACGATAATAAATTCCAACCAAATTTTTTCTAACATTTAATCAATTTACCCCTGATTAAATTGTTTAGTAAATTCATGGTAATTTATGTAGGTAATTATTAAGTTTGATTTTAAGTAACAAAAATATCTAGATACTTTATTTACTGCGGTATTTATAGAATTGTTGATAATGAACCCGCCCTAAATATTAAAGAAATTCATCATTATTCATGCATTTTGTATTTTTTTTCTAAAAATTTTTTTTTTCTAAAAGTACCCCAGCCGCGTCTGTCTGTTCGCGATAAACTCAAAAACTACTGCACTGATGCTGTTTTCAACAATGGATAGAGTGGTTCTCGAGGTAGGTTTAAGTATATAATTCATTAAGCTTTTCTGTAAATTGGCTGGAATATGACGATGATAGTTGAAGAAGTCGTAAAAAATCAGTTGAATATAATTTTTATGTATAAAAAAAATCGTTACGCAGGAGTTGTTTCACTTAGCGAATTTCTTTAAAATACATAAAGCACTTTCTAGCGGTAACAATTGTAGTCTGATCAAACTGAAATTTCATATATGATTTTAGTATTTGCATGGCCAATTTTATTAATAATAATTATCCAAGCGTTTACCAACACGAAACGTTAGCGAAAGCGAACCGTAAGTCAGCCAACGCGAAGCAATGGTTAGTGAAAAGCGTTAGTTATTCAAGGCGAAGCGTTGGTGATTCGCGAAGCGTGATTTCACGCGAATCGTTAATGCTTAAAGTAAACGTGAAAAGTAAGTTAAATCGTAGCCATAATTAACGCGAAGCGAAAGCTAGCGAAAGTTATACAACGCGAAGAGTTAGCTAACGCGAAGTGTCAGTCGATACACAGCACTAGCTAACGGGAGGGAGTTGACGCGGAGCGTAAGCAAGTTAACGCGAAGCGCTAGTAAATCAACGCATAGCGTTGGTAAACGCAAAGCGTTAACCAACGCGAATCGTAAGCTTAAGCGAGCCGTAAGTCAGCCAACACGAAGCGTTGGTCAAAAAGAATCGTTAGTCAATAGGAAGAATTAAAGCGTTAGTCAACATGAAGCGTTGGTAACCGCAAAGCGTTCACCTACGCAAAACGTTAGCTAAAGCGAACCGTAAGTTGGCCAACGCGAAGCATTAGTTAATAGGAAGTGTAAGGTCAACACGAAGCGTTGGTAAACGCAAAGCGCCAAACGCAAGCTAAAGCGAACCATAAGTCAGCCAATGCGAAGCGTTGGTTAATGAGAAACGTTAGTTATTCAAAGCTAAGCGTTGGTGATTCGCGAAGCGTGATTTCTCGCGAATCGTAAATTAACGCAAAGCATTAACCAACGCGAACCGTTGGTCAATAGAAAGTGTCAGGTGAACGCGAAGCATTAGTAAATCAACGCGAAACGTAAGCTAAAGCGAACCGTTAGTCACCCACCGCGAAGCGTTGGCGAACGAGAAGCGTTGGTCAATAGGAAGCGTTAGTTAACACGAAGCACTAGTTAACGCGAAGAGAAAGTTATCGCGGAGCGAAGCAACTCAACGCTAAGCGTTGTTAAACTCAAAACGTAGCGTAAGCTTAAACGAACCGTAAGTCAGTAAACGCGAAACGTTGGTCAATGCGAAACGTTAGTGCATAGGAAGCATTTGGCGAAGTAAGTCACGCGAAGTGGTGATTACTCTACTTAAAGCGATGGTTTGGCAGCGTTAGTTATTCAACGCGACCGTTTTATAACGCTAAGCGTTAAAATAAGGCGACGTGAAGCGTTTGTCGATCAACGCGATGCAATAGCTGATGCTGCGTTAGAAAGTCGCGTAAGTAGCGATATATATCGATATATATATATATATATATATATATATAAATATATATATATATATATATATATATATATATATATATATATATATATATTTATATATATATATATTTATATATATAGATACATATATAAATATATATATATATATATATATATATATATATATATATATGTATATATATGTATATATTTATATATATATATATATATATATATATATTTAAATATATATATATATATATATATTTAATATTTATATATATATATATATTCATATATGTATATATATATACATGTATATAAATATATATATATATATATATATATATATATATATATGTATATAAATATATACATGTGTAAAAATTTTATAGATGATTTTTGATAGGATGGATGGAACTTTGAATAAACGTTTTGCAAAATTTTGATATCTGTACCAGACCAACTATTTTTTTGAAAAAGAAAATCACTTAAACCTTGACCTTATATATACACCTGGTTAACAAAACTGAAATAAACATAAAAACAATACTATTTGATGTATGTTTGTACATGTGCCCGTCTTCGATCGACTCATTTTCAACTACGCACAAATTTTGAAAAAACGGTTGACTTTATGAAAAAAGTTTTCATACAAAAGTAGTTTATTTTAAAGAGAAGAAAACCTTTTGTAAACAATTTTTTTTTAATCTCCTACGGTTTCAAAGATATAATTTTTCCCCCCTGGCGGGGGGAAACACATTCCGATTTTGCCCGTTCGTACGAAGTTCTTGAGTTATCGTGTTCAAAGACGGACGGACAGACGAATTAGGCCATTTTATGAATACCTATGTGAAGTATTTTTGTCAAGGATTAATATTTTCAAGCGTTACAAAGTTGGGACTAAACTTAATATACCTTGTATATTTACATATACAGGGCATAAAAATAGTATGTACAGTTGTTATGTATTCTTACGGGTCCATGGAGACCATGCCTTCATTCGCCTATCAATTATATTTCTCATTTTTGAGGACATTTTCTCATTTTGAGGACAAATTTTGAGAAAACTATTGAGTTTATGAAAAAGTTTTTCAAACAAAAGTTGTTTATTTTTTAAAGAAGATTTTTGATACAAAATTTTTTCTACCTTTTACGGTTTCAAAGATATAATTTTTCCCCCTTGGCGGGGGAAACACTTTCCGATTTTGCCAATTAACGAACTTGACTTTATTTTTTTGGTCTAGAACACACACAAAATTTTCAGCTCGTTATCTCTTTTCGTTTTTGAGTTATCGGCTTCACAGACGTACAGACGGACGGACATGTGAAAATGGCCGAATTAGGCCATTTTATGAATAAAGGAGCATTTTTGTCAAGAATTAATTTTTTCAAGCGTTACAAAGTCGGGACTAAACTTAATATACCTTGTGCCCGTCTTCGATCGACTCATTTTCAACTATACGCACAAATTTTGAAAAAAGGTTGACTTTATGAAAAAAGTATTCAAAAAAAATTTGTTTATTTTAAAGAGAAAAAGATTTTTTAACAAATTATTTTTCTATCTCTTACGGTGTCAAAGATATAAATTTTCCCCCTTGGCGGGGGGAAACACTCTTCGATTTTGCCCATTAACGAACTTGACCTTACTTTTTTGCTCTAGAACACACTAAAAAATTTTCAGGTCGTTATCTCTTTTCATTCTTGAGTTATTGTGCTCACAGACGGACGGACAGATGAATTAGGCCGAATTAGGCCATTTTATGAATACCTTTGTGAAGCATTTTTGTCATGGTTTAATATTTTCAAGCGTTACAAAGACGGGACTAAACTTAATCTACCTTGTATATTTACAAATATACGGGGTACATAAAGCATTTTCTAGCGGTCACAATTTTAGTCTGATCAAAATGAATTCATATGTGATTTTAGTATTTGCATGGTCAATTTCATTAATAAATGATATACGTCAAGGGGAAAGAGGGGGATAAAGAAAGAAGAAAACACAAAATATAAAATATCTCGCTTAATATTAGAACAATCAAAAAATGCGTAAAGAATAAAGTTGTAGAAAATCAAGTTTCCAACAATTCATCACTTTATCATTTTTGCTCAAACTCTAAAATAAATTTGAAAAAATTTCTTTGTTGAAAAATTTTAACAATTAGTATTATGTTATCCCTTTAAAGTATTCATAAATAATGAATACAATCTAACGAACAAAATACACTTATAGTAAATATCAAACCAATCAGAAAGGAGGCGGTATACATATCAACGAATCAGATGGATATATGCTTCATAATGTTATTTTAATTAAAACGAAAATTGTAAAAATTTTTTTTTTTCCGATACAAATTTCTAGTTTTCGCAATTTTCCTTTCGGTTGGGTACTAGATCTACTTTTATGCCAAATATCAACTTTACAGGATATCTGGAAGTAGCGTTGAATTATGATACACCATACTTGAGTTTTTTAAGGCGTAACCGCGAATTTTGCGTTTTTGAAGTGAAATAACTTTTAACAGTTAATTCGTTGCCGATCATTAAAAAAACGGTTTCTTATAATTCCGTAATAAGTATCGATATTTGAAATATCAACACTGTAGCTCTCTTCGTTCAAAAGATACAGCACCTAAAAAAATGATGTTACTTGATTTGTTTCGATTATAACTTCAAAACTAATCGATTTTTTCTTCTTCAGATAATTGATTATCAACAAAACAGTCTTTGAACAATCATATTCCACAACAACGTGCTACATGCAATAGTTTTGATATATACAACAAAGATGATAATACGGCGATTGGCAGCTCGGATTCGAAGAAATGAGAACATCATCAAATAATACATTACATTTTCTGTGATTTTGTCGCTGAAATTGACGTTGCGTTGCAATAATTGAATTGTTATTTCGTGCATATATCAAGACTATTGAAATACGTGGTTGTGAAACACAGTTTATCATTTTGAAAATTATTGGATGGATCTTCAATTATCTGAAGAAGAAAAATAAATCTGAGTAAAAACAAACGATGTCTTGATCAATGTGTTGTTAAGTAACCGATCTATACTTATATTTATAGAGATAAAATTTGTAATGGTAGGCTATACTATTCCCAAGTGAGACAGGCCATTAGAGGTTTTGTTTCATGCATCTGTATCCGCGTTGCATGCTATAAACCTCACTTTTAAACGCTATAAAAAAACAAGTAATGTAACAACTAACTGAGTTAATTGTTTGAATACCCAGTATATACTGAGTTGTATATCAATGTTTGAATTGTTAATATTTCTGCTATTCAATGTTTATAAAATATGAATTATTTGTAAATGTTTGTTTTGTGTTAATAATTAATATTGAAACAGTAAAAATGTTCTTGCATTTAAAAAAATTTATATTAATGTTCTTGCGATTTTTTATATTTAAATATTGAGTTATATAATTGAGTTAATCAACGCGAGCCGTTAGGCGACTTGATAAGTTAGTCAACGCTGAGCTTTAGTAAATCAACGGAAAGCGTTGGTAAACGCAAAGCGTTAACCAACGCTAAGCGAATGGTAAACGCAAAGCGTTAACCAACGCTAAACATAAGCTAAAGCGAACCGTAAGTCAGCCAACGCGAAGCGTTGGTCAATGAGAAGCGATAGTTATTCAAGCGAATCGTTTGTGATTCAACGCGAAGCGTGATTTCACGCGAATCGTTAATGCTTAAAGTAAACGTGAAAAGTTAGTTAAATCGTAGCGATAATTAACGCGAAGCGAAAGCACGCGTAAGTTATATTTCGCAAAGAGTTAGCTGACGCGAAGCGTCAGTCGATATACAGCACTAGATTACGAGAGGAAGGTAACGCGGAGCGTAAGCAAGTTAACGCTGAGCGAAAGGAAGTTAACGCGAAGCGCTAGTATATCAACGCATAGCGTTTACCAACGCGAACTGTAAGTTCAAGCGAGCCGTAAGTCAGCCAACGCGAAGCGTTGGTAAATGAGAATCGTTAGTCAACAGGAAGTGTTAAGTCAACGCGGAACGTTATTAAATCAACGCGAAGCGTTAGTAAACGCAAAGCGTTTACCATCGCGAAACGTTCGCTAGAGCGAACCGTAAGTTAGCCAACGCGAAGTGTTGGTTAATGCGACACGAAAATTATTCATAGCGAAACGTTGGTAACGCAAAGCGTTAACCAACGCGAAGCGTTGGTCAATCAGAAGCGTTAGTCAATAGGAAGTGTCAGGTCAACGCGAAGCGTTAGTAAATCGACGCGAAACGTAAGCTAAAGCGAACCGTAAGTCAGGCAACGCGAAGCGTTGGTTAATGAGAATCGTTAGTTATTCAAAGCGAAGCGTCGGTGATTCGCGAAGCGTGATTTCACACGAATCGTTAATCAACGCAAAGCGTTAACCAACGCGAATCGTAAGCTTAAGCGAGCCATAAGTCAGCCAACGCAAAGCGAAGCGGTCAATGTGAAGCGTTAGTCAATAGGAAGTGTTAGATCAACGCGAAGCGTTAGTAAACGCAAAGTGAAACGAAAGCCAAAGCGAATCGTAAGATAGCCAACGCGAAGCGTTGGTTAGTGAGAAGCGTTAGTTATTCAAAGTGAAGCATGGGTAATTTGCGAAGCGTACTTTTACGACAATCGTTAAACAACGCAAAGCGTTAACCAAGGCGAAACGTAAGCTAAAGCGAACCGTAAGTTAGCCAACGCGAAGCGTTAGTTAATAGGAAGTGGTAGGTAAAAGCAAAGCTTTTACCAACGCGAAACGTAAGCTAAAGTTAACCGTAAGTTAGCCAACGCAAAGTGTTAGTAAACCAACGCATAGCGTTTGTAAAGGCAAACCGTTAACCAATGCGACTCGCAATCTAAAGCGAACCGTAAGTCAACCAACGCGAAGCGTTGGTCAATGAGAAGCGTTGGTCAATAGGAAGCGTTAGGTCAACGCGTAACGTAGTCTGAAGCGAACCGTAAGTCAGCCAACGCGAAGCGTTGGCCAATGTGAAGCGTTAGTTATGCAAAGCGAAGCGTCAGTGATTCGCGAAGCGAGAATTTAAGCGAACCGTTAACCAACGCAAAGCGTTAACCAACGCGAAACTTCAGCGAAAGCGAAACGTAAGTCAGCCAACGCGAAGCGTTGGTTAATGAGAATCGTTAGTTTCTCAAAGCGAAACGTTGGTGATTCGCGAAGCGTGATTTCACGCGAATCCTTAATTAATGCAAACCGTTAACCAACGCGAACCGTAAGTTCAAGCGAGCCATAAGTCAGCCAACGCGAAGCGTTGGTCAAAGAGAAGCGTGAGTCAATAGGAAGTGTTAGATCAACGCGAAACGAAAGCTAAAACGAACCGTAAGACAGCCAACGCAAAGCGTTGGTCAATGTGAAGCGTGAGTTTTGCAAAACAAAGCGCCAGTGATTCGCGAAGCGAGATTTCAAGCAAATCGTTAACCAACGCAAAGCATTAGACAACGCGAAACGTAAGCTAAAGCGAACCGTAAGTCAGCCAACGCGAAGCGTTGGTCAATGAGAAGCGATAGTTATTCAAAGCGAATCGTTTGTGATTCAACGCAAAGCGTGATTTCACGCGAATCGTTAATGCTTAAAGTAAATGTGAAAAGTTAGTTAAATCGTAACGATAGTTAACGCGAAGCGAAAGCACGCGTTAGTTATATTACGCAAAGAGTTAGCTGACGCGAAGCGTCAGTCGATACACAGCAGTAGATTACGAGAGGAAGTTAACGCGGAGAGTAAGCAAGTTAACGCTGAGCGTTAGCAAGTTAACGCGAAACGCTAGTTAAACGAAGCATAGGGTTAGTAAACGCAAAGCGTTAACCAACGCAAACTGTAACCTTAAGCGAGCCGTAAGTCAGCCAACGCGAAGCGTTGGTCAATGTGAATCGTTAGTCAATAGAAAGTGTTAACTCAACGCGAACGTTATTCAATCATCGCGAAGCGTTGGAAAACACAAAGCGTTAACTAAAGCGAAACGTTAACTAAAGCGAACCGTAAGTCAGCCAACGCGAAGCGTTGGTTACTAAGAAACGTAAGTTATTCAAAGCGAAAAGTTGGTGATTCGCGAAGCGTTATTTCACGCGAATCGTTAATTAACGCAAAGTGTTAATCAACGCGAAGCGTTGATCAATCAGAAACGTTAGTCAATAGGAAGTGACAGGTAAACGCGAAGCGTTAGTAAATCGACGCTAAACGTAAGCTAAAGCGAACTGTAAGTCAGCCAACGCGAAGCGTTGGTCAATGAGATGCGTTAGTTATTCAATGCGAATCGTTTGTGATTGAACGCGAAGCGTCATTTCACGCAAATTGTTAATAATAATAATAATAATAATAATTAAATTCTGTATTTAAACGGTAAGTTATTACAGGGTTAGTGTCTTTTCGTTACAGATATAAGCAAAACAAAAACAAATATTACAAGGTTTTAAATACAATATATATATATATATATATATATATATATATATATATATATATATATATATATATATATATATATATATATATATATATGTATGTGTAAAATAAAAAACAGAAGAAAAAAAACAAAAAATTAATTATTCATTGTATATACTAAAAAATAAAAATAAATGAGAAAAGTAAACAGCAAAAAAATACATAGTGTAGTGTTTTCAAGAGCACTAGTGAAGCAATTCAGTAGTCCACTGCAAAGCTGCGAAGCTTTAAAGCATTATCACAATAGTTGTGTATATCAATTGTTTTTTCGATACTTAGATTTGATAGTAAATTTGGCAACAAGAACTCACTTTGACTCCCATTTGGAAGGTGTCTATGGAGAAAAGCGTTTCTAACTGGGTAGAGAATGGGACATTTTAGCATAAAATGTTCAAGGGTTTCGTTTTCTTTCATATTGCATAGTATACAGAGCTCCTGAGGATCCCATTTATATAGAATACCATTGGTATAAAATCTTACTTCTTGCTCTCCCATTAATCTCAGTTGTGCTATGGTCCTAATAATCTTTATTTTGAGAGGGAACTTTAAATAATCGTCATTTTCAGGAATATAATATTTATATACTGTGTTAAATGTTGATGTTAAGATTCTGGATTGATCTTGTTGGAAAAATTCATCCTTGTATTTTGCTAGAATAGCTTCCCGTGATTCGCGTGCTATAGATAGATTTTGTTGGTCCCATGTGTATCTAAAACCTAGTGCTATCAAAATCCCTTTAACTTGTGATGTCCAATTAAATTTACATATACCTACATGCAGGTTTTCGCAAATTGTTAATACTTAAAGTAAACGTGAAAAGTTAGTTAAATCGTAGCGATAGTTAACGCGAAGCGAAAGCACGCGTAAGTTATATACGCAAAGAGTTACCTGACGCGAAGCGTCAGTCGATACACGGCACTAGATTACGAGAGGAAGTTAACGCGGAGCGTAAGCAAGTTAACGCTGAGCGTAAGGAAGTTAACGCGAAGTGCTAGTAAATCTAGCACTATATATATACATATATACATATATATATATATATATATATATATATATATATATATATATGTTTATATGTATATATATATATATATATTTATATATATATATATATATATATATATATATATATATATATATTTATACATATGAATATATAATTGTATATATATATATATATATATATATTTATACATATATATATATATATTTATATATATACATGTTTATAAATGTATACGTGTATATATGATGTATAAAAATTTTATAGATGATTTTTGATAAGACAGATGGATCTTTGAATTGAATAAACTTTTTGCAAAATTTTCTGCAAAATCTGTTCCTACTATTTTGACCTACTACCTGAGACCAACTATTTTTTTGAAAAAGAAAATCAGTTAAACCTTGACCTTGTATATACACCTGGTTAACAAAACTAAAATAAACATAAAAGCAATACTATTTGATGTATGTTATGTTTGCACAAATTTTGAGAAAACGGTTGACTTTATGAAAAAAGTTTTCGAACAAAAGTTGTTTATTTTAAAGAGAAGAAGATTTTTTGTTAACAAATTTTTTTTCTATCTCCTACGGTTTCAAAAACATAATTTTTCCCCCCAGGCCGGGGGAAACACGTTCCGATTTAACCCATTAACGAACTTAACCTTACTTTTTTGGTCTAAAACACACACAAAAGTTTTCAGCTCGTTATCTCTCTTCGTTCTTCAGTTATCGTGTTCACAGACGGACGGACAGACGAATAAGGCCATATTAGGCCATTTTATGAATACTTTTGTGTAGCATTTTTGTCAAGGATTAATATTTTCAAGCGTTACAAAGACGGGGCTAAACTTAATATACCTTATATATTTACATATACAGGGTATAAAAATAGTATGTATAGTTGTAATGTATACCTACCATGGAGACCATGCCTTCATTCGCCTGTCAATTGTATTTCTCATTTTTTTCATCTTTGAGGACAAATTTTGAGAAAACTGTTGAGTTTATGAAAAAAGTTTTCAAACAAAAGTTGTTTATTTTAAAAAGAAGAAGATTTTTGTAAACAAAATTTTTTTCTATCTTTTATGGTTTCAAAGATATAATTTTTCCCCCCTAGCGGGGGGAAACACGTTCCGATTTTGCCCATTAACGAACTTGACCTTACTTTTTTGGTTTAAAACACACACAAAAATTTTCAACTCGTTATCTCTTTTCGTTTTTGAGTTATCCGCTTCACAGACGGACAGACGGACAGAAGGACAGACGGATGGACATGTGAAAAAGGCCGAATTAGGCCATTTTATGAATACCTTGGTGAAGCATTTTTGTCAAGGATTAATATTTTCAAGCGTTACAAAGTCGGGACTAAACTTAATATACCTTGTATATTTACAAATATACTGGGTATAATAAATTATTTTATTAAAATTTTGTTTCAATTTTGAAATATCAATTTTGATTGTCAATTCCATAGAAATTATAAACTGTACTACAAAACTCAAATTTAATCAAACGTCTTTTGAATGCAGTAGTTTATCGAGGTAAGAACAAAAAATTATATTATTTGGTTAAAAAAATGTTTCTAAATTAATTTTCTGAACAAAGTATAGGCAACTCTATATACCATATAGAAGAAACATTGCCATAGCTATATTATCACTCAAATTCAAAATAGGTTGTGAATTGAATAACGCCATAATATTATTATAAAGTGTGGAAATAGTGATATTTGGGGCTATCAACTCATAAAAATGGCATTTGTGATTGGTGAGTTTTAAATATTTGTAACAAAAGAAATAATAACTTGCCAAGTTGTAAAATGTTAAAAACATGCTTAGGAAAAACTTAACAAAAAAATTTGTCAACAAAATTTTTTCTTACATTTAATCAATTCAGCACGGCCTAAAACTCACATAGCCTAAAAATTTTGTTATTCAGATGTGGTATATACGTTCT
This sequence comes from Nineta flava, assembly GCA_963920215.1. Classification (NCBI taxonomy): domain Eukaryota; kingdom Metazoa; phylum Arthropoda; class Insecta; order Neuroptera; family Chrysopidae; genus Nineta; species Nineta flava. Next base: position 402,610 of record CAWUAZ010000001.1, read on the forward strand.
TTGGACTATGTTCACTGAACAGACCTGATTTTTCATTTATTTTTTTCAATCAATATCTCTATTGGTTTACGAGATATTTCAATTTTCAGATTCAGACAAAAACTTTTTTTTTCACGAATAATGCTTTTAAAAATGTTTGTTTTTTGAAAAATTATTACAGTCAATCTAAGTAATGGATGAAAATTTTTATTCAAATTGTTCAACCGAAAACCCATTCAATTTGTTAAAACTAAAATTTTTCCTAAGTGCTTAACTTCTATATAGAAAACATTTTAATTAGATAAAAAAAGTAATTTTTGGTGTTTTTTTCCCATTTTCGGACCTGTTCCGTTTAGAAAACTACGGAATCACACATCGATTTTTATACATATATATTAATATAAGCTATATAAATAATAATACTCTTATTTAAAATAATTTTTGTTTTTTTTTTTATATCTTTTTTTTTATAATAATAAATACTACAGCCGTGTGGAATTTCAATTTTATTTATTATAAACACTAAACTCCCACTCATACCCACGAACAGTAACTCGCGCCCTCTTACCCCCCAACCTTCCCCTATGCCAAGAGCGATGTCCTCTTCTAAGTCTCTGTCTCTTTCACGCTGACGATGACAATGGTGTCCACTTCGGTGTGGGCCACCCTGTTCATCCTGATTTTCCCCGTTCTCCGGTTGTTTTTCGTTATTTATTATTAGCTCATTTGTTTCTTGTTTCTTTCCTTCTTGTTCGCTCACTTCAGGTGGTGCATCTTCAGAAGCCACCTCAGCTTCCATCAACACATTTTCTGTATCTACTTTTTCGGCCATACTAAAAATATAATTTCTATTTAATTTTTAAATAAAATATTTTTCTATAATATATAAATATATATATATATATATATATATATATTAAATAAGTACAGATAATGGAATTTTGTAAAAATTTCTTCAAATATCCATCGATCATATCTGCTATATGTATACATATATATCAGATATATTTTATTTTGTGCTCATCAAAAAAAAGTGTGACCGCTATAGAGTAATTTATGTATTCAAAAGAAATTAGTTTTAAAAACAATTCTTTTTTCAATTGTTGTCAAATTACATTCACACTATTATTATATAGTTATTGTTAACGTAAAACAATAACGTAAATAAAGATGAAGTTTACTTTTTTTCAAAACAAATCAAAGTAAATTTTATTGATAATAAATTCTTTAACAATAATTGTTCCAGAGTTATTGATTCAAGTAATTTAAGTACCTGGTTACCTTATTCTAACGTGAACAAGAAATTTTTTTTTGAATGAAAAAAGTAATTTTGAGTTTAAGTAACAAAAATATCTAGATACATTATTTAACTGCGGTATTTATAGATAATAATTTGTGAATTAATCAACCTACATTTGATGAAAGAACTGTGATTGGCCAATTATTGATAATGAACCCGCCCTTAATATTAACAAAATTCATCATAATACATGCATTTTGTACTTTTTTTTGTAACAATTTTTTTTTTGCGGTCGGTTTTTTTTGTTAAAAGTTTTTTTATTTGAAGTCGGTTTTTAAAAAAAGTATCTTATTTTGTCATTATAAATGAGTATACCCTTTCAAACAAAACAAAAATTTTCGCAGAAATCGGTGATCACATATGAAATGAGGATTTTCCACGATTTCCAAGGGATCCTCTCATCAAAATGCGATTATGTAACAATTGGACCAATAGGAAATCAAACCCTTTAAAAGAAAAAAGAAAACAAAATTAAAAATCGGTTCATAAATGACGGAGTTCTGAGGTAACAGTAATTTAAAAAAAATAATACAGACGAATTGAGAACCATCCTCCTTTTTGAAGTCGGGTTAAAAATGATAATAACATTTTTATGGTAAGCATGACAGGAGAAAGAGTATTTGGTATATCTCTCTTAGTATTAAAAAAAAAATCGATAAACACACATGATGTAAAGTTGCAGAAAATTAGTTTTACTATAATTAAGTTTAAATAAAAGCTTGTTTTAAAATTATTTTTTTAATTTATTTTGTCTTTTATTTGTATAAATAATAAAACCTATTTTGACAAAATGGAAACCCGACTTCAAAAATCAAATATTCTATAGCAAAAAATGCACTAAAAAGTAAAAAAATAATTGCATATTCTTGTGCCAATTTTAGTTCACCTAAGAAAAAATTTTTAAATATTTATGTACAATTATTGTTATTTTTGGAGTCGGTGTCAGCAAAGAGAAATTCACATAACTTTTGGACACTGCCTCCAAAAATAACAATAATTGTACATATATATCCGACCAAAAACATAAATGTAAGTAAGGGCCGAGTTTTCGGGAAAATCCTTAATGTAATAGTTCCTTCTTAAAAAGTGATGATATGAGAGAAAGGACCGAGCTATTTACAAAGTAAATTGCTCTATACTTCATATAATAGTTGCTTCTTAAAAAGTGATGATATGGAAGAAAGGACCGAGCTATTTACAAAGTAAATAGCTCTAGACTTCATATAATAGTTGCTTCTTAAAAAGTGATGATATGGAAGAAAGGACCGAGCTATTTACTAAGCAAGTAGCTCTAGACTTTATATAAGAGTTGCTCTTCGAAAAGTGATGATATACCATTAAAGAGCCGAGCTATTAACAAAGTAAATAGCTCGGTAAACAATTAACTAAAAAAAATTCATGAGGGGTAAATTGATTAAATGTAAGAAAAAATATTGTTGAAATTTATTTCATAAGTTTTCCCTTAGTATGTTTTTAAAATTTTATATAACGCGGCAAGTTATTTTTTCTGATGATTTCAAATATTTTAAAACTTGCCGCGTTATAAAATTTTAAAAACATACTAAGGGAAAACTTATGAAATAAGTTTCAACAAAATTTTTTCTTACATTTAATCAATTTACCCCTCATAAATTTTTTTTAGTTTATAGTTTACCGAGCTATTTACTTTGTAAATAGCTCGGCTCTATAATGGAATATCATCACTTTTCAAAATGCAACTATTATATAAAGTCTAGAGCTATTTACTTTGTAAATAGCTCGTCCTTTCTTCCATATCATCACTTTTTAAGAAGCAACTATTATATGAAGTCTAGAGCTATTTACTTTGTAAATAGTTCGGTCCTTTCTTCCATATCATCAATTTTTAAGAAACAACTATTATATGAAGTCTAGAGCTATTTACTTTGTAAATAGCTCGGTCCTTACTCTCATATCATCACTTTTTAAGAAGAAACTATTATATGAAGTCTAGAGCTATTTACTTTGTAAATAGTTCGGTCCTTTCTTCCATATCATCAATTTTTAAGAAGCAACTATTATATGAAGTCTAGAGCTATTTACTTTGTAAATAGCTCGGTCCTTTCTTCCATATCATCAATTTTTAAGAAGCAACTATTATATGAAGTCTAGAGCTATTTACTTTGAAAATAGCTCGGTCCTTACTCTCATATCATCACTTTTTAAGAAGGAACTATTATATGAAGTCTAGAGCTATTTACTTTGTAAATAGCTCGGTCCTTTCTTCCATATCATCACTTTTTAAGAAGCAACTATTATATGAAGTCTATAGCTTTTTACTTTGTAAATAGTTCGGTCCTTTCTTCCATATCATCAATTTTTAAGAAGGAACTATTACATTAAGGATTTTCCCGAAAACTCGGCCCTTACTTACATTTATGTTTTTGGTCGGATATCACTCATTTTTGAAAGGCTTAAATATACGAAGCCGGAGCACAAAACTATTAAATATTATTCAATTACTACAATCAACTTCTTTTTTTTTTGAAGTTTTCTCGGTTGTAGACTGTTTTCGTTTAGATGGATTTTTTTTATCCATTATTGATTCAACTGTTTTTTGAACTGCTGTGGTGTGTTGATGTTTAGACCACACTCTATCTGTAATGTCTTGCAGATGACTTTTCTTGAATGGTAGTTTCGATAAATCAGGACGATAAAGCGTTCTGAGCCTGTTGTATTCAATTATTGCACTCTTTTGTGATTGTAATTGGCTTGGATCAAAATTAATAAGATGAACTCCGGTAAGATTTTTAACTCTAGATAGCGCAACATATGCTTGTCCACAGGAAAATATACAAGAACCTTTATCCAGAAGTGCACTATCCAAACTTAAACCTTGACTTTCGTGAATAGTGATAGCATAAGCAAGACATATTGGAAATTGTTCACGATACACAAACGCGTGATAGAAAACTTCAAATTTATTTTTAACTGGTTCCAAATCGTGTACCAAGCCATGTGAAAATATATTGCTAATTTTCTTAATTTTGTTCATGTCGTCAATATCCCGAAAGATTACCAATTGAACCATTAACAAGTCCTTAACTGAGATCGACATTTCTTCGAAGCATTACACGACCTCCAATTTTTATATGTATTTTTTCTCTAAACCTGCTGTCATAGACGAATCATCTTCATACTTATCTAATAGTTCACGAACTTTTTTAGAATATGATTTTCGACATTCAACATCATCAATAGCAATTACTTCTATGACCGGTTGTTTAATTCTTTTTAACATTGCTTCATTAAGTTGAGCACCCATATTTCTTGTTGGCAGTAAACAAACTGTACTCTCAGGTAATTATGAGAGGTGAACTGTCAATTCTTGAAGTCTGTCATTAAGAGAAGTGGAATTAAATTTCAGCAATCTGGAAGATAATAATTTAGAATCTTCTATTGTTAAAACTCCTAATCGTAATCGACTCAACAGATTCATGAAATCATTATCATTTTTTTGTTGCATGTTAATACAAAGTTCTTCATAACTAAATAATTTTTTCCACAAATTTGTAATAACACTTAATGAACCTATCAGTTTATTTATATCTTTAGCTGATATATCTTCAAATGGTAATTGTTCTCTGACAGGTGGTAGTTGTAACAAATCCCCAAATACCAAAATATGTTTCCCTCCAAACCAGCCATTTTCATTATCGGAGGTATCAAATATTTCCATTAGACGTAAATGAATATACATAAGAGTTATGTTGGAAATCATTGACACTTCATCTATGATTATAAGCATCATGTTCGATAAATCAGCTCGTAATACTTTTAAAACTTGATCTGAAAGAGGTTTATATTTGGGTGTTAATCCATGTTCAACTGGTAGTTGTAATAACCTATGGACAGTTAGCCCATTAACATTAAACTCCGCAATACCAGTGGGTGCAGTAACAGCCACAGTCTTATTGAAATTTTTCGACACCCATTGTTTTATTGTATTTATTAGGTAACTTTTACACGTACCACTCACGAAAAGTCTAAGAGTGCTCGAATTTTTGTCCAATGTTTCGTGAATTTTATCAAATATACGTTTTTGGTCTGAATTTAAATTATCAATCATTTCTTTCATTTCTTGATCTGATATATTTTTAATCAGTCGAAAATCATCCATTGCATTAATTTGGATTTTCTTATTGGGATTGACATTTGATACATAGAAAGTATTCATGTAATGTATTTTTGTGAAAGTAATTTGTTGTGATGAATAGATTGAAAATTAATATCACTTATTTTTATTAAACGCAAAAATTATACTTTATTTTTTCAAACAAATTACTTTCACAAAAATATATTACATGAATACTTTCTATGTATCAAATGTCAATCCCTATATCAATTAATAAATTAGATTTTCTTATAGGGATTGACATTTGATACATAGAAAGTATTCATGTAATATATTTTTGTGAAAGTAATTTGTTTGAAAAAATAAAGTATAATTTTTGCGTTTAATAAAAATAAGTGATATTAATTTTCAATCTATTCATCACATTTTGTATATTTTTTATTCATGTAATATATTTTTGTGAAAGTAATTTGTTTGAAAAAATATCTTGTACTGGTTCAAATTCTATTGGATTTTCGATTGCATCATCATCATGTTCATTTTGCCTGTTCTCTTGTATTTCAGTTATTTTCTGTTCGATCATTTCAAATGCTTTTTCCAAATTTTCTCTGTTTTCTCATTTTGCAGCTGCCCGTAATTTATACCATCGTTTATAGTTTCTTTAACTTTATTAAAAGCTTCCGTATATGAATCCTGCCCTTTTTTTAATTCGACAAGGTTACGCCAATGCATAAACAAAAGTAAAATTGCAAAGTAATATTGTTCTGGATACTTTTTAATATCAAGTGGACAATGATTGATTAAATATGGTCGTTTTCTTCTTTTTAAAAATTTTTCGTCACCAATTTGATAACATACAGCATTACTATAAACAGGACGACTATCAACAATGTCATACCATCTGGCAAAATCATTAAGGTTCATTTTTTCCAACTCTGCAGATCTATTTGGATAATAATCATCAATCAATGATTTGTAAAATAAATCTGATGAATTTGGATGCAAATTGTTTATATCTTTCTTAGATTTAACTCTGCGGTTACGATGTATTTTCACGTCAAGCCATCTGAAAATAGTTTCAGGATCAGTTCCATAAAGGGATAAACCGAGTAAAGTATCACTTGCTTCAAGTAATCCGCACTCTCTGTTATTGAGTGCACGAAGACCAACATTAAAAAGTCGACTCGTTAATGTTTTTGTAGAATTTATAATTTCAAACATTTCTGTAACATGACTTTTTTCGCCTTTTGTTGTATACTTAGTGATATAGTAATTCAATACAGTTGTTTTTTCACCAATAAACTAAATATATATATTACCATTCCACACTAAAAGTACTACTGGATTATAGTCATTGATATAAACAGATTCTTTTGTCCTAGGTATATTGTACAATCTCTTATTTGAGTTTTTTTTGCTGCTACTGACTCTGTAACTCCTATTATTTTCATTTGATCTGTTACAGGACGTGGAAAACCAAATCTGCAAACGCGAATACAGCCAGTTGATTTTTTTTATTCCTTAAACAATAATTATTATGTTTATGAAGTTGATAATTCATAACTCGATCATGTAATTGTGGTGAATTTTGTTTGTTTGGAATAACGCACGATACATATTTTGATATGAAATTAGCCACCTCTTGTACGGTAGACTTTTCAAGTATAGGTGCATGTTTTATCCACAACATACAATGAAAATGTTGTAATCCTCTGGATTGATACTCACGACGCCAGAAATAATGTTCAACTTTTCCTAAAGGTTCGTCTTTTGAACATAGAAAACCAAATAACGCTTTAAATTTAAGATCAATAAATCTTGAAACTGCTACGGGATCTTGAGCAATTAATTCACTAATCGACTTTTGGGCCATATCAAGGCCATTGATATCTTTAATATATTGCCCAAGATCAGTCCAATTCCATTCTGATGGACTGACAGTCAGGAACCAAGTTGCTGGTCCATAATATCTCGTCATACACAACACTTAATTTCTAGGCTTTCTCCAATATTGTTCTGTGTTCCGTAAATGGCTAAATATTGCAGTCAAATCACCTTCTAGTTCTTCTCTTTCCATCATTTCTAAATAAGTTTTTGTCGTTAACTTTTCATTTTGCTTAGTTATATTCTCATATAAAATATACCAGCACTCAATTGACGCATATTTGCATCATTCAATAAATAAAAAAGATATTGATGGTTACGTATATATTGGGCGTGACTCGACATCAACTTGGATTTAATAAATTCAGCTGATGTGATTTTTTTTCTCTGGGATAAAATTGACCATATTTACCATCAACATACAAATCTGGAAAACATTTTACATCAATATGTTTGTCCCGATTATCTAAAGGTGGGGCGGTATTTATAGAAAATAATTTGTGAATTAATCAACCTACATTTGATAAAAGAACTGTGAATGGCCAATTATTGATAATGAACCCACCCTAAATGTTAACGAAATTCCTCATTATACATGCATTTTTTTTTTTTTTAAATATGTTTTTTTTGGGGTAGGTTTTTTTTGTAAAAAATGTTTTCATTTGAAATAGTTTACCAAGCTATTTACTTTGTAAATAGTAATTTAGTGATGATACAGTCTCAAAATAATTAAAACGAAAATGTTACATTTTTCCTATACAAATTGCCAGTTTTCGCAATTTTTTTCGTAATTTAATAACCTTACATTGTGGTACAAAATTCTATATAGAGTGGGCCAATTTCGATGGTTTTATGGGGTAACTCGGTAACTATAAGAAATAGAACAAAATGGATGGCACAGTCTCGATCTCTTTTTTTGAGACTAATTCATTGGTGTCAACAAAAATTTGCTAGCATCCTTTGTTTGCGAGTTATAAACAAAAGTTCGATTTTTCGACTTTTAAACAATTAAGAGTATCTCGGTTGTTTTTATAGCTAGATGAAAATAATTTTTACATTCTAAAGGCACTTTTTTTGGTATAATCCGGTGGCATTGTGAAAGTTTGCAAAAAAGTTTGGTTTTCCAGATATGACCTAAAGTTGTGTTTTTTTAAATGGGAAGTACAGTTGGCTATGGCTTAGTTAAAACGGGTTTTTTTTCCTCTTTTTAATCATGTATCATTTATTGGGTCGCTTTTCATCCACTCTGTACAATAAATATACATACAAGTGTCACATATTTATTTTTTTTTATTAATAAAAATGAAATTTTTTTCGTAAGTTGTCCCTTAGTTTGTTTTTATAAAAATTTTAAACGCGGCAAGTTAATTTTTCTGATGATTTCAAATATTTTAAAACTTGCCGCGTTATAAAATTTTAAAAACATACTAAGGGAAAACTTACGACATAAATTTCAACCAAATTTTTTCTTACACTTAATTAATTTACCTCTCATTAATTTTTTTAGTAAATAGTTTACCGAGCTGTTTACCTTGTAAATAGCTCGAAACTTTATGGGATATCATCACTTTTTAAGGAACAACTATTATTTGAAGTCTAGAGCTATTTACTTTGTTTAAAGCTCGTTTCTTTCTCGCTTGTGATCACTTTTTTAGGAGCAACTATTATATGAAGTCTGGATCTATTTACTTTGTAAATAGCTCGGTCCTTTATCCCATATCATCACTTATTAAGAAGCAAATATTTTATTAAGATTTTCTCGAAAACTCGGCCCTTTCTTACAAACGGAAAATTTAACAATTTTAATTGTAATTAAAATAACATATGAAGCATATATCGATCTGATTTGTTGACATGGTTACCGCCTCCTTTTTGATTGGTTAAAAATTTATTATATATATAAAAATAGATATTTAAGTCTTATTTGATAAATCAGTATGTCTTAATACTCCAAATAGAAAACATTGATTCTTTCATTGTATTGTTACAATGTAACTTTTTTTAAATAAACAAGTTGCTTAAAAATAAACAAGTTTATTTTCAATTAGCAATTCGTAATGATGAAGAGTTAAATAAATTATTATCTGGTGTAACAATTGCTCAAGGTGGTATATTACCAAATATTCAAGCAGTGTTATTGCCAAAGAAAACTGAAAAGATAGCATTAATTTTATACATTGGATTATTGACAATAATATTCATCGATCATATGCCTTTTATTTAAACGCCACAAATTAATGTGAAATAAGAGTGATATATTTTTTATTAAAATAACTATATAAAATTTAGTATATATAAGATGTTACTTGATTTGTTTCGATTATAACTTCTAAACTAATCGTTTATTACAGATAATTGATTAACAACGTAACAGTCTTTGAACAATCATATTCCACAACAACGTGCAGCGCAGCATGCAATAGTTTTGATATATATAACAAAGATAATACGGCGATTGGCAGCTCGGATTCGAAGAAATGACTTGACCCGTTGGCTCAACGTCACAAAAAAAAATTCGTTACGCAGGAGCTGCGTCAACTTAGCGAATTTCCTTGGAATACATAAATCAATCTCTAGCGGTCATGTTTTTAGTCTGATCAAAATGCCTTAAGACAGTTTAAGGGGTGTTTTTCCCATTTTCGGAGGTTTGCGTTATAGGTAATGACATTTTTCAAAGTAATCTGTTAATTTGACTTTATAAAGAAGTGAAATGGCAATTTTACTTCAATTAATTGGTGGGGAGGGGGTGGAATGCGATGTAGGTTATGAAATTTTTCAAAGTGTTCTGTTAACTTGAGTTTATTTCGGGTCGATTGGTGAAAATTCCATCATTTCAGCATATATAGAACTGAAAAACGTAATTTTGGAGGATGTTTTTTCGATTTTTTGGGAGGTTGCAATAAAAAATATTATGTTTTTCGAAATAACTTCCTAATTTGTAGCTATTAATCGTCGATTGCAAAAAACTGCATCTTGTTGCATGTATAGAACAAAAAGGTTGGTTTTGGGGGTGTTTTTACCAAGTTCAAAGGGTTGTGATGGAAAAATTTTCTTCCTTCAATAATTATGTTATTTTGAAACTGTTCCACGTCGAATGGAAAAAAACCGATCTTCCTATCATGAATAGAAGTGAAAAGGTCAGTTTTAGGGAAGTTTTTCCCATTTTCGGTGGTCGCGATGTAGATAATGAAATTTTTCAAAATTTTCTGTTAATTTGACGTTATGTCGGGTCGATTAGTGAAAATTCCATCTTTATAGCATTTATAGAACAGAAAAACGTAATTTTGGAGGATGTTTTTCCAATTTTCCGGGGAGTTGCACTGAAAAAATTGAAGTTTACCGATTTTTCTCATCAGTTTGAAGCAATTTCACGTCGAATACAAAAAACCGCATCATTCTAGCATAAGGGCTTGGTTATAAGGGCTTTAAAAAATTTTTGCAGGCGAAGCTGCAACGGGTAATGCTAGTAATAAATAATAATTGATCAATGCACAATATAATAAAAAAGATAAATAAAATGAGAATATAAATTAATGTATACAAAATTACAATAAAAAAGCGTATAAAAAAAGACAAATTCATACAGTGTTGGGTCACTCATCCAACAAATAATTGTAAACATATGTGCTTAACTTTTAATAATAAACGCAAAGTGCTGTTTTCAAATTGCTATGACTATTTCTATATGGTAAAGAAATTAATAGGTATATATGATATTGATCTTTTTTATGTTTTCTACATGGATGTTTGCTAATGATACAGTCTTAAGTTTAATTAAAACAAAAAAATGGTAAATTTTCCACTTTTCCGATACAAATTTCCAGTTTTCGCAATTTTTCTGTCGATTTGGGTATTAGATCTACTAGTGTGCCAAATATCAACTTTACAGGATATCTAGAAGTAGGATATAATTATGATATACAATACTAAACTTTTTTAAGGCGTTTCCGTGAATTTTGCGTTTTTGAAGTGAAATAACTCTTTAACGGTTAATTCGTTAACGTTTATTGAAACAAACTGTTTCTTATAATTCCGTAAAGTATCTATATTCGAAATATCAACACTGTAGCTCTTTTCGTTCAAAAGATACAGCACCTAAAAAATGAGTCTAAATTAAGGTGTAGTAATAGCACTGTAGTGAGAAATCCGAATGTGTCCCTTAAAACTCGACCTTACGCACTACCGTGCTCTAGATTTAAAAATTTTTGCTTAGGTGAACTAAAATTGGCACAAAGAATATGCAATTATTTTTTTACGTTTTAGTGCATTTTTTGTAATAGAATATTTGATTTTTATGTCGGGTTTCTATTTTGTCAAAATATGTTTTATTTCTCGCTTTTTAGTGACTTTGAAGTTCTGTAACTTATTTTATTTGTCTAAATATGGGTAGACCAACTAAACGACCTACTAACTTTTAGTGCATTTCTTTATAACACATTTTTTTTATCCGTTTTTTTATTTTTTCAATTTTTAGTGCATTTTTTCATAACAGATTTTCAGTTTTTTTTACACGCATTTTTTTTTCTTTTGTAAAAATTTTTTTTTTGGGGTCAGTTTTTTTTTGTAAAAAATGTTTTTGAATTCGGTTTTTAAAAAAGTTTTCTTAGTTTCCCCTTAAGAATGAGTATACCCTTTCAAAAACCCGCCCTATATATTAACGAAATTCATCATTATAATTTTTTTGTATAAATTTTTTTTTTGGGGTCGGTTTTTTTTGTTAAAAATTTGTTTATTTGAAGTTGGTTTTTAAAAAAAGTTTCTTATTTTTTCATTATGAATGAGAATACCCTTTGAAATAAAACAAAAATTTTCGCAAAAATCGGTTATCACATATAAAATGACAACTTTCCTCGATTTCCAGGGGATCCCTTCACCAGAATGCGATTTGGTGACAATGGGACCAATATGAAATCAAACCCTTTAAAAAAAATAAAAAAATTCAAAATCGGTTCATAAATGATGGAGTTCGGAGGTAACAAACATTAAAAAATAAATTAAAAAAAAAAAAGTAAAAAATAAATAAAAAATTCAGACGAATTGAGAACCATCCTCCTTTTTGAAGTCGGGTTAAATATCACTACATAGTATAAAACAATGTCCCTCAGCCGCGTCTGTCTGTTTGCGATAAACTCAAAACATACTGCACTGATCTTCATGCTGTTTTCAACAATGGATAGAGTAGTTCTCGAGGAAGATTTTAGTATATAATTCATTAAGCTTTTGTGTAAATTGGCTGAAATATGACGATGATAGTTGAAGAAGTCGTAAAAAATCAGTTGAATATAATCTTCATGTATAAAAAAAAATTCGTTACGCAGGAGCTATTTCAACAGCGAATTTCCTTAAAATACATAGTTTTAGTCTGATCAAAATGAAATTTCATATATGATTTTAGTATTTGAATGGCCAATTTTATTAATAAATGATATACGTCAAGGGGAAAGAGGGGGATAAAGAAAGAAGAATACACAAAATATAAAATATGTCGCTTAATATTAGAACAATCGAAAAATGCGTAAGGAATAAAGTTGTAGAAAATCAAGTTTGCTACAATTCATCACCTTATCATTTTTGCTTAAACTTTAAAATAAATTTGAAAAATTTCTTTGTTGAAAAATTTTAACAATTAGTGTTATGTTATCCCTCTTAAGTATTCATAAGTAATGAATACCCGGTATACATATCAACGAATCAGATGGATATATGCTTCATAATATTATTTTAATTAAAACGCAAATTGTAAAAATTATATTTTTCCGATACAAATTTCCAGTTTTTACAATTTTCCCGTCAGTTTGGGTACTAGATCTACCTGTATGCCAAATACCAACTTAACAGGATGTCTGGAAGTAGCGTTGAATAATGATATACCATAATTAAGTTGTTTAAGGCGTTACCGTTAATTTTGCGTTTTTGAAGTGAAATAACTTTTTAACGGTTAATTCGTTAACGATCATTGAAAAAATAGTTTCTTATAATTCTCTAATTATTATATATTCGAAAATCAGCAATCAAGCTCTTTTCGTTCAGAAGATATTTCGGCGTCAAATCTGCTCTGATTTTTCGATAAATAATAGCTCTGTAAGTGAGAAGGAAATGTGTCCCTTAAACTCCAAGTATATTTATATTAAGATAATAAGGCAGCATGTCACATGTGAGAGATTATTGAAAATTTTGAATTCATTTTCAAAAACAATTCAATATTTTGCTGCTTTTTATGTGGTGATACGTAATTTATATAAATTGGCATCAAATAACTCCGCCTGTTATATTTTTATCCATCGATCTATTTTTTATTTTATTTTTTTTCACGTCAATTTTCCAATTTTTTAATAGTTATTCTGCTATTCGGGACGGAGATAAATACAACAAATAAAAAACCATGAAAATCGGTCCTTCCTTTCTCGAGTTATAAGTGTTCGAACAAACTTCATCCTTTTTTTATATTAAGAAGATATTTTATATATATTTATATATATATATATATATATATATATATATATATATATATATATTTATATATATACATATATATATATATATATATATATATATATATATATATATATATATATATTTATATATATACATATATATATATATATATATATATATATATATATATATATATTCAAGAACGAAAAAAAATATTTTGTGAGGCGCCCGGTATTTTATGAGCATCACTCACGAATACGATACGGCAGCTGGTCAACTCTTAACCTGGGTGGCAGGTCAGAAATGTGGACAACCGTCTGATTTTTACAAGTTTGAATACAAAAAAAAATTAGTAAAAAAAATAATTAGATTAATTTGATTTACGAAAAAAAAAATTAATTTTAATACAACACAACTTTAATCGAACTAATGAACAACAAAAAATAATAATATTCGAGTTTTAAAATAAATAAAATTTACGAACAGTAAAAAAAACAAGTAATGTAACAACTAACTGAGTTAATTGTTTGAATACCCAGTATATACTGAGTTGTATATACTTTGTATTGTTAATATTTCTGCCTATTCAATGTTTATAAAATATGAATTATCCAAAAATCAGCACTGTTGCTGGTTTCGTTCAGAAGATATTTCGGGGTCACATTATCTATGATATTTCCTGAAGTAATAGCACTGTAAGTCAGAAGTCCAAATGCCCCTTAAACTCGGCCTTGCGCACTATCGTGCTCTAGATTTGTAAATGTTTGTTTTGTGTTAATAATTAATATTGAAACAGTAAAAATGTTCATGCATTTAAAAAAAATTTATATTAATGTTCTTGCGATTTTTACATATTTAAATATTGAGTTATATAATTGAATTAAACAACGCGACCGACTGTTAACGCAAAGCGTTGTTCAACGCGAGCCGTTAGGTGACGCGAAAAGTTAGTCAACGCGATGATTTAGAAAATTAACAGAAAGCGTTGGTAAACGTAAAGCGTTGGTAAACACAAAGCGTTAACAAACGCGAAACGTAAGCTAAAGCGAACCGTAAGTCAGCCAACGCGAAGCATTGGTCAATGAGAGGCGTTAGTCAATGGGAAGTGTTAGGTCAACGCGAAACGTTGGTAAACGCGAAACGTAAACTTAATCGAACCGCTATTCAGCCAACGCGAAGCGTTGGTCAATGAGAAGCGTTAGTTATCCAAAGCGGAGCGTCAGCGATTCGCGAAGCGTGATTTCACGTGAATCGTTAACCAACGAGAAACGTAAGCTAAAGTGAACCATAAATCGGCCAACGCGAAGCGTTGGTCAATGAGAAGCGTTCGTCAATAGGAAGTGTGCGTTTACCAACGCAATGCGCTTACCAACGCGAAACGTAAGCTAAATGGAACCATAAGTAAGCCAACGCGAAGCGTTGGTTAATGAGAAGCATTAGTTATTCAAAGCAAAGCGTCGGAGATTCGCTTTGGTGATTCACGAATCGTTAACAAACGCTAAGCGTTAACCATAGCGACACGAAAGCTTAAGTAAACCGTAAGTCATCCAAGCGTTGGTCAATGAGAAGCGTTAGTCAATAGGAAGCGTAAGGTCAACGCGAAGCGTTAGTTAATTAACGCGATGCGTTTTGTTAATCGACACAAAGCGTTAGTTAATCAACGCGAAGCGTTAGTTAATCAACGCAAAGCGTTAGTTAATCAACGCGAAGCGTTAGATAATCAACACGAAGCGTTAGTTAATCAACGCGAAGTGTTAGTTATTCAATGCGAAGCGTTAGATAATCAACGCGAAGCGTTAGTTTATCAACGCGAAGCGTTAGTTAATCAACGCGAAGCGTTAGATAATCAACGCGAAGCGTTAGTAAATCAACGCGAAGCGTTAGGTAATCAACGCGAAGCGTTAGCTAATCAACGCGAAGCGTTTGTTAATCAACGCGAAGCGTTAGATAATCAACGCGAAGCGTTAGTTAATCAACGCGAAGCGTTAGTTAGTCAACGCGAAGCGTTAGTTTATCAACGCGAAGCGTTAGTTAATCAACGCGAAGCGTTAGCTTATCATCGCGAAGCGTTAGTTAATCAACGAGAATCGTTAGTAAATCAACGCGAAGCGTTAGTTAATTAACGCGAAGCGTTAGTTAATCAACACGAAGCGTCAGTTAATCAACGCGAAGCGTCGGCTAATCAATGCGAAGCGTTAGTTAATCAACGCGATGCGTTAGTTAATCAACGCGAAGCGTTAGTTAATTAACGCGAAGCGTTAGTTAATCAACGCGATGCGTTAGTTAATCAACGTGAAGCGTTAGTTAGTCAACGCGAAG
The DNA here is from genome assembly GCA_963920215.1 of Nineta flava. Classification (NCBI taxonomy): domain Eukaryota; kingdom Metazoa; phylum Arthropoda; class Insecta; order Neuroptera; family Chrysopidae; genus Nineta; species Nineta flava. The sequence goes on from CAWUAZ010000001.1 coordinate 418,620, forward strand.
CGTTAGTTAATCAACGCGAAGCGCTAGTTTATCAACGCGAAGCGTTAGTTAATCTTCGCGAATCGTAAGGTATTCAACGCGAAGCGTTGGATAATCAACGCGAAGTGTTAGTAAATCAACGCAAAACGTTAGTTAATCAACGCGAAGCGTTAGTAAATCAACGCGAAACGTTAGTTAAACAACGCGAAGCGTTAGTTAATCAACGCGAAGCATTAGTCAATGAAAACGAAGCGTTAGTTAATCAACGCGAAACGATAGTTAATCAGTGCGAAGTATTAGTTAATCAACGCAAAGCGTTTTTAAACGCAAAGCGAAATGTAAGCTAATGCGAACCATATACCACCCAACACGAAGCGTAGCTTCATGAGAAGCGTAAGTCGATAGGAAGCGTTAGGTCAACGCGAAGCGTTAGTGAACGCGGAGCGTTAGCAAAGCGTTTACCAAGGCGAAACGTACACTGCAGCGAACCATAAGTCAGGCAACTCGAAGCTTTAGTCAATTAGAAGCGGTACTTATGCAGAGCGAAGCGTTATGCCAAGCGTATAATTGACCAACACAAAGTGTTAACCAACGCGAAACGTAAGCTAAAGCGAACCGTAAGTCAGAAATGCGAAGCGTTGGTCAATGAGAAGCGTTAGTTATTCAGAGTGAATCGTCCGGGATTGGCTTTGTTGATTCGCGAAGCGTGATTTCACGTGAATTCTTAACCAACGCGAAATGTTAGCTATAATGAAACGTAAGTCAGCAAAGCGTCAGACAACGCGAAGCTGGTCAATGAGAAGCGTTAGTCAATAGCAAGGTTAAGCAAGCCGTAAGTCAGCGAACGCGAAGCGTTGGTCAATGAGAACCGTTAATCAGTAAGAAGTGTTAGGTCAAGGCTTTGCGTTTAACAACGCGAAACGTAAGCTATAGCGTACCGTATTCAAAGCGAAGCGTCAATGAGAAGTGTTAGTCAATAGGAAGTGTAAGGTCAACGCCAAGAAATAGCCGATGCTGCGTTAGAATACAAATATATATATATATATATATATATATATATATATATATATATATATATATATATATATTTATACATTTATATATATATATAAATATATTTATATATATATTTAAATATATATATATATATATATATTTAAATATATATATATATCCGACCAAAAACATAAATGTAAGAAAGGGCCGAGTTTTCGGGAAAATCCTTAATGTAATAGTTCCTTCTTAAAAAGTGATGATATGAGAGTAATGACCGAGCTATTTACAAAGTAAATAGCTCTAGACTTCATATAATAGTTGCTTCTTAAAAAGTGATGATATGGCAGAAAGGACCGAGCTATTTACAAAGTAAATAGCTCTAGACTTTATATAATAGTTGCTTGTTAAAAAGTGATGATATGGAAGAAAGGACCGAGCTATTTACAAAGTAAATAGCTCTAGACTTCAGATAATAGTTGCTCTTTGAAAAGTGATGATATCCCATTAAAGAGCCGAGCTATTTACAAAGTAAATAGCTCGGTAAACTATTAACTAAAAAAAATAATGAGGGTAAATTGATTAAATGTAAGAAAAAATTTGGTTTAAAATTATTTCATAAGTTTTCCCTTAGTATGTTTTTAAAATTTTATAACGCGGCAAGATTTAAAATATTGGAAATCAGAAAAAATAACTTGCCGCGCTATATAAAATTTTAAAAACATACTAAGGGAAAACTTATGAAATAATTTTAAACCAAATTTTTTCTTACATTTAATCAATTTACCCTCATTATTTTTTTTAGTTAATAGTTTACCGAGCTATTTACTTTGTAAATAGCTCGGCTCTTTAATGGGATATCATCACTTTTCAAAGAGCAACTATTATCTGAAGTCTAGAGCTATTTACTTTGTAAATAGCTCGGTCCTTTCTTCCATATCATCACTTTTTAACAAGCAACTATTATATAAAGTCTAGAGCTATTTACTTTGTAAATAGCTCGGTCCTTTCTGCCATATCATCACTTTTTAAGAAGCAACTATTATATGAAGTCTAGAGCTATTTACTTTGTAAATAGCTCGGTCATTACTCTCATATCATCACTTTTTAAGAAGGAACTATTACATTAAGGATTTTCCCGAAAACTCGGCCCTTTCTTACATTTATGTTTTTGGTCGGATATCAATAATTTTTGAAAGGCTTAAATATACGAAGCCAAAGGCTTCGCACAAAACGCGTAGCGTTTTGTTACTCTTCGCATATGCTTCGCGTATGCTATGCGTTCCTTTCGCTTCGCGATACTTTACTCTTTTAGCGAATTTCCTGAAAGGAAATAGAGCTATTGGTCCCGTACCGAAGTCAAAATTTCGCAAAAATTTCTTCAAATGTCCATCGATCCTACCTTGTAGATGTCAAAAATCACCATCTGTAAAATTTATATATATATATCTATGGACATATATATATATATATATATATACATATATATATATATATATATATATATATATATATATATATATGTGTCTGTAATCACTCTAGCGGTCACAGTTTTTATTCTATCGGAATGAGATTTGGTATTTGAAGCGCTTTTGGTATTCAAAAGATCAAGTTCGTTAATGGGTAAAATCGGACCAGGGGAAAGGGGGGTTTAAAGGGAGGAGGAAACAGAAAATTTGACATATCTCCCTTAATATTCGAAAAATCGAAAATTTTATAAGAAGTAAAGTTGTAGGTATTAAGTTTTACTGTAATTTTGTTTCTTATCATTTTTTCTGTAACCCTAATATTTACAAAAATATTGACGGTTTAAGATTGAAAATTAAATTCCTCAATATCTCTGTACGCATTAGAGTTTGAGCAAAAAAGATAAGGTGATGAATTGTAGCAAACATGATTTTCTACAACTTTGTTTCTGACGCATTTTTCGATTGTTCTAATATTAAGAGAGATATTTTATATTTTGTGTTTTCTTCTATCTTTATGCCCCCCTTTCCCCTTGACGTATGTTATTTATTAATAAAATTGGCCATGCAAATACTAAAATCAGATACGACATTTCATTTTTATCAGACTAACATTGTGACCGCTAGAGAGTAATTTATTTATTCCAAGGAAATTCGCTAAGTTGAAGCAGCTCCTGCGTAACGAATTTTTAAAATTTTATAACGCGGCATGTTTAAAAATATTTGAAATCATCAGAAATTTGAAATCATCGTATCTGATTTTAGTATTTGCATGGCCAATTTTATTAATAAATGACATACGTCAATAGAAAAGGGGTGCATAAAGATAGAAGAAAACACAAAATCTAAAATATCTCTCTTAATATTTGAACAATCGAAAAACGCGTAAGAAACAAAGTTGTAGAAAATCATGTTTTCTACATTTCATCACCTTATCATTTTTGCTCAAACTCTAATGCGTACAGAGATATTGAGGAATTTAATTTTCAATCTTAAACCGTCAATATTTTTGTAAATATTAGGGTTACAGAAAAAATGATAAGAAACAAAATTACAGTAAAACTTAATACCTACAACTTTACTTCTTATAAATTTTTCGATTTTTCGAATATTAAGGGAGATATGTCAAATTTTGAGTTTCCCCCTCCCTCTAAAACCCCCTTTCCCCTGGTCCGATTTTACCCATTAACGAACTTGACCTTTTGAATACCAAAAGCGCTTTAAATACCAAATCTCATTCCGATAAAATGAAAACTGTGACCGCTAGAGTGATTACAGACACATATATATATATATATATATATATATATATATATATATATATGTATATATATATATATATATATGTCCATAGATATATATATATAAATTTTACAGATGGTGATTTTTGACATCTACAAGGTAGGATCGATGGACATTTGAAGAAATTTTTGCGAAATTTTGACCTCGGTACGGGACCAATAGCTCTATTTCCTTTCAGGAAATTCGCTAATAAAAACATACTAAGGGAAAACTTACGACATAAATTTCAACCAAATTTTTTCTTACACTTAATTAATTTACCCCTCATTTATTTTTTTAATAAATAGTTTACCGAGCTGTTTAGCTTGTAAATAGCTCGAAACTTTATGGGATATCATCACTTTTTAAGGAACAGCTATTATTTGAAGTCTAGAGCTATTTACTTTGTTAATAGCTCGGTCCTTTCTCGTATATCATCACTTTTTAAGGAGCAACTATTATATGAAGTCTGGATCTATTTACTTTGTAAATAGCTCGGTCCTTTATCCCATATCATCACTTATTAAGAAGCAAATATTTTATTAAGATTTTCTCGAAAACTTACCTTTCTTACAAACGGAAAATTTAACAACTTTAATTGTAATTAAAATAACATATGAAGCATATATCGATCTGATTTGTTGACAAGGTTACCGCCTCCTTTTTGATTAGATAGACATTTAGTATTTAAATAAAAATTTTCTAGTTTAATATAACAGTATGTTTTAATACTCCAAATAGAAAACATTGATTGTTGTATTGTATTGTTACAATGTAACTTTTTTTAAGTAAACAAGTTTAAAAATAAACAAGTTTATTTTCAATTAGCAATTCGTAATGATGAAAAGAATTAAATAAATTGTTATAATTTGTAAGAATTGCTCAAGGCGGTATATTACCAAATATTCAAGCAGTGTTATTGCCAAAGAAAACTGAAAAGAAAGCATAAATTTTATACATTGGATTATTGATAATAATATTCATCGATCATATATCATAGGCCTTTTATTAAAACGCCACAAATTAATGTGAAATAAGAGTGATATATTAGCGAATTTCCTGAAAGGAAATAGAGCTATTGGTTTCGTACCGACTTCAAAATTTTGCAAAAATTTTTGCAAATGTCCATCGATCCTACCTAGTAGATGTCGAAAATCACCATCTGTAAAATTTGTATATATATATCTATGGACATATATATATATATACATATATATATATATATATATATATGTGTCTGTAATCACTCTAGCGGTCACAATTTTGACCTGATTGGAATGAAATTTGATATTTGAGGTGCTTTTGGTATTCAAAAGGTCAAGTTCGTTAATGGGTAAAATCGAACAAGGGGAAAGGGGGGTTTAAAGGGAGGGGGAAACACAAAATTTGACATATCTCCCTTAAAATTTGAAAAATCGAAAAATTTATAAGAAGTAAAGTTCTAGGTACTAAGTTTTACTGTAATTTTGTATCTTATCATTTTTTCTGTTACCCTAATATTTACAGAAATATTGACGGTTTAAGATTGAAAATTAAATTCCTCAATATCTCTGTACACATTAGAGTTTGAGCAAAAATGATAAGGTGATGAATTGTAGCTAAAGTGATTTTCTACAAATTTATTCCTTACACATTTTTCGATTGTTCTACTATTAAGAGAGATATTTTATATTTTGTGTTTTCTTCTTTCTTTATGCCACCATTTCCCCTTGACTATGTCATTTATTAATAAAATTGGCCTTGCAAATTCTAAAATATATACGACATTTGATTTTGATCATACTAAAATTATGACCGCTAGAGAGTGATTTATGTATTTTAAGGAAATTCGCTAAGTTGAAGCAGCTCCTGCGTAACGAATTTTTTTTTTATTAAAATAACTATATAAAATTTAGTATATATAAGATGTTATTTGATTTGTTTCGATTATGACTTCTAAACTAATCGTTTATTACAGATAATTGATTATCAACGTTATAGTCTTTGAAGAAATGACTTGATCCGTTGGCTCCACTTCACAAAAAAAAATTCGTTACGCAGGAGCTGCGTCAACTTAGCGAATTTCCTTAGAATACATAAATCACTCTCTAGCGGTCATATTTTTACTCTGATCAAAATGCCTTAAGGCAGTTTAAGGGGTGTTTTTCCCATTTTCGGAGGTTTGCGTTATAGGTAAAAAAATTTTTCAAAGTGTTCTGTTAAATTGACTTTATTTCGGGTCGATTGGTCAAAATTCCATCATTTCATCATATATAGAACTGAAAAACGTAATTTTGGGGGGTGTTTTTTCAATTTTTCGGGAGTTTGCAAAAAAATATATTAAGTTTTTCGAAATAACTTCCTAATTTGTAGCTATTAAGCGTCGATTGCAAAAAACTGCATCTTGTTGTATGTATAGATTAAAAAGGTTGGTTTTGGGGGTGTTTTTACCAAGTTCGAAGGGTTGTGATGGAAAAAAACTGATCTTTCTATCATGAATAGAAGTAAAGAGGTAAGTTTTAGGGATGTTTTTCCCATTTTCGGTGTGGTTGCGATGTAGGTAATGAAATTTTTCAAAATATTCTGTTAATTTTGACGTTATTTCGGGTCGATTAGTGAAAATTCAAACTTTATAGCATTAATAGAACAGAAAAACATAATTTTGGAGGATGTTTTTCCAATTTTCCGAGGCTTCCGTTGCATAACTTTTAAAATCAACGCATACTGCTGTATTCAAATAGCAATGTCTATTTCTATATGGTATAAAAATTAATAGGTATATATGATATATCGTTCTCTACATGGTAGTTTGAGTTAAACTAGTCTTAAAAATAAAAAATGTTAAATTTTCCACTTTTCCGATACAAATTTCGAGTTTTCGCAATTTTCTCGTCGGTTTGGGTACTACAGCTATCTACATGCCCAATATCAACTTTACAGCATATCTGGAAGTAGCTAAACATTTTGATCTATTAGTTACCAAGAATTGTGGGCGTTCCCACGAATTTTGCGTTTTTGAAGTGAAATAACTTTTTAACGGTTAATTCGTTAACATTGATTGAAAACATTGGTTCTTATAATTCCGTAAAGTATCTATATTCGAAATATCAACCCTGTAGCTCTTTCCGTTCAAAAGATACAGCACCCAAAAAATGAGCCTAAATTAACGATAAGATATAGCACTGTAGTGAAAAGTCCGAAAGTCTCCCTTAAATCTCGGCCTTGCGCACTACCGTGCTCTAGATATATATATATATATATATTTAAATATATATATGTATATATATATATTTAAATAAATATATATATATATATATATATATATATATAAATATATATATATGTATATATATAAATATATATATATGTATATATATGTATATATAAATATATATATATATATATATATATATATATTTATATATATATATAAATATATACATATATATATATATATACATTATACATAATTTTTGGTAGGATCGATGGACCTTTGAATAAACTTTGCAAAATTTTGAGATCTGTACGAGACCAACTATTTCTTTGAAAAGGAAAATCACTAACACCTTGAACTCATATTTACACCTGCTTTACAAATCTGAAATAAACATAAAAACAATACTATTTGATGTATGTTATGTTTGTACATGTGAGGACAAATTTTGAGAAAACTATTGAGTTTATAAAAAAATTTTGCAAACAAAAGTTGTTTATTTTAAAGAGAAGAAAATTTTTTGTCAATAAAATTTTTTTCTACCTCTTACGATTTCAAAGATATATTTTTTCCCCCCTGGCGGGGGGAAACACTTTCCGATTTTGCCCATTAACGAATTTGACCTTAATTTTTTGATCTAGAACACATACAAAAATTTTCAGCTCGTTATCTCTTTTCGTTTTTGAGTTATCGACTTCATAGACAGATTGACGGACTGGCATGTGAAAATGGCCGAATTAGGCCATTTTATGAATATCTTTGTAAGGCATTTTTGTCAAGGATTAATATTTTCAAGCATTACAAAGTCGCGACTAAACTTAATATACCTTGTATATTTACAAATATACTGGGTACAAAAATAGTATGTACGGTTGTTATGTATACCTACGGGTCCATGGAGACCATGCCTTCATTCGCCTATCAATTGTATTTCTCATTTTTTTCAACTTTGAGGACAAATTATGAGAAAACTATTGAGTTTATGAAAAAATTTTTCAAACAAAAGTTGTTTACTTTAAAGAGAATATGATTTTTTGTTAACAAATTTTTTTTAATCTGTTACGGTTTCAAAGATGTGTAATTCCCCCTCTTATTTGCTCTTTGTGCACAAATTATGAGAAAACTATTGAGTTTATGGAAAAAATGTTCAAGCAAAAGTTGATTATTTTATAAAGAAGAAGATTTTTTGTTAACAAATTTTTTTTCTATCTCTTACGGTTTCAAAGGCGGATATTTCCCCCCTCCTAGTGGGGGGAAACATGTTCCGATTTTGCCCATTAACGAACTTAGCCTTACTTGTTTGCTCTAGAACACACAAAAAAAATTTCAGCTCGTTATCTCTTTTCGTTCTTGAGTTATCGGGTTCACAGACGGACAGACGGACAGACGGGCAGACGGACATGCCAAAATGGCCGAATTAGGAAATTTTATAAATACATTTGTGAAGCATTTATGTCAAGGATTAATATTTTCAAGCGTTACAAAGTCGGGACTAAACTTAATATACCTTGTATATTTACAAATATACTGGGTATAACAATACTATTTGATATATGTTATGTTCGTACATGTGAGGACAAATTTTGAGAAAACTATTGAGTTTATGACAAAATTTTTCAAACAAAAGTATTTTAAAGAGAACATGATTTTTTGTCAACAAATTTTTTTTCTATCTCTTACGGTTTCAAAGATGTGTAATTCCCCCCTCTTATTTGCTCTTTGTGCACAAATTATTTGAAAACTATTGAGTTTGTGGAAAAATTTTTCATACAAAAGTTGATTATTTTATAAAGAAGAAGATTTTTTGTATACAAATTTTTTTTCTATCTTTTACGGTTTCACAGACGGATATTTCCCCCCCTCCTAGTGGGGGGAAACATGTTCCGATTTTGCCCATTAACGAACTTAGCCTTACTTTTTTGCTCTAGAACACACAAAAAAAATTTCAGCTCGTTATCTCTTTTCCTTCTTGAGTTATGGGGTTCACAGACGGACAGACGGACAGACGGACATGCTAAAATGGCCGAATTAGGCAATTTTATGAATACACTTGTGAAGCATTTTTGTCAAGGATTAATATTTTCAAGCGTTACAAAGTCGGGACCAACGAAAAGTACCACCAACCTCACTCGAATTACGTTTTGGTTTCGGTCGATAAATTACCAATCCACGTTCCAACCAGTATCGTTTTTAATTTCTTTACACAAAATCATAAAAAAAGTTTATAACAATTAAAAAAAAACTAAATTAATTAACACAATCGATCAGCGTACGAGACGAAATGGAATGGTCAGGCTCCCGAAACCAGAATTATCCAAATTGTTTTCATCTGTTCACAAAAGGGCTCCAGGATGCTAGCACCTAATCTATTCAATTTCGAAAAACTAATTATACCATATAATTGGTCACTAAATGGTCATAAATTGTCAGATAGCGCCATTATTGGATCAGCGATGGAAAACTTTTTATCGATGTTTTAAATTTTTTATAAGGTCATGAAAAATTTTAGCACCCAATATTCCATACAGAGAAAAAATAAAGGCACTAATCGATTGAGAATAATCCACCGATAACTGGTCGGTTAAAATAAATAATTGTTCAGGCCTATTTCCTGGAAAAATCGATTTTCTGGGGACCACCTAAATCTATATCATGAACCACCTAAATCTATTTATTGAAAAAAATTTAAAACATCGATAAAAAGTTTTCTATCGCTGACCAATTAATAGGACTACCTGGTCTCTTATGACCAATAAGTGACCAATTAGATGGTATAATCGGTTTTTCGAAATACCATGGATGGGGTGTTATTTTCAAATTCTTATACCAAATATCTGTAATATCGTAATTGACTGACTCCATCCATTGAATCTCGAAAAACCAATTATACCATGAAATTGGTTAGTAATTAGTCATAATTGGTCAGCGAAAGAAACCTTTCTGTCGGTGTTTTAAGTTTTTTTCAAGGTCATGAAATAGATTTAGGCGGTCTCCCAGGAAATCGATTTTGCCCAAGAAATAGGCCTGACCAATTATTTATTTTAACTGACCATTTATCAGTGGATTATTCTCAATCGATTAGTGCCTTTGTTTTTTCTCTGAACGGAATATGGTGTGCGGAATATGGTATGACCAATTAGATGTTATAATTGGTTTTTCGAAATTCTATGGATGGGGTGCTAGCATCCTGGGTCGGTCACAAAAACAAAGTGTTTACACATTCTTCACATCACATTCCTTAAAATTGTTTATCGCTTATAAATTCCAAATTACGAACACCAGGTCTGGATTTAGAAATTTAACACTTTACAATATTTATTTGCTTTGCGAATAATGAAACTTGGTAATATGGCTAATGCTATTTTGTATTTCACCACCCATCATTAATTCATCCAATATAAAATATGCTTTTTCAAGCTTGAATAATAAGTCCAACTCACTTACACCTCCAACATCAATATTATAAATTCTCCTATATGTTCTTCTTTACTTTGTCTGGATGACAAACCGTTTTTGTAAACGAAGTTTACCTTGTCTAAATGTTCATCATAACTCGAACTTTTATTTTAATGATCACTATTTCAACAAGTTCATAATACGGGACTGTTTTTTTTCTTTTTAACAGCAACTTTTATTTGATTTTTTTTATTATTGCCTTTTCAATGTAACCAAATCAATTAATCGGTCTTGCGAATGCGAATGTCAAAAAATATGCGAATATTCGCGAATGCTACATTATATACATATATATATATATATATATATATATATATATATATATATATATATATATATATATATATATATTGTTGTGAAATTATTTCAGATTTGCTAAATACGTATTTCTAGTTAAAAACTATTTAAACCCTAAAAAATATGGTTGGCTTGTCAAATCGTTAAGTGAAAACTGAAAGTTTAGTTCATCTCCAGAATATACATTTTGTAAAGTTTGAGATTTTTGTGGGATTTTGTATCTTAAAATAAACAGAACACTAATATTAAATTCCAACGTTTTAAAATTCGGAAGCAGTAGTCGACGAACATTTGGCAAACCACGGGGAATTCGAGGGTTATATTTCCTCGCAATAATAATTAAACGTTAGTTGTTCGCTTTTAATATTCCATTAACTTCCCCAAAATTTGATTAACTTATTTTACCTGGATCCTTGGGTTTCTGTACCGGTTTTTCCATTTTAAAAATTTTTCCTGTTTACAGTCCATAACGCTCTGTGATTTCACCATCATACCGTCCATTAATATCAGATAATGTGGAGTTCAGACGTGTTCTGCCCGTAAATACAACAGCCGGTTATTCTACCATTTGTAGAATAATATTATAACACAGCACAGAAACCAACCAATTTTCTTAAGTCAAATCATTGAGTAAGACAAGGTATCTTTAGTAAAATAGTTTTGAGTTTTGAAATATTCTTTAGATCCATGGAAAACGGAAAATCAAGTACCATTCCACTATTTCACACCCATGTTATTTTAATAATTGATATTTTCAAAACTCTCAACTCTGTCATCAACTTTAGCATATTGGTTCATTTTTTGCGTTGAACGATCCATATATCGATTGCATATGTATTAATGAAATTTATATATATATTTCGTTGGTATTGGAATCTTAAAACACCACAATATTACACACATTTAAATTAACACCATAACACGACTGAAATTCTGAAAACAATATATATATATATATATATGTAAGTTGTTTTAACTGATTTATTTATTCTGAAAGAATATAGAAGAAGTTTTACATAATATTCAAAATTATAATAATTATTAAATAATGCCTGAAAGAATAAATTAAATTACAAGTTATTAATACAACTTATTAATTAATACTTCTGTTGTCTTTATAAATTATAACGCACAAATATACACAAACATAACCTTCTATTATGTTCTAAATACGTATGATAAAAGTATACAGTCTACTCTACTCTCTGATGGTAATGCACAAACTATATTTTAAATGTCGGTCGGTAATGTAGAAACCAATAATGGAATTTACACCTACCCCTCTGAAGTCACTTTTTCTGCGGAATAAAGTGACAATTTACTACTGTGGAAATAATTGGATATTTCCCTTGTTTTTCCACAGCCAACTTCATACATGTTAGATGAAATACGCCTTATAATTGGAAATGGACCAATTCTGACCCTATCCATTTTCTTACGATTTCCGTTTTCTACATATACTTGATCTCCTATTTTAAATGCGTATATCTTCCTGTTTTTATATATTCTCTTTTTATTTAACTCAAAACTTTTGTTCGAATTTTTAAAAGCTTCTTCTCGATCACGGGCTAAATTTCTTTTTCCTAAGACTTCAATTGGTGTAATATTAGATATTTTTCCTAATAATAAATATTGGGGTTCAAATTTTGTTGAACTATGGATGGTCTTGTTGTATTCGGCCACACACAGTCTTCCGCTATTTTTGTCCACGCTCTTCGATCTCCACTATTAATCTTGCATCTGATTCTATTGATCAGAGTTTGGTTCAGTCTTTCGTTGAGACCGTTTGATTGAGGACGGTCAACTGATGTGAATACTAATTCAATATTCATTTTCCGTAGATAATGTTTAAGTTCATCAGAATTTAGTCCGGTGTATTGCTCAGCTAAGATGATATTAATTCTCAATGTTCTTCAATGTCCAATGTTCTATTGCAATGGGATCTATAAGTTTTATGAAGTCCTTCGCGCACTGACCTGTAGTAGTAGAGATCCACGCATATCGACTAAAATGGTCAACCAATATGTGCATAAACTTCTTGTTTGACCTATTTCCACTAAAGACACCTACAGAGTCTATGGACATAATTTGGTATGGTTTCACTGCTGGACCAAGTTTTGATAATAAACTAATGGGTCTGCTTCGACGAGCTTTATTTTCCGTGCATATTGAACAATTCTTGAAAAACTTTTTAATTAATTTGTCAAGATTTTTGAAATAATAAAATGGTCTTATCTTTTCTCTTAGTCGGAAAACACCAATATGGTCATAATTTTCGTGAACTCTTTGTATTAATTTTATACCAAATAAAGTAGAAACAAATATTCTTGATCTACCTCGTAAATTTTGAAAAGTAATATTATTTCGTTTTTCCGTATTTGTAGCAGTGCTGAGTTCTTGAATATTTTGTTTTTGATCTTTAATTATCTCATTCAATTCTATAAGATTCACCACTTTAATAGCGTCTTTATTTTCAAAATATTCTAAAACCGGTTGTCGTGATATCAAATCCGCTAATATATTCTTCTTGCCTTTTTTGTATACAATTTTGAAATTGAACTGAGACAAATAATGAATCAAGTCACCCTATATTTCATCCGTTCTTGCTTTAGTTTTTAGATTTTCTAGAGGTTTATGGTCGCTGCAAACCACAAACTCTCTTCCAATGGCGTAATATTGCCAATACTTAATTGCATCCTTAATTGCTTTGCATTCTAAATGAATGACATTCATTTTTTTTTTATTTGCTGATAGCCTTCGTGAAAAATAAGCAACAGGATGGAGCAAACCATTAGTTTGTGGCTGTTTTAAAGTTGCCCCTATACCTTTATAGCTAGCATCAGTTTCAATAATCAATTCTTTGTTCATATCATAGATAGCCAATATCGGGGATGAACACAAGTATTCTTTTATTACATTAAAAGAAATTTCGCAATCGTCAGTCCATTGAAATTCAACATTTTTCCTAAGTAACCGATGTAAAGGTTCAAATTTTTGAGCACTGTTCTCAATGTATTTCAAATAAAAATTAATTGTCGCTAATATGCTTCGGACACTTGATTTGTCTGTTGGGCGTTTGATGTTTTTAATTGCAAACAGGTTTTCCTGAGCCGGGGAAACTTTATTTTCTTGTATCGTATGTCCAAGGTAGTTAACCGTCGTAGCAGCAAAAATGCATTTTTCTAATTTTAATTTAATACCCTCATTATTCAAGGTATATAACAGCTTTTCAATATGATGAATATGTTCCTGCCATGTCTTAGAAAATATTAATATATCATATATATAATTGATGGAAAAGTCGTCCAGATTATTTCGTCTTAAGATGTTCGATAATGTACGTTGAAAAATCGTTGGGGCGTTCTTTGATCCAAAGGGGAGAACCTTAAACCTGAACTTGGCAAATTTTCTTACGAATGATATGAGGGGATACTGAGGGGGAAACAACTAACTGAGTTAATTGTTTGAATACCCAGTATTTACTGAGTTGTATATCAATGTTCGAAATGTTAATACAGTAAAAAACAGTAAAAATGTTCTTGCATTTAAAAAAATTTATATAAATGTTCTTGCGATTTTTATATATTTAAATATTGAGTTATATAATTGAGTTAATCAACGGGAAGCGACTGTTAACGCAAAGTGTTGGTCAACGCGAGCCGTTAGGCGAAAGCGAACCGTAAGATAGCCAACGTGAAGCGTTGGTTAGTGACAAGCATTAGTTATTCAAAGCGAAGCGTCGGTAATTTGCGAAGCTTGAATTCACGAGAATCGTTAAACAACGCAAAGTGTTAACCAACGCGAAACGTAAGCTAAAGCGAACCGTTAGTTACCCAACGCGAAGACTTAGTTAATAGGAAGTGATAGGTCAACGCGAAACGTAAGCTAAAGCGAACCGTAAGTCAGCCAACGCGAAGCGTTGGTTAATTGGAAACGTTAGTTATTCAATGCGAAACGTTGGTGATTCGCGAAGCATGATTTCACTTTTGAATCGTTACCCAACGAAAAGCATGAACCAACTCGAAACGTAAGTTAACGTGAACCGTATGTCAGCCAACGCAAAAAGTTAGTAAATCAACGCATAGCGTTGGTAAAAGCAAGAAGTTAAACAATGCGAACCGGTAGTCACCCAACGCGAAGCGTTGGTCAATGAGAAGCGATGGTCAATAGGAAGTGTAAGGTTAACTCGAAGCGTCAATTAACACGAAGCACTAGTTAACGCGTAGAGAAAGTTAACGCAGAGCGTAAGCAACTCAACGCTAAGCGTTGTTATACTCAAAGCGTAGCGTAAGCTTAAGCGAACCGTAAGTCAGTTAATGCGAAACGTTGGTCCATGCAAAACGTTAGTGCATGGGAAGCGTTACGCGACGTAAGTCACGCGAAATGATGATTACTCAACTTTAACCGATGGTTTGGCAGCGTTAGTTATTCAACGCGATTGTTTTTTAACGCTAAGCTTTAAAATAAGGCGACGCAAAGTAGCGATATATACCGATATATATATATATATATATATATATATATATATATATATATATATATATATATATATATAAAGATATATATATATACATATGAACATAAATATGTATATTTATATATAAAAATATATACATGTATAAAAATTTTATAGATGATTTTTGGTAGGACAGGACATTTGCATAAACTTGTTGCAAAATTTTGACATCTGTACGTGACCAACTATTTTTTTGAAAAAGAAAATCACTTAAACCTTGACCTTATATGTATACCTGGTTAACAAAACTGAAATAAACATAAAAACAAGTAATGTAACAACTAACTGAGTTAATTGTTTGAATACCCAGTATATACTGAGTTGTATATACTTTGTATTGTTAATATTTCTGCCTATTCAATGTTTATAAAATATGAATTATCCAAAAATCAGCACTGTTGCTGGTTTCGTTCAGAAGATATTTCGGGGTCACATTATCTATGATATTTCCTGTAGTAATAGCACTGTAAGTGAGAAGTCCAAATGCCCCTTAAACTCGGCCTTGCGCACTATCGTGCTCTAGATTTGTAAATGTTTGTTTTGTGTTAATAATTAATATTGAAACAGTAAAAATGTTCATGCATTTAAAAAAAATTGATATTAATATTTACATATTTAATGCAATTTTTACATATTTAAATATTGAGTTATATAATTGAATTAAACAACGCGACCGACTGTTAACGCTAAGCGTTGTTCAACGCGAGCCGTTAGGTGACGCGAAAAGTTAGTCTACGCGATGATTTAGAAAATTAACAGAAAGCGTTGGTAAACGTAAAGCGTTGGTAAACACAAAGCGTTAACAAACGCGAAACGTAAGCTAGGGCGAACCGTAAGTCAGCCAACGCGAAGCATTGGTCAATGAGAGGCGTTAGTCAATAGGAAGTGTTAGGTCAACGCGAAACGTTGGTAAACGCGAAACGTAAACTTAATCGAACCGGTATTCAGCCAACGCGAAGCGTTGGTCAATGAGTTAGTTATCCAAAGCGGAGCGTCAGCGATTCGTGAAGCGTGATTTCACGTGAATCGTTAACCAACGAGAAACGTAAGCTAAAGTGAACCATAAATCAGCCAACGCAAAGCGTTGGTCAATGAAAAGCGTTGGTCAATGAGAAGCGTTTGTCAATAGGAAGTGTGCGTTTACCAACGCAATGCGCTTACCAACGCGAAACGTAAGCTAAATGGAACCATAAGTAAGCCAACGCGAAGCGTTGGTTAATGAGAAGCGTTAGTTATTCAAAGCAAAGCGTCGGTGATTCGCTTTGGTGATTCGCGAATCGTTAACAAACGCTAAGCGTTAACCAACGCGAAACGTAAGCTTAAGTAAACCGTAAGTCATCCAAGCGTTGGTCAATGAGAAGCGTTAGTCAATAGGAAGCGTAAGGTCAACGCGAAGCGTTAGTTAATCAACGCGATGCGTTTGTTAATCAACTCAAAGCGTTAGTTAATCAACGCGAAGCGTTAGTTAATCAACGCGAAGCGTTAGATAATCAACGCGAAGCGTTAGTTAATCAACGCGAAGCGTTAGTTATTCAAAGCAAAGCGTCAGTTAATCAACGCGAAGCGTTAGTTTATCAACGCGAAGCGTTAATTGATTAACGCGAAGCGGTAGTTAATCAACGCAAAGCGTTAGTCAATTAGAAGCGGTAGTTATGCAGAGCGAAGCGTTATGCCAAGCGTATAATTGACCAACACAAAGTGTTAACCAACGCGAAACGTAAGCTAAAGCGAACCGTAAGTCAGAAATGCGAAGCGTTGGTCAATGCGAAGCGTTAGTTATTCAAAGCTAAGCGTGATTTCATGCGAACCGTTAAACAATTCACAGCGTTAACCAACGCGAACCGTAAGCTAAAGCAAGCCGTAAGTCAGCGAACGCGAAGCGTAGGTCAATGAGAACCGTTAATCAGTAAGAAGTGTTAGGTCAAGGCTTTGGGTTTACCAACGCGAAACGTAAGCTATAGCGTACCGATTTCAAAGCGAAGCGTCAATGAGAAGTGTTAGTCAATAGGAAGTGTAAGGTCAACGCCAAGAAATAGCCGATGCTGCGTTAGAATACAAATATATATATATATATTTGTATAAATATAGATAAATATATATATATATATATATATATATATATATATATATATATATATATATATATTTATATATATATATATATATATATATACATATATATATATATATATATATATACATATATATATATATATATATATACATTATACATAATTTTTGGTAGGATCGATGGACCTTTGAATAAACTTTTTGCAAAATTTTGAGATCTGTACGAGACCAACTATTTCTTTGAAAATGAAAATCACTTACACCTTGAACTCATATATACACCTGGTTTACAAAACTGAAATAAACATAAAAACAATACTATTTGATGTATGTTATGTTTGTATATGTGAGGACAAATTTTGAGAAAACTATTGAGTTTATAATAAAATTTTGCAAACAAAAGTTGTTTATTTTAAAGAGAAGACAATTTTTTGTCAATTAATTTTTTTTCTACCTCTTACGATTTCAAAGATATATTTTTTCCCCCCTGGCGTGGGGAAATACTTTCCGATTTTGCCTATTAACGAATTTGACCTTAATTTTTTGATCTAGAACACATACAAAAATTTTCAGCTCGTTATCTCTTTTCGTTTTTGAGTTATCGACTTCACAGACAGACAGATTGACTGACTGGCATGTGAAAATGGCCAAATTAGGCCATTTTATGAATATCTTTGTAAAGCATTTTTGTCAAGGATTAATATTTTCAAGCATTACAAAGTCGCGACTAAACTTAATATACCTTGTATATTTACAAATATACTGGGTACAAAAATAGTATGTACGGTTGTTATGTATAACTACGGGTCCATGGAGACCATGCCTTCATTCGCCTATCAATTGTATTTCTCATTTTTTTCAAATTTGAGGACAAATTATGAGAAAACTATTGAGTTTATGAAAAAATTTTTCAAACAAAAGTTGTTTATTTTAAAGAGAATATGATTTTTTGTAAACAAATTTTTTTTCTATCTGTTACGGTTTCAAAGATGTGTAATTCCCCCTCTTATTTGCTCTTTGTGCACGAATTATGAGAAAACTATTGAGTTTATGGAAAAATTATTCGAGCAAAAATTGATTATTTTATAAAGAAGAAGATTTTTTGTTTACAAATTTTTTTTCTCTCTCTTACGGTTTCAAAGGCGGATATTTCCCCCTCCTAGTGGGGAGAAACATGTTCCGATTTTGCCCATTAACGAACTTAGCCTTACTTGTTTGCTCTAGAACACACAAAAAAAATTTCAGCTCGTTGTCTCTTTTCGTTCTTGAGTTATCGGGTTCACAGACGGACAGATGGACAGACGGACAGACGGACCGACGGACAGACGGACAGGCGGGCATGCCAAAATGGCCGAATTAGGAAATTTTATATATACATTTGTGAAGCATATTTGTCAAGGATTAATATTTTCAAGCGTTACAAAGTCGGGACTAAACTTAATATACCTTGTATATTTACAAATATACTGGGTATAACAATACCATTTGATGTATGTTATGTTTGTACATGTCTTCGATCGACTCATTTTCAACTTTAAGCCAAATTATGAAAAAACGGTTAACTTTATGAAAACAGGTTTCAAACAAAAGTTGTTTATTTTAAAGAGAAGAAGATTTTTGGTTACAAACTTTTTTTCTGTCTCCTACGGTTTCAAAGAGATATATTTTCCCATCTGGCCAGGGGTAACACGTTCCGATTTTGCCCATTATCGAACATGACCTTTCTTTTTTGGTCTTGAACACACACAAATATTTTCAGCTCGTTATTGCATTTCGTTCTTGAGTTATCGGCTTCACAGACGGACAGATGTACGGACGGACATGTGAAAATGGCCGAATTAGGCCATTTTATGAACACCTTCGTGAAGCATTTTTGTCAAGTATTAATCTTTTCAAGCGTTACAAAGTCGGGACTAAACTTAATATACCTTGTTTATTTACAAATATACTGGGTATAACACTATTATTAGATGTATGTTATGTTTGTACATTCAGCAAAAATTTTGAAAAAACGGTTGACTTTATGAAAAAAGTATTCAAACAAAAAGTGTTTATTTTAAAAAGAAGAAGATTTTTTGTAAACTAATTTTTTTTCCATCTCCTACGGTTTCAAAGATATCATTTTTCCCCCCTGGCGGGGGGGAAACACAATCCGATTTTTTGCCCATTAACGAACTTGACTTTAATTTTTTGGTCATGAACACATACAAAAATTTTCAGCTGGTTATCTCTTTTCAATCTGGAGTAATCGTGTTCACAGACGAACGGACAGACGAATTAGGCCGAATCAGGCCATTTTATGAATACCTTTGTGAAGCATTTTTGTCAAGGATTAATATTTTCAAGCGTTACAAAGAAGGGTCTTAGCATAATATACGTGGGCCCATGGAGACCACGCCTTCATTCGCCTATCAATTGTATTTCTCATTTTTTTCAACTTTGAGGATAAATTTTGAGAAAACTGTTGAGTTTATGAAAAAAGTTTTCAAACAAAAGTTGTTTATTTTAAAGAGAAAAAGATTTTTTGTAAACAAATTTTTTTTCTATCTTCTAAGGTTTCAAAGATATAATTTTACCCCCCTGGCGGGGAGAAATACGTTCCGATGTTGCCCATTCACGAACTTGACCTTACTTTTTTGGTTTAGAACACAAACAAAAATTTTCAGCTCGTTATTTCGTTTCGTTTTTGAGTTATCGGCTTCACAGACGGACAGACGGGCAGACGGACGGACGGATATGTGAAAATGGCCGAATCAGGCCATTTTATGAATACCTTTGTGAAGCATTTTTGTTAAGGATTAATATATTCAAATTATGAAAAAACGGTTCACTTTATGAAAAAAGTTTTCAAACAAAAGTTGTTTATTTTAAAGAGAAGAAGATTTTTGGCTACAAATTTTTTTTCTATCTCCTACGGTTAATATTTTCAAGCGTTACAAAGTCGGGACAAAACTTAATATACCTTGTATATTTACAAATATACTGGGTATAATAATTGCATATTCATGTGCCAATTTTAGTCCACCAGAGCAAAAAATTTTAAATATATATGTACAATTATTGTTATTTTTGGAGGCGGTGTCACCATAGAGAAATTTAAACAACTTTTGGACACCACCTCCAAAAATAACAATAATTGTACATATATATTTAAAATTTTTTGCTTTGGTGGACTAAAATTGGCACAAGAATATGCAATTATTTTTTTACTATTTAGTGCATCTTTTGTTATAGAATATTTGATTTTAGAAGTCGGGTTTCCATTTTGTCAAAATAGGTTTTATTTCTTGCGTTTTAGTGACTTTGAAGTTCTATAACTGATTTTATTTGTCTAAATATGGGGAGACCTACTAAACGACCAACTAATTTTTAGTGAACACTTTATCCGTTTTTTTTATTTTTATAATTTTTAGTGCATTTTTTTATAAATATAAATAAAATTTTAACAGATTTTAAGTTTTTTTTACAAGGAATTTGGTTTTTTTTTGTAAAATTTTTTTTTTGGGTTGGTTTTTTTTTTGGAAAAGTCGGTTTTTAAAAAAATTTTCTTATTTTCCCATTATGAATGAGTATACCCTTTAAAAATAAAAATAAAAATTTCGCAGAAATCGATTTCCCGGAGATCCCCTCATCAGAATGCGATTTGGTGACAATGGGACCAATGGGAAACCAAAAAATAAAAATTAAAAATACAGACGAATTGAGAACCATCCTCCTTTTTTGAAGTCGGGTTAAAAAGTATACAGTCTACTCTACTCTCTGATGGTAATGCACAAACTATATTTTAAATGTCGGTCGGTAATGTAGAAACCTATAAGGGAATTTACATATATATATACATTTTCACAACTTTTCTAATAATTAACACAAACCAACACACCTTTTTGTTTTAAAATTTTAAAATCATTCAGCTTCAACTTCTCAAAGTTAAATTTCCAATTTCTTGAGCGCGTTCTTTCAAATTTATTTATCCAAATTCTTTAAAAATATATGATGGTTCTTGACAACTTGATTTTTGTCATTTCCTGAAATTAATTGAATGGGACCAGTAAGAATATTGGATCATCTAGGTCTCTTATCATAGCTATAGTTTTTCATATAATTCCGTCTTATGGTCATTTATGATTAATTATACACTTTCAGTTTTTATCGTAACGATTTAACAAGCCAACATATTTTTTAAGGTTTCTAGTTAAATAGTTTTTAACTAGAAATACGTATTTAAGCATATTTCTGAAATTACAGATTTTCATAATAGTTAAATAGCCAGGTTTTGTACAATTTTATGAGTTAAAAGTTTTAAGGCTTTATGAGAGATTTAACACAATTAGAAGCGGTGAGTATGTGTGTGAAGTTAGCACCGCCATTTTGAAAAAAAAATCATTGTGCTAGTTTGTACTGGCTAGATTTTACAAATTTCGAAAAATGAAACGAAAATTCGAAAAAAACGTTTTTCAGGCCCAACACCGCCATTTTGTTGGAATGAGAAAAAAATGGTTGTGTTAGATTTTGCTAGGGCTGTGCTAGGTTGTGCTGCAAACCGCTATTCGAAATCGCAATTTGTTTCGTAGAAAATGGCGTCTGAAAAAAAACGCAGCAATGCCATTTTGTCGGAATGGAAAAAAATGGTTGTGCTAGATTGTGCTAGGGTTGTGTTTGCTTGTGCCGCAAACCTCGATTCGATATCACAATTATTTTCGTAGAAAATCGCGTTTGAAAAAAAACCGCAGCACCGCCATTTTGTCGGAATGGGAAAAAAATGGTTGTGCTAGATTGTGATGGTTTGTTCTAGCTTGTGCTGCAAACTACGTTTCGATACCGCAATTAGTTTTTTAGAAAATCGCGATTGAAAAAAAATCGAAACACCCCCATTTTTGAATTAACAAAATAAAAATCATTGTGCTAATTTGTGCCGTAAGCAGCATTTAGAAATTTTGAAAAATAAAGCAAAAATTCGATAAAAATATTTTTAAGGCCCAACACCGCCATTCGGTCGGAATGAAAAAAACAACACAACAGTTGTGCTAGATTGTGCTAAGGTGCTAGCTTGTGCCGCATTCCAATATTTCAATTAGTTTCGTGAAAAATCACGATTGAAAATAAAAATCGCAACATCACCAATTTTTAAATGTTAACTATTTTCACGCCATTCAATTGTGCTAAACATTGCGCCATTCAATTGTGCAAGTTTGTGTCGTATAAGAAACTTGTCCACAACATACAGTTCTCATTAAAAATGGAGAAACTCTAGACAAATGAAGCGAAATTTCGAAAAACCCGTTTTTGAGGCCCATAGCCTTCATTTCGTCAGAATACATAAATAAATTGTTGTGCTAGTTTGTGCTAAGCTTCTTATATGTATATCATTATCGCATTTAATATGATTGTATGTATAACATATTGAAAAAATATATTTTTCTGTACTTAGAAAATTTTTGAAAAAGATTTATACCTTTCGGTATCGGTATCAGTATCGGAATGCAGTTTACAGCACAAACTAGCACAAGCCTAGCACAATTGAACATAATAATTTTTTTTCATTCCGAGAAAATGGCGGTGCTACGATTTTTTATCTTAACGCGATTTTCCACGAAACTAATTGCGATATCGAATCGCGGTTTGCGGCACAAGCTGCACAACTCTAGTACAATATTGCACAACCATTATTTTTTCATTCCGACAAAATGGCGATGCTGCGGTTTTTTTTTTAAACGCGATTTTCTACGAAACTAATTGCGATACCGAATCGCGGTTTGCAGCATAAGCTAGCACAACCCTAGCACAATCTAGCTCAACCATTTTTTTCATTCCGACATAATGGCGGTGTTGGGCCTGAAAAACGTTTTTTTTCTTCAAATTTTCGCTTCATTTTTCAAAATTTCTAAGATTGGCTTGCGGCACAGCGTAGCACATTCCTAGCACAAATAAGCACAATGATTATTTTTTTGGTTTTTCAAAATGGTGGTGCTAACTTCTTACACATACGGTGAGTCCTTTTTATACCCAGTATATTTGTAAATATTCAAGGTATATTAAGTTTATTATACCCAGTATATTTGTAAATATTCAAGGTATATTAAGTTTAGTCCCGACTTTGTAACGCTTGAAAATATTAATCCTTGACAAAAATGCTTCACAAAGGTATTCATACAATGGCCTATTTCGGCCATTTTCACATGTCCGTCCGTCCGTCTGTCCGTCTGTGAAGCCAATAACTCAAAAACGAACAGAGATAACAAGCTCAAAATTTTTGTGTGTGTTCTAGACCAAAAAATTAAGGTCAAGTTCGTGAATGAGCAACATCGGAACGTGTTTCCCCCAACCAGGGAGGAAAAATTATATCTTTGAAACCTTAAGATATAGAAAAAAAATTTGTTTACAAAAAATCTTTTTCACTTTAAAATAAACAACTTTTGTTTGAAAATTTTTTTCATAAAGTCAACAGTTTTCTCAAAATTTGTCCTCAAACTTGAAAAAAATGAGAAATACAATTGATAGGCGAATGAAGGCATGGGCTCCATGGACCCGTAGGTTTACATAACAACTGTACATACTATTTTTATACCCTATATATGTAAATATACAAAGTATATTATGTTAAGAACCGTCTTTGTAACGCTTAAAAATATTAATCCTTGACAAAAATGCTTCACAAAGGTATTCATAAAATGGCCTAATTCGTCTGTCCGTCCGTCTGTGAACACTATAACTCAAAAACGAAAATAGATAACGAGCTGAAAATTATTTTGTGTATTCTAGACCAAAAAAGTAAGGTCAACTTCGTGAATGGGGAACATCGGAACGAGTTTCCCTCCGCCAGGGGGGAAAAATTATAACTTTGAAACCTTAGGAGATAGAAAAATTTGTTTACAAAGAATCTTTTTCTCTTTAAAATAAACAACTTTTGTTTGAAAACTTTTTTCATTAACTCAACAGTTTTCTCAAAATTTTTGCTTAATGTACAGACATAACATACATTATATAGTATTGTTATACCCAGTATATTTATAAATATACAAGGTATATTAAGTTGAGTCCCGACTTTGTAACGCTTGAAAATATTAATCCTTGACAAAAATGCTTCACAAAGGTATTCATAAAAAGGCCTAATTTGGCCATTTTCACATGTCCGTCCGTGCGTCCGTCTGTCCGTTTTTCCGTCTGTGAAGCCGATAACTCAAGAATGAAAAGAGATAACGAGCTGAAAATTTTTGGGTGTATTCTAGACCAAAAAAGTAAGGTTAAGTTCGTTAATGGGCAATATAGGAACGTGTTACCTGACTTACGCGACTTTCTAACGCAACATCGGCTATTGCTTCGCGTTGATGGACTAACGCTTCGCGTCGCCTTATTTTAACGCTTAGCGTTAAAAAACAATCGCGTTGAATAACTAACGCTGCCAAACCATCGCTTCAAGTTGAGTAATCATCATTTCGCGTGACTAACGTCGCCTAACGCTTCCCATGCACTAACGTTTCGCATTGACCAACGTTTCGCGTTTACTGGTTTACGGTTCGCTTAAGTCAGTAGTAAAGTTTCGCTCCGCGTTAACTTTCTCTACGGGTCAACTTGTGCTTCGTGTTAATTGACGCTTCAAGTTAACCTTACGCTTCCTATTGACCAACGTTTCTCAATAACCTACGATTCGCGTTGGGTAACTAACGGTTCGCTTTGGTTAACTCTTTGCGTTTACCAACGCTATGCGTTGATTTACCAACGCTTTGCGTTGGCTGACATACGGTTCACGTTAACTTACGTTTCGAGTTGGTTCATGCTTTTCGTTGGGTAACGATTCGCGAATCACTTCGCTTTGGATAACTAACGCTTCTCATTGGCCAACGCCTTGCGTTGGCTGACTTACCAACGCTTCGCGTTGACCTACCACTTCCTATTAACTAAGTTTTCGCGTTGGCTAACTAACGGTTCGTTTAAGCTTTCGTTTCGCGTTGGTAAACGTTTTGCGTGGTTTAACGATTCTCGTGAAATCATTAAACGCAAATTACCGACGCTTCGCTTTGAATAACTAACGCTTCTCACTAACCAACGCTTCACATTGGCTAACTTACGGTTCGCTTTAGCTTTCGTTCAGTTTTCGTTTAGCTTCGCGTTTACCTAACACTTCCTATTGACTAACGATTCACATTGACCAACGCTACGCGTTGGCTGACTTACGGCTCGCTTAAGCTTACGATTCACGTTGGTTAACGCTTTACGTTGATTAACGATTCGTGTGAAATCACGCTTCGCGAATCACCAACGCTGTGCTTTGAATAACTAACGATTCTCATTAACCAACGCTTCGAATTGTCTGACTTACGGTTCGCTTTAGCTTACGTTTCGCATCGATTTACTCACGCTTCGCGTTGACCTGAGACTTCCTATTGACCATTGCTTCTGATTGACCAACGCTTCGCTTTGGTTAACGCTTTGCGTTAATTAACGATTCGCGTGAAATCACGCTTCGTGAATCACCAACGTTTCGTGAATAACTCAATATTTAAATATATAAAAATCGCAAGAACATTTATATAAATTTTTTTAAATGCTGGAACATTTTTACTGTTTCAATATTAATTATTTAGAGAAAACAAACATTTACAAATAATTCATATTTTATAAACATTGAATAGGCAGAATATTAACAATTCAAACATTGATATACAACTCAGTATATACTGGGTATTTAAACAATTAACTCAGTTAGTTGTTACATTACTTGTTTTAAGTTAATACAATAATAAACTCGTCTGTAAGTTTGTTGCAGTATTATTATGTCCGGTAAACCAGTAGCGCCACATCGAGATATTTATTTAAAAATAATTTTGGAGCACAAAACAAGTGTTTTTCCCTCTGTAATTATTAATGTTTAATTTTCCTGTGGCGCTGTTTCTATAAGTGCTATAACTTTGGGGTCTAGGAACTGATATATGTTTTCCAGAAAAATTTACCCCTGTTTCTCAAAGTTTAGCGAGGCTGTCACACCCTTTGGAGGTAAAATTTTCAAATGTATTAGAATAGAAAACGGTTTGAATAAAATAGTATATAAATTTAAAATTTTGCCCTAATTCCTTGAACAATTATTTGTATTTTATAAATACGTATTTCGACTAAAAGGTAGTCATCATCAGGATGAATTAGCCAATCGTTAATATCTCTGGGATATGGGATCAGAGATATGTTGCTCATTGCTCAAAGTGTTTCTCAAAAAAGCAATCTTAGCCAATTTAGACCTAAATACCCAGTTTTAATGTTCTGTTTTAGTCACCTATTCCTTTTTGTAAAAACAGGTTCCGCTTTAAAACGTACAAGTTGATCTTCAAATAACCTTGAAGGTCATCATAACCACAAGATGTGCTTCACCGCATAATGTTCATCATTTTTATCAAAAACGAAATCAATATTTTTTTGAACAATTATTTAGGTGAAATATACATATACCTAAATAAAAATTTCGATGTGTCCAGTTATAAGTATAATATTTTTGCTTGTAACTATTAAAACAAAAATAGATATATAGTTGTTATAGTGTAAAAAGAATATATATATATATATATATATATATATATATATATATATATATATATATATATATATATATATATAATGATAGTTATATTTTTTTAAATAACAAATATTTTATTTCTGTGGGAGTCATAAACAGAGTAATCCTCTAAAAAATATATGTAAACTAATTTCATGTAACGTGTTATATCTTCCTTTTACATATAAAAATTATACAATTTGC
Organism: Nineta flava; assembly: GCA_963920215.1. Classification (NCBI taxonomy): domain Eukaryota; kingdom Metazoa; phylum Arthropoda; class Insecta; order Neuroptera; family Chrysopidae; genus Nineta; species Nineta flava. The sequence goes on from CAWUAZ010000001.1 coordinate 445,616, forward strand.
TGTATCTATCCTCTGCATTTACTACAAGACTAATCAAAATTGTGGACCACTAATATGGTTCAGGTTGGTTCATTTTTTTGAATGGGAGTTTATATTAAGTTTAGTCGTGGCTTTGTACCTAAAGCTTAAAAATATTGATGGCAGACATAAATGTTTGACATAGGTGTTCATAGAATGACCTAATTCGGCCATTTCCGCATATTCGTCTGTCTGTGGACACGATAACTTCAAAATGAATAGAGATAACGAGCTGATAATTGTGTGTGTGTGTGTTCTAAAGCTAAAAAGTAATGTCAAGTTCGTGAATGGGCAAAATTGGAATGTGTATGGGAAAAATTGGCCAAACTGGTCAACTTCGAAACCGTAAGTAGAACAATTATGTAAAGAGAAAAAATGTTACTCTTTTAAAAATAAAAAACTTTTGTAACAAACTTTTTTTATTTTTAAAAGAGTAACATTTTTTCTCTCATTTTTAAAAGAGTTACAAAACTTTTGTAACAAACTTTTTTTACATAAACTCAGTATATACCGGGTACTTCAGCACAATCAACTCAGTTTATATTTTCACTTGTTAATTTAATAGTGCGATATGGTGGTGCTGGCTTCCTAGACATCAAAATAAAGGTTTTTTTAATGTACCCAAAATTTGCATGACTACACTGGTGCGTTGTTATTTCATTTATTCTACGCTTGTATTGCAGTCACAATATTCAAGTCAAGTCAGTGTTTGTTATCCATATAATTAAAGAAAAAATGTTTTTTTAAATGAATTTATAATAAATTGTTGAATTAACTAATAGTGTTTTTACTAGATTCAGTGAATGTGTGACTTAACATTTTAACTGTTAACTATTACAGTGATACGGTTGTTTGTTGGGAAAAAATATACTAATAATCTTCAAAAAAAAAAACGTTATAAGAATTCAAAAGAATTTTTTACTGTGTAATTATTAAACTTGTGAACTCGAGAAAATAACTAATAGTTATTATTTTCATGCAAGCTTATCGAATTTCTTATTTACTTATTTTTATAAAGTTGTAACGGTTGGAAATATTGATTGTAGAGTAAAAATTTGGTACAGCCATAAAACATTTTATTACTCCATTTCCCGATGCCCGTTAATCCGATAGCTGAAAAACAATCGTGTTCTGAAGCTAAAGAGTAATCCCAAAACCTTGAATGGATTAAATCGGCCAACACCTCTTCCCACCAAAATGTATCTCTTGTAAACACAATATAAAATTATTTATCATTAGTAACATTATTTAATATCAGACAATATTTATTATTGGCATACTATTTTTGAGGATGAAATAAAAATACATTTTAACAATCCTTTTATACTTTTAATATATTTTTAAGGAACACTTGTTCTTGCTATCCTCAACAAGAGATGGCAACCACCCTTTAATAAAAAGCAAGTCCGCTTATGTATCCCTGAAATTTCTGTATAATGGGGAAAACATTGCAATAGGTTTCATATTTATTATCTCCAACCGATCTTGTTTTATTTTTGTTGCCTTTCGATAGACTAGACTTTTCGATAGAGGGTTATAATAGAGGGTTATTTCAAAATTAATGAAACCGTATATATTTTAACAAATTTAACTCCGAATTTTAAAATTCCAAATTTTCCGACATAAACATTAGTATAGCAATTATTAGTAAGTATACCTAGTCAAGATTACGTATTCCTTCAACAGAAAGTGGAAATGCAGACCGCTACAGCCGAATCATGCTGCCCATAAACGCTGTCACTCACCCTTATTATTGCCCGTAGCGTTTATCATTTCAGCTCACGTAACATTTGCTTTCACGTTTGTCAATTATTAAAAGCTTACACAAACAGAATCATCTGTATTTCAAAATATATCTAATTAAACACTATTCAAATTTCAGCATGAATCAAACATTTTTTCTCTTTTTTTTAGCGAATTTTCGAACAAAACTACGAAATTATTTAAAGAATTGATTGTTGATTATAATGAATAGTCCAATTAATACGTCTATAAAGATAGCACAGCCAAATGAGCACAATTGATTTTAATTAGCACAACTATTAAGTGCTGTTTTTGTGCTAATTAATTGCGAAATTTTTAATTTTTATGCTCTTACCATTTCACTGAAATCGATGGCTGTACCAGCTTCAAAAAAGCTACCAGTCATATATAAACTATTTTTAATTCACTCAACATCAATACTGCCAATTCTCGTTTTATTTCTTCCTTTTGTTTGGATGAGCCACAAACCACTTTGGTAAACGAAGTTTACACCATCCACTGAAGAACAACATGAATGCCATCATTTTAATTAATTAATTAATTAATTCACACCGTTCATCGTAAACGAAACGAGTCCCAAACAATCATACACTCGAACTTAACGATCACTACTTCAACAAGTTCATAATACGGGACTGTGATTTAATTTTGCAAATACAACAACCAGTTGACTAGCGGTAGTGAGTGTTCCAGACATCCATACAGACAATCGGCTACGTACTCCATTCCAACCTCCATGTCGACGATCGATGATTGAGCGAGGTCGGTAATTACGTAATGCGTACGGCTAACTTAAAAAATAAAAATAAATAGATACAAAATAATTATAGATCTCGACAGTGGCCTCTGATTTCGAAGTCGTCTCTTTCTGGTCCCGGTGTCCTTCAGGTGGCACCAGTGACCAGTCACGTCGAATCCACGTCGAATAGAAAAAAAAATTACAAAAATACTCATTGATGGTTGGATTTATTTCAAACGTTACAATATATTTATATACATGTATATAAATTTTATAGATGATTTTTAATAGGCTCGATGGAGCTTTGAATAAACTTTTTGCAGAATTTTGACATCTTTACGAGACCAACTATTTCTTTGAGAAGGAAAATCACTTAGCCCTTGAACCTCGTATATACAACTGGTTTACAACTGAAATAAACATAAAAACAGTAGTATTTGATGTAAGTTATGTTTGTACATGTGCCCGTCTTCGATCGACTCATTTACAACTCATTTTCAACTTTGAGCACAAATTGTGAGAATACTATTGAATTTATCAAAAAACAATATTCAAACAAAACTTGTTTATTTTAAAGAAAAAAAAATTTTTTGTAAACAAATTTCTTACGGTTTCAAATATATACATTTTCATCCTTGGCGGGGGGAAACACATTCCGATTTGGCTCATTAACGAACTTGATCTTACTTTTTTGGTCTAGAACACACACACAAATTTTCAGCTCGTTATCTCTTTTCGTTTTTGAGTTATCAGCTTCACGGACTGACAGACAGACGGACGGACGAACATCTGGAATTGGCCGAAATAGGCCATTTTAAGAATATCTTTGTGAAGCATTTTTGTCAAGGATTAATATTTTCAAGCGTTACAAAGTCGGGATTAAACTTAATATACCTTGTATATTTATAAATATACTGGGTATAAAAGGTATAAAAGAGACGAATTTTTTTTTTAAATATGAGATGTTTCCCCTAGAGTCTCCGTAGAAGGTGAGATTCATTTAAACATGTAATCATCCTCTTCACGGAGCTCGCATTAACTGATAATGCTCGTGCTACATTCTTTCGAAGCCGTAGTCTTTTCCGTAAAGGTTCAAAGACTACACATTCCTCAAAAATATGCCTCACGATTTGCACTGTCCTGCAAACAGTATTATTATTATTATTCAACTCAAGTTTAGTCATAACCATTTTTAATGTATAATAAATTGTTAACTATATATTGAGCAATAACTATATTGAAAAAAGTTTGGAGCACTATCAATAAAAACCAATGCATTATACAGAAAAAAATTATTAACAAAAGTTGTAGAAAATATTATTAACTACGAAAATAATGTCTGCTATTTTTGTCGTACGACGCACGGTTCGCGAGATATTTGAAAAACGTTCTTTCCAAGATGGCGGCTGACGCAAAAGTCCCCCTGTCCCGCCAACTTGAATTTACATTCAGGGGATACTCCTGAACATGTTCCAACAAGAAAATCGCTTCAGTATAGGATTGCATTATGAACCTACTCTGGCTATTGGGGTAGCACTTCAATACCACATTTGGATGCTTAGAAAATCTAGATTGAAAAAAAAAAAATTTTCTGTACTTATAATATTTTTGAAAAAAAATTTTTATACTTATTAACTATGTTAAATTATATTTTGTATTCAATCGCGATTTTCAACGAAACTAATTGCGGTATCGGAATGCTGTTTGCAGCACAAGCTGGTACAAGCACAACCACAATCGAGCACAACCATTTTTTCTTCATTTCGACAAAATTGCAATGCTACGATCTTTTTTTAAACGCGATTTTTTGCGAAACTAATGGCGATATCGAATCGCGGTTTGCGGCACAAGCTAGCACAACCATTTTTTTTCCATTCCGACAAAATGGCACTGCTGCGGTTTTTTTTTTGGTGAAAAGCGATTTTCTATGAAACTAATTGCGACATCGAATCGCGGTTTGTGGCTCAAGCTAGCACAATCTAGTACAACCATTTTATTTTCATTCCGACAAAATGGCGGTGTTGGGGTGGTAAAACGTTTTTCTAGAACTTTCACTTCATTTTTCAAAATTTCTGGATTGGCTTGCGGCACAACGTAGCACATTCCTAGCACAAACTAGTACAATGATTTTTTTTGTTTTTCAAAATGGCGGTGCTAACTTCACACTCATCTCAATTTGTCAGTTGAATTAACAAACTTTTTGCTGATGATACGTCTTTTGTAAATGTTAATACAGACATTACAGCGTTTTAGGACCACGTGTTTCAATGTTTACAGCAAATGGCAAATGATTGGGTTACATCCAATGGATTATTGTTGAACAATAACAAAACTCAACACTTAGCTTTTGAAACCAACAATGCTTTCCAGAAGGATTCTGTAAAGTTATTGGGTACTAGAATTGACAATAAGCTGACTTGGGAAGAGCATATTTGCTACCTTGCACGAAAGTTGAACCGAGCTCATTACCAGATCAGTGAGGTAAGAATTAAGAAACGACATAAATTTGGAAGCAGTTAAAACAAACTGTGTATTATAAAACTATGTATATTATAACACGATTTTTATACCCAGTATAATTGTAAATATGCAAGATATATTAAGTTTAGTCCCGACTTTGTAACGCTTGGAAATATTAATCCTTGACAAAAATGCTTCACAAAAGTATTCATAAAATGGCCTAATTTGGCCATTTTCACATGTGCGTCCGTCCGTCTGTCCGCCTGTGAAGCCGAAAACTGAAAAATGAAAAGAGATAACGAGCTGAAAATTTTTTTGTGTTCTAGTAAAAAATTAAGGTCAAGTTCGTTAATGGGCAAAATCGGAATGTGTTTCCCCCGGTCAGGGGGGGGGGGGGAAATTATATCTTTTAAACCGTAACAGAAAGAAAAAAAATTTGGAAACAAAAAATCTTCTTATCTTTAAAATAAACAACTTTTGTTTGAAAACTTTTTTCATAAAGTCAACCGTTTTTTCATAATTTTTGCTTAAAGATGAAAATGAGTCGATCGAAGACGGGCACATGTACAAACATACATCAAATAGTATTGTTTTTATGTTTATTTCAGTTTTGTTAACCAGGTGTATATATAAGGTCAAGGTTTAAGTGATTTTCTTTTTCAAAAAAATAGTTGGTGTCATACAGATATCAAAATTTTGATGCCACTAACGTTTCGCATTGACCAACGTTTCCCGTTTACTGACTTACGGTTCGCTTAAGCTTACGCTACGCTTTGAGTTTAATAACGCTTAGCGTTGAGTTGTTTACGCTCCGCGTTAACTTCGAGTTAGTTCATGCTTTTTGTTGGGTAACGATTCGCGTGAAATCACGCTTCGCGAATCACTTCGCTTTGGATAACTAACGCTTCTTATTGGCCAACGCTTCACGTTGGCTGAAGCTTTAGCTTACGTTAAGCTTCGCTTTTAGCTTACGTTTAACTAAAAGTGAAGCGTTTAGTCAACGCGAAGCGTTGGTAAATGCAAAGCGTTTACCAATGCTTCGCGTTGACTAATCGCTTTGTATTAACTAACGCTTCGCATTGGCTAACTTACGGTTCGCTTTAGCTTACGTTTCGCGTTGGTTAATGCAAAACGTTTACCAACGCCTCGCGTTGACTTGTCGCTTCGTATTAACTAACGCTTCGCATTGGCTAAGTTACGGCTCTCTTTAGCTTACATTTCGCGTTAGTTAATGCTTTGCGTTTATTAACGATTCTCGTGAAATCACGCTTCGCAAATCACCGACGCTTCGCTTTGAATAACTAACGCTTCTCACTAACCAACGCTTCGCATTGGCTTTCTTCCAATTCGCTTTAGCTTTCGTTTCGAAGCTTTGTTCTTAAGCTAAACCGAACCGTAAGTCAGCCAACGCGAAGCGTTGGTTCATGAGAATCGGTAGTTATTCAAAGCGAAGCGTCGGTGATTCGCGTGATTTCACGTGTGATTTCATGCGAATCGTAAGCTTAAGCGAAGCGTTGGTCAATGTGAAGCGTTAGTCAATAGGAAGTGTTAAGTCAACGCGAAGCGTTGGTAAACGCAAAGTTTACCAACCAACAAAGTTTACCACTTCCTGTTGACTAACGCTTCACATTGACCAACGCTTCCCGTTGGTTGACTTACGGCTCGCTTAAGCTTACGATTCCCGTTGGTTAACGCTTAGCGTAGATTAACGATTCATGTGAAATCGCTTTGAAAAACTAACGATTCTCATTAACCAACGCTTCGCGTTGGCTGACTTACAGTTCGCTTTAGCTAACGTTTCGCGACGATCTATTAACGCTTCGCGATGACCTGACACTTCTTATTGACCAACGCGAAGCGTTAGTAACTACACTTTGCGTTAGTAAACTATTCGCGTGAAATCACGCTTCACGATTCACCAAAGTTTCGCTATGAATAACTAACGTTTCTCATTAACCAACGCTTCGCGTTGGCTGACTTACGGTTCGCTTTAGCTAACGTTTCGCGTTGGTAAACGCTTTGCGTTTACCAACGCTTCGCGTTTATTTACTTGACACTTCCTATTGACTTACGATTCTCATTGACCAACGCTTTGCTTTGGCGGACTTAAGGCTCGCTTAAGCTTACAATTCGCGTTGATTACCGCTTTGCGTTGATTGACGATTCGTGTGAAATCACGCTTCGCGAATCACCGACGGTTCGCTTTGAATAACTCTGAATAAATTTTGAATAAACGATTCTCATTTACCAACGCTTCGCTTGGCTGACTTGCGGTTTGCTTTAGCTTACGATTTGTGACGATTTACTTACGCTTAGCGTTGACCTTAAACTTCCTATTGACGCGTTGGTTACACTTTGCGTTAGTTACACTTGTCTGTTGTTAGTTACACTTGGCTTCGCGTTGGTTACACTTTGCGTTAGTAAACTATTAGCGTGAAATCACGCTTCGCGAATAACCAACGAATCGCTTTGAATAACTAACATTTCTTATTAACCAACGCTTCGCGTTGGCTGATTTACGGTTCGCTTTAGCTGACGTTTTGCGTTGGTAAATGCTTCGCGTTTATTTATTAACGCTTCGCGTTGACTTAGCACTTCCTATTGACTAACGATTCTCATTGACCAACGCTTTGCGTTGGCTGACTTACGGCTCGCTCGAGGTTACGGTTCGCGTTAGTTAACGCTTTGCGTTAATTAACGATTCGCGTGAAATCACGCTTCGCGAATCACCAACGTTTCGCTTTGAAAAAATAACGATTCTCATTAACCAACGCTTCGCGTTGGCTTATGGTTCGCTTTAGCTTACGATTCGTGTTGGTTAACGCTTTGCGTTGGTTAACGATTCGCTTAAATTCTCGCTTCGCGAGTCACTGATGCTTCGCTTTGCATAACTAACGCTTCTCATTGACCAACCCCCGTAGAATACGAGTGATTCTCTCATTTTTAGGAGGTAGCGATGAACAATTTTATGGTTTTCGAATTACCTTCTTAATTTATAGCTATTTAGCGTCAAATGCAAAAAAACGTGTCTTTTTAGCATTAATAGAAGAAAAGACGTGGTGTAAGGGATGTTTTCCCCAATTGCGACGAATTGCGATGGAAAAATTTATTTTTTCCAATAATTCTGTTATTTTGAACCTGTTTCACATTGAATGGAAAAAACCCGATCTTTCTATCATGAATAGAAGTGAAAAGGGCAGTTTTAGGGACGTTTTTTCCTTTTTCGGGGGAGGGTGTGTGATGTAGGTAATGAAATTTTTCAAAGTGTTCTGTTAATTTGTCTTTATTTCGGGTCGACTGGTGAAAATCTTATCTTTATAGCATGAATAGAAGTTAAAAGGGTAGCTTAGGGGGTGATTTCCCATTTTTTAGAGGGAAGCGGAAAATTTTATGGTTTTCGAATTATCTTGTTAACTTGTAACTAATTCGCGTTGAACGATAAAAACCGCATTTTTCAAGCATGTATAGAAAAAAAGGGGTGGTTTTTCCCATTTTCGAAGGTTTGCGTTATAGGAAATGACATTTTTCAAAGTAATCTGTTAATTTGACTTTATAAAGAAGTGAAATGGCAATTTTACTTCAATTAGTTGGGGAGGAGGGGGTGGAATGCGATGTAGGTAATGAAATTTTTCAAAGTGTTCTGTTAACTTGACTTTATTTCGGGTCGATTGGTGAAAATTCCATGATTTCAGCATGAATAGAACTGAAAAACGTAATTTTGGGGTGTGTTTTATCGATTTTTCGGAAGGTTGCAATAAAAAATATTAAGTTTTTCGAAATAACTTCCTAATTTGTAGCTATTAAGCGTCGATTGCAAAAACTTGCATCTTGTTGCGTATATAGAACAAGGTATAGAAAGCGTGTATTGAAAGGTCCGTTTTGGTGGTGTTTTTACCAAGTTCGAAGGGTTGTGACGGAAAAATTTTCTTCCTACAAATAATTCTGTTATTTTGAACCTGTCCCACGTCGAATGGGAAAAACCCGATCTTTTTAACATGAATATAAGTGAAAAGGGCAGTCTAAGGGGTGATTTTCCCATTTTCGAGGGGTTGCGATTTAGTTAAGGAAATTTTTCAAATAATTTTGTTAATTTGACTTTGTTTCGGGCCGATTAGTGACAATCCGATCTTTCTAGCATGTATAGAACTGAAAAACGTAATTTTGGAGGGTGTTTTTAGAATTTTAGAATTTTAATTTGGAGGGTTGCAATGAAAAAATGGAACTTTTTCGATTTTTCCTGTCGGTTTCAAGTAATTTCGCGTCGAATGCAATAAACCGCAACTTTCAAGCATGCCTAGAAGTGCCTTAGAATATGTATAGATCAGTGTGTCAGTCAGTCAGCTTTACTTCTAGCTTTATAGTATATTAGATAATAACAGATAGAACTCTTACATAGAGCATAGGGCATCATCGAATATTCTAACTTGGTTCTTGGCCAAAGTCTTAATCTATGTCCAGTTATGTCCAGCTCTGTCTTCGGATGTTCTTTTGTCGTCCTCTGTGTCTCTAGCCCTGCGGCTTCCAATCCAGCACCTGGCGGGCAATGTTGTTTTCGCGGAAAACCCGATCCACGTCCACTTTCTACAGTAAATTTCTCTGTCAAAAAGTGTTTCGAATTTTCTTCTCCACAACTCCACAACGTGGCCACCAGATCCCAAGAATACATCTCAGATTTCAGTTAATAACGCCTGAACGCCATTTAAAAATTGCTTAATTGTCCACGTCTCGCATCCATAGAGGACAGTTTTGACATTTGTTCGAAAAATCTGCAGTTTTTTTGGATACATTTATTTGGTGAGATCTTCGTGTTAACACAAGCATAGCAAACACGCTTTTGGCTTTATTTGTTATGCTCCCCAGTTAGCGGATATGGTCAACCAGTTCTATCTCCTGGTCTAAGGCAAAACTCATTTCGTTCCTGTTACTGCTGAAGCGCATCTCTGTAGTCTCTTGGGTTTTAATCTTCGGTCCGGAATTTCTTGCTTCAGTATTGAGGTCGTTTAGCTTTGCCTTAATGTATTTGAAAGAATTAGCCATCAAACAAAAGATCATCGAAATAGTCAAGATCTTCTAGACGATCCGTTAAATTCCATTGAAGGCCTGTAAAACAAAATATTTAATGTGAAACAAAACCGAAGATAGTAAGCAACCTTGACCCATTCTGGCATGTTCAGTAAGCAGCAGTCCTATTCCTTCCTTTTATTCTGCGATTTAACTTCTCCGAACCCAAGCCATCTCATTTTACTGAGATGGAAGAAAAGGATATACTGGATATGCTGGATATACTGGCCCAGTATATTTAGCTTGTGTCGTTCCATTTCCCTCTTCACTTCTTCCGGCCTTCCCGTTTGCCACATTTTCTTACGTTCCAAAATCTTATAAGCATGCTTGTTTTCAGACCAAATTTCGTTTCCAGTTTATCCGTCCAGCATTTGTTCATTAATGTTTCATTGGTAGATAATCTTGAGTTTACAGGTTATTAGCCCAAAGGACACAACCCAGTGGAGGTGCTGCCTCCTGTAGCATCTGGGCATGGTTGCTTTCTGTTGGGGTTTCTTCTCTTAGCATTTGAAGATCCAACTTCTTACTGCAAGGCAGCATAACTAATTTTGGTCCGCTCCGAGTACATTATTTCGTTGGTACCCGCCATATCTGGTGAGCATTTCCCTATTTGCCACCAGAAAAAGCGCCCAGCAACTTCGCAGCAAAAAGTATCAGCAACTCCGCATGGGAAGGAGAGGAATCTATCTCCCAAAACAAAAATAAAAAATTATAATTATCTTTTATGCAACATATTCTGTAGCATAGACTATTTATTTTGAATTAATTTTGTCTCCAATTTTTTGTTGGGGTGTTTTTATTAAATTGTCTATCAAACGACTGTACAATAACAACCTAACATTCACAGACGTCTTCAAACAATTTACGTGTTTGGTGGGAGACATATTTGAAGGCAATGCAGTATGTCTTTTAAGGATCCTTTGAAATACGTTAAAGTTACAGAAGTTTTTTCCAACAATCGGGATATTTTTTATTAAAACTGACTTATGCCTATTTATTCTTGAAATCCTTGTCGTCATTCTGGCTATAAGTATACGTGTGCTCTTTCTGGAAATTTTTAATGATCCAGGTATTTGGAACAATTTTAGGTAACCAATAATCAGATTCCTATCCATGTCGATAGGAAACAATATTACTAGTTTCGATGAAATGATATTTGATTGGGATTGGGATTCAAACATTTTATAAAAGTTTAGGTAAAGTAAATAGTATCCACAACAACAGCAATAAAAATGCAAGTAATGAATTTGGATCATCTTCAACAAACACAACATCATCGAACCAATCCTCCGCAACAACATCAAATGGTGTTTTTAATTTTGGTCATATATTTGCTGGTGGTATGCCAACATTAAAACCAACAGGATTACGACCAACAGAGAAGCTGAATCTTAATCGTGCAATATCGACCGAAACAAACAACGAACTAAAAGAAGCAGCTAATAATTTATTAAGAAAACAAGTTGCAGTTAGAGGTCCATCACCACTACCAAGTATTCCATTTCCATCTGCAACAAAAAATGTAAGCTCAGTTTTATGTATGTAGTCCCGAAAAATCACTTTAAAAAATTGCTTTTTTGTAAAAATTGAAAAAATATCGTTTTTTTCAATATTTTTTTCAATTTTTACAAATTTCGTGGCGTGAGTTTTCGTGGCTAAAAAATGATGAAATCGTCTCAAACTTTTAATAGCACGAGAGTTCAACTCTTTCAGAAAAAAATAAGCCCCAGAACGTTCTTCTACGACCTACCGTTGGGCAACATTGGCCAATTTTCAAAGACGTCATTTTTCGAAAAATCTATATATCTCAAAAACAAAAATTTATTTTTCGATTCTGCAAAAACGTTCTTATTTTGTTTCTTGAGATCTACCTTTGTGTTTCAAATAAAAATACTCAAATTTGAAAAAGTTTTGGTAAAAACAAGAAATTGCATTTTTCGACGGTTTTTTCGAGATATCTCAAAAAATTATGTATTGATTCGAACTCAACAAATTTTAATCGAAAGCTCTTTTTATTACCTACTTTCTTATTTACTTTTTTCGATGGGAGTTGTAGTTTTTTTTTAATTTATAAAAAACTGTTTTTTCGGGCTTCGCGAATTTTTTAGGTTAACTTCGCCATTTCGGATCGAGTACTCCACACAGCAACTTTTCTTAGAATTTTTTTTTTTACATGACAGTATTTGTTATTTTTGGTTTGGAGTTTTAACATCATTAACATTGGGTTAAAAATGTATTAATTGGACTAAAAGGACAAATACAATTAAAAATCAAATCGCCAAAAGGACAAATAACAAATCGCAGGTCGTGTGGCAATGTGTCCAATGCCTTCCAACGTACAACCGAGCGGGAAGATAAAATCCTTTGAAGCGGGCGCTTTTACCGACAACAGCCGGAACGTCTTCCAATGCCAACGTTGGACGCATGACGTTGGACACTCGTAGTTTCAGTATCATCATTGTCATCATTCGTCCAACGTTGGAAGGTGTTCGTCGCATCGTGTAGCGCCGGCTTTACATAATGAAACCGGTATATCGATATCTTTTTTTCGATATATCAGTATCGATATTGATATTTTTTTAAATATGGAAACGATATACATCGATACTTTTCGGCATTTCCGACATCCCTACACTGAGCTCTAAATAACTCAGTGATGACGCAATATTTTTAATAACGCATAATTCGCATGCGTTATGCCAGATAAAAGAGTACAGAAAAAATTCTTATTTATGAATAAGGATACATTATGAAGTTAATACAATATGAAGAAATACATTATGAATACTTAAGGATGTTCCAGCATACCACCACTTTTCGACAGATTTAGCTAATTTTTTGTTCACAGGCTAAAAATAACGTTTTCTAATAAATTCCGAAGTTTCAGAATTTTTGATCGTTTAGAACGCAAGATAATTAATATAAGTTATTATTCTCTCTCATTAGAAGCATGTGGAACTTCATGTCCGCCCAACTATTATATTTTGTATTAGAAAAAATACTTGACAGAATTTAAAAAAAAAACGAGGAGAGTGAAGCAAAATATTTATTATATAAATTTTTTTTAAAAATCGTGTGTTGCCGTTTTGTTTTCGAAATATAAAAGTTTAAACTTATTCTTTTTCTTCAACATAACATTATTTTGTATATGTGAACAGTGTTTTGTCTATGTGTTGTATATGTGTGTTTATGTATCGGTGCTAAAATAAAATCAAACCGGTTTGTTGTACTGATTGCATAACACAGTGCTGGAAGGTCCTTAATACATTATGAAGTTATAAAACTAACGTCTTTATTCTGACTTTGAAAATCATTCTTAATTATGAATTCATTAAGAAGTAAAAAATAGAAGAATACATAAGGATAAAATTGTCGGTTTAAAAAAGTCAATATTGATTGGACTTCTGTAAGAAGTCTTTTAAAAGGCTTCGTGCAGAAGTCATTCTGATTTACAATGCTGTTTAGGAAAGAGGATGACGCGTCATTTGAATGGATAAAACCATTTTTAATGATTACCCACGTAAATCTCGACGTATAAACCAGCAATTGGTTAACAAAAAACAAAGATCTTCTGAAGACTGACGACGGACACTTCAACAGAGTCTCACTCTTTATACATATTTGTTGATATAAGTGAATTTTACTCTGGGATTTGATGAGGTAGTGCACGAGGTTGTAGATCATAATAATAATAATAAGCGGTGGGCTCTAAAAAAGTAGGTATTATTTGACATCAATGTTTAGTAAGAAATGGTGACTTGGAGTTGGAAGAACACTGGATCGGAAAGAGGTTGTGATTTCGATTCCCCTTCAAGATGCGTATGGTTTTTCGAGATAATTCGTTTTAACGATAAACAAGATAATTCGATTTTGAAAAATTAGAACTATTAATTTTACGTTCAAATACACTAAAATATGAATTTATATTCCAGTATCCAATTTCGCTCTAGAGATCTATTTTATACTCGAGTGGCTTTGTGTTCAATGAATTAGTTCTATGTTCAATAAGCAATCTCATAATACATAGTTGAACGAGAAAAAACCACGTCAAATGTAAAAATATCGTTGGCAAAAATACTACATAATCACTAAACGATGCCTGACTAAATAATGACGGCTTTGTCACTGGCACTCATAAGTGGCTAGTGTGTGAAAACTCTCCCTTTTAAATTCTTACAAGAATACTTCTTTCACTAATATTAAAGCACGAATACAATACGACAATGATATGTGCAGATGGATACTTTAAAGTATAATAAAAAAAAAAATTCGTTACGCAGGAGCTACGTCAACTTTGCAAATTTCCTTAGAATACACAAATCACTCTCTAGCGGTCACAATTAAAGTGTGATCAAAATGAAGTATAATATGTGATATGACTTTAGTATTTAGCAAACTAGTGATATGACTTTAGCAAAAATTTATTAATAGCCAAAATTGAACGATGTATAACGATTATATAAAATTTCAAATTCGCCCCTTTACGTAGATCAGTTTTTTTAATTATAAATACGTATTTCGACTACAATGTTGTCATCATCAGTATAAATTAGCTAGTCGTACTTTACTCTTTGACAATTAGAAATAGATATAAAGTCGAGATCAATAGACAAAAATAAAAAGAAAATTAACTAGATTAAAATATGCTAGATTTAAAATATAATAAATTTTAAATTATATTGAAATTACTCTTGTTAAAATTTCCTTCATTCACATTTATTCCTGTTAATTTTACTCTTATTAAAATTATTCTTATATTGTCGCAGGATATGTTACTCAGCACCTCACCTGATTGGTGCTGAGTTATGCTTTGCGCAGTGAACAGGTTTTTGTATTTTGAAATCTTTAGACAGAGATGGACATATTGGCACATAATTTTACCTTGAAATAGCACCTGAGGTCGGGCGAACATATATAAGCGGCATAAAACGAATAAAGATTGTGAAACTGGCACCAAATTAGTAATAAGTAACATATCCTGACAATATAAGAGTAAAATCAACAGGAATAAATGTGAATGAAGGAAGTTTTAACAAGAGTAATTTCAATATAATTTAAAATTTATTTTAAATCTAGCATATTTTAATCTAGTTAATTTTCTATTTATTTTTATTTTTGTCTATTGAACTCGACTTTATATCTATTTTTAATTGTCAAAGAGTAAAGTACGACTAGCTAATTTATACTGATGATGACTACATCGTAGTCGAAATACGTATTTATAATACAAAAAACTTATCTAGGTAAAGGGGGCGAATTTGAAATTTTATTTCAAAAACCTAGAGTTCTCACTAATTATCATTCGATAATATAATGTTTATAACGATTATAGTTTATAGTTACTATGGAAACGACAATCAAAATTTTTTACACTAAATTTTATTTCGTGTATTCGTGACAAACAAACACAAAATATTAAATATCTCTCTTAATTTCTGCCTTTTAAATGGTTATAAAATATGAATTATTTGTAAATGTTTGTTTTGTGTTAATAATTAATATTGAAACAGTAAAAATGTTCTTGCATTAAAGAAAATTTATATTAATGTTCTTCCGATTTTTGTATATTTAAATATTGAGTTATATAATTGAGTTAATCAACGCGAAGCGACTGTTAAAGCAAAGCGTTGATCAACGGGAGCCGTTAGGCGACGCGAAAAGTTAGTCAACGCGAAGCTTTAGTAAATCAACGGAAAGCGTTTGTAAACGTAAAGCGTTAACCAACGCAAAACGTAAGCTAAAGCGAACCATAAATCAGCTAACGCGAAGCGTTGGTCAATGATAAGCGTTAGTTATGCAAAGAGAATCGTCAGTGATTCAACGCGAAGCTCAATGTCACGCGAATCGTTAACGCTTACAGTAAGCGTGAAAAGTTAGTCAAATCGTAGCGTTAGTTAACGCGAAGCGTAAGCAAGCGTAAGTTGTACAACGCGAAGAGTTAGCCGACGCGAAGCGTCCGTCGAAAATACGCACTAGCTAACGCGAGGAAATTATGAGGAGTGTAAGCAAGTTAACGCGAAGCGTTAGTAACATTGTTAAACGCAAAGCGATAACCAACGAAAAACGAAAGCTAAAGCGAACCGTAAGTCTGCCAATGCGAAGCGTTGTTCAATCAGAAGCGTTAGTTAGTTAAAGCGAAGGGTCAGTGACTTGCAAAGCGTGATTTCTCGCGTATCGTAAACCAACGCAAAATGTTAACCAACGCGAAACGTAAGCTAAAGCAAACCGTAAATCACCCAACGAGAAGCGAAGGTCAATAGAAAGCGTAAGGTCAACGCGAAGCGTTAGTAAATCATCGCAAAGCTTTGCTAAACGCTTTGCATTTACTAACGCGAAACGTTTGCTGAAGCGAACCATTGCGAAGCGTTCGTCAATGAGAAGCGTTAGTCAATTAGAAGTGTTAAGTCGAAGCGTTGACTTAACACTTCGGTAAACGCAAAGCATTTACCAACGCGAAACGTTAGCGAAAGCGAACCGTAAGTCAGCGAACGCGAAGCGTTGGTTAATTAGAAGCGTTAGTTATTCAAAGCGAAGCGTTGGTGGTTCGCGAAGCGTAATTTCACGCGAATCGTTAAATAATGCAAAGTATTAACCAACGCAAACCGAAAGCTCAAGCGAGCCGTAAGTCAGCCAACGCGAAACGTCAGCAAAAGCAAACCGTAAGTCAACCAGCGCGAAGCGTTGGTTAATTAGAAGCGTTAGTTATTCAAAGCGAAGCGCTGGTGGTTCGCGAAGCGTGATTTCATGTGAAGCGTTAACCAACGCGAACCATAAGCTCAAGCGAGCCGTAAATCAGCCAACGAAGAGAGTGGTTCGAGAAGCATTAGTCAATAGAAAGTGTTAGGTCAACGCGTAACGTAGTCTAAAGCGAACCGTAAGTCAGCCAACGCGAAGCGTTGGTCAATGAAATGCGTTAGGTCAACTCGAAGCGTCAATTAAACACGAAGCACTAGTTAACGCGAAGAGAAAGTTAACGCGGAGCGTAAGCAACTCAACGCTAAGCGTTGTTAAACTCAAAACGAAGCGTAGGCTTAGGCGAACCGTAAGTCAGTAAAAGCGAAACGTTGGTCAATGCAAATGTTAGTGCATGGGAAGCGTGAGGCTGCCATTCGCGTTGGCTGACTTACGGCTCGCTTAAGTTTACGATTCGCGTTGGTAGCTTTGCACTGTTTAACGATTCTCGTGATATCACACTTCGCTTTGAATAACAAAGCGCTTACCAACGCTTCGCGTTGACCTGACACTTCCTATTGACTAACGCTTTACATTGACAAACGCATCGCGTTGGCTGATATACGGCTCGCTTAAGCTTACGATTCGCGTTGGTTAACGCTTTGCGTTAATTAACCAACGTTGCGTTATTGAATCACCAACGTTTCGCTTTGAATAACTAACGTTTCTCATTAGCCAACGCTTCACGTTGGCTTCGTGTTTCGCGTTGGTAAACGCAAAGCAATTACCAACGCTTCGCTTTGATTTAATAATGCTTCGCGTAGACTTAACACTTCTAATTGACTAACGATTCTCATTGGCCAACGCATCGCGCTTATGGTTTGCGTTGGTTAACGCTTTGCGTTTACCAACGCTATGCGTTGATTTACTAAGGCTTCGCATTAACTTGCTTACGCTTGGCATTAACTTGCTCACGCTCCGCGTTAACTTTCTCTCGTTAGGTAGTGTATCGACTGGCGCTTCGTCAGCTAAATCTTCACGTTGTAGAACTAACGCATGCTTACGTGTACTTACGCGTGCGTTGTATAACTTCGCTCTAGCTTGCGTTTCGCCTTGGCTAACGCTGTGCGTTGGTTAACGATTTGCTTGAAAGCTCGCTTCGCGAATCACTGACGCTTCGCTTTGTAGCTAACGCTTCTCATTGACCAACGCTTTGTGTTGGCTGACTTACGGCTTGCTTGAGCTTACGGTTCGCGTTGGTTAACATTTTGCATTAGTTAACGATTCGCGTGAAATTACGCTCCGCGAATCACCAAAGTTTCGCTTTGAAAAACTAACGCTTCTAATTAACCAACGCTTTGCGTTGGCTGCCTTACGGTTCGCTTTCGCTCACGTTTCGCGTTTATTCCCACTGACTAACGCTTCTCATTGACCAACGCCTCGCGCTGGCTGACTTGTGGTTCGCTTCAGCTAACTGTTCGCGCCGGTTAACGATATGCGTTTACTAACGCTATGCCTTGATTTACTAGCGCTTCGCGTTAACTTGCTTACGCTTTGCGTTAACTTCCTTTCGTGAGCTAATACTGTGTTTTGACTCACGCTTCGCGTCAGCTTTCTCTTCGCGTTGTATAGCTAACGCGTGCTTTCGCTTTGCGTTAACTATCGCTACGATTTAACTTAGTTTTTCACGTTTTGCGTTTTGCGCTAGCTGGCTTACGGTTCGCTTTAGCTTACGTTTCGCGTTGGTTAACACGAAGCACTATTTAACGTGAAGAGAAAGTTAACGCGGAGCGTAAGCAACTCAACGTTAAGCGTTGTTAAACTCAAAACGTAGCGTAAGCTTAAGCAAACCGTAAGTCAGTAAATGCGAAACGTTGGTCAATGCAAACGTTAGTGCATGGGAAGCGTTAGGCGACGTCAGTCACGCGAAATGGTGATTACTCAACTTAGAGCGATGGTTTGGCACCGTTAGTTATTCAACGCGATCGATTTTTCAACGCTATGTGTTAAAATAAGGTGACGTGAAGCATTAGTCCATCAACGCGAAACAACAGCCGATGCTGCGTTAGAAAGTCGCGTAAGTAGCGATATATATCGATATATATATATATATATATATATATATATATATATATATATATATATATATATATATATATATGTAGAGCACGGTAGTGCGCAAGGCCGAGTTTAAGGGACACATCGGACTTTAGGGACACACTACAATGCTATTACTACAGGAAATATTGGAACACTATTTGACCGCGGAATATCTTCTGCACGAAAAGAGGTACAGTGTTGAATTTTCGAATTATCGATACTTTACGTAATTACAAGTAATTACAAGAAACCGGTTTTTTCAATGATCGTTAATGAATTAACCGTTAAAAAGTTATTTCACTTTAAAAACGCAAAATTCACGGTATACGCCTTAAAAACTTAAGTATTAGATATCATAATTATACGCTACTTCCAGGCATCCTGTAAAGTTGATATTTGGCATACGGGTAGATCTAGTACCCAAACCGACGGGAAAATTGCGAAAACTGGAAATTTGTATCGGAAAAGCTGAAAATTTAACATTTTTATGTTTAAATTAAACTTAAGACTGTATCATTAGTAAACATCCATGTAGAAAACATAAAAATGAACTATATCATATATACCTAATAATTTATTTAACATATAGAAATAGTCATACCAATTTGAATACAGCAGGTTGCGTTTATTATTAAAAATAAAAGTTTAGCAGATATGATTACAATTAGTTGTTGGATGGGTGACCAAACACTGTGAAGTTGCTTTTTTGTAATTTTTTAAACATTAATTTATTTATATTCTCATTTCATTTTAACTTTTTTATTATATTTTGCGTTGATCAATTATTATTTATTATTTATTACTAGCATTACCCGTTGCAGCTTCGTCAGCAATAATTTTTTAAAGCGCTTATAAGAAAGCCTTTATGCAAGAATGATGCAGTTTTTTGTATTCGACGTAAAATTGCTTCAAACTGAGGAGAAAAATCGGTTAACTTCAACTTTTTCAGTGTAACCCCCCGGAAAATTGGAAATACATCCTCCAAAATTACGTTTTTCTGTTCTATAAATGCTAGAAAGATGGAATTTTCACTAATCGACCCGAAA
This sequence comes from Nineta flava, assembly GCA_963920215.1. Lineage (NCBI taxonomy): Eukaryota > Metazoa > Arthropoda > Insecta > Neuroptera > Chrysopidae > Nineta > Nineta flava. Next base: position 465,476 of record CAWUAZ010000001.1, read on the forward strand.
TAACGTCAAATTAACAGAATATTTTGAAAAATTTCATTACCTACATCGCACCTCCCCCCCCCCCCCCGAAAATGGTAAAAACATCCCTAAAACTGACCTTTTCACTTCTATTCGTGATAGAAAGATCGGTTTTTTCCATTCGACGTGGAACAGGTTCAAAATAACAAAATTATTTGTAGGAAGAAAATTTTTCCGTCACAACGCTTCGAACTTGGTAAAAACACCCCCAAAACGAACCTTTCAATACATGCTTTCTATACCATGTTCTATACATGCAACAAGATGCAATTTTTTGCAATCGACGCTTAATAGCTACAAATTAGGAAGTTATTTCGAAAAACTTAATATTTTTTATTGCAACCTCCCGAAAAATCGATAAAACACCCCCCAAAATTACGTTTTTCAGTTCTATACATGCTGAAATCATGGAATTTTCACCAATCGACCCGAAATAAAGTCAAGTTAACAGAACACTTTGAAAAATTTCATTACCTACATCGCATTCTACCCCCACCTCCCCAACTAATTGAAGTTAAATTGCCATTTCACTTCTTTATAAAGTCAAATTAACAGATTACTTTGAAAAATGTCATTACCTATAACACAAACCTTTAAAAATGGGAAAAACGCCCTTCAAACTGCTTTAAGGCATTTTGATCAGACTAAAAATATGACCGCTAGAGAGTGATTTATGTATTTTAAGAAAATTCGCTAAGTTGACGTGGCTCCTGAGTAACGAATTTTTTTTGTGAGCGGTCAAGTCATTTCTTCGAATCCGAGCTACCAATCGCCCTATTATCTTTGTTATATATATCAAAACTAATGAATGCAGCACGTTGTTGTGGAATATGATTGTTCAAAGACTGTTACGTTTATAATCAATTATTTGAAGAAGAAAAAATGGATTATTTTAGAAGTTATAATCGAAACAAATCAAGTAACATCTTATATACACTAAATTTTATATAGTTATTTTAATAAAAATATATCACTCTTATTTCACATTAATTTGTGGCCTTTTATTAAAAAGTCCTATGATCGATGAATATTATTGTCAATAATCCAATGTATATAATTTTCGCTTTCTTTTCAGTTTTCTTTGGCAATAACACTGCTTGTATATTTGGTAATACACCTCCTTGGGCAATAGTTACACCAGATAATAATTTATTTAATTCTTCATCATTACGAATTGCTAATTGTAAATGACGAGGTATAATACGAGTTTTCTTGTTATCATTAGGGGTAAATTGATTAAATGTAAGAAAAAATTTGGTTGAAATAATATTTCGTAAGTTTTCTTTAGTTTGTTTTTATTAAAATTTTACAATTTAAGATTTTATTTATATTGTGGTAAGTTTTAAAATATTTGAAATCATCAAAAATTACACAGGAGCTGCTTTATCTTCGAGCGAATTTCCTTCAAATACATAAATCACTTTCTAGCGGTCCTTATTTTATTTCCTTTCAGGAAATTCGCTAAACAACTTGCCGCGTTATATACAATTTTAGAAACATACTACAAAAATTTAAGAAAAAACTTTAAGAAAACTTATTACGTAATAAATTTCAACCAAATTTTTTCTGACATTTAAACAATTTACCCCTAATTAATGTTTTACGTAGATTTAGGTAATTAAATTATAATTATATAAATTACCATATAAATATTATATATATAAGTAAACTACCTTGTAGAAAACATAAATACAAATACTTGTTTGTCTGTTATTAACAAATTAACAAATTAATTAATAGATTGTTGATTAATATTGGGGTAAAAACTATTGCACTTCAACCCTATGGTCCATTCTGTAATCACCTCCAGAGTGATTATATCTATATATATCTATATATATAAATTTTACAGATGGTGATTTTCGACATCTATTAGATCGATGAACATTTTTGCTATACTATAAAGCTGAAAGTGAAGCTGACTGACTCATGCTAGCAAGTTGCGGTTTATGGTATTCGACATGAACTTGCTTAAAACCGACGGAAAAAATCGGAAAACTTCACTTTTTTCGTTGCAACTCCTCGGAAAATCGAAAAAACACCCCCCAAAATAACCTTTTTCTTTTCTTTATATGCTAGAAAGATGGAATTTTCATCAATAGACCCAAAATAAAGTCAAGTTAACAAAAAAAAGAAAAAATTCATTTCCAACATCGCACCTCCCCCCCTCCCGAAAATAAGGAAAACAACCGTAAAATTGCCATTTCACTTCAATTCTAGTAAGAGAGATGGGCTTTTCTTTTAAAAGTTAAATTAACAGATTACTTTGAAAAATTTCATTACCTACATCGGAAACCTCCGAAAATGGGAAAAACACCCATTAAACTGCATTTTTCACTTCTATTCATGTTAGAAAGATCAGGTTTTTTTCATTCGACGTGGACCGGGTTTAAAATAGTAGGATTATTTTAAAAACGTAAATTTTTCCATCGTTATTATATATATTTTTCCATCCCTTCGAAAACGGGATAAACACCCCTAAAACTACCCTTTTTCTTGTATACATGCTAGGAAGATGCAGCTTTTTATATTCGACGCTAAACAGCTACAAATTAAGATGGTTATTCAAAAAACTTAAAAACTTTCATCGGTTCCTCCCAAAAAAAATCTGAAAAACACCCCCGAAGTAAGTACCCCCGAAAAGCACAATCGACCCAAAATAAAGTCAAATTAACAGAATACCACGAAAATTTCATATACTACATAGCGATCCCCAAAAACAGGAAAAACACCCCTAAACCTGCCCTTTTCACTTTTCATGTTAGAAAGAACGGATTTTTTTTATTCAACGTGGAACTGGATTAAATTCACAGGATTATTTTATTAGAGTAAATTTTCCAATCGCAACCATTCACAAATGGAAAAAACACCCCTAAAAGCACCTTTTTTCTTCTATACGTGCTAGAAAGATGTGGTTTATTGCATTCGATGCTTAATAGCTATAAATTAAGAAGGTAATTAGAAAAACTTAAAACTTTTCCTCACCACTCCCTAAAAAGATGTGAAAACAACCCCCTAAAATTCTATTCATGGTAGAAAGATGGGGTTTTTTGCATTTGATGGAGAAACAATTTTGTTGAAATTTATTTCGTCAGTTTTCCCTCAGTAGGTTTTTAAAATTTTATAACGCGGCAAGTTTTAAAATATTTGAAATCATCAGAAAAAAAACTTGCCGCGTTACAAAATTTTAAAAACATACTAGGGAAAACTTATGAAATAAATTTCAACAAAATTTTTTCTTACATTTAATCAATTTACCCCTCATTAATTTGTTTAGTTAATAGTTTACCGAGCTATTTACTATGTAAATAGCTCGGCTCTTTACTGAAATATCATCATTTTTTAAAGAGCAACTATTATATGAAGTCTAGAGCTATTTATTTTGTAAATAGCTCGGTCAAATCTTCCATATCATCACTTTTTAAGAAGCAACTATTATATAAAGCCTAGAGCTATTTACTTTGTAAACAGCTCGGTCCTTACTCTCATATCATCACTTTTTAAGAAGGAACTATTACATTAAGGATTTTCCCGATAACTCGGCCCTTTCTTACATTTATGTTTTTGGTCGGATATATATATACATGTATATAAATATATACATGTATACATATACAGACATCTGATCATCCAACTATTTTTTTGAAAAAGAAAATCACTTAAACCTTGACCTTATATATACACCTAGTTAACATAACTGATATAAACATAAAAACAATACTGTTTGATGTATGAAATGTTTGTATATGTGCCCATCTTCGATCGACTCATTTTCAATTTTACGCACAAATTTTGAAAAAACGGTTGACTTTAGGAAAAAAGTTTTCAAACAAAAGTTGTTTATTTTAAAGAGAAAAAGACTTTTTAATAACAAATTTTTTCTCCTATGGTTTCAAAGATATAATTTTTCCACCTTGGCGGGGGGAAACACGTCCCGATTTTTCCCGTTAACGAACTTGACCTAACTTTTTTGCTCTAGAACACACAAAAAAATTTTCAGCTCGTTATCTCTTTTCTTTCTTGAGTAATGGTGTTCACAGACGGGCGGACGGATGAATAAGGCCATTTTATGAATACCTTTGTGAAGCATTTTTGTCAAGGATTAATATTTTCAAGCGTTACAAAGACGGGACTAAACATAATATACCTTGTATATTTACATATACAGGGTATAAAAATAGTATGTACAGTTGTTATGTATATCTACGCGTCCATGGAGACCATGTCTTCGTTCGCCAGTTCATCAGTTCTTCATTCATCAGTTGTATTTCTCATTTTTTTCAACTTTGTGGACAAATTTTGAGAAAACTGTTGAGTTTAGGAAAAAAGTTTTCAAACAAAAGTTGTTTATTTTAAGGAGAATAACATTTTTTGTCCACAATTTTTTTTTCTATCTCCTACGGTTTCAAAGATATAAACACCCTGATATATGTATATATATATATATATACATATACACAAATTTTAGCGATAGTGATTTTTAACATCTAATTGGTAAGATCGATGGACATTTGAAGAAATTTTTACGAAATTCCAGCATTGGTGCAAAATTAATAGCTGCATTTCCTTTGGAGAAAATTCGCTAAAAAGGCATGGTGAACAATAATAATGATTTTGTGAGTTGTTTGTTTTTGTTTTTCAGATTATTAATGAATCAAAGCCACCACTAATAAAATTTACATCATTTTCATCATCAACATATCATGATGGTAATGCATTCATTATGTTGAATAAAGTTGGTGCTAGCGCTGTTAATCGAAGAAAAGATAAATTGATCAATCATGATAAACCAAATATAAAACCAAAACCAATTGGGGCTAAACCGTTACCGCCCTCACAAAGTAATATTATCAATGGTCGATTAGATCGAACAAAAAGTATGGGAATGTCAAATTCACACACAGCATCATCACCATTAGATAATGATTATGGATTCAATACATTTCGTCATGTTAGTCCATTCCATCAATCTCATGAAACACTAAATCGAACCAATCAACCTCCAACACCAACAAGAAATGTTACGTTACCAATTACCAATCAATACGTTACCAACACAACCGCCTCCGTCTAGTTCACCAGTAACAAAACCACCATTACCACCTAAAACTGATTCAAATACTGCTATTAGACCACCACAAAGCCCTCAACCACCGTCTTTATCATGTATTGCGCTACCTGCACCGACACCAATACATAACCGAGAGAAGCCTTTACCATCATCAGTGCATGTACAATTATCAATGGCAATTAATTATTCTGCACCACCAAAACATAAATTTTAAATGCGAAAAGGTGCAAAAAAAAATAAATCGTGCACAATAATTTAATTTCTTGCCTTATAAAATTATCTGAATAATTTAATCTGTTCACCTGTATTCATTTCAAATAAAGTTTTTGAATAAATAAACACGCTTATGTAGTTTTTCAACTCAGTGTCTGTTGAACCCATTACAAACTAGAAATCGTTTACTGTAGATCGATTAACACACCTTCTATTATCATATGGTGTCTGATTATCGAAATATTTTTCGATAAAAAGAAACTCCAATCAAATAAGGATCAGGATTAGAAACTTCGGAATGTTAGTACACAAACATTTTATGCATTTTTGCATTAAACTTTTTTTATACTTTTTATAGACTGGCAAGAAGGTATTCGTATAATCTCGTATTCGCGGATCAATATATTATAGATCAAACACCACACAAATTGGATTTGCAAATATATCGTTTCGTATCCGTCATGTCATTATCCAGACAGCTATATGACGGCTTTAGGAGTTCTTTAACAGCTCTTATTAAAGATTTGGACGTCCTAAATTTTTACTGAAATGAACTTTCAAAGGCGCCTTGAGGACGTCGAATGCACCATTTTAAGAATAAGATTTCATAAAGCAGTCTTAAAGAGCTCTTTTTTCTTACTTTGAAAAAAAATAATCACATTCAAAGGTTCTTGGTTTTGATCTCTTCAAGAGCTCAGAAAAAATACTTTTTTAAGACTAAATTATTAATATTTTAGGATTCCTAAAAATAGAGGTTAAACTGTAAAAAACTTGCTATAAATTATAGTTTATTTAACAAAATAAATTATAAAATATTTGCCATTTTTGGATCATGTAATTATTTTATAAAAATTGAACTGGTTGTCCGATCTATACTATTCAGCGTTGTATGTATTTTTTTAACTATTGAAACTGAATATACACTCAGAGTTGTACTAATGCAGAGTATGTGAAAATATATATACAAAAATAAAGATGATAATAAATTGCGCATGCGCTAAATTGAATTCAACCAAACCTCGTAAAAAAAAGACTTCTTAAAGGGCTCTTATTTCTAACTTCTTACAAAGTCAGAAAAACGACTTCTTAAAGGGCTTATATTTCTGACTTCTTACGAAACTATAAAAAATGATGTCTTTAAGACTTCTCAATTGACAGTTCTGAAAAAAGAGATCATAAAGACGTTATAATTTGACTTCCTAAAGAAGTCTTCAAGACGTTTTTTGAAGTCTTTCTGACTTGTATGTTGTCTGGGTAGATCATGGAGACTAGACAAGGAGATGGAACTCAAGTGGGAGTTATGACAAAATTTGTCAACGTAAAGAAGTTATATTTACTATTTGTGCCACTAGCGTCGCTAGTTTTCCTTTTACATCGGAGTGAATATGGCATAATAAATAGGAGTGAAGTATATATTTGTCATTTTGATAGACTTAATCTTAATAATCTTCTAAATTGATTTTAATAATTTTAATATAATTTATTTCTACTTAATTTATTTGCATTTTTACAATTCCAACTTTATAAGTTACTATTTAATTATTCGATGTTTTATAATTATTTTGTTTTTTACTGTTATGTAATTATTTTTCGAATTTTTAACTATCTTTTACTTTAACTAATTACTTTATTTCATTTATTAAAAATCGTGTTTTATTGGAAAAATACTTTGGCTGCAAATAATGTTTATAATAGTACATAAATGCGTCATGTTTGTCAACTAAAACTCGCGCCTTATACTCCCTCCAGTGTCTCCGGTACAAAAGGAACACAACCGACACATTATTTTTGTCATCTGTTTGTTAACATGGAGTTTGGTTTCCTTGTCTAGTCTCGATGGAGTAGATTATGAATTATTATAAAAATTGTGGCGATGAACGCCAGAGAAATAGGATTCTATAATTACATTGATTATTATCGTAGTAACACATTTGAAATAAATACATTCAGCAATGTGAATTAAACATTTAACATTTACAGCACGTATCATTTGCACACACAAATAAAATAAATTGAAAGAATTCAATAAAGTTATTTTTAGTGGAGATTTAATAAAATAAATACAAAATCAACAATAAGTTCGAACTGAATTTCAATTTAAATTTAGTCTAAATAATAATAGTGTTTGTTGTACTTACACTTATATTAAAGTGACCACACGATTTTGGCGGGACAGTCCCGCTGTTTGATGGACTGTCCCGCGTCCCGCCGATTTTCAAAAATGTCCCACTTTTTAGAAAATATCTGCTATTTCTTATTTTAAATGTACTGTAAAAATATATTACCTATTATTTATTAAGTATTATGGTGAGTAAACTAAATAGGCAATGTACCGAGTTAGATTTACTCGGTGGTGTTCGATCATTGTCGTTACGTCTCGGATTAATTCAGATAAGTGCAGACAGTGCGGTTTGTTATTTTCAATTTGACGTTCGGTTTGACTCATTACTTGATTGAAGAAGGTAGAGCAATAGTCGCCACAACGAAACGGTCAAAAAGATAAAATTTAATACTCTTTTTTAGCCTTTGTAGTAAATTTTTTTTTATTTCTAGTTACCCACAGAATAAAAGATGAGTAAAAAAAGAGAATGCAAATTTAATGAAGAGCTAAGCAGAGAATTTCCATTTATTAAAAAAACCAAAATAGACTATATGGTACGGTGTGATAAATGCAATGCTGAATTTTCGGTCTCACATGGTGGAAAAAACGATATTACTAAACATCTAGCGACAAAGAGGCACAAAATATTATTGAATAATGCCGCTTCCTCGTCTAAAATGGAACAGTTTTTTTCGCAGTGCTAACTTTGGCAACACGGAAAAACAGCTAGCATTAGCGGAAAGGCTATTTGCTTTCTACACCATAAACCACATTCAAAGTTTCAGATCAATGGATTGTACGTCGCAAATGACCAAAACATTATACGACAAAAAATTTGCATGTGCAAGGACAAAAACCGAAGCAATTATTTGTAATGTTTTTTCATCATATTCGTTTTCACAACTGCTGAAAGAATTAGAAAAATGCGCATTTATATCTATGTATTCTGATGCTTCCAACCACAAAGATTTAAAATTATTTCCCACAATTGTTAGTTTTTTTGATCCAGAAACAGGAATTAAAATTAGAATATTAGATTTTGTTTCATTGCCGGGTGAAACTTCACAAATTATTCTTGATTCAAAAAGTACTATTATAAAAACAATAATTTGAACAATGAAATTATTGCCTATTATTCGGATAACACTAACTTATAATACAAAAAACTGATCTAGGTAAAGGGGGCGAATTTGTGTGGCATTTAAACTATCTCTTCACTTCGTTATATCGTAGTTGTTGGATAGTTTAGGCCATACTCAGTACGCGCATGTTATTAAAGTGGAAGCGATTCGGACCGGTTTAAAAATAGACGCTCTCTACTCAGGTCTCTACTATTTGGTTGTGAACTGTGATGTGATCGCTACAATATATAGTTTATCGTCTTACCATGACTCTATGATATGTGTTGACAGTACACATGAAGAATAGATAAATAGGAGATCGAACGACATAAGCAATTCGTCTGTTTTTTCGTCCTCAAAAACGTGTAGAGATCATAGTTATTATTTTCGCCACTAGCGGCAGTGCGAATCTATCCGTACGGAATTATTATTATTATTACATATTAAAATCAACGGTTATTATATCTTACAAATAAAAATTGTAAGTATACAAATTGTTTAATTTTATAAATGTGAAAAAATGGGACGATGTTTACATGCAAAGCATAGATATACTGTTATATATCTATGAGTGAAAGGATGTTTAAGGTTAGGAATGCGTGTCTACATTTACGAAAAGAATATGGTCTGTAATTACCGGATTTGTCATCTTCTTTCTTTATCTAATATATGTCAGTTATTGTAAACATATATTGTATATTATTGTGACGAATATTAACCTGGCAGTTGGCGACGTATTTTGTATTGAAATTAAGTTACCTGTGAAATTGGAACTGCACAAATTATGTCATGTTACTAGGACGACGATATATGGATATTGTTTTTGTTATCAATACAGATCAAAATATAACCAGTGTATAAAAGACAGCCAAACAGTGAACATCTTAAAGAATACTCTTGAAATTATAACTTTTGTAAATTATACACATAATATTTTAAATCGTCAATAAAATTGTTAAAGTCAAATAGAATTTACTTCATTCAATAAACGAACTGGGGCATTGAAAAAATTGATAAATTGGTAAATTGAAAAAATATATATATTAAAAAAATAATGACAACTTTAATTAATTTAACCGTCGCTCAGTTGAGAAATGAACTGGAAGAAAGGGATCTTGATAGCGGTGGTAAGAAGGGGGCATTGGTTCAACGGTTGTGGGAAGCACTTGTTGAAGAAAGAGTGGACCCAGAATTATGGATTCTGAACGACCAAAATGCCAAGAACATGGAAACGTTACAAAAGGACATAAAAGACGATTTACAAGCAAGTCAAATTGCCATGAAAGAAGATTTACAAGTAAGTCAGAATGTCATGAAAGAAGATTTACAAGTATGTCAGAATGCCATGAAAGACGATTTACAAAATGCCATAAAAGACGATTTACAAGCAAGTCAAAATGCCATGAAAGAAGAGTTACAAGCAAGTCAAAATACTATGAAAGAAGAGTTACAAAACGTCATGAAAGAAGAGTCACACACAGTTCAAAATTCCATCGATGTTGCTTTACAATCTAAAGAAGTCTTCGAAGATAGAGTCAAACAGATAGAAACCAGAATCCTAGAGCTAGAAGCTAGACTCTTAGCAACGCCAAGCAGTGAAATAGTCGAGACTCGTGAGAGAGAAGCGGTAGTTAATAACAGTGCTTCAAGGTGTGAACCTGAAAGGAAACAACACACAAAACCACCACCCTTTGATGGAAAAACATCATGGACTAACAACTCTGTACAGTTGGAAGCTGCTGCAGATTATCAGAAGACAGTGGAACTTACTGTGGCCTTGAGAGGGGACGCTACAGATGTGTTGCAAACATTGTCATCGACGGAACGAAACGATTACAAACTGTTGACCGGTCGTCTGTAACTCCGGTTTGAAGATTCCCACTTGGAACACGTTTATCATTCCCAATTAAAGAATCGTATCCAAAAACCAAATGAAAAGTTTGAAAGTGATGTCGCTCAACTCGTTTGACTAGCATACCTTACGGCATCAGAAGAAATTCGAGAACGTTTAGCCATAGATGGTTTCATCGATGGGCTTATGGATATTGAGACTAGGCAAGCACTTACACTCGCGCGCCCGAAGAAATTGAATGACGCTATGTCTCAAGCATTGGTTTGAGGCTGTGCAGCAAAGGGGATCCAGGTCAACACGTGCACGTACCTTAACTACAGATGACACCACTCAGGAGGAGATGATGAGAAAAATGATCCAAGAATTCGTCGGGAGCCAAAAGGATCCACGAAAGCCAATTCGTTGTTGGAACTGTGGGAAACTTGGCCACATCCGAAGATGGTTTAAGTAAAGAAGCATCGGCAACGACTGCTTCGGAAAACTAAAAAGGGCCGACGCAGAGGGGCGAACGTCGATCTGTAGCCAACAAGCCCCATGGAAAATAGCACATGTGGCATCTTGTAAAACATTGAACAACAGCGTATATGTAGATGGTTTGATTGATGGGAGACCGTATTCTTTTCTGTTGGATACAGGTGCGACTAAAACAATAGTGAGGTCAAACTTCATCACCAATGGCCGGGTAGCTCCTAGTTTCTGGAGATTGCGCACTGCAACAGGAGAGGCAGCCACTACTCATGGTGAAGTTGATGTCAACCTAACCATCGGAAGTAAAAGTTTTTAACACAAGGTGCTGGTAGCTGGTATTGAGGACAGTTTAATTCTCGGGATGGACTTAATAAATGGTTCCAAGTTAAATTTTAAAAATGGCACGTTGAATGGGCGGTGAAGAAATTATGTTGCATCATAAAGGTGAAGCAAGCGCGCGCATAATTTTGACGAGAGAACGTGATTATTCCTGAAAGAACCGAGATGATCGTGGAAGCTCGAACAGGGGGAGGTGCTCGTCAGGGAAGTGTCATGTTGTTCACATCCCGAGCTAACGAAGAGCTGGTCGGTAAGGGTATAGCAATTGGAAGAACGTTGTCACAAATACGGAGGACTGTGCCCGTGAGAGTGATGAATCTCAACCATCACACTCTATGGCTCTTAAAAAAGGAATCGTTTTAGGCGAATGTGAGCCAAGTTCATCGATAGTAAAAGCTGACCAATGTGTTACTGGCAAGAATGTTGGTGGGATGTTAAAAGAATTGACCAATCTAGTTAAGGAATCATCCAGACATCTTAACGACCAACAAGTTGAGTCCCTCAAACAACTGCTTCGCGGGTACCAAGACACCTTTGATGTTGGCAATGGATTAAGGGGCAGGACTGATATTGTGAAGCATGAAATTGACACTGGCGACACACGACCTATCCGACAAGCAGAACGACGGTTACTATTAGAAAAGAGAGAAGAAGCCGACAAAATTATCAATGATATGCAGAAAGAGGGCATTATAGAACCATCTAGCAGTCCGTGGTCTTCTCTAGTAGTGCTGGTCAAGAAAAATGACAGTTCAACAAGATTCTGCGTAGATTATCGTCAATTAAATAATATCACTAAAAAGGACAGCTACCCTCTACCCAGAATTGACGATACCTTAGACACTTTTGCTGGATCAGAGTATTTTTCAACATTGGATCTAAAGAGTGGTTATTGGCAGGTTGACATGGCACCTAAGGATCCAGAGAAAACCGCATTCACAGTTGGTTCTGAGTTTTGGCAATTTACAGCCATGCCATTCGGGCTCTGCAATGCGCCAGCGACGTTTGAACGACTAATGGAGACCGTGCTGGCAGGACTATCCTGGAAAACATGCCTAGTGTACCTGGACGATATAATTGTCGTGGAAAATTCATTTAAAGACCACTTAAGGAATCTGAAGGAAGTGTTTCAACGATTGAGTAAAGCTGGTCTTAAACTGAACCCGAAGAAATGTCATCTTCTCCAGAGACAAGTGCAATATCTAGGTCATATCGTTTCTCCTGAAGGAGTCTCTGTTGATAGTGGAAAAATAAAATCAATAGAGGGGTGGCCAAGGCCACGAAACAAGCATGAATTGCGAAGCTTTTTGGGACTATGCTCTTACTATCGGCGATTTGTCACTGGTTTTGCTAACCTCGCGAAACCATTAACTCGTTTAACTGAAAATGATAAAAAATACCTATGGGATGAAGAACGTCAAGAAGCATTACAAGCTCTGAAATATGCATTGTGTTCTGCGCCTGTTCTGAGTTATCCCTTGTCCAACGAATTGTTTATCTTGGACACAGACGCAAGTAATGTCGGGATTGGTGGAGTGTTGTCCCAGGTCCAGAATGGACAGGAAAGGGTCATATCGTACTTCAGTAAAACGTTGTCTAAGCCAGAAAGAAATTATTGTGTGACTAGACGTGAACTTCTGGCTGTGGTTAAATCAATAGAGCATTTTTATAAATACCTCTACGGCAGAAACTTTTTATTGAGAACGGATCACACAGCTCTGAAATGGCATCTACAATTCACAAATCTGGAAGGACAAGTAGCCAGATGGATAGAGAGGCTACAAAAATTCGATTTTACTATCCATCATCGACCTGGAACCATTCATCGTAATGCTGACGCCTTGTCTGGGAGACCATGCACAGAGGATTGTAGGCATTGCAGTAGAACAGAAGAACGGGAAGCCGACTCAGATGTGAAGACGGTAATGGCACGGAAGACATGCGCCAATGAGTCCTCGGTTTGTAGGACAACGGCAATTGATGAGAAATGGCTGCCTAAAGAACTTCAGAAGGACCAGCAAGCAGATCCTGATTTAAAGATGGTAATTGCATGGAAGACAAGCGCCAATAGACCATCCTGGGAAACAGTTTCTCCACATTCCGTGAATGTGAAAGCTTATTGGGCTCAATGGAACTCCTTAGCATTGGATGATGGTATGCTGGTCCACGTGGTTGAGGATGTGAACGGGGACGTTAGGAAGAGACAAGTTATTGTTCCTCAAAAGCGAGTAGCCGAAGTTCTGAACGAGATTCATGGGGGGACCAGTGGAGGACATTTGGGAGTCAATGGAACTCTAGCCAAAGTACGGAAAGGTTCTATTGAGTACACTACAAATCTGATGTTCAAGATTGGTGTCGTAAATGCACTGTGTGTGCAGCGAGCAATGGACCCCAGAAACGTCCTAAGTATCACATGCGCCAATACAACGTCGGAAACCCATTTGAAAAGATTGCTATTGATGTAAAACTCCATTATTATTTGATTATTTTTATATACCCATTATTATACATTAGTAAATAAACATTATTATACTTTACTTTATAACAATTATTACACTTTAGTATTTAATTATTATTATACTTAAGTATATAATTGTTATTAAACTTTAGTATATAACCCTTATTATACTTTACTATATAACTATTATTATACTTTAGTATATAATCATTCTTATACATTACTATATAATCATAATTAAACCTTACTATATTACCATTAATAAACTATAGTATATAATCATTATTATACTTTACTATATAATCATTATTAAACTTTACCATATAACCATTATTATACTATAGTATATAATCATTATTATACTTTAGTATGTAATCAATATTATACGTTCGTATACAATCATTATTTTACTTAAGTATATAATCATTATTATACTTTAGTATATAACCATTAATATACTTTGTATATAATCATTATTATACTTTAGTATATAACCATTATTTTACTTTAGTAAATAACCGTTATTTTTCTTTAGTATATTATCATTTTTATATTTTACTATAAAACCATTATTAAACTTTAGTATATAACCATTATTATTATTTACTATAAAACCATTATTATAGTTTAGTATTCAATCATTATTATTCTTAACTATATAACCAGTATTATACTTTAGTGTATTATCATTATAATACTTTACTATATTTATACTTCACTATATTAACAGTTTCATACTTTTGTATAAAATGATTATTATAACTTAATGATGAACCAGTATTATACATTAGTATATTATTCTTTTAATACTTTAGTATAAAATCATTTTAATAATTTAGTATACAATCATTATTATACTTTAGTATACAATATTTACTATACTTCAGTATATAATCATTATTATACTTTAGTAAACAATCATTATTCTACTGTATTATATTATCATTATAATAATTGACTTTATAGTTTATTATAAATCTTAAGTATATAATCATTATTATAATTAAGTATATATTCATCATTATCCTTTAGTAAATAACCATTATTATTCTTAAGTATATATTCATTATTATTCTTTTCTATATAACCATTGTTATACTTTAGTATTCAATCATTTTTATACTTTGCTATGTAACCATTATTATACTTTAGTATACAATCATTATTATACTTAACTATATAACCATTATTATACTTTGGTTAATAATCATTATTATACATTAGTATATAATCATTAATATACTTTACTATATAACCATTATTATACTTTAGTATATAATCCTCATTAGACTTTAGTAAATAACCATTATTATTCTCAAATATATAATCATTATTATACTTTACTATATAACCATTTTTTACTTTACTATATAAACAATATTATACTTTAGCACATAATCATTATTATACTTTACTATATAACCATTATTATATATAAGTTTATAATCATTATTCTAGCAGTAAATATCATTATTATACTTTGGTTTATAATCATAATTATAGTTTAGATTATCATAACTGATATACTTTAGTATATAAGCATTATTATACTTTACTATACATACGTTATTATACTTTAGTATATAACTATTATTATACTTTACTATATAAACATTATTAAACTTTAGTTAAGAATCAGTATTATACTTTAATTTATTACCATTATTATACTTTGTAAGTAATCATTATTTTACTTTAGTATATAATCATTATTATACTTTAGTATTTAACCATTATTATACTTTTGTATATAATCAATTATATATTTTACTATATAACCATTATTATACTTTAGTATATAACCATTATTATTCTTTACTATATAGCCATTGTTAGCTTTAATAACTTTAGTATTCAATCATTATCTAGACCACGGTAGTGCGCATGGCCGAGTTTAAGGGACACGTTTGGACTTCTCACTACAGTGCTATTACTACAGGAAATATTAGAAGTTGATTTGACTCCGAAATGTCTTCTGAACGAAAAGAGCTACAGTGTTGACATTTCGAATTATCGATACTTTACGGAATTATAAGAAACCGGTTTTTTCAATGATCGTTAACGAAATAACCGTTAAAAATTTATTTCACTTCAAAAACGCAAAATTCGCGGTATACGCCTTAAAATCTTAAGAATGATCCATCATAATTCTACGCAACTTTCAGATATCCTGTAAAGTTGATATTTAGCATACGAGTAGATCTAGTACCCAAACCGATGGGAAAATTGCGAAAACTGGAAATTTGTATCGGAAAAAAGAACATTTTTACAATTTTCGTTTTAATAAAATTGGCATTAGAACGCATATATTCATCTTATTCGTTGATATTTTTATAGAGTCCAATTTGATTGGATGACACTAGCTATTTAAATATTTTTTTATGAAATTAAATACTGATATGAAAAAATTAACTCGTCAACCAGGAATCGAACCTCGGGCCTCTGGATAACTAGTCCAGTATGCTTCCGCTACACCAAAGACGATTGTGATGTAATAGCCAACATTTTCATATTCTAATTTATTACTTATTTAGACAGAATTACTTCTGTTGAAGTGATTCATTTATTTAATATTTGTTTATTTGTGTATACATTCGCGTCAACATAACGATGTTTGTCCAAATTCCTTTCGGTTACATATGACAAACTGTAGAAGACTTAAACGTATACCCGAGATATTTATGAATATCTCACCAAATCACTGGATCAAGGCTTGTATGTTATCGGGCTGTTTTTTGATCTAAGTGCAGCGTTCGATTGCGTCAATCACAATTTTCTGCTGGAAAAACTCCACGCAATGGGAATTTGGGGAATTTGCAATACTCTAATCAGCTCGTACTTAGAAAATAGACAATTTTTCGTCGAAATTGATTTTAAACATTCTGAGTTGCAAAATATTAACATAGGAGTCCCTCAAGGAAGTACACTAGGTCCACTTCTTTTCAATTGTTATGTCAACGACCTAAAAGAACATTTAACTGTTGGAAGACTCATAATGTATGCTGACGATGTAACCGTTTTAGTGTCCGCAAAATGCATAAACGATGCACAACAATTGGCAAATAAAGCAATTGACCAATTCA
This sequence comes from Nineta flava, assembly GCA_963920215.1. Lineage (NCBI taxonomy): Eukaryota > Metazoa > Arthropoda > Insecta > Neuroptera > Chrysopidae > Nineta > Nineta flava. Next base: position 482,200 of record CAWUAZ010000001.1, read on the forward strand.
AGATGTGGTGTTTTACCATCCAGTTGATGATGAATGTTGAAAAAACCAGATACAAACATTTGAAATAGACAATTATGTATTGAATCATAAAACTAAATTTTTTGGTGTTGTGATAGACAATCATTTAAAGTTTAGTGAACAGGTCGCGATCGTCTGTTCAAAATTAAACAAATTATATTATCAAATAAAAATCTTAAGACAATTTCTCGAAATTGATCAGTAGCTTACTTTCTATTACTCGAACGTCTACTCCACATTAAAATATGGAATTTTAATGTGGGGTAGAAGTGCAGAAGTGGGTAAAGTTTTTGTTATACAAAAGAAAATATTGCGCTGTATTTTTAAAATTGGTCAACGGGATTCATGTAAAGATATTTTTAAAACCAACAAAATAATGACTTTTTGCAGCATATATGCTTACGAATTGCTCACCTACAAGAAGCAAAAAAATTATTTCATAACAAAAAATACTTTTTATGATACGAGATCAGTTATTGCATATAACTTCGATCACCGTACTACCTTTTATGAAAAATCACCAGTTTACACGGGTCAAAAATTGTATCAAAAACTTCCTACTAAAATCCAATTGTGTAATGAGATTACTCAATTTAAAAGACGGCTCAAATTTCATTTACTAGAACGTGTCTTACGATATAAACGAAATAATGTATACAAATTTGTAAACAGATATAATATGTTTTTTGTTGTTTGTTGTTTGTATACCTGATTGTTTGACATTTGTATACCTGTAAGGGTCTGAAAACAAATAAATTGATTATTATTATTACTTCTGTTGAAGTGACTCATTTATTTAATATTTGTTTATTTGTGTATACTTTCGCGTCAACATAACGATGTTTGTCCAAGTTCCTTTCGGTTACGTATGACAAACTGTAGAAGACTTTAGCGTATACCCGACAAATTTCATTGTCATTGAATTTTTTTATTAAATTAAATACTGATATGAAAAAATTAACTCTTCAACCAGGAATCAAACCTCGGGCCTCTGGGTAACTAGTCCAGTATGGTTCCGCTACACCAAAGACGATTGTGACGTAATAGCCAACTTTTTCATATTATTCTAATTTTTTTTTATTTAGACAGTATTACTTCTGTTAAAGTGATTCATTTATTTAATATTTGTTTATTTGTGTATACTTTCGCGTGAACATAACGATGTTTGTCCAAATTCCTTTCGGTTACGTATGACAAACTGTAGAAGACTTTAGCTATACCCGACAAATTTCTTTGTCATTGAATTTTTTTATTAAATTAAATACTGATATGAAAAAATTAACTCGTCAACCAGGAATCGAACCTCGGGCCTCTGGATAACTAGTCCAGTATGCTTCCGCTACACTTTCTAAAACAATTAATGAGTGGTAAATTGATTAAATGTAAGAAAAAAATTGGTTGAAATTTATTTCGTAAGTTTTCCCTTAGTATTTTTTTAAAATTTTATAACGCAGCAATTTTTAAAATATTTGAAATCATCAGAAAAAATAACTTGCCGCGTTATATAAAATTTTAAAAACATACTAAGGGAATACTTCCGAAATAAATTTCAACCAAATTTTTTCTGACATTTAATCAATTTACCCCTCATTAATTGTTTTAGTTAATAGTTTATCGAGCTATTTTCATTGTAAATAGCTGGGCTCTTTAATGGGAATAATCAATTTTTAAAGAGCAACTATTATATTAAGTCTAGAGCTATTTACTTTGTAAATAGCTCGGTCCTTTCTTCCATATCGTCACTTTTTATGAAGCAACTATTAAATGAAGTCTAGAGCTATTTACTTTGTAAATAGCTCGGTCTTTTCTCCCATATCATCACTTTTTAAGAAGCAACTATTATCATATGAAGTCTAGAGTTATTTACTATGTAGATAGATCATCACTTTTTAAGAAGGAACTATTACATTAAGGATTTTCCCGAAAACTCGGCCCTTTCTTACATTTATGTTTTTGGTCGGATTATACTTAACTATATAACCATTATTATTATTTAGTATATAATCATTATAATACTTTACTATATAACCATTTTTAAACTTTACTCTATTAACGTTATTATACTTTTGTATATAATCGTTATTATAATTTAGTATAAAACCATTGTTACACTATATTATATTATTCTTATTATACTTGAGTATTTAATCATTTTTATACTATAGTATATAATCGTTATCATAATTTAGTATATAATCATTATTATACTTTAGTATTTAACCATTATTTTACTTTACTATATAATCAATATTATACATTAGTATATAACCATTAGAGTATATATTAGTGAGTGAGTAGTGATAACGTTCTTTTAAGTGCTCCTGAATTTTTCTTCTTTTATAGGAAGTGTAAAATACTCTAGCATATCCTAATAAAAAAAGTGTTTACATATATTTGTTTAATAAAGTGATAAGTTCTTTTTAAACGAAAGACCGACATTTAAGAATAAATCGGTAAAAATAAAATTAGTGACACTTTACCAACATTGTGTTAATTATGCTAATTAGCTACCAAAATCTCTAAAATTGATTAAAATTCTGATATATTTCAGTGTCAGTGAAATTCTTTTATTTAATAGCAGTGTTTTGTGAATATCATTTTGTGTTAAAATTGACTTTGAAGGCGTCTAACCTAAATCTATACATATTGTTTAATTTAATTTTTAATTTCAATTTAAAATAGTAATAAACTGAGAAATCAGTCTATTATTCTAAAATTTTGAGTGCATTTCGTAAGAGCTCGTGGCTGAGTGGGTAGAGTGATAGACTTTGAATATTAATTTCTACATAAGTTCTAAGTTCAATTCTAGGCAGTGACAATTCAATTAATTTAAAATTTTTGTATTTCAATTATTGAACTAAAATACTGATTTTCATTATTTTATATACCACAAATAGTTCGAATGCAATAAACTATAAATAATAAAATACATATGATAAAGACACATTATGGAGGGCTGCACGTACAAAAATCGTAGTATATAAATAAGTAGTACAAGTGAAACACAATCTAATAATAAATATTGTAGATATTACAAAGGTTATTAAAGGCCAATTATTATAAATAAAAGTGATAAAATAAAAATATTTTAAAACGATGGATTAGGAATTGAAGGAATATCTTAAAGAACTAAAAGGCGAAATCCAGAAAGTAAATGAAAACGTAAAAACTGAAGAAAAAAAAACTAATGATAATTTAAATGAAAAATTTGATAGTCTGAAAACGAACCTATCTAAGATCGAAAATCAGCTAATAATACATGAAAACCAAACAAAAATAATAGAAAAAGAACAAAAGAAGCGGAATTTCATAATCCATGGGCTGGAAACAAATGAAAGAAACTATAATGAACTGAAGAACGGGTAATAAAAGTATTAAAAGAAACATTGCTAGTAAATATTGATGATATTGACTTATACACCGTACTGGCAAACAAAATAAAATGAACAGACCAATAATTGTAGGCACGATATCGTTTCGAAAAAAAATGATGATAATGCAAAACTAAAATAAATTGCGTGATACAAATATCTATATTACAAATGATTGGTCTGATTATGTTAGAGAAAGTCGGAAAGAATTTCTTCCAGTCATAAATCTATTGAGGAAAAACGGTGAAAATGCAATTATAAGGCAAGATAAGCTTATTTATAATGGGCAAATGTTCAATAATACACAAATGTCGGAGCTACTGGAGAATTTTAGTGAAAATATACCAGCGATAGATAAAGAGAAACCATCCAAGCCCAACTTGAAAAACAAGAGACAGGCTGGTAGCGAAGATGTGCACACAGTCTGATGATATCCTTATCCAAGATAATGCAATAAAACCGACAGGCAAAGTTCAGAAAGTAAAAACCCAAACCCATAAAGGACGCAATTCGATCGACTTTTATTGGCAAAAAGATAATGGATCATGTGAAAAGGACTTAACAAATTGTAGTCATTATTCACAGTATTCAAAAAACTCATAATAAAACAAGAGAAGGTCGATACAAATGGTACAAGAACAAGGAATGAAAAGGACTATGATTCAGTAATGAATATGAAACTCCCAGTGGATGGCAATGGCAAACCACCATTGGTTATTGCCCAGGAAAAAAATTCTATAAAAAATGATAAACAAATAAATAAAATTAAAACTCCTTACAAAAAAACAGATTTGAAAATTGGCACTTGAAATGTACGCACAATGCTTCTATAATTCAAGAAATTAAGAGATTGAACGTTGGCATAATGGGTGTTATGGAAACGCGACTGAAAGGTATAGGAAAAATACAAGTTGATAATTCTTGGATAATATGCTCAGGTGGTATCACGAATGATTATGGAGTAGGTATTATTATAACTGACCAAATTTAAAAAAAGTTAAAAGGTTATTGGCAAATCTCTGAAAGAGTTATACTAACGAAAATTGCGTGTTATCCACATGATCTTAATATTATAGCAGCATATGTCCAAAACAGCTCAGGAATGTGAAGAGAATATTACAATATTTTGCGAAGATTTGGAAATAGTCTGTGAGCTGACAAAATCGCAAGAAATTGTCATGTTAATCGGTTATTTTAATGCAAAAGTTGGAAACGGGAGAGATGGCATGACAGTCGGTGATTTCGGTCTGGGCATTCGAAATGATCATGGTAAGCGATGGGTCGAATGGTGTAAAATCAAAGAGCTAGTAATTACCAATACCTGGTTCAAATGTCAACCAAAGAAAATATATACGTGGACAAGCCCTGATGAAAAACACAAAAATCAAATAGATTACATCACAATTAATGAAAGATATAGAAATGTTATTAAAGATTCGAAAACCTACCCATCAGCAGACTGTGGTAGCGATTACAATCCAGTTATTTATAAAATTAAAATTAACTTAAACAAGTAATGTAACAACTAACTGAGTTAATTGTTTGAATACCCAGTATATACTGAGTTGTATATAAATGTTTGAATTGTTAATATTTCTGCTATTCAATGTTTATAAAATATGAATTATTTGTAAATGTTTGTTTTGTGTTAATAATTAATATTGAAACAGTAAAAATGTTCTTGCATTTAAAAAAATTTATATTAATGTTCTTGCGATTTTTATATATTTAAATATTGTGTTATATAACTGAGTTAATCAACGCGAGCCGTTAGGCGACTTGATAAGTTAGTCAACGCTGAGCTTTAGTAAATCAACGGAAAGCGTTGGTAAACGCAAAGCGTTAACCAACGCTAAGCGAATGGTAAACGCAAAGCGTTAACCAACGCTAAACGTAAGCTAAAGCGAACCGTAAGTCAGCCAACGCGAAGCGTTGGTCAATGAGAAGCGATAGTTATTCAAGCGAATCGTTTGTGATTCAACGCGAAGCGTGATTTCACGCGAATCGTTAATGCTTAAAGTAAACGTGAAAAGTTAGTTAAATCGTAGCGATAATTAACGCGAAGCGAAAGCACGCGTAAGTTATATTACGCAAAGAGTTAGCTGACGCGAAGCGTCAGTCGATATACAGCACTAGATTACGAGAGGAAGGTAACGCGGAGCGTAAGCAAGTTAACGCTGAGCGAAAGTAAGTTAACGCGAAGCGCTAGTATATCAACGCATAGCGTTGGTAAACGCAAAGCGTTTACCAACGCGAACTGTAAGTTCAAGCGAGCCGTAAGTCAGCCAACGCGAAGCGTTGGTCAATGAGAATCGTTAGTCAATAGGAAGTGTTAAGTCAACGCGGAACGTTATTAAATAAACGCGAAGCGTTAGTAAACGCAAGGCGTTTACCATCGCGAAACGTTCGCTAGAGCGAACCGTAAGTTAGCCAACGCGAAGCGTTGGTTAATGCGAAACGAAAATTATTCATAGCGAAACGTTGGTCAATCAGAAGCGTTAGTCAATAGGAAGTGTCAGGTCAACGCGAAGCGTTAGTAAATCGACGCGAAACGTAAGCTAAAGCGAACCGTAAGTCAGGCAACGCGAAGCGTTGGTTAATGAGAATCGTTAGTTATTCAAAGCGAAGCGTCGGTGATTCGCGAAGCGTGATTTCACACGAATCGTTAATCAACGCAAAGCGTTAACCAACGCGAATCGTAAGCTTAAGCGAGCCGTAAGTCACCCAACGCAAAGCGTTGGTCAATGTGAAGCGTTAGTCAATAGGTCAATAGTCATAGGTGAAGTGTTAGATCAGCGCGTAGCGTTAGTAAACGCAAAGGGAAACGAAAGCCAAAGCGAATCGTAAGATAGCCAACGCGAAGCGTTGGTTAGTGAGAAGCGTTAGTTATTCAAAGTGAGCATGGGTAATTTGCGAAACGTAATTCTACGACAATCGTTAAACAACGCAAAGCGTTAACCAAGGCAAAACGTAAGCTAAAACGAACCGTAAGTTAGCCAACGCGAAGCGTTAGCTAATAGGAAGTGGTAGGTAAAAGCAAAGCTTTTACCAACGCGAAACGTAAGCTAAAGTGATCCGTAAGTTAGCCAACGCGAAGCGTTGGCCAATGAAAAGCGTTAGCTATCCAAAGCGAAGTGATTCGCGAAGCGTGATTTCACGCGAATCGTTACCCAACGAAAAGCATGAATCAACTCGAAACGTAAGTTACCGCGAACTGTATGTTAGCCAACGCAAAGTGTTAAACCAACGCATAGCGTTTGTAAGGGCAAACCGTTAACCAATGCGACTCGCAATCTAAAGCGAACCGTAAGTCAACCAACGCAAAGCGTTGGTCAATGAGAAGCGTTGGTCAATGAGAAGCGTTGGTCAATGAGAAGCGTTGGTCAATGAGAAGCGTTGGTCAATAGGAAGCGTTAGGTCAACGCGTAACGTAGTCCGAAGCGAACCGTTGGCCAATGTGAAGCGTTAGTTATGCAAAGCGAAGCGTCAGTGATTCGCGAAGCGAGAATTTAAGCGAACCGTTAACCAACGCAAAGCGTTAACCAACGCGAAACTTCAGCTAAAGCGAAACGTAAGTCAGCCAACGCGAAGCGTTGGTTAATGAGAATCGTTAGTTTCTCAAAGCGAAACGTTGGTGATTCGCGAAGCGTGATTTCACGCGAATCCTTAATTATTGCAAACCGTTAACCAACGCGAACCGTAAGTTCAAGCGAGCCGTAAGTCAGCCAACGCAAAGCGTTGGTCAATGTGAAGCGTGAGTTTTGCGAAACAAAGCGCCAGTGATTCGCGAAGCGAGATTTCAAGCAAATCGTTAACCAACGCAAAGCATTAGACAACGCGAAACGTAAGCTAAAGCGAACCGTAAGTCAGCCAACGCGAAGCGTTGGTAAATGAGAAGCGATAGTTATTCAAAGCGAATCGTTTGTGATTCAACGCAAAGCGTGATTTCACGCGAATCGTTAATGCTTAAAGTAAATGTGAAAGGTTAGTTAAATCGTAGCGATAGTTAACGCGAAGCGAAAGCACGCGTTAGTTATATTACGCAAAGAGTTAGCTGACGCGAAGCGTCAGTCGATACACAGCAGTAGATTACGAGAGGAAGTTAACGCGGAGAGTAAGCAAGTTAACGCTGAGCGTAAGCAAGTTAACGCGAAACGCTAGTTAAACGAAGCATAGGGTTAGTAAACGCAAAGCGTTAACCAACGCAAACTGTAACCTTAAGCGAGCCGTAAGTCAGCCAACGCGAAGCGTTGGTCAATGTGAATCGTTAGTCAATAGAAAGTGTTAACTCAACGCGAACGTTATTCAATCATCGCGAAGCGTTGGAAAATGCAAAGCGTTAACTAAAGCGAAACGTTAACTAAAGCGAACCGTAAGTCAGCCAACGCGAAGCGTTGGTTACTAAGAAACGTAAGTTATTCAAAGCGAAACGTTGGTGATTCGCGAAGCGTTATTTCATGCGAATCGTTAATTAACGCAAAGCGTTAATCAACGCGAAGCGTTGATCAATCAGAAACGTTAGTCAATAGGAAGTGACAGGTAAACGCGAAGCGTTAGTAAATCGACGCAAAACGTAAGCTAACGCGAACTGTCAAACAGCCAACGCGAAGCGTTGGTCAATGTGAAGCGTGAGTTATGCAAAGCAAAGCGCCAGTGATTCGCGAAGCGAGATTTCAAGCAAATCGTTAACCAACGCAAAGCATTAACCAACACTAAACGTAAGCTAAAGCGAACTGTAAGTCAGCCAACGCGAAGCGTTGGTCAATGAGATGCGATAGTTATTCAATGCGAAACGTTTGTGATTGAACGCGAAGCGTCATTTCACGCAAATTGTTAATACTTAAAGTAAACGAGAAAAGTTAGTTAAATCGTAGCGATAGTTAACGCGAAGCGAAAGCACGCGTAAGTTATATTACGCAAAGAGTTACCTGACGCGAAGCGTCAGTCGATACACGGCACTAGATTACGAGAGGAAGTTAACGCGGAGCGTAAGCAAGTTAACGCTGAGCGTAAGGAAGTTAACGCGAAGCGCTAGTAAATCTAGTTGGTAAACGCAAAGCGTTAGTCCATCAACGCGAATCAAGAGCCGGTGCTGCGTTAGAAAGTCACGTAAGTGGCGATATATATCGATATGTATATTTATATATATATATATATATATATATATATATATATATATGTATATATATATATATATATATATATATATATATATATATATATGTGTATATATATATATATATATATATATATATATATATATATATATTTATATATATGAATATATAATTGTATATATATATATATATATATATATATATATATGTGTATATATATATATATATATATATATATATATATATATATATATATATATATATATATATATATATATATTATATATACATGTTTATAAATGTATACGTGTATATATGATGTATAAAAATTTTATGGTTGATTTTTGATAAGACAGATGGACCTTTGAATTGAATAAACTTTTTGCAAAATTTTCTGCAAAATCTGTTCCTACTATTTTGACCTACTACCTGAGACCAACTATTTTTGAAAAAGAAAATCAGTTAAACCTTGACCTTATATATACACCTGGTTAACAAAACTAAAATAAACATAAAAACAATACTATTTGATGTATGTTATGTTTGCACAAATTTTGAGAAAACGGTTGACTTTATGAAAAAAGTTTTCGAACAAAAGTTGTTTATTTTAAAGAGAAGAAGATTTTTTGTAAACAAATTTTTTTTCTATCTCCTACGGTTTCAAAAACATAATTTTTTCCCCCTGGCCGGGGGAAACACGTTCCGATTTAACCCATTAACGAACTCAACCTTACTTTTTTGGTCTAGAACACACACAAAAATTATCAGCTCGTTATCCCTTTTCGTTCTTCAGTTATCGTGTTCACAGACGGACGGACAGACGAATAAGGCCATATTAGGCCATTTTATGAATACTTTTGTGAAGCATTTTTGTCAAGGATTAATATTTTCAAGCGTTACAAAGACGGGGCTAAACTTAATATACCTTGTATATTTACATATACAGGGTATAAAAATAGTATGTATAGTTGTAATGTATACCTACGGGTCCATGGAGACCATGCCTTCATTCGCCTGTCAATTGTTTTTCTCATTTTTTTCATCTTTGAGGACAAATTTTGAGAAAACTGTTGAGTTTATGAAAAAAGTTTTCAAACAAAAGATTTTTTGTAAACAAAATTTTTTTCTATCTCCTATGGTTTCAAAGATATAATTTTTCCCCCCTAGCGAGGGGAAACACGTTCCGATTTTGCCCATTAACGAACTTGACCTTACTTTTTTGGTCTAGAACACACACACAAATTTTCCACTCGTTATCTCTTTTCGTTCTTCAGTTATCGTGTTCACAGTCGGACGGACGGACAGAATGACAGACGGGCGGACATGTGAAAAAGGCCGAATTAGGCCATTTTATGAATACCTTGGTGAAGCATTTTTGTCAAGGATTAATATTATCAAGCGTTACAAAGTCGGGACTAAACTTAATATACCTTGTATATTTACAAATATACTGGGTATAACAATACTATTTGATGTATGTTATGTTTGCACAAATTTTGAGAAAACGGTTGACTTTATGAAAAAAGTTTTGAAACAGAAGTTGTTTATTTTAAACAGTAGAAGATTTTTTTTAACAAATTTTTTTTCTATCTACTACGGTTTCAAAGACCCCCCTTTCTAGTGGGGGGAAACATGTTCCGATTTTGCCCATTAACGAATTCTGCTCTTGACCTTACTTTTTTGCTCTAGAACACACACAAAAATTTTCAGCTCGTTATCTCTTTTCGTTCTTGAGTTATCGGCTTCACAGACGGACGGACGGACGGACGGACATGTGAAAATGGCCGAATTAGGCAATTTTATGAATACCTTTGTGAAGCATTTTTGTCAAGGATTAATATTTTCAAGCGTTACAAAGTCGGGACTAAACTTAATATACCTTGTATATTTACAAATATACTGGGTATAAAAATCTTAGTAAGATAGTCAGAATAAATATAATTTTGTTCTGAGCATCTGAGTCAGCCAGTTTCGGCCAGGACACACTTTCTTTTTCTTCTTAATCAGTGTTGCCAGATATCTCGTTTAACAGTAGATCTATTGCTTTGTTAGTATATCTACCTTTTTTTTTGAATAAATAAAAAAATTTTTGAATTTGTGTCATTTTTTTCAATTTTTTATAATAATAATAAATTTAAAACTCCCCAGTCGTACAAATACAAAATCAGTCATTACAGACCATATTCCATTATTTTAAATAATGGAATATGGTTCTGTAATTACTTTAAAGTATTATTTTATAATGGGATTTTAAACAATAAGTAATGCAATATATGACAAATAAAAAGAATTAATATTACTTAATATTTGAAGAAAAAAAATTCTATAATATATTAAATACTAATGTAATATAATTTTAATTATTCTGAATAAAAGTATTTATTTCAAACTATTTAAATTGGAATTTTCACTTTTTGAATCTACCGCTTTTTTTCTTAATCTTCCGCTTTTTAAGAAATCGGCTGGGTCATATATAACTGCCATATTGAAAAAAAAAAATTATGCTAGTTTGTGTTTCTATATCGCAATTAGTTTCATAGAAAATCGTGTTTGAAATAAAAACCGCAGCACTGCCATTTTGTCGGAAGGAAAACAAAATGATTGTGCTCGATTGTAATAAGCTTGTGCTGCAAACCGCGATTCGATATCGCAATTAGTTTCATAGAAAATCGTGTTTAAAAAAATCGCAGCACCGCCATTTTGTCGGAATGAAAAAAAATTGTTGTGCTCGATTGTGCTAGGCTTGTGCTAGTTTGTGCTGCAAACAATGTTGTTGGGCAATGGTGTTGCGGTGTTGGGCCTTAAAAACGTTTTTTTCGAATTTTCGCTTCAGTTTTCACACTTTCTAAGATCACCTTGTGACACAACGTAGCACATTCCCAGCACAAACTAGCACAATGATTTTTTGTTTGTTTTTCAAAATGATGGTGCTAACTTCACACACACAGAATATTCTAGACATATTGTACTATTTTATTAACCCGACTTCAAAAAAGGAGGATGGTTCTCAATTCGTCTGTATTTTTTTTTTTTTTTTTTTTATGTGTGTCACCTCAGAACTCCGACATTTATGAACCGATTTTGAATTTTTTTTTTTGAAAGGGTATACTCATTCATAATGGGAAAATAAAAAAATTTTTTTAAAAACCGACTTCAAAAAATTTTTTTACAAAAAAAAACCGACCCCAAAAAAAAAAATTTTTACAAAAAAAAAACAAAATGCATGTAAATAAAATTGAAAATCTGTTATAAAAAAATGCTCTTAAAATTAAAAAAAAAAAAAAAAACGGGTAAAAATAAAAATGTGTTATAAAAAAATTCACTAAAAATTAGTAAGTCGTTTAGTAGGTCTACCCGTATTTAGACAAATAAAACTAGTTATAGAACTTCAAAGTCACTAAAAAGCGAGAAATAAACCATATTTTGACAAAATGGAAACCCGACTTCTATAAAAAAAAATGCACTAAAAAGTAAAAAAATAATTGCATATTCTTGTGCCAATTTTAGTTCACCTAAGCAAAAATTTTTAAATATATATGTACAATTATTGTTATTTTTGGAGGCGGTGTCCAAAAATTATGTGAATTTCTCTATGCTGACACCGCCTCCAAAAATAACAATAATTGTACATATATATTTAAAAATTTTTGCTTAGGTGAACTAAAATTGGCACAAGAATATGCAATTATTTTTTTACTTTTTAGTGCATTTTTTTGTTTATAGAAGTCGGGTTTCCATTTTGTCAAAATATGGTTTATTTAATAAACCATTTCAAGAAATTTTTTTTTTTTTTTTTCAATCTCATGTAACTCTTTAAACTAATTATTTAAATAATCTTTTCGTTTGAATTATTCTGAAATATTAATTTATTTAATGATGTGCGAGCACTAGATATAGTCCATTTATAAAATTCTACAAAATCGTATAAAGTACATTCATAAACGTTCACAATAAAGTTTATTATTTTTTGTCGTATGTTAAAATTAAAATTTAATTTAGGCCCGTCAAACCGGGCCTAAGATTTCGGGTAGATAAGCTAATATCGACAGAAATAAAACTTACCCGAAATGTCAGTTTGTTTCTTAAATATATTGTTTTTCTCGCCTGTCATACCGGAATTTTATTAGATCAATTTATTTATTAATATTTCTATTTCCTATTGTGTAGTTTTTATACCCAGTATATTTGTAAATATACAAGATATATTAAGTTTAGTCCCGAATTTATAACGCCTGAAAATATTAATCCTTGACAAAAATGCTCCACAAAGATAGTCATAAAATGGCCTAATTCGGCCATTTCCACATGTCCGTCTGTCCGTCTGTCTGAAACGAAAAGAGATAACGAGATCCCGCCGGGGACAAATCCAAAATACTGTAGCGGTTTGCCCCGGTTCGTTTATTGAATGAAGTAAATTCTTTTTGACTTTAATAATTTATGGACGATTTAAAATATTATGTGTATAATTTACAAAAGTTATAATTTCAAGAGTATTTTTTTATAATGTTCACCGTTTGCTTGTCTTTCACATACTGGTTATATTTTGATCTGTATTGATAACAAAAACAATATCCATATATCGTCGTCCTAGAAACATGACATAATTTGTTCAGTTCCACTTTCACAGGTAACTTAATTTCATTACAAAATACGTCGCCAACTGCCAGATTAATATTCGTTACACTGCCCCCTTCTTAGACCATTCGACTCGGAAGGTTATCTTTATTTTCTTCGTAAGGGGCCAACCGATTGAAATGGCCTATACGAGGTTTTCCTTGACCCTTCTTCAAACGATAAATGACATCACTGATTCGTTTCTTAACCTCATATGGTCCTTCCCATTTGTTCTGTAGCTTGGGTGAGACTCCTCGTCGCCGTTGTGGGTTGTAGAGCCACATCAAATCTCCAGGTTGATAACCACCTTTCTCAGCCTTTAGATCGTAGTACTCCTTCATTCGATCGCTAGACTATTGGATGTTGTGGCGTACCCGTTCGTGGACATCACTCATACGATTGCGAAGGGTACTGACATAGTCTTCTCGGCGAACGACCAAACATGAGATCACAGGGTACACGAAGTTCTCTTCCCATGATGATACTAGCTGGTGTTTGACCAGTACTTTCATGAACCGACCAGCGATAAGCGAACAAGAACAGGTGTAAAAACGTATCCCAGTCTCGTTGATGATCTGAAACCACTTTGGCTAAGTGTCAGTTGATGGTTCGGCTCATTCGTTCTACCATTCCATCCGATTGAGGATGCAAAGCTGTTGTTCTTGTCTTGTGGATATTCAAGGTCGTACAAATGTTCTGGAATAATTCCGACTCAAAGTTCCTGCCTTGATCTGAATGGAGCTCCATGGGCACTCCAAATCGACATATCCATTCCTTTACTAGAACATCAGCAATGGTTCTAGCCTCCTGATTCTTCACTGCATACGCTTCTACCCATTTACTAAAATAATCCATTACAACCACGATGTATTTATTTCCCGAGTCAGATTCTGGAAAAGGTCCAGCAACATCAATAGCAATCCTTTCAAATGGGTTTCCGACGTTGTATTGGCGTATGGGATACTTAGGACGTTTCTGGGGTCCATTGCTGGCTGCACACACAGTGCATTTACGACACCAATCTTGAACATCAGATTTGTAGTGTACCCAATAGAACAGCTCCCGCACTTTGGCTAGAGTTCTGTTGACTCCCAAATGTCCTCCACTGGTCCCGCCATGAATCTCGTTCAGAACTTCGGCTACTCACTTTTGAGGAACAATAACTTGTCTCTTCCTTACGTCCCCGTTCACATCCTCAACCACGCGGACCAGCATACCATCATCCAAAGCCAAGGAGTTACATTGAGCCCAATAAGCTTTCACATTCACGGAATGTGGAGAAACTGTTTCCCAGGATGGTCTATTGGCGCTTGTCTTCCATGCAATTACCATCCTTAAATCTGGATCTGCTTCCTGGTCCTTCTGAAGTTCCTTAGGCAGCCATCTCTCATCAATTGCCGTGGTCCTACTAACCGAGGACTCATTGGCGCTTGTCTTCTGTGCCATTACCATCGACACATCTGAGCCGGCTTCCCATTCTTCTGTTTTACTAGATGCCACATGTGCTATTTTCCATGGGGCTTGTTGGCTACAGGTCGACGTTCGCCCCTTTGTGTAGGCCCTTTTTAGTTTTTTCGAAGAAGTCGGTGCTGATACTTCTTTAATCCTCTTCTTACACCATCTTCGGATGTGGCCAAGTTTCCCACAGTTCCAACAACGAATTGGCCTTCGTGGATCCTTTTGGCTCCCGACGAATTCTTGGAACATTTTTCTCATCATCTCCTCTTGAGGGGTGTCACCTGTAGTAAGGGTACGTACACGTGTTGACCTGGATCCCCTTTGCTTCGCAGCCTCAAACTCCAATGCTTGAGACAAACCGTCATTCAATTTCTTCGGGCGCGCGAGTGTAAGTGCTTGCCTAGTCTCACTATCCTTAAGCCCATCGATGAAACCATCTATGGCTAAACGTTCTCGAATTTTTTCTGATGCCGTAAGGTATGCTAGTCGAACGAGTCGAGCGACATCACTTTCAAATTCTTGTAACGTTTCATTTGGTTTTTGGATACGATTCTTTAGTTGGGAATGATAAACGTGTTGCAAGTGGGAATCTCCAAACCGGAGTTCCAGACGACCGGTCAACAGTTTGTAATCGTTTCGATCCGTCGGTGACAATGTTTGCAACACATCTGTAGCGTCCCTTCTTAAGGCCACAGTAAGTTCCACTGTCTTCTGTAATCTGACCACGCGTTACTAGCAGCAGCAGCTTCAAACTGTACAGAGAAGTTAGTCCATGATGTTTTTCCATCAAAGGGTGGTGGTTTTGTGTGTTGTTTCCTTTCGGGTTCACACCTTGAAGCACTGTTATTAACTACCGCTTCTCTCTCACGAGTCTCGACTATTTCACTGCTTGGCGTTGCTAAGAGTCTAGCTTCTAGCTCTAGGATTCTGGTTTCTATCTGTTTGACTCTATCATCGAAGACTTCTATAGATTGTAAAGCAACATCGATGGAAATTTGAACTGTGTGTAACTCTTCTTTCATGACGTTTTGTAACTCTTCTTTCATAGCATTTTGACTTGCTTGTAACTCTTCTTTCATGGCATTTTGACTTGCTTGTAAATCGTCTTTTATGGCATTTTGTAAATCGTCTTTCATGGCATTCTGACATACTTGTAAATCTTCTTTCATGGCATTCTGACTTACTTGTAAATCTTCTTTCATGGCATTTTGACTTGCTTGTAAATCGTCTTTTATGGCCTTTTGTAACATTTCCATGTTCTTGGCATTTTGGTCTTTCAGAATCCATAATTCTGGGTCCACTCCTTCTTCAACAAGTGTTCCCGCAACCATTGAACCAATGCCCCCTTCTTGCCACCGCTATCAAGATCCCTTTCTTCCAGTTCACTTCTCAACTGAGCGACGGTTAAATTAATTAAAGTTGTAATTTTTTTTTAAATATATATATTTTTTCAATTTACCCCAAACACCTGACAGCAAATGTAGCGGTTTGCCCCGGTTCGTTTATTGAATGAAGTAAATTCTTTTTGACTTTAATAATTTATTGACGATTTAAAATATTATGTGTATAATTTACAAAAGTTATAATTTCAAGAGTATTTTTTTATAATGTTCACCGTTTGCTTGTCTTTCAAATACTGGTTATATTTTGATCTGTATTGATAACAAAAACAATATCCATATATCGTCGTCCTAGAAACATGACATAATTTGTTCAGTTCCACTTTCACAGGTAACTTAATTTCATTACAAAATACGTCGCCAACTGCCAGATTAATATTCGTTACACTGCCCCCTTCTTAGACCATTCGACTCGGAAGGTTATCTTTATTTTCTTCGTAAGGGGCCAACCGATTGAAATGGCCTATACGAGGTTTTCCTTGACCCTTCTTCAAACGATAAATGACATCACTGATTCGTTTCTTAACCTCATATGGTCCTTCCCATTTGTTCATTTATTCGTTACAATACTATAAAGATTATATCTTTGAAACCGTAAGAGATAGAAAAAAAGGTTTAAAATATTCTTAAATATATTTTTCTCTTTAAAATAAACAACTTTTGTTTGAAAACTTTTTTCATAAACTCAACAGTTTTTTCATAATTTGTGTTCAAAGTTGAAAAAGAGACTTAGTTGAAAATGAGTCGATCGAAAACGGGTACATGCACAAACATAACTTACATCTAATAGTATTGTTTTTATGTTTATTTCAGTTTTGTAAACCAGTTGTATATATATAAGTTCAGGGGTTAAGTGATTTTCTTTTTCTCAGAAATTGTTGGTGTCGTACAGATGTCAAAATTCTGCAAAATTTTATTCGAAGATCCATCGATCTTTTCAAAAATCTATAAATTTTATATACATGTATATATATATATATAAATATATATATATATATATATATATATATATATATATTTATATATATATATACATATATATATATATATATATATATATATATATATATATATATATATTTATATATATATATATATACATATATATATATTTATATATATATATATATATATATATATATATATATATAAATATATATATATATATATATATACAGATCGTTCTCAACAGCTTGTCTAATAGGGAATCAATGTTAAATATATAAATGACACATATACTAATCATATATACATACTTACATGCTATTTGTGGATACTTATGTTTGTTTGATGTCTTTTAAGAGTGGGGGTTTATTGCTGCACACTCAATTGATAATATTATTATTCATTACGTATGTGAAAGCATAGGAAATATTTGGTTGTTTTTTATTTAATGGTATAATCGTATTCCAACAATGGGTTATTACACAACAATAGAAAAAGTGCAAATTATTAAATGGTACTTTGGGGGACATTCGGCAAAGGAATTTGTCAATTTATTTATTGTGGCATTTGAGGATAGACAATCGCCAAGCATTCGAACAGTTACTCAAATGATTAGCTGTTTTGAAAAATGGGGTTGTATATCTGATTGCAAAGACTGTCACAAAGATAACGATGATGAAGCCCCACAAAAAAATTAAGAGAGAGATATAGCAGTTTGTAGTTTGAATAAAGAATTGACGATAAAAATCAACAAGAGAAGTTGGTGAAGAATTGGGCCTAGGCAACTCTACAGTTCCAAACAATTGGAAACGAAACAGTTTTAAATGTTTTAAATATGGAAAAACCCAAGAGATATTGGCTGAGGACCCTTATCGCAGGATGGAGTTTTGTGAAGCTGTGATGAAGAAGGCGAATCCAGAAGATAATTTCATCAGAAATATTTTATTTACTGATGAATCATCTTTTCCATTACATGGGAAACATAATCCATCTGTCATGCGATATTGATTTCAGACAAATCAGCATCGATATATCAGTACCCGAACTCAGTTTCCACAGAAACTGAATGTCTGGGCTGGAATATTGGGTGACCATATTACAGGACCATTCTTTATTGACGGATCTTTAGATTCTCAAAAATATTTGAGTTTGTTACGAAATAATATTTTGCCAACTGTTAGAGCTCTTCCTAATGTAGATCTGGAATCTGTATGGTTCCAACAAGTTGGTTGCCACGCACACAATGCCATGATAGTAAGGCTGTTCTTGGAACAAACCTTCCAGGAAAGTTTTATGAGTGGTTTTGGAACCTTCAAGTGGCCAGCCAGATCGCCAGATCTATCTCCTAACAACTTTTTATACCCAGTATATTTGTAAATATACAAGGTATATTAAGTTTAGTCCCGACTTTGTAACGCTTGAAAATATTAATCCTTGACAAAAATGCTTCACCAAGGTATTCATAAAATGGCCTAATTCGGCAATTTTCACATGTTCGTCCGTCCGTCTGTCCGTTTGTCCGTCTGTGAAGCCGATAACTCAAGATCGAAAAGAGATAACGGCCTGAAAATTTGTTTGTGTGTTCTAGAGCAAAAAGTAAGGTCAAGTTCGTTAACGGGCAAAATCGGAAAGTGTTTCCCCCCGCCAGGGGGGAAAAATTATATCTCTGAAACCGTAGGAGATAGACAAAATTTTTGTCAACAAAAAATCTTCTTCTCTTTAAAGTAAACAACTTTTGTTTGATAAATTTTTTCATAAAGTCAACCGTTTTTTCAAACTTTGTGCTTATAGTTGAAAATGAGTCGATCGAAGACAGGCACATGTACAAACATAACAAACATCAATGAATATTGTTTTTATGTTTATTTCAGTTTTGTAAACCAGGTGTATATATAACGTCAAGGTTTAAGTGATTTTCTTTTTCAAAAAAATTGTTGGTCTCGTACAGATGTCAAAATTTTGCAAAAAGTTTATTCAAAGTTCCACATATCCTATCAAAAATCATCTATAAAATTTTTATACCCAGTATATTTGTAAATATACAAGGTATATTAAGTTTAGTCCCGACTTTGTAACGCTTGAAAATATCAATCCTTGACAAAAATGCTTCACAAATGTATTTATAAAACTTCCTAATTCGGCCATTTTGGAATGTCCGTCTGTCCGTCTGTCCGTCTGTGAACCCGATAACTCAAGAACGAAAAGAGATAACGGGCTGAAATTTTTTTTGTGTGTTCTAGAGCAAAAAAGTAAGGCTAAGTTCGTTAATGGGCAAAATCGGAACATGTTTCCCTCCACTAGGAGGGGGGAAATATCCGCCTTTGAAACCGTAAGAGATAGAAAAAAAATTTGTAAACAAAAAATCTTCTTCTTTATAAAATAATCAACTTTTGCTTGAATATTTTTTCCATAAACTCAATAGTTTTCTCATAATTTGTGCACAAAGAGCAAATAAGTGGGGGGAATTACACATCTTTGAAACCGTAACAGATAGAAAAAAAATTTGTTAACAAAAAATCATATTCTCTTTAAAATAAACAACTATTGTTTGAAAAATTTTTTCATAAACTCAATAGTTTTCTCAAAATTTGTCCTCAAATTTGAAAAAAATGAGAAATACAATTGATAGGCGAATGAAGGCATGGTCTCCATGGACCCGTAGGTATACAAGTTATGGATCCTGGCATAGGGACTCCTACACAGATAAAGAACATTTGAGTAAACAAGATGTATTACAGGCGTCATGCAAAATTATCAGTTTTGAATACACTACATTAAAAATGATTCATACTTCATCTTTTCAATATTATTTATTTGATCTAATAACCTTAAACAACATTTTTTCAATATTACTCATTTGATTTAATAATCACAAACGACATTCATATTTTATCTTTTCAATATTATTTATTTGATCTAATAACTTTAAACAACATCTTTTCAATATTACTTATTTGTTTTAATAATCACAAATAACATTCATACTTTATCTTTTCAATATTATTCATTCGTTTTAATAATCATATATAAACTATTGTAAATGACTTCTCGTCATCATTTGTATTACTAAGTTATTAGCTTACGTTAATGCACTTGTGGTTTGACAAAATTGTCAATGTTAAAACTACTTTTCAAAATATCTAACTATTGTAATTAAATGTACTTATACTTTTAAATAATAAATTCATTTTTTTTAATCATCATTGAAACTGACTTTTAATTGGCGCAGCCGGTAGGATAGTGCTCAAATTGACGTACTACCAGTTCAGCAATATTCAACAACCCAAGTTAGTGTATAATTTTCAAACTTTGGACAAATTGGAGAACATTGCGTGTATTTCAATACTTTGGAACTTCAAGCAACCTACAGACAAATAAATTTATTAAACGGTCAAATTTCAAGTGGAAGCAGCATCGTGGTTCATTGGAACAACATCTTCAAATCACTGAAGACTAGAAAGTATTAATTTACGAACGTTTACCATTGGAAACCTCTTGTCAAAACATGATGTGGAAGGCAATCATAATTCAACTGTAAGTAACTTTTGATTATTTGTAAATGCTTTTCCTAAATGCCAAACCTACCTAAGATTTTTAAAACTAATAGACAGAACAGACAATATAATACTCCGGAATTACACGAATCGAATTCGCGAGATTATACTGAACCTGAATTCTCAGACTCCGATTCAGCTTCTGAAGAATATATCCTATTGGATAAATTAACAAATAAAATAAAAGAAATCAAATTAGAAGATTCAAACAAATCAAAACAAATCAAAATGGCTACACAACTTATTACTGTGTTAGATTTACTAAAAAATTTAAATAACTTTGACGGTGCACCAGGCACATTAAATAGATTCTTACGTAACACAAATCGCATTATCAATGCAGCGAACGAAGATTCTCGTGAAATGGTTACTGATATGATCCGTAAAAAAATTATTGGCAAAGCAAATGAAATATTAATTTCAGTTGGAGA
Source organism: Nineta flava (assembly GCA_963920215.1). NCBI lineage: Eukaryota > Metazoa > Arthropoda > Insecta > Neuroptera > Chrysopidae > Nineta > Nineta flava. Next base: position 503,108 of record CAWUAZ010000001.1, read on the forward strand.
CCCAATAAATTGGACAGATATTCAAAACCATTTACAAACACAATTCTCAGACCGTAGAACTGTCGAAACAATTCTACACAAATTAAATACAATTGCACAAGGTAATAAATCATTAGAAAATTATTACTCTGAAATTTCTGATTTACAAACTGCATTATTAAATTCAATTGATCAAACAAAATCTAGAGATTACATTAATGGACAAACCGACCTAAATATTTTAATTGTGTTGAAATCTTTCATAGCAGGACTAGACCCAAAACTTGGATACATTGTAAGAGCAAACAAACCTGTTACAATCAAAGATGCTTACGACGTTTGCCTAAATGAACTAAGCATGCAACAATCTAGTTATGATAGATCGCGTATGAGTAACAAAACTCAATACCAACCCCAAATGCAACAACAAAATACAAATAGGCGACCAATCCAAAATAGTAGTAACAATTACAGATCAATTAACCCACAACAACCCAGATATAATAATTATAATCAGACCCAAAATCAAAATAGACCTCAATATAACCCACAACCATTTAGATCAAATAACAACCAACAATCAAACTCTCCCATGAGACAAAATGGTCCTTTTAATGGAAATAATAATTACAACAGACCACCTGTATACGCACAACAAACGCAATACCCACCCCAAACGTCAAATCAACCGATCTTTAATCGACAAAATAATCAAAATAATAGGCCAACACCTATGGACGTTAGCTCAGGTAATACACGACAGAGTATTCACAGACAAGTAAATAATCAGGAAACTGAAGACACTCAGGAATACGTTGACTATGAACCTTTTGACGATTATTCAGAAGTCATTGACGAAAAACAATATCAAGACAATAAAAATTTTACGGAGACAGCCTCGATCTCAGATCCGCCGGACTCGTAGAATTAAATTTTCATGATTCAAACACCACACTACCGTATATCAAAATAGGCTATTTAAAATTCTTAATAGACACTGGTGCAGATGAAAATTTCATCGATCCAAAACATCTACCATTATTCGAAAACATTTTTGACACTCAAATCATAGTAAAAACCGCGTTAAAATCATATAAATTGAACAAGAAAGTAGAAGTAGATTATGCTGACAATTTAAACAATGAACAACCAGTTCAATTTCTAGTATTCAAATTTCATCACTTCTTCGATGGAATAATTGGTACAAGAACCCTTCAGGAATTAAACGCCCAAATTGATTATGCTCAACACACAATTAATCTGAATGGTGTTATTAATCGACTTCACTTCAAGAAATTAGATCAACCAGAAATATTCAATTTAGAACCAAACAAAACAAAAATTTTCAAAATTAATACAAATATCAAAAATGGTGACATTTTTATACCCAATATTAAATTAGATAAAAACATAAAAATCATATCAGGAATTTATCAAACTCAAGATTATCAAGCAAAAGTATTAATTCAAAATAACACTAATACCAAACAAAATTTCATCATACCAAAAAATATACGTGCTGAATCAGTAGCCAAGACAAAAGAACTTAACAACTTAAGTGACGCATGTTATGACTATGACTTCGCCGAAAACAACTTACGAACTAATCATTTAAATGACGAAGAAAAACGATCTTTGCTAGAACTATGCGCACAATATCGCGACATATTTCCTACACCCGATCAACACATAACATTTACCTCCGATATAAAACACACAATCAAAACAACAGATGACTTACCAGTTTATACCAAATCATATAGATATCCTCACATACACAAAGACGAAGTGACCAGACAGATAAATGAAATGTTGGACAGTGGTGTCATTAAACCATCCAATTCACCTTGGTCCTCTCCTATTTGGATAGTCAGCAAGAAAGCTGATGCTTCTGGCAAGAAAAAGTGGCGATTAGTTATCGACTACCGAAAACTAAACGAGAAAACCATCGACGATAAATATCCAATTCCCAACATATCCGACATCCTTGATAAGCTAGGAAAATGCCAATATTTCACCACATTGGATTTAGCTTCAGGATTTCATCAGATCGAGATGGATCCCAAAGATATCGCGAAAACCGCCTTTTCAGTCGACAATGGTCATTACGAATTCTCACGAATGACCTTTGGTCTCAAAAATGCCCCAGGAACCTTTCAACGTGTAATGGACAACATGCTACGCGAATACATTGGTAAAAACGTACTTGTATATATGGATGATATAATTATCTACTCATCTTCCCTCGAAGAACATATACAAATGTTACAAAAAGTCTTCGACAAATTACGTTTATCTAATTTCAAAACACAACTTGATAAGTGTGAATTTTTAAAGAAAGATATAGAATTTTTAGGACACATTGTAACTACCGACGGTATTAAACCAAACCCGAAAAAGATAGAAGCAATCAAAAATTTCCCGATCCCAAAAACAATAACCGAAATAAAATCATTTCTTGGATTATTAGGTTACTATCGAAAATTTATTGACAACTTTGCTAAGATCACAAAACCAATGACGGAAAAACTTAAGAAAGGCTCAATCATTAACGTCAAAGATCAAAAATACAAAGAGTGCTTTGAATTTTGCAAACAACTTTTAACGAACGATCCTATTCTAAAATACCCAGACTTTACGAAAAACTTTATCTTCACAACCGACGCTAGCAATTTCGCTATCGGAGCAGTTCTCTCCCAAGGAACAACTGGAAACGATAAACCAAGAAGCTATGCATCAAGAACTCTTAATTCCGCCGAATGTAACTATTCGACTATCGAAAAAGAGCTCCTTGCAATCGTATGGGCATGTAAGCAGTTTAGACCGTACCTCTTTGGACAAAAATTTAATATATTAACTGACCACAAACCCCCTAAGTGGATATTCTCCCTTAAGGAATGCAATTCCCGACTACTGAGATGGAGAATAAAATTATCAGATTATAACTTCAATATCGACTACAAACCCGGAAAACAAAATACAAACGCAGACGCATTATCCGGTATCCAATTAAATAACAACGAATCCGTAGACGTAGAAGTTTCTACCCAACATTCTACAAACGAAAACCTTTACCCCGGAATTCCAATATCTGAACGACCCTTAAACGAGTTTAACAACCAAATTGTCCTAGAGCAAACAATTGGACAAAAACACGAAACTACTACTTTATTCAAAACTTGAAAACGACAGACATTCGAACTCATAAAATTTACCGAACCAGAACTAATTAAAATAATTAAAGAATACTTTTCACCAAGTAAAGTTAATTCAATTTACACTGATAACCAAACCTTTGTAACTTTAACTAAACTTCACGAAAATTACTTCCAAAATTATAAATTAATTCGCTGTACGAAAATTTTAGAAGATATCGAGGATATCGACGAACAGTCTAGATTAATCAAACAATACCATGAATTATCAATTCATAGAGGAATAGAAGAGACATTACAACACCTAAAACGAAAGTTTTACTTTGACAACATGAAAACAAAAATTACCTCTCTAATCAACTCATGTGATTTATGTAATCAAGGCAAATACGAAAGACATCCACTAAATCTTAAACAAAACCAAACGGAACAGGCCTCAAAACCTTTTGAAACACTCCATATAGATACTTTCTTTTTAGAAAAATCTCTATATTTATCAGTGTTAGACAAATTTTCAAAATTTGCCGAACTCATACCTATGAATTCAAAAAATGGATTAGACATCCTAAAAACCCTACAACAATACATATCTCGACATGGACTTCCCACTAAAATATATCACGATCCTGGAAAAGAATTTGGAAACTACCAATTCAAAGAATATCTACATATGTATAATATCAAACGACATGAAACAACAGCTAGAACCTCACAAGGAAATTCCCCCGTAGAAAGACTACATTCAACCATTTTGGAAATACTACGGATACTAAAATTAAAACGACCTCTTTCTTTAAATGACGAATTAATAAACTTAGCATTAATTACATATAATAACTCAATTCATTCTTCAACAAAATTAACCCCTTTTGAAATTGTTAATGGACTCAGAGAAAACCAAATCATAATGAAAACTTCGAATAACGCCCTCAACGACTATAACTTACAAAAACTTACAAACACTAAAATAATTAGAGAAATTATTAACACTAATAACAAGAAAATCTATAAACAAATAGAAAAACGAAATTTAGCTAAACAAACCCCCGTAATTATAGAAAAAGGACAAACAGTTTATGTTAAAACTAATCAGCGAAATACTAAATTAAAACCAGCTTTTGACAAACACAAAGTGACCGACCAAAACAAATTCACTTTTAAAACAACTAATAAATTTAAATATCATAAAGGAAAATTAAAAATTCGGAAACAATCTGTTTCAGACTCGCGTTCACCGCCAGTCAACTTATAGAATTTCACGACCTCACGCACACTGAAGGACTCTTCGCACTTAACCTTGAAAATACCCTAGTTACCAACCACTATATTAACTTAATACACGTAGTTAATGTAACTAACATAGAATTTACATATTTAGAATTAGATCAAACTATCAAACAGTTAGAAATCGATAATACATTCTTCTTCAACCCGAAAATAATCAACCATAATTTAGAAATATTAAAACACAAAGTAGATTCACTCAAAATAAAACGCACCAAACGTGGCGCAATTAATGTACTAGGAAATTTAATTAAAGCTATATCAGGCAATATGGACAATGAAGATGCCATAGAAATCAATAACCAGATCGAAACCTTACAAAGTAACAATGCAATATTAGAAAATGCAGATAAAACCCAACATACATTAAATAGTCAAATGATCGAAAGATTTGAGAACATAACAAAATATATTAACTCAGAACAAGCTCAGTTAAGAATAATTTCATTAGCAATAAAAAGCTATGATAAAATCGAAAAACAACTTTTTGCTACACAAACATATTTTTCACTTTTATCTCAAATCAATTTATTAAGCACACATGTAGACGATGTAACAGAATCAATTCAACTCGCTAAAATAGGCATTTTATCAAAACACATTTTAACCAAGTCTGAATTAACGATAGTTAGACAAAAGATTCACGATATGTTTAAATCTTTTAATGATGAACAAATTTACGAAACATTGGAACTAAAAGCGTATTTCAATGATACGAATATCATATTTTCTGTTCAAATACCCCAGTTTAAGAACCAAACCTTTAACACCCTTAGAATCAGACCTTTACCAATCAATAAAACCATCATTATTCCTGAAACAAATTATATCGTATACAATCAAAAGCATTTTGCATTTATTCAAAAACCTTGCAAGCGAATAGAAAACTTTTACATATGTTCTAAACTACAACTCCAAAATAAAGAAACAAATACATGTGAAATCAAGATAATACAGAATGAACCAGCTCAATGTCTACTACATCATACTATCGAAGAAAACTTCGTTGAAGAGATCGAAAACAATCACATAATAGCATACACCAATTATGCATTAAATATAAATTCTACCTGTGGTAAAAACATTACAAATTTCATTGGTAAACTTTATATATCATACGAACATTGTAAAGTCATTATCAACGGACTCACATATGGAGAAATATCAACATCAACAACAAATTTTAAGTTGGAACAAATCATCTACAACGAAATGAAAATTGTCCAAATATCCAACAACACATCTTTAGAAACACTACAAATGAATTATCTACAGAATACTGATGACATTCATTTATTAAAACTTCAACATTATACACATATCAGCATAAATATAATTATCTTTATCATAATAGCGATTGGAGTCATATTTATCATATATTTTACAAAATGTAGAAGAAAACAAATTGTGGTTCCCGCATCTGCTCCCCCAGGTTAGACTTCCTTCTTAAGGAGAGAGAAGTTATGGATCCTGGCATAGGGACTCCTACACAGATAAAGAACATTTGAGTAAACAAGATGTATTACAGGCGTCATGCAAAATTATCAGTTTTGAATACACTACATTAAAAATGATTCATACTTCATCTTTTCAATATTATTTATTTGATCTAATAACCTTAAACAACATTTTTTCAATATTACTCATTTGATTTAATAATCACAAACAACATTCATATTTTATCTTTTCAATATTATTTATTTGATCTAATAACTTTAAACAACATCTTTTCAATATTACTTATTTGTTTTAATAATCACAAATAACATTCATACTTTATCTTTTCAATATTATTCATTCGTTTTAATAATCATATATAAACTATTGTAAATGACATCTCGTCATCATTTGTATTACTAAGTTATTAGCTTACGTTAATGCACTTGTGGTTTGACAAAATTGTCAATGTTAAAACTACTTTTCAAAATATCTAACTATTGTAATTAAATGTACTTATACTTTTAAATAATAAATTCATTTTTTTTAATCATCATTGAAACTGACTTTTAATTTACATAACAACCGTACATACTATTTTTGTACCCAGTATATTTGTAAATATACAAGGTATATTAAGTTTAGTCGCGACTTTGTAATGCTTGAAAATATTAATCCTTGACAAAAATGCAAAGATATTCATAAAATGGCCTAATTCGGCCATTTTACATGCCAGTCCGTCAATCTGTCTGTCTGTGAAGTCGATAACTCAAAAACGAAAAGAGATAACGAGCTTAAAATTTTTGTATGTGTTCTAGACCAAAAAATTAAGGTCAAATTCGTTAATGGGCAAAATCGGAAAGTGTTTCCCCCCGCCAGGGGGGAAAAATATATCTTTGAAATCGTAAGAGGTAGAAAAAAATTTTATTGACAAAAAATTTTCTTCTCTTTAAAATAAACAACTTTTGTTTGCAAAATTTTTTATAAACTCAATAATTTTCTCAAAATTTGTCCTCACATGTACAAACATAACATATATCAAATAGTATTGTTTTTATGTTTATTTCTGTTTTGTAAACCAGGTGTATATATGAGTTCAAAGTGTAAGTGATTTTCCTTTTCAAAGAAATAGTTGGTCTCGTACAGATCTCAAAATTTTGCAAAAAGTTTATTCAAAGGTCCATCGATCCTACCAAAAATTATATATAATGTATATATATATATATATATATATATATGTATATATATATATATATATATATAAATATATATATATATATATATATATATAAATATATATATATATATATATATATATATATATATATATATATATATATATATATATATATACATATATATATATATATATATATATATATATATATATATATATATATATATATATATAAATGTATAAATATATTTATATATATACATATATACATATATATATACATATATATATATATATATATATATATATATATTTATATATATATATATATATATATATATATATGTATATATATATGTATATATGTATATATATAAATATATTTATACATTTATATATATATATATATATATATATATATATATATATATATATTTGTATTCTAACGCAGCATCGGCTATTTCTTGGCGTTGACCATACACTTCCTATTGACTAACACTTCTCATTGACGCTTCGCTTTGAATACGGTACGCTATAGCTTACGTTTCGCGATGGTAAACGCAAAGCCTTGACCTAACACTTCTTACTGATTAACGGTTCTCATTGACCAACGCTTCGCGTTCGCTGACTTACGGCTTGCTTTAGCTTACGGTTCGCGTTGGTTAACGCTGTGAATTGTTTAACGGTTCGCATGAAATCACGCTTCGCTTTGAATAACTAACGCTTCGCATTAAACAACGCTTCGCGTTGGCTGACTTACGGTTCGTTTTAGCTTGCGTTTCGTGTTTGTAAACGTATTGCGTTTACCAAAGCTTCGCGTTGACCTTACACTTCCTATTGACTAACGCTTCTCATTGACCAAAACGCTTCTCATTGAAATCACGCTTCGCGAATCAACAAAGCGAATCCCGGACGATTCACTTTGAATAACTAACGCTTCTCATTGACCAACGCTTCGCAATTCTGACTTACGGTTCGCTTTAGCTTACGTTTCGCGATGGTTAACACTTTGTGTTGGTCAATTATACGCTTGGCATAACGCTTCGCTCTGCATAATTACCGCTTCTAATTGACCAACGCTTCGCGATGCCTGACTTATGGTTCGCTGCAGTGTACGTTTCGCCTTGGTAAACGCTTTGCTAACGCTCCGCGTTCACTAACGCTTCGCGTTGACCTAACGCTTCCTATTGACTTACGCTTCTCATTAAGCTACGCTTCGTGTTGGGTGGTTTATGGTTCGCTTTAGCTTACATTTCGCTTTGCGTTTAAAAACGCTTTGCTTTGATTAACTACCGCTTCGCGTTGATTAACTAACGCTTCGCGTTGATTAACTAACACTTCACGTTGATTAGCCGACGCTTCGCGTTGATTAACTGACGCTTCGTGTTGATTAACTAACGCTTTGCGTTAATTAACTAACGCTTCGCGTTTATTACTTAGCGCTTCGCGTTGATTAACGATTCGCGTTGATTAACTACCGCCTCGCGATGATAAGCTAACGCTTCGCGATGATAAGCTAACGCTTCGCGTTGATTAACTAACGCTTCACGTTGACTAACTGACACTTCGCGTTGATTAACTAACGCTTCGCGTTGATTATCAAACGCTTCGTGTTGATTAACTAACGCTTCGCATTGATTAACTAACGCTTCGCGTTGATTAACTTACGCTGCGCGTTGATTAACTAACGCTTCGCGTTGATTAACTAACGCTTCCCGTTGATTAACTAACGCTTCGCGTTAATTAACTAACGCTTCGCGTTGATTACCTAACGCTTTGCGTTGATTAACTAACGCTTCGCGTTGATTATCTAACGCTTCGCGTTGATTAACTTACGCTTCGCGTTAATTAACAAACGCTTCGCGTTGATTAATTAACGCTTCGCGTTGATAAACTAACGCTTCGCGTTGATTAACTATCGCTTCGCATTGAATAACTAACGCTTCGCGTTGATTAACTAACGCTTCGCGTTGATTAACTGACGCTTTGAGTTGATTAACAAACGCATCGCGTTGATTAACTAACGCTTTGCGTTGACCTTACGCTTCCTATTGACTAACGTTTCTCATTGACCAACGCTTTGATGACTTACGGTTTACTGAAGCTTACGTTTCGCGTTGGTTAACGCTTAGCGTTTGTTAACGATTCGCGAATCACCAAAGCGAATCACCGACGCTTTGCTTTGAATAACTAACGCTTCTCATTAACCAACGCTTCGCGTTGGCTTACTTATGGTTCCATTTAGCTTACGTTTCGCGTTGGTAACCGCATTGCGTTGGTAATCGCACACTTCCTATTGACGAACACTTCTCATTTATCTGGCCGATTTATGGTTCACTTTAGCTTACGTTTCTCGTTGGTTAACGATTCACGTGAAATCACGCTTCGCGAATCTCTGACGCTCCGCTTTGGATAACTAACGCTTCTCATTGACCAACGCTTCGCGTTGGCTGAATAACAGTTCGATTAAGTTTACGTTTCGCGTTTACCAACGTTTCGCGTTGACCTAACACTTCCTATTGACTAACGCCTCTCATTGACCAATGCTTCGCGTTGGCTGACTTACGGTTCGCTTTAGCTTACGTTTCGCGTTCGTTAACGCTTTGTGTTTACCAACGCTTTACGTTTACCAACGCTTTCCGTTAATTTTCTAAATCATCGCGTTGACTAACTTTTCGCGTCATCTAACGGCTTGCGTTGAACAACGCTTTGCGTTAACAGTCGGTCGCGTTGTTTAATTCAATTATATAACTCAATATTTAAATATGTAAAAATCGCAAGAACATTCATATCAATTTTTTTTAAATGCATCAACATTTTTACTGTTTCAATATTAATTATTAACACAAAACAAACATTTACAAATCTAGTGCACGATTGTTCGCAAGGCCGAGTAAGGGGCATTTGGACTTCTTACTTACAGTGCTATTACTACAGGAAATATCATAGATAATGTGACCCTGAAATATCTTCTGAACGAAACCAGCAACAGTGCTGATTTTTGGATAATTCATATTTAATAAACATTGAATAGCAGAAATATTAACAATACAAAGTATATACAACTCAGTATATACTGGGTATTCAAACAATTAACTCAGTTAGTTGTTACATTACTTGTTATATATGTATATATCCGACCAAAAACATAAATGTAAGAAAGGGCCGAGTTTTCGGGAAAATCCTTAATGTAATAGTTCCTTCTTAAAAAGTGATGATATGAGAAGGACCGAGCTATTTACAAAGTAAATAGCTCTAGACTTTACATAATAGTTCCTTCTTAAAAAGTGATGATATGGAAGAAAGGACCGAGCTATTTACAAAGTAAATAGCTCTAGACTTCAGATAATAGTTGCTCTTTGAAAAGTGATGATATTCCATTAAAGAGCCGAGCTATTTACATAGTAAATAGCTTGGTAAACTATTAACTAAAAAAATTAATGAGGGGTAAATTGATTAAATGTAAGAAAAAGTTTTCTCTTAGTATGATTTTAAAATTTTATATAACGCGGCAAGTTTTTTTTTCTGATGATTTCAAATATTTTAAAACTTGCCGCGTTATAAAATTTTAAAATCATACTAAGAGAAAACTTATGAAATAAATTTGAACAAAATTTTTTCTTACATTTAATCAATTTACCCCTCATTAATTTTTTTAGTTAATAGTTTACCAAGCTATTTACTATGTAAATAGATCGGCTCTTTATTGGAATATCATCACTTTTCAAAGAGCAACTATTATCTGAAGTCTAGAGCTATTTACTTTGTAAATAGCTCGGTCCTTTCTTCCATATCATCACTTTTTATGAAGGAACTATTATGTAAAGTCTAGAGCTATTTACTTTGTAAATAGCTCGGTCCTTCTCATATCATCACTTTTTAAGAAGGAACTATTACATTAAGGATTTTCCCGAAAACTCGGCCCTTTCTTACATTTATGTTTTTGGTCGGATATCAATCATTTTTGAAAGGCTTAAATATACGAAGCCGAAGGCTTCGCACAAAATGAGTAGCGTACGATTAACTTAATAAAAATACAAATATTAAAAATATTTGTAAATTGTTTAAATGTCAGAAAAAATTTGGTTGAAATTTATTACGTAATAAGTTTTCTTAAAGTAAAATTTTTGTAGTATGTTTCTAAAATTTTATATAAGTTGTTTAGCGAATTTCCTGTAAGGAAATAAAATAGTGACCGCTAAGAGTGATTAATGTATTTGAAGGAAATCGATCGAAGATGAAGCAGCTGTTGCGTAATTTTTGATGATTTCAAATATTTTAAAACTTACCACGTTATAAATAAAATTTTTAATTATAAAATTTTAATAAAATCATACTAAAGAAAACTTACGACATATTATTTCATTTCAAGCAAATTTTTTCTTACATTTAAACAATTCACCCTTAATGATAACAACAAAACTCGTATTATACCTCGTCATTTACAATTAGCAATTCGTAATGATGAAGAATTAAATAATTTATTATCTGGTGTAACAATCGCTTAGCACTTTCAGCGTTATAGTATAGCAAAAATGTCCATCGATCATAGCTTATAGATGTCGAAAATCACCATCTGTAAAACTTATATATTTATATATATATATATATATATACATATATATACATATAATTTATATATATATATATATATATATATATACATATATATATATATACATATATATGTATATATATATATATATATATATATATATATATATATATATATATATATATATATATATACATATATATATATATATATATATACATATATATGTATATATATATATATATATATATATATATATATATATATATATATATATATATATATATATATATATATATATATATATATATATGGGACTATCAGTTAATTTGTTAATATAAAACACAGAAAAAAGGAATTAGTATTTAATATTGTCGGTTTTCTACAAGGTAGTTTACTTATATATATAATATTTTTATGGCATTTCGTATAATTATAATTTTTAATAACATAAATCTACGTAAAACATTATTTAGGGGTAAATTGTTTAAATGTCAGTAAAAATTTGGTTGAAATTTATTACGTAATAAGTTTTCTTAAAGTAAAATTTTTATAGTATTCCGAGAAATTTTTGTAGCAGTGTTATTGCCAATGAAAACTGAAAAGAAACCGTAAATTATTTACATTGGATTATTGACAATAATATTCATCGATCATAGGCCTTTTATTATAGCGCCACAAATTAATGTGAAATAAGAGTGATATATTTTTTATTAAAATAACTATATAAAATTTAGTATATATATATATATATATATCAGATGTTACTTGATTTGTTTCGATTATGACTTCTTAACTAATTGTTTATTACAGATAATTGATTAACAACGTAACAGTCTTTGAACAATCATATTCCAGAACAACGTGCAACGCAGCATGCAATAGTTTTGTTATATATAAGATATAAATTTTAGTATGTATAAGATGTTACTTGATTTGTTTCGATTATGACTTCTAAACTAATCGTTTATTACAGATAATTGATTATCAACGTTATAGTCTTTGAAGAAATGACTTGACCCGTTGGCTCCACTTCACAAAAAAAAATTCGTTACGCAGGAGCTGCGTCAACTTAGCGAATTTCCTTAGAATACATAAATCACTCTCTAGCGGTCATATTTTTAGTCTGATCAAAATGCCTTAAGGCAGTTTAAGGGGTGTTTTTCCCATTTTCGGAGGTTTGCGTTATAGGTAAGGAAAGTGTTCTGTTAACTTGACTTTATTTCGGGTCGATTGTTGAAAATTCCATCATTTCATCATATATAGAAATGAAAAACGTAATTTTGGGGGGTGTTTTTTCGATTTTTCGGGAGTTTGCAATAAAAAATATTAAGTTTTTCGAAATAACTTCCTAATTTGTAGTTATTAAGCGTCGATTGCAAAAAACTGCATCTTGTTGCATGTATAGAACAAAAAGGTTGGTTTTGGGGGTGTTTTTACCAAGTTCGAAGGGTTGTGATGGAAAAAAACCGATCTTTCTATCATGAATAGAAGTAAAAAGGTAAGTTTTAGGGATGTTTTTCCCCTTTTTCGGTGTTGTTGCGATGTAGGTAATGAAATTTTTCAAAATATTCTGTTAATTTTGACGTTATTTCGGGTCGATTAGTGAAAATTAAAACTTTATAGCATTTATAGAGCAGAAAAACATAATTTTGGAGGATGTTTTTCCAATTTTCCGAGGGGTTGCACTGAAAAAATTGAAGTTTACTGATTTTTCTCGTCAGGTTGAAGCAATTTCACGTCGAATACAAAAAACTGCATCATTCTAGCATAAGGGCTTGGTTATAAGAGCTTTAAAAAATTTTTGCAGGCGAAGCTGCAACGGGCAATGCTAGTAATAAATAATAATTGATCAATGTAAAATATAATCAAAAAGTTAAAATATAAATAAAATGAGAATATAAATTAATGTTTTACAAAATTACCATCAAATGCGTATATAAAAAAAATTCACACAGTGTTGGGCACCCATCCAAAAACTAATTGTAAAAATATGTGCTTAACTTTTAAAATCAACGCATACTGCTGTATTCAAATTGCAATGTCTATTTCTATATGGTATAAAAATTAATAGGTATATATGATATATATCGATTTCTACATGGTAGTTTGCGATGAACTAGTCTTAAAACAAAAAAATGTTAAATTTTCCACTTTTCCGATACAAATTTCCAGTTTTCGCAATTTTCCCGTCGGTTTGTGTACTACAGCTATCTACATGCCAAATATCAACTTTACAGCATATCTGGAAGTAGCTCATAATTTTGATATATAATACTTAAGTTTTTTAAGGCGTTCCCGCGAATTTTGCATTTTTGAAGTGAAATAACTTTTTAACGGTTAATTCGTTAACGTTGATTGAAAAAATTGGTTCTCATAATTCCGTAAAGTATCTATATTCGAAATATCAACCCTGTAGCTCTTTCCGTTCAAAAGATGGATACAGCACCCAAAAAATGAGCCTAAATTAACCATAAGTAATAGCACTGTAGTGAGAAGTCCAATGTGTCCCTTAAACTCGGCCTTGCGCACTACCGTGCTCTAGATATATACATGTTTATATAAATATATATATATATATATATATATATATATATATATATATATATATATATATTTATATATGATCTATCGCCGAACGTTTCGCATTGACTAACGTTTCACGTTTACTGACTTACGGTTCGCTTAAGCTTACGCTATGCTTTGAATTAACAACGCTTAGCGTTGAGTTGCATACGCTCCGCGTTCACTTTCCCTTCGCGTTAACAAGTGCTTCGTGTTGATTGACGCTTCGAGTTGACCTAACGCTTCCTATTGACCAACGCTTCTCATTGACTAACGCATCGCGTTGAGTGACTAACGGTTCGCTTCAGCTGGCGTGTCGCGCTGGTTATCGTTCATTTACTAAAGCTTTGCGTTTGCTGAAATACGGTTCGCGTAAACTTACGTTTCGAGTTGGTTCATGCTTTTCGTTGGGTAATGATTCGCGTGAAATCACGATTCGAGAATCACTGACGCTTAGCTTTGGAAAACTAACGCTTCTCATTGGCCAACGCTTCGCGTTGGCTGACTTACAGTTTACTTTAGCTTACGTTTCGCGTTGGTAAACGCTTTGCGTACCAACGATGGCTTACTTACAGCACGTAGTAGATGGCTTACTAACAGCACGCTTAAGCTTACGGTTTGCGTTGGTTAACGCTTTGCATTGTTTAACGATTCTCGAGAAATCATCCTTCGCGAATTACCGACGCTTCGCCATGAATAACTAACGCTTCTCACTAACCAACGGTTCGCGTTGGGTGTCTTACGGTTCGCTTCAGCTTTCGTTTCGCGTTGGTAAACGCTTTCCGTTTACAAAAGCTTCGCATTGACCAAACACTTCCTATTGACTAACGCTTCACATTGACCAACGCTTCGCGTTGGCTGACTTGCGGCTCGCTTAAGCTTACGATTCGCCCTGGTTACCGCTTTTTGCTGTTTACCGATTCTCGTGAAATCACGCTTCGCGAATTACCGACGCTTCGCTATGAATAACTAACGCTTCTCACTAAACAACGCTTCGCGTTGGCTGTCTTACGGTTCGCTTCAGCTTTCGTTTCTCGTTGTTAAACGCTTTGCGTTTACCAAAGCTTCGCGTTGACCTACCACTTCCTATTGACTAACGCTTTACATTGACCAACGCTTCGCGTTGGCTGCCTTACGGGTCACTTAAGCTTACGATTTACGTTGGTTAACGCTTTGCGTTGATTAACGAATCGTGTGAAATCACGCTTCGCGAATCACCGACGCATCGCTTTGAATAACTAACGATTCTCATTAACCAGCGCTTCGCGTTGGCTGACTCACGGTTAGCTTACATTTCACGTTGATTTACTAACGCTTCGCGTTGACCTGACACTTCCTTTTCACTAACGCATCTGATTGACCAACGTCTCGCGCTTGTAATCGCTTCGCGTTATTTCACGATTCGCGTAAAATCACGATTCACTCATCACCAACGCTTCGCTTTGAATAACTAACGTTTCTCACTAACCAACGCTTCGCGTTCGCTGACTTACGGTTTGTTTAAGCTAACGTTGACCAACATAAGCTTATTCTCATTAACCAACGCTTCGCGTTGGCTGACTTACGTCTCGCTTAAGCTTACGATTCGCGTTGGTTAACGCGTTGCGTTTACCAACGTTATGCGTTGATTTACTAGCGTTTCGCGTTAACTTGAGTACGCACAGCGTTAACTTGCTTACGCTTAAAGACTGACGCTTTGCGTCAGCTAACTCTTCGCGTTGTATAACCTACGCGTGCTTTCGCTTCACGTTAACTATCGCTACGATTTAACTAATTTTTCACGTTTACTTTAAGCATTAACAATTCACGTGAAATCACGCTTCGCGTTGAATCATGAACGATTCGCTTTGAATAACTATCGCTTCTCATTGGCCAAACCATTCGCGTTGGCTGACTGGCGGTTCGTTTTACCTTACGTTTCGCGTTGGTTAACGATTCGCTTTGTATAACTAACGCTACTCATTCACCAACGCATCGCGGTGGCTGTTTTACGGTTCGCTTTAGCTTTCGTTTCACGTTAACCTAACACTTCCTATTGACTAACGCTTCCCATTGACCAATTGCGTTAATTAACGGTTCACGTGAAATCGCGCTTCGCGAATCAGCAACGTTTCTCTTTGAAAAACGCTTCCCATTAACCAATGCTTCGCGTTGGCTGACTTGCGGTTCGCTTTCGCTAACGTTTCGCGTTGGTTGTTTTAACCCTTCCAACTGACTAACGCTTCTCATTGACTAACGCTTCGCGTTGGCTGACTTGTGGTTCGCTTCAGCTTACGGTTCGAGTTGGTTAACGCTTCGCGTTTACCAACGGTATGTGTTGATTAACTAACGCTTCGCGTTAACTTGCTTACGCCCAGCTTTAACTTGCTTACGCTCCGCGTTAACTTCATCTCGTTAGCTAGTGCTGTATATCGACTGACGCTTCGCGTCAGCTAACTCTTCGCGTTGTATATCTTACGAGTGCATTCACTTCGCGTTAACTATCGCTACGATTTAACTAACGTTTGACGTTTACTTAAAGCATTAACGATTTTCGTGAAATCACGCTTCGCGTTGAATCACGGACGATTCGCTTTGAATAACTATCGCTTCTCATTGACCACGCTTTGCGTTGTTAGACTTACGGTTCGCGTTGGTTAACGCTTTGCGTTGGTTAACGACTCGCTTAAAATCTCGCTTTGCGAATGACTGACGCTTCGCTTTGCATAACTAACGCTTCTCATTGACCAACGCTTCGCGTTGGCTGACTTACGGTTCGCTTTAGACTACGTTACACGTTGACCTAACACTTCCTATTGACTAACGCTTCTCATTAACCAACGCTTCGCGTTGGCTGACTTACGGCTCGATTGAGCTTACGGTTCGCGTTAATCAATGATTCGCGTGAAATTATGCTTCGCGAATCACCAACGCTTCGCTTTGAATAACTAACGCTACTCATTAACCAACGCGAAGCGTTGCCTTACTTACGGTTCGCTTTCGCTAACGTTTCGGGTTGGTAAACGCCTTGCGTTTACCTACGCTACGCGTTGGTTTACTAACACTTCGCGTTGACTTAACACTTCAAATTGATTAACGCTTCTCATTGACGAACGCTTCGCGTTCGCTTACTTGTGGTTCGCTTCAGCTTCGGTTTCGTGTTGGTAAATGCAAAGCGTTTAGCAACGCTTTGCGTTGATTTACTAACGCTTCGCGTTGACCTAACGCTTTCTATTGACCTACGCTTCGCGTTGGTTAACTTGGTTTACGATTCGCGTGAAATCACGCTTCGCAAATCACTGACGCTTCGCTTTCAATAACTAACATTTCTCATTGAACAACGCTTCGCATTGGCAGACGTACGGTACGCTTTAGTTAACGTTTCGCGTTGGTTATCGCTTTGCGTTTACCAATGTTACTAACGCCTCGCGTTAACTTGCTTACGCTCTGCGTTAATTTCCTCGCGTTAGCTATTGTGTCGTATCGACTAACGCTTCGCGTCGGCTAACTTTTTGCGTTGTATATCTAACTCATGCTAACGCTTCACGTTAACTAACGCTACGATTTGACTAACTTTTCACGCTTACTTAAAGCGTTAACGATTCGCGTGAAATCGAGCTTCGCGTTGAATCACTGACGATCTCTTTGAATAACTAACGCTTCTCATTTACCAACGCTCGCTCCGCGTTGACGGTTCGCTTTAGCTTTCGTTCCGCGTTGGTTAACGCTTTGTGTTTACCAACGCTTTACGTTGATTTACTAAAGCTTCGCGTTGGCTAACTTTTCGCGTTGACTAACTTTTCGCGTCGCCTAACGGCTTGCGTTGACCAACGCTTTGCGTTAGCAGTCGTTTCGCGTTGATTAACTCAATTATATAACTCAATATTTAAATATATAAAACTCGCAAGAACATTAATACAAATTTTTTTAAATGCAAGAACATTTTTACTGTTTCAATATTAATTATGGACACAAAACAAACATTTTCAAATAATTCATATTTTATAAACATCGAATAGGCAGAAATATTGACAATTCAAACATTGATATACAACTCAGTATATACAGAATATTCAAACAATTAACTCAGTTAGTAATTACATTTTCTTTTAATTTGTGTGGATTGTTGTTAAATGTTATACCGTTAATAGAATACTATCATTTATTTTCAAACATTCCACATACAAATAAAAAGGGATATTCAATAAAGAATTTTCATTTGTTAGAAGTAATGGCTAAACTTAAGAATACAATAATGAATATATTCAACGCACTCTAATTAGATGTTTATGTAGTACTGACGACTTTAGACAGCAGGCAGCCAGCATTATGTACTCAACACATCCCATACACCACACTATTAGTACCCCCACTATTTTTATATCTTTATGCATTGTGTATAGTTAATTATTATAGTAAATAACATTGATTTCCTATTTCCTGTCCAACACACAGTATATATATATATATATATATATATATATATATATATATATATATATATATATATATATATATATATATATATATATATATATTTATATATATATATATATATATATATATATATATATATATATATATTTATGTATATACATATAAATAAAACTATAACTATATATATATAGTAATTTAGTAAACCAGAAGAGTTATTTAACGCGAAGCAGTCAGATAACGCAAAGTTTAAATAAGTACTAGTTACCGCGGGTGGGAAGCAAGTGAACGCGAAGCGTTGGTAAAAGCATGGCCTTAACCAACGCTACGTGTAAGCCAACGCGAAGAAGGTCAATGAGAAGCGTTAGTAAATGGGTAGCGTTAGGTGACGGGGAAATGTGGTTAGTCAACACGAAGCGTTGGTTTGAATGCATCAGTTATTAAGTAAATGCGAAGCGTTAGTAAACCGCAAGTGTGAATTAACGCACAGCGTTAAAATAACGCAAAGTGAAACTGAGTCAACACGAAATGTAAAGATTAAGCGGAGCGAAAGTGAGTGAAAGCGGTGCGTTAGGTATTCAATGTGCAGCGTCAGTGAGTCAACATAAAGCGTGACAACATTTCACGCGAAGCGTCAGCCAACACGAAGCACTAGCAAAGAGGACGTAAACGCGAAGCGGTAACAAGTCAACGCGAAGCGTTGGTAAACACAAAGCGTCAACTAACGTGAAACGTAAGCTAAGTCAAACCGTAAGTCAGTCACCGCGAAGCGTTGGTCAATGAGAAGCGTTAGTCAATAGGAAGCGTTAGGTGCGCGAAGTGGAGATCGCGAAGCGTTGGTTAATGAGAAGCGTTAGTCTATTGGAAGCGTTAGGTAACGTGAAGTGGTGATAAGTCAACGCGAAGCGTTGGTTTGAAACCGTTCGTTATTTAGTAAACGCAAAGCGTTAGTAAAGCGGAATCTTTAGTTAACGCGATGCGTTAAGATTACGCAAAGTGAAATTGAGTCAACACGAAACGTAAAGATAAAACGAAGCGTAAGTGAGTATACACGAAGCGATAGTTATTCAAAGTGACGCGTCAGTGATTCAACACAAAGCGTGATTTCACGCGAAGCGTCAGTCAACACTAATTACTAGTTACCGCGAAGGGAAGTTAAGACGTTAACCAACGCGAAACGTAATCTAAAGTAAACTGTAAGTCAGTCACCGCGAAGCGTTGGTCAATAAGAAGCGTTTGTCAATAGGAAGCGTTAGGTGCGCGAAGTGGAGATCGTGCAACGTCAATCAACACAAAGCACTAGTTAACGCGAAGAGTAAGTTATCGCAAGTCAACGCGAAGCGTTGATAAACACAAAGTGTTAACCAACAAGAAACGTAAGTCAGCCAACGCGAAACGTTGGTTCATGAGAAGCGTTAGTAAATGGGAAGCGTTAAGTGACCGGAAATTGTGATTAGTCAACACGAAGACTTGGTTTGAATTCGTCAGTTAAGTAAACACGAAGCGTTAGCAAACCGGAAGCATTAGTTAACGCAAAATGAAATTGAGTCCACACGAAATGTAACGATTAAGAGAAGCGTTAGTTATTCAAAACAAAGCGTCAGTGATTCAACACAAAGCGTGACTTCACATGAAATCATGCTTCACGTTCAATTACTGACGCGTCACATTAAATAAATATCGCTTCACTCACTTACGCTTCGCTTTAACGTATCGTTTCACGTTGACTCAATTACACTTTGCGTTATCTTAACCCTTCGCGCTAACTAGCGCTTCTGGTATATCAACGCTTCGCGTTTACAAAATAACTAACGCTCTCAAATCAACGCTACGACTAATTACCGCTTCGCGTCACCTTACGCTTCCTATTGACTAACGCTTCTCATTGGTTTGCTTTAGCTCACTTTTCTTTAGCTTACTTGGTTAATGCTTCGCGTTAACTATTGCTTTGTATTGGCTGACGCATTGCGTGAAATCACACCACGCGTTGAAGCACTGATGCTTCGCTTTGAACAACTAACGCTTCGCGTTCACTCACTTAAGGTGGCTTTATCTTAACGGTTCGTGCTGACACATTTACACTTTGCGTTATCTTAAAGCTACGCGTTAACTAACGCTTCCAGTTTACTAACGCTTCGCTCCGGTTTACTTACGTTTACTAAATAATTGACGCTTTCAAACCCACGCTTCGTGTTGACTAATCACCACTTCGCGTCACCTAACGCTTCCCATTGACTATTGCTTCTCATTGACTTACGGTTGGTTAACGCTTTGCGTTTACAAACGCTTTGCGTTGGCTTGCTGACGCTCCGCGATAACTTTCTCTTCGCGGTAACTAGTGCTTAGTGTTGACTGACGCGCTAGTGTTGACTGACATCACGCTTTTTGTTGTATCACTGACGCTTCGCTTTAAATAACTAACACTTCGTGTATACTCACTTACGCTTCGTTTTATCTTTACGTCTCGCGTTGACTCAATTACACTTTGCGTAATCTTAACTCATCGCATTTATTAAATATCGAACGCTTTCAAACCAACGCTTCGTGTTGACTAATCACCTTTTCACGTCACCTAACGCTTCCCGTTTACTAACGCTTCTCAGTGACCTTCGCATTGGCTGGTTGGTTAACGTTTTGCGTTTACCAGTAACGCTTACTTCTCGTTGATTTGCTTACGCCCCGCGTTATTTTTCTCTTCGCGTTAACTAGTATCCTTAAACGGTTCGATGCTTCTCGTTTGATAACTCTTCCGGTTTACTAACGCTACGCGTTTAGTAAATAACTATATATATATACATATATATATATATATATGATTTAAAAGAATTTATAATTTAAAGATCTCATAAAATTTGGGCTACTGTTGTATCTAATATTATAACAGTTTATTATTATTATTATTAGCTGTTAATATTGTTGATATAATTCTATCAATTCTGTTATATTTATATTTATTTTTGTTTTTATCTTTATTAGCTTTGTTATTGTAATCATTTCTGTCAATTTGTTATTGATATATGAAGTTTAATTATTATTATTATTATATATATACAATACGCGACTTTCTAACGCCGCGTCGGCAATTGCTTCGCGTTGATGGACATATATATTTATATATATATATATATATATATATATATATATATATATATATATATATATATATATATATATATATATATATATATACATATATATATATATATATATATATATATATATATATATATCTTTATATATATATATCTTTATATATATATATTAACCCTTAACCCTTGAACTTATATGCATATGTTAATAGAAATAAGATCTTTTAATTGATTCTACTTTTATCAGACTTAGATAATTCTTGCAAATAATAATCACAACTTTTGTACGAATTTAAAAAATTTTTTTGTAAATTCAAATTGTTTATCAAATGTTGTAGTATTGCGACATCGTGAAACTCTTGCTGATTATGGTCACTAGGGTCTAGGAAATCTTTACTTAAAGTTTCAAATTTAAATTGACCTTGACTGTATATGTATATTTTTTTTCTTTAAAATAACCGCCAGATATATATATACCTAAAATAGTAAAATACATTTGGTTATTTTTTTTTTAACAACAAAGAATAAATGTAACTAAAAATATGACTTACTCAAAGCTCATCTGAAACCGAGCTTTTGAATATTTTTGGGCATTCACAAAGTTTTACTGCTACAGATAAGTCTAATTATTATTTCTTTGCTTTTCGTCTCGTCTTAACAATCAATCAGATCCTTTCTCGTAAATCGACTAATTTTTTTATTTACCTAAAAAAAGATTCGATGCAGTTTTATTCTTAAATATACATTCTCTCCTTACTTCAAGTCTATAACTTTACAATACCAATACAGTATTCTGCATTTAATTTCAACAATTATTCATTAAATTTTTTAAATTGACTGTTTTATTTATTGTAATTTCCTATTTAAACATCACCAAAATATTTCCACTATCCCTTTCGTATTCCACTTCTTACCGCTAAAATTTGAATAACAAATTATTATTGGAACACACGCGACAAATTACACAGCCCTGGTGTAGTAATTTCTTTAATGTCAAGAGTGTATATGGTCTCTATGGTCCAATGTTGTTATTCAAATTTTTTTGGTTATGATCACAATTGACATGTGAACACGAGGTTATCGATTTTAAATGATTTAATGAAATAGTCGAAGTGGATTAATATTTTAATGGTTAATATTAGAAATATGGTGTTAATTATTTTGTAACTCGATCAGCAGACCGAGCAAACATGTCAATAGATATTGAACTTCAATTTGGATGTTTTAGTGAGATGAAATCGAATGTAAATCGATGATAATGGAATATAATCAAATGCGAATGCAATGAATTAGTAGTTAACAATTTAAGTAAAGAACGCGTAAGATGATGATTAATTATACTTAACTAGTAATTTACTGAAGATTCTCCTTGGTGATGATCGAAATTTCGCACGTGGTGTAATTCAGGAAATCAGAATATATACAATGGACGATAAAATTATTTTATTTACAAATTTAAATATAAATATATATAGCGATGATTTACAACATTTAACAATTAAACAAGAATCATTTTTTTCAACAAATAAAATTGAACTAAAAAAAAAAACGTTTGTATACTTTTTTGTTCAAATCAATATCTCACTTAATTTAGATACAACTCCAAATTTTGTCTTGACTTCCTTCTAGATCGAAATGAAACACAGGATTCAAGTTTATTGCTGGAGATACTTCCAATTAGCGCGATTAAATGTAAGAGACCGTTCCACTGAATTTGATCTTCGATTAAGCCTCGTACTTCATGATTTTTTGTTGGCAGTATTCTCAATTTTGATGTATTGCCTGGGTCCAATTTCCACCAAGATGTAGGGTTTTTGTTTCAATATTATTTTTAAAATTTAATTTTGATCGAACCAAACATAACAAGTTTCAAGTTAAAGGTGGGAATTGTATTTTTAAATTTTTATTTAATAATTTATTATTATTAATTCCATTCTATTCCATTCTATTATTATTAATTCCAAAAACGAATAATGAATTGCCAAATGGATGATTTTAAATTTATTAATTTGGTAAGTAATGATTTCAATGATTTATTTCAGATGGATGAAATATAATCCTCCCTGCTTAAGGAAGGAATATGAATATTCATTTCATGAGGTTAGTTCAGACATTGTATCTGTCAAACTTGTTTTGACAGTAAGTATATCTTTTATTAGGGACCGTTCAGGGTGACCTTATAATGGTTAATATTTTTTGAAATTATATTGGGCTACCTTCATATATAAACGTTTGGTGATTCATTTATTCAATTCTTTTTATTTATTTTTAAATAAAAATATTCGTGTATGTACTTCATACATACACGAATACGATTGTTTGCGAACCCTTTCAGGTTTCATTGAACATTGTTATAATAAAACGTTGTTATTTTTGACTCTAAGGCTTTATTATATTAATATATACCCCTCCCACTCTTTTATTCACGATGCTTGCCCAAGGAAATCTTTTCAGAGATCGTCGCCTCTGGGACGAGTATTATCATCCAACGGCCACAATAGGAATTGGGGGCCCAGGATTCCTATAACGAGCACTAGGCTACTTCCACTTCCCTTGTGTGCTACTCTGTACCCCGCTTTACCATTAGGCTACTAACAACAGCTAGTAGCCCGCAATTTTACATTTACAGGACCTCTTCTATCAACTAAAACGGTTCGGAATAAAGTCAACGTATCAACAAACCCTGAAATCAAATCTAAAATTCCGGGTTCTTTAGCATTCGCTGTAGCTCGTAAAAGTCGTGAAACGTCAAACCGGGCATTATGAGCTACTAGCAAACAGTTTTTTTGCCCATTAGATAATTTATATAAAAATTGTTCGAATGATTCCAAAGCATTCAAAATTTTGTAAATTTCAACTTTTTTATCTTTATAGAACAAGTCTCCATGTTTATGGTAAAGTTGAGTAACAGCGCTGGCTGACGGTGAAATTTTGGTCTAAGTAATCACAGATAGCTGCAATTTGTAAAATGTGTGCATTTGCAGCCAACCCGGTGTTTTCGATATCAAAATATACGTTTTTTGTCTTATCTGGTAGTATATTATTATTATTATTATCATAGTTTGTAGATATGTCATTAATTAATCCGCTCATTCCACAATTACTTTGATAAGTAATACCTTCATGCTTTTCGGTTCTTTTCCTCAATAGTTCTCATTTTGTAACCCGACTTCAAAAAGGAGGATGGTTCTCAATTCGTCTGTTTTTTTTTTAATGTTTGTTACCTCAGAACTCCGTCATTTATGAACCGATTTTGAATTTTGTTTTTGTTTTAAATTCTGGTGAGCATTCTGGTGAGGGGATCCCCTGGAAATCGAGGAAAACCCTCATTTTGTATGTGATAACCGATTTTTGCGAATTTTTTTTATTTTTTGAAAGGGTATACTCATTCATAATGGGAAAGTCAGAAAATTTTTTTAAAAACCGACTTAAAAAAAAAAATTTTACAAAAAAAAAAACCAAATGCATGTAAAAGAAACTAAAAATCTGTTAAGAAAAAATGCACTAAAAATTTAAAAAAAATAAAAAAAACATCAAAAAAATGTGTTATAAAAAATGCACTAAAAATTAGTAGGTCGTTTAGTAGGTCTACCCATATTCTGACAAATAAAATCAGTTATAGTCACTAAAAAGCGAGAAATAAAAAATATTTTGACAAAATGGAAATCCGACTTCAAAAATCAAATATTCTAAAACAAAAAATGCACTAAAAAGTAAAAAATAATTGCATATTCTTGTGTCAAATTTAGTTCACCTAAGCAAAAATTTTTAAATATATATGTACAATTATTGTTATTTTTGGAGACGGTCAGCATAGAGAAATTCACATAAAATTTGGACACCGCCTCCAAAAATAATAACTGTACATATATATTTAAAATTTTTTGCTTAGGTGAACTAAAATTGACACAAGAATATGCAATTATTTTTTACTTTTTAGTGCATTTTTTGTTTTAGAATATTAGATTTTTGAAGTCGGGTTTCCATTTTGTTTAAATATTTTTTAATTTCAGTTCAAGTCGTCTCAGTTTCTTAGCTTTAGACTGAGTAAGAATTGCTCGCTTCTTACGTTGAGAAAAAAATGTTTGGGGTGGACCACCCTTATCACTTAGGGGTATGGAAAATACATTATGACAGATTCTCAGACCTACCGAATATACATATAAAATTTCATAAACGTAGATCAAGCCGTTTCTGAGGAGTATGGCAAATAACATTCTGACACAAGAATTTTAAGTACAATATTACAAACTTACCTAGGACTACGGTTGAGTTGATATCAGAAAGGTTGAGTTGATATCAGCCTAGATCAGCCCAGTGTTAACTAAATTACATTTACTACAAGTTTCACATATTATTTTGAGGTACATATGAAGTCCTTCTCTCTTAAAATCTTTTAACTTTTCCATGTCGAAAAGACTTTTGCAGCTGGTACATTTGAGGTTCTTAGCTAATTCTCCCAATTTAACTATACAGTTTCATCGGCAATTTCAGAACTTGTTGCATTGAGTGTGGTTTAAATTTTTTTTGCCTCAGACATACGTACAAGAGCTTTAAATATTTTATCACTATACATTATATTATCGAATGATAATTAGTTAGAACTATAGGTTTTTGAAATAAAATTTCAAATTCGCCCCCATTGCCTAGATCAGTTATTTTGTATTATAAATATGTATTTTGACTACAATGTAGTCATCATCAGTATAAATTAGCTAGTCGTAATTTTCTCTTTGACAATTAGAAATAGATAGAAATTCGAGAACAATAGACAAAAATAACAAGTAATGTAACAACTAACTGAGTTAATTGTTTGAATACCCAGTATATACTGAGTTGTATATCAATGTTTGAATTGTCAATATTTCTGCCTATTCGATGTTTATAAAATATGAATTATTTGAAAATGTTTGTTTTGTGTTCATAATTAATATTGAAACAGTAAAAATGTTCTTGCATTTAAAAAAATTTATATTAATGTTCTTGCGAGTTTTATATATTTAAATATTGAGTAATGTAATTGAGTTAATCAACGCGAAGCGACTGCTAACGCAAAGCGTTGGTCAACGCAATCCGTTAGGCGACGCGAAAAGTTAGTCAACGCGAAGCTTTAGTAAATCAACGTAAAGCGTTGGTAAACACAAAGCGTTAACCAACGCAGAACGTAAGCTAAAGCGAACCGTAAGTCAGCCAACGCGAAGCGAGCGTTGGTAAATGAGAAGCGTTAGTTATTCAAAGAGAATCGTCAGTGATTCAACGCGAAGCTCGATTTCACGCGAATCGTTAACGCTTTAAGTAAGCGTGAAAAGTTTAGTCAAATCGTAGCGTTAGTTAACGTGAAGCGTTAGCATGAGTTAGATATACAACGCGAAGAGTTAGCCGACGCGAAGCGTTAGTCGATACGACACAATAGCTAACGCGAGGAAATTAACGCAGAGCGTAAGCAAGTTAACGCGAGGCGTTAGTAACATTGGTAAACGCAAAGCGATAACCAACGCGAAACGTAAACTAAAGCGAACCGTACGTCTGCCAATGCGAAGCGTTGTTCAATGAGAAACGTTAGTTATTGAAAGCGAAGCGTCAGTGATTTGCGAAGCGTGATTTCACGCGAATCGTAAACCAATTTAACCAACGCGAAGCGTAGGTCAATAGAAAGCGTTAGGTCAACGCGAAGCGTTAGTAAATCAACGCAAAGCGTTGCTAAACGCTTTGCATTTACCAACACGAAACGGAAGCTGAAGCGAACCATAAGTAAGCGAACGCGAAGCGTTCGTCAATGAGAAGCGTTAATCAATTTGAAGTGTTAAGTCAACGCGAAGTGTTAGTAAACCAACGCGAAGCGTAGGTAAACGCAAGGCGTTTACCAACCCAAAACGTTAGCGAAAGCGAACCGTAAGTAAGCCAACGCTTCGCGTTGGTTAATGAGTTGCGTTAGTTATTCAAAGCGAAGCGTTGGTGATTCGCGAAGCATAATTTCACGCGAATCGTTGATTAACGCGAACCGTAAGCTTAATCGAGCCGTAAGTCAACCAACGCGAAGCGTTGGTTAATGAGAAGCGTTAGTCAATAGGAAGTGTTAGGTCAACGTGTAACGTAGTCTAAAGCGAACCGTAAGTCAGCCAACGCGAAGCGTTGGTCAATGAGAAGCGTTAGTTATGCAAAGCGAAGCGTCAGTGATTCGCCAAGCGAGATTTTAAGCGAGTCGTTAACCAACGCAAAGCGTTAACCAACACGAACCGTAAGTCAGACAACGCAAAGCGTGGTCAATGAGAAGCGATAGTTATTCACAGCGAATCGTCCGTGATTCAACGCGAAGCGTGATTTCACGAAAATCGATAATGCTTTAAGTAAACGTGAAACGTTAGTTAAATCGTAGCGATAGTAAACGCGAAGCGAAAGCACTCGTAAGATATACAACGCGAAGAGTTAGCTGACGCGAAGCGTCAGTCGATATACAGCACTAGCTAACAAGAGGAAGTTAACGCGGAGCGTAAGCAAGTTAACGCTGGGCGTAAGCAAGTTAACGCGAAGCGTTTGTTAATTAACACATACCGTTGGTAAACGCGAAGCGTTAACCAACGCGAACCGTAAGCTGAAGCGAACCACAAGTCAGCCAACGCGATGCGTTGGTCAATGAGAAGCGTTAGTCAGTTGGAAGGGAAAACAACGCAAATCATTATTAAATTAACGCGAAGCGTTAATTAACGCAAAGCGTTTACCAACGCGAAACGTTAGCGAAAGCGAACCGCAAGTAAACGCAACGCGTTATCCGCGAATCGTAAGCTTAAGCGAGACGTAAGTCAGCCAACGCGAAGCGTTGGTCAATGTGAATGCGTTAGTCAATAGGAAGTGTTTGGTCAATGCGAAGCTTTTGTAAACGCAAAGCGTTTACCAACGCGAAACGAAAGCTGAAGCGAACCGTAAGACAGCCAACGCAAACCGTTGGTTAGTGAGAAGCGTTAGTTATTCATGGCGAAGCGTCGGTAATTCGCGATGGATGATTTCTCGAGAATCGTTAAACAATGCAAAGCGTTAACCAACGCGAACCGTAAGCTTAAGCGTGCTGTTAGTAAGCCATCTACTACGTGCTGTAAGTAAGCCATCGTTGGTACGCAAAGCGTTTACCAACGCGAAACGTAAGCTAAAGCAAACTGTAAGTCAGCCAACGCGAAGCGTTGGCCAATGAGGAGCGTTAGTTTTCCAAAGCTAAGCGTCAGTGATTCTCGAATCGTGATTTCACGCGAATCATTACCCAACGAAAAGCATGAACCAACTCGAAACGTAAGTCTACGCGAACCGTATTTCAGCAAACGCAAAGCTTTAGTAAATGAACGATAACTTACGCGACACGCAAGCTGAAGCGAACCTTTAGTCACCCAACGCAATGCGTTGGTCAATGAGAAGCGTTGGTCAATAGGAAGCGTTAGGTCAACTCAAAGCATGTGTATGTATATATATTTATATATAAATATATATATATATATATATATATATATATATATATATATATATATATATTTATATATGAATATATATACATATATATTTATACATGAAGATATATATATATATATATATATATATATATATATATATATATATACATATATATATATATATATACATATATATATATATATATATATATACATATATACATGTATATATATATACATATATAAAAATTTTATAGATGATTTTTGATAGGATATGTGGAACTTTGAATAAACTTTTTGCAAAATTTTGACATCTGTACGAGACCAACATTTTTTTTGAAAAAGAAAATCACTTAAACCTTGACGTTATATATACACCTGGTTAACAAAACTGAAATAAACATAAAAACAATACTCATTGATGTTTGTTATGTTTGTACATGTGCCTGTCTTCGATCGACTCATTTTCAACTATAAGCACAAAGATTGAAAAAACGGTTGACTTTATGAAAAAATTTATCAAACAAAAGTTGTTTATTTTAAAGAGAAGAAGATTTTTTGTTAACAAATTTTTGTTCTATCTCTAACGCTTTCAACGATAGAAATTCTCCCCCCTGGCGGAACACACACAAAAATTTTCAGCTCGTTACCTTTTTTCGTTCTTGAGTTATCGTGTTCAAAGGCGGACGGACAGACGAATTAGGCCGAATTAGGCCATTTTATGAATGCTTTTGTGAAGCATTTTTGTCAAGGATTAATATTTTCAAAGACGGGACTAAACATAAAAGACCTTGTATATTTACATATACAGGTTATAAAAAATAGTATGTTCAGTTGTTATGTATACCTACGGGTCCATGGAGCCCATGCCTTCATTCGCTAATCAAATGTATTTCTCATTTTTTTAACTTTGAGGACAAATTTTGAGAAAACTGTTGAGTTCATGAAAAAAGTTTTCAAACAAAACTTATTTACTTTAAAGAGAAGAAGATTTTTTGTTGACAAAAATTTTGTCTATCTCCTATGGTTTCAGAGATATAATTTTTCCTGGGGGAAACACTTTCCGATTTTGCCCGTTAACGAACTTGACCTTACTTTTTTGCTCTAGAACACACAAACAAATTTTCAGGCCGTTATCTCTTTTCGATCTTGAGTTATCGGCTTCACAGACGGACAGACGGACGGACGAACATGTGAAAATTGCCGAATTAGGCCATTTTATGAATACCTTGGTGAAGCATTTTTTCAAGGATTAATATTTTCAAGCGTTACAAAGTCGGGACTAAACTTAATATACCTTGTATATTTACAAATATACTGGGTATAATAAACTTAATATACCTTGTATATTTACAAATATACTGGGTATAACAATACTAATTGATGTTTGTTATGTTTGTATATGTGCCTGTCTTCGATCGACTCATTTTTAACTATAAGCACAAAGTTTGAAAAAACGGTTGACATTATGAAAAAATTTTTCAAACAAAAATTGTTTATTTTAAAGAGAAGATTTTTTGTCAACAAATTTTTGTTCTATATCTAACGCTTTCAACGATATAAATTCTCCCCCCTGGCGGGGGGAATCACTTTCTGATTTTGCCCATTTACGAACTCGACCTTACTTTTTTGCTCTGGAACACACACAAAAATTTTCAGCTCGTTACCTTTTTTCGTTCTTGATTTATCGAGTTCAAAGGCAGACGGACAGACGAATTAGGCCGAATTAGGCCATTTTATGAATGCTTTTGTGAAGCATTTTTGTCAAGGATTAATATTTTCAAGCGTTACAAAGACGGGACTAAACATAAAAGACCTTGTATATTTACATATACAGATTATAAAAAATAGTATGTACAGTTGTTATGTGTACCTCCGGGTCCATGGAGCCCATGCCTTCATTCGCTAATCAAATGTATTTCTCATTTTTTCCAATTTTGAGGACAAATTTTGAGAAAACTGTTGAGTTTATGAAAAAAGTTTTCAAACAAAAGTTGTTTTTTTTAAAGAGAAGAAGATTTTTTGTTGACAAAAATTTTTTTCTATCTCCTACGGTTTCAGAGATAAAATTTTTCCCCCCTGGCGGGGGAAACACTTTCCGATTTTGCCCGTTAACGAACTTGAGCTTACTTTTTTGCTCTAGAACACACAAAAAAATTTCCAGGCCGTTATCTCTTTTCGATCTTGAGTTATCGGCTTCACAGACGGACAGACGGACGGACGGACATGTGAAAATTGCCGAATTAGGCCAGTTTATGAATACCTTGGTGAAGCATTTTTGTCAAGGATTAATATTTTCAAGCGTTTCAAAGTCGGGACTAAACTTAATATACCTTGTATATTTACAAATATACTGGGTATAAAAATAAATAGAAAATTAACTAAATTAAAATATACTAGATTTAAAATATAATAAATTATAAATTATATTGAAATTACTCTTGTTAAAATTTCCTTCATTCACATTTATTCCTGTTAACTTTACTCTTATTAAAATTACTCTTATATTGTCTCAGGATATGTTACTCGTCGCTAATTTGGTGACAATTTCACGAAAAATGTATATTGATGATGACTACATTGTAGTTGAAATACGTATTTATAATACAAAAAAACTGATCAAGGCAAAGGGGGCGAATTTGAAATTTTATTTTATCAATATTTTTTTTTTCAAAGCGTTTGGTATTCAAAGCGAAGTGTCAGTGATTCGCGAAGCGTGATTTCACGCGAATCGTTAACCGACGCAAAGCGTTAGTCAACGCAGGACGAAAGATAAAGCGTACCGTAAGTCAGTCAACGCGTACCGTTGGTCGATGAGAAGCGTTAGTCAACTGGAAGCGTTAGGTCAACGTTAGTAAATCAACGCAAGGCGTTGGTCAACGCAAAGCATTTACCGACGCGAAACGTAAGCTAAAGCAAGTCAGCGAACGCGAAGCTTGGTTAATGAGAAGAGTTAGTTATGCAAAGCGAAGCGTCGGAGATTCGCGAAGCGTAGTTTCGTACGAATCGTTAACCAACGCAAAGCGTTAACCAACGCGAAACGTAAGCTAGAGCGAAACGTAAGCTACAGCGAACCGTAAGTCAGTCAACGCGAAGCGTTGGTCATTGAAAAGCGTTACTCAATAGGTTACGTTAGGTCAACGCGAAGCGTTAGTAAATCAACGCACAGTGTCAGTAAACGCAAAGCGTTAGTTATCCAAAGCGAAGCGTGATTTCACGCGAATCGTTATCCTTCGCAAAGCGTTAATCAACGTGAAACGTAAGCTATAGCGAACCGTAAGTCAGCCAACGCAAAGCGTTAGTTAACACAGGGCATTAGCACACGTAAGTTATACAACGCGAAGCGTCAGTCAATGCGAAGCTCTAGTTACGGAAGGAAGTTAACGCGGAGCGTAAGCAAGTCAACACGAAGCGTTGTTAACGTAAAGCGTTGGTAAGCTAGAGAAGCGTTAGTTATTCAAAGCGAATCGTCAGTGATTCAACGCGAAGCGTGATTTCACGTGTATCGTTAACCAACGTAAAGCGGTAACCAATGTGAAACGTAAGCTAAAGCGAACCGTAAGTCAGCCAACGAGAATCGTTTTTCAAAGCGTTAGTTAACGCGATACGTTAGTTAACGCGATACGCGGGGCGTAAGCAACTTAACGCGAAGCGTTAGTAAATCAACGCAAAGCCAACCAACTCAAACGGCAAGTCAGTTAGTCAGTTATGTAAAGCGAAACGTCAGTGATTTTCGAAGCGTGTTTTCACGCGAATCGTTACCAATGCGCAACGTAAACTAAAGCGAGCCGTGAGTCAGTCAACGTGAAGCGTTTGTCAATGCGATGCGTTAGGCGACGTGACACGTTAGTCTACGCAAAGTGGTGATTACTCAACGCGAAGCGTTGGTTTAGCAGCGTTAAGCGTAAATAAGGCAACGCGAAGCATTAGTTTACGCGAAGCTTTAGTCGACGCGAAGCGTCAGTTATCGCCACGTAACTGTTGGTTAACTCAAAGGGTAAACAATTGCGAAACTTAAGCTTAAGCGAACCGTAAGTCAGCCAAGCGAAGCGTTGGTCAATGAAAAGCGTTATGTGACGCGAAGTATATATATATATATATATATATATATAAATATATATGTATATATATATATATATATAAATACACATGTGTATATATATATATATATATATATATATATATATATATATATATAAATATATAATAATAATAATAATAATAGTATTTTATTCATTAATATCAATACAATGATGTTGAACAAGTCAAAATTAATTAATTAAGTAGCACTATGATAAGAAATCTTTAACATCATAATAGCACATATTCACTAAATATTTTTTCAGTTCCCTTTTATACCCTGTATAGGTGTAAATATAGATTAGAATCTCATGTGTGATAAAATTAGAATCTCAATTGATAAAATTAATTTATATTCGATTTAAAATTGTGTTTCTACCGTTGAAATGAATAATACGACATAAACAGAAACTTAAGTGATAATTATATCTAGAGCACGGTAGTGCGCAAGGCCGAGTTTTTGGGACACAATCGGACTTTTCACTACAGTGCTATTACATAAGGAAATATTAGAACACTGTTTGACCCCGAAATATCTTCTGAACGAAAAGAGCTACAGTGTTGAATTTTCGAATTTTCGAATTATCGATACTTTACGTAATACTTTACAAAAACGCAAAATTCACGGTATACGCCTTAATAACTTAAGTATTAGATATAATAATTATACGATACTTCCAGATATCCTGTAAAGTTGATATTTGGCATACGGGTAGATCTAGTGCCCAAACCGACGGGAAAATTGAAATGTGTATCGGTAAAACGAACATTTTTACAATTTTCGTTTTAATCAAATTAGCATTAGAACGTATATATTTATCTTATTCGTTGATATTTTTATAGAGTCCTATCTGATTGGATGACACTCAGGTATTTAAATATTGATTGTATTAGATCATTTCATCGTAAAGAACCATGTAGAAAACACAATGAACTATATTATCACTAAAAATTTCTTTAATCGATAGTAGTGACAATGGCTTGTTGAATACTGCAGTTGTCGTATAGTATTTAAAATTAAGCAACATTAGTTAAAATCAGTACTTGGATGGGTGGACATTGTGTGCAGTTGTTTTTTTTTGTAATTTTGGAATAAACATTAATTTATATTCTCATTTTAACTTTTTTATTATATTTTGTATTGATGCCTTGATGAATTATTATTTAATACTATTATTTATTAATTAATCGGTAAACTTTTTCAGTGCAACCCCCCGGAAAATTAGAAAAACATCCTCCAAAATTACGTTTTTCTGTTCTATAAATGCTATAAAGATGGAATTTTCACTAATCGATCCGAAATAACGTCAAATTAACAGAATATTTTGAAAAATTTCATTACCTACATCGCAACCACACCGAAAATGGGAAAAACATACCTAAAACTGACCTTTTCACTTCTATTCATGATAGAAAGATCGGTTTTTTTCCATTCGACGTGGAACAGGTTCAAAATAACAGAATTATTTGAAGAAAGAAAATTTTTCTATCACAACCCTTCGAACTTGGGAAAACCACCCCCAAAACCAACCTTTTTGTTCTATACATGCAACAAGATGCAGTTTTTTGCAATCGACGCTTAATAGCTACAAATTAGGAAGTTATTTCGAAAAACCTAATATTTTTTGTTGCAACCTCCCGAAAAATCGAAAAAACACCCCCCAAAATTAGGTTTTTCAGTTCTATAAATGCTGAAATGATGGAATTTTCACCAATCGACCCGAAATAAAGTCAAGTTAACAGAACACTTTGAAAAATTTCATTCCCTACATCGCATTCCACCCCCCCCCCCCCCCCCCCCAATAAATTGAAGTCAAATTGCCATTTCACTTCTTTATAAAGTCAAATTAACAGATTACTTTAAAAAATTTCATGACCTATATCGCAAACCTCCGAAAATGGGAAAAACACCCCTTAAACTGCCTTAAAGCATTTTGATCAGACTAAAAATATGACCGCTAGAGAGTGATTTATGTATTCTAAGGAAATTTGCTAAGTTGACGCAGCTCTTGCGTAACGAATTTTTTTCGAATCCGAGCTGCCAATCGCCTTATTATCTTTGTTATATATATCAAAACTATTATCTTTGTTATATACATCAAAACTATTGCATGCAGCACGTTGTTGTGGAATATGATTGTTCAAAGACTGTTACGTTGATAATCAATTATCTGAAGAAGAAAAAATCGATTATTTAAGAAGTTATAATCGAGACAAATCAAGTAACATCTTATATATACTAAATTTTTATATAGTTATTTTAATAAAAATATATCACTCTTATTTCACATTAATTTGTGGCCTTTTATTAAAACGGCCTATTATCGATGAATATTATTATCAATAATCCAATGTATATAATTTACGCTTTCTTTTCAGTTTTCGTTGGCTTGTATATTTGGTAATACACCACCTTGGGCAATTGTTACACCAGATAATAATTTAATTTAATTCTTCATTATTACGAATTGCTAATTGTAAATGACGAGGTATAATACGAGTTTTCTTGTTATCATTAGGGGTAAATTGATTAAATGTAAGAAAAAATATGGTTGAAATAATGTTTCGTAAGTTTTCTTTAATATGTTTTTAAAATTTTATAATTTAAAATTTTATTTATAACGTGGTAAGTTTTAAAATATTTGAAATCATCAAAAATTACGCAGGAGCTGCTTTATCTTCGAGCGAATTTCCTTCAAATACATTGAGACATCTTACTTATTGTGACTTGGGTTTAGCGCACAATTAGTAAAGTAGCCCGCTGTTGTCGCGCAGTGGAAGTGTAATGGCTTGAGAGTGTCGTCGATGGGGTTATCTGATACCGAAACACTCTAAATTGAATTTAAATAACAAAAAAAAAATTAAATGTGATTAAAAAAAAATCAAGCAAAAAAAAAAATGTGTGTGCCTCTCTGTCCGGGTGACGATCTGTAGCTCAATTTTGATGTAATGTCTGAAGAGCGCCTCTATTCTTTTGAACGCGAACTATTGGTGTCATCGGTAAACTATTTTTTTTTTGTTTATTTAGTTTGTGATTTTTTTTTAAAAGTAATGTATTGGGATTAAATTGATTATTGGGATTAAAGTGATTAAATTATTATTTTTTGTTAACATATTTTAGGACGTTCAGTTCGATTTTGTTCACATTCCTCGAACTAAGCGTCACCTTTATTATTTAAAAAAAAAAACTTTACATGTGTTTTTATTCTTTGTATATAAAAAAAATAGGGTTAAGTTTACTTAACCAAAAAAAAATTACGACACGTGCTAATGTTATTATAGAATTGAAGTTGTAAAATTGAATCAAGATACGTCGACGCTTCAATCAATGGTGGATGATTTCCTGGAAAGCCGTTGGATTATTGCTAGCGGTAATGCGTTGAATTACCAAAACTTTCCAAGTGCTTTTAGAAAATACCGACTGGATTCATGCCGTTTTCGGCAGATTAGCAGTGGTAATCCTTCACTAAAAGCTATGTGATCCCAATATCGATTGAAGAATCGACAAACTATCCTGATATAAAGTTAAAAGAAACTAAATCTATCGTAACAGCTAAGTATAAAATGTTAATTATTAAAAGTGTTCTCACACTTAACTAAATTTTGTTTTATGAACCTCAACTTATTGGACGTTCCCGGGTGGAGTAATGAACAGTACTGAAATTAAGTTTTAGATGAATTATGTTACCTTCGACGTGACGGATTCTTTTCGAAGGCAACCCCTACAACAAATGATTCGATTATCCAATATATCAAAATAAATGATGAAAATGTGCAGCCGAAATATAGACGATTTAGTTGTTGGAGCAGTAACTGTGGGTGTGTGTACATATTTTTAAATCCAATTATCATTCAAATCCACCATCAATCGATCCGTGGAAAAATTTTCCACGAGGTGATTTGTTCACGTAGCAACTCGTTGATGTATTTTTTTGTTCTCCTTTTAAATTATATGTATTAATTTTTTTAGAGCTGTTATCACCATGAATGTTGGCCAAGTAATGATTTTTTGGCGAGCACGGACTTACAAGCAAAACACAAATATGGCGTATGTAATGTTGGATCATGCATGGTGTCGTCACCGAAATTTTTGGCGGGAATATCATGTTTACGTATTGTTTTGTTTTTCATAAATCGAATCATTTGTGCGGCGATATAATTCATTGGTATATATATTTAACACTATTATTTTATAAGGTTCGTTTTAACTTATGAATTCTGACTTTTTTTTTCTAATTTTTTTTTTTTTTTTTAAATAATTTTCCACCCGGGGTCAACGGTGCAATATAAATCTTATTTTATTCACACTCACTTTTATTATAAAATTAAAATTAAAAACCCAAATGTGACGAAACGCCACAACATAAATCACTTTCTAGCGGTCAATATTTTATTTTCTTTAAGGAAATTGTCTAAACAACTAGCCACGTTATATAAAATTTTAGAAACATACTAGAAAAATTTTACTTTAAGAAAACTTATTACGTAATAAATTTCAACCAAATTTTTTCTGAC
Source organism: Nineta flava (assembly GCA_963920215.1). Taxonomy (NCBI): domain Eukaryota; kingdom Metazoa; phylum Arthropoda; class Insecta; order Neuroptera; family Chrysopidae; genus Nineta; species Nineta flava. Next base: position 540,793 of record CAWUAZ010000001.1, read on the forward strand.
ATTCAAACAATTTACCCCTAATTAATGTTTTACGTAGATTTAGGTAATTAAATTATAATTATATAAATTGCCATATATATATGCATATAATAAGTAAACTACCTTGTAGAAAACATAAATACAAAGTGTATTTTTTGTCTGTTTATTAACAAATTAATTAATAGATTGTTGATTAATATTGGGGTAAAAACTATTTCACTTCAACCCTATGGTCCATTCTGTAATCACCGCCAGAGTGATTTCAGACACATATGTATATATATATATATATATATATATATATATATATATATATATATATATATATATGTATATATTATAAATATATATATAAATTTTACAGATGGTGATTTTCGACATCTATTAGCTATGTTCGATGGACATTTTTGCTATACTATAAAGCTGAAAGTGAAGCTGACTGACTCATGCTAGAAAGTTGCGGTTTGTTGCAAAAAATCGAAAAATTTCAATTTTTTCGTTGCAACTCCTCGGAAAATCGAAAAAACACCCCCCAAAATAACGTTTTCCTGTTCTTTATATGCTAAAAATTGAATTTTCACCAATCGACTCGAAATAAAGTCAAGTTAAAAAAATACTATTTTTTCCTACATCGCAAACCTGCCCCCTCCCAAAAATTAGGAAAACAACCGTAAAATTGCCATTTCACTTCAATTCTAGTTAGAGAGATGGGATTTTCTGTTTAAAGTTAAATTAACAGATTACTTTGAAAAATTTCATTACCTACATCGGAAACCTCCGAAAATAGGAAAAACACCCCTTAAACTGCCTTTTTTACTTCTATTCATGTTAGAAACATCAGAGTTTTTTCATTCGACGTGGACCGGGTTTAAAATAATAGGATTATTTTACAAACGTAAATTTTTCCATCGTTATCCTTCGCAAATGGGATAAACACCCCTAAAATGACCCCTTTTCTTGTAGACATTCTAGAAAGATGCAGTTTTTTATATTCTACGCTAAACAGGTACAAATTAAGAAGGTTTCATCGCTTCTTCCCAAAAAAATTCTGCAAAGCACCCCCGAAGCTACCCTATTAACTTCTATTCATGGTAGAAAGATGGGATTTTCACCAATCGATCCAAAATAAAGTCAAATTAACAGAATACCTCGAAAATTTCATAAATTACATCGCAATCTCCAAAAAGAGGAACACCCCTAAAACTGCCCTTTTCACTTCTTTTCATGTTAGAAAGACCGGGTTTTTTTTGTTCAAAGTGGAACAGGATTAAATTAACAGGATTATTTTATAAGAGTAAATTTTCCAATCGCAGCCATTCACAAATGGAAAAAACACCTCTAATAGCACCCTTTTTCTTCGATACTCGCTAGAAAGATGCTTTTTTTTGCATTCGACGCTTAATAGCTACAAAATAAGATAAGTTCTAGACTTCATATAATAGTTGCTCTTTAAAAAGTGATGATATCCCATTAAAGAGTAAGAAAATGTAAGAAAAATTTGGTTAAAATTTATTTCGTAAGTTTTCCCTTAGTATGTTTTTAAAATTTTATAACGCGGTAAGTTTTATAATATTTAAAATCATTAGAAAAAATAACTTGCCGCGTTATATAAAATTTTGAAAATATACTAATGGATTTATGTTTTTGATCAAATAATATTTATAACCAAATATTTATTACATTAAATTAAATTATTAAATATTATTATATTTGATATTAATAATAGTTTACTCTTATTTGAAAATATTTGATGGCTTTCTTAAAAAGAAAGCCGATTTCATAGGATGATGTTTGTATATTTATTAAATATCACTTCGAATTGTATTATTTTGAACTTGTATATTTTGTAAAAGCTTTAGTACCTTCACTGACAGTATTTTTTGCTAATTCACCAGGTAATAATAGTCGAACTGCAGTTTGAATTTCCCGACTTGTAATTGTTGAACGTTTATTATAGTGAGCTAAACGTGATGCTTCAGCAGCAATACGTTCAAAAATATCACTAACAAAACTGTTCATGATACTCATAGCTTTACTAGATATACCAGTATCAGGATGTACTTGTTTCAGTCCTTCGTATATGTAAATTGCGTATGATTCCTTATACTTCCTCTTCTTCTTTTTATCACTCTTTGATATATTCTTTTGTGCTTTACCAGCTTTTTTGGCTGCCTTTCCACTTGTTTTAGGTGACATTTTTGTTAACAATTGATACTTCTAGTTTTATGATATATATATATATATATATATATATATATATATATATATATATATATATATATATATATATATATATATATGAATATGATAACCGATCTTACATGATATAGGAATGCTGTGCGCTCATTGGTCTATGACATTTCTATAATACTATTGGTTAATACCTAACATATGATAAACAATAAATATTAATTGAATAACCTTAAAATTTTAACATTATTGTACGAGATTCTGTACAATAAACATAGAAGTGTTGCACATTTAATTTTTTTATTAATAAAAAAAAATACAAAAATGTCAGGACGTAGTAATGGCGGTAAAGTTATGGGTAAAGCAAAGTCAAGATCAAGTCGTGCAGGATTGCAATTCCCTGTTGGAAGAATTCACAGATTATTGCGGAATGGAAATTATGCCGAACGAGTGGGTGCTGGAGCTCCAGTTTATTTGGCAGCAGTTATGGAATATTTAGCTGCTGAAGTTCTTGAATTAGCTGGTAATGCAGCTCGTGATAACAAGAAAACTCGTATTATACCTCGTCATTTACAATTAGCAATTCGCAATGATGAATCTCTCTTAATATAAGAACAATAGACAAATGCGAAAAGAATAAAGTTGTAGAAAATCAAATTTGCTAATGTGTACAGGGATATCAAGGAATTTTCAATCTTTAATTGTAAATATTTCTGTAAATATTAGTGTATGTAATAGAAAAAAAAAATTAGTTACGCAGGAGCTGCGTCAACTTAGCGAATTTCCTTAGAATACATAAATCACTCTCTAGCGGTCATAATTTTCGTGAGATCAAAATGAAATATAATATCTGATATGACTTTAGTTTTGCCAAAAATTAAGTTTATTAATTGCCAAAATAACGATTATAGTATATAGTTACTAGGATAGGACTATGAGGAAGATAATATTATGTTACTTAGTTATAAGGGCTTTACAAAATTTTTGCGGGCGAAGCTGCAACGGGTAATGCTAGTAATAAATAAAAATTGATCAATGCAAAATATAATAAAAGTTTAAATGAGAATATAAATTAATGTTTACAAAATAACAAAAAGGCAACTGCACACAGTGTTCTGAAGCGGTCACCCATCCAAGTACTGACTGTGCCCAATGTTGCTTAACTTCAGTGATCAGACGAGAACTCAACTCAAATAAATCTTTATTCAAAATATAACAGTTTTTACAATATATATATACACGAGGCCTAGGCCAGAAATAATATATAATACATTTATAAATAATTTAGTTTACATTCTGGTTTTTGTCAGCTTTGCTAAAGTTAGCCTAGAGTTTTTTTTAGTACTTAAGCTATTTACATTTTGTTTTATGTTAGTATTTTAATATTGTACACTTACGTTTTGTTTTGGTTGTGCGTTTACAGAAAAATTTGGTTAAAAAAAAACCTGCTTTATTTTTGGATCAGTCACACTGTTTTTATACCCAGTATATTTGTAAATATACAAGGTATATTAAGTTTGGTCCCGACTTTGTAACGCTTGAAAATATTAATCCTTGACAAAAATGCTTCACAAAGGTATTCATAAAATGGCCGAATACGGCCATTTTCACATGTCCGTCCGTCCGTCCGTCTGTCCGCCTGTGAAGCCAATAACTCAAAAACGAAAAGAGATAACGAGCTGCAAATTTTTGTGTGTGTTTAAGACCAAAAAAGTAAGGTCAAGTTCGTTAATGGGCAAAATCGAAAAGTGTTTCCTCCCGCCAGGGGGGAAAGATTATATCTTTGAAACCGTAGGAGATAGGAAAAAAAATTTGTCAACAAAAAATCTTCTTCTTTTTAAAATAAACAACTTTTGTTTGAAAACTTTTTTCATAAACTAAACAGTTTTCTCAAAATTTGTCCTCAAAGTTGAAAAAAATGAGAAATACAATTGATAGGCGAATGAAAGCATGGTCTCCATGGACCCATAGGTATACATAACAACTATACATACTATTTGTATACCCTGTATATGTAAATATACAAGGTATATTATGTTTAGTCCCGTCTTTGTAACGCTTGAAAATATTAATCCTTGACAAAAATGCTTCACAAAGGTATTCATAAAATGGCCTAATTCGGCCTTATTCGTCTGTCCGTCCGTCTGTGAACACAATAACTGAAGAACGAAAAGAGATAACGAGCTGAAAATTTTAGTGTGTGTTTTAGACCAAAAAAGTAAGGTCAAGTTCGTTTATGGGCAAAATCGGAACGTGTTTCCCCCGGCCAGGGGGGAAAAATTATATCTTTGAAACCGTAGTAGATAGAAAAAAAATTTAATAACAAAAAATCTTTTTCTTTTTAAAATAAACAACTTTTGTTTTAAAACTTTTTTCATAAACTCAACAGTTTTCTCAAAATTTGTCCTCAAAGTTGAAAAAAATGAGAGATACAATTGATAGGCGAATGAAAGCATGGTCTCCATGGACCCGTAGGTATACATAACAACTATACATACTATTTGTATATCCTGTATATGTAAATATACAAGGTATATTATGTTTAGTCCCGTCTTTGTAACGCTTGAAAATATTAATCCTTGACAAAAATGCTTCACAAAGGTATACAAAAAATGGCCTAATTCGCCTGTCCGCCCGTCTGTGAACACGATAACTCAAGAACGAAAATAGATAACGAGCTAAAAATTTTTGTGTGTGTTCTTGACCAAAAAATTAAGGTCAAGTTCGTTAATGGGCAAAATCAGATTGTGTTTCCCCCCCCCCCGCCAGGGGGTAAAAATGATATCTTTGAAACCGTAGGAGATAGAAAAAAAATTTGTAAACAAAAAATCTTCTTCTCTTTAAAATAAACGCTTTTTGTTTGAATACTTTTTTCTTAAAGTCAACTATTTTTTCAAAATTTTTACTTAATGTACAAACATGACATACATCAAATAGTATTGTTATACCCAGTATATTTGTAAATATACAAGGTATATTCAGTTTAGTCCCGACTTTGTAACGCTTGAAAATATTAATCCTTGACAAAAATGCTTCACAAAGGTATTCATAAAATGGCCTAATTCGGCCATTTTCACATGTCTGTCCGTCTGTCCGTCTGTGAAGCCGATAACTCAAAAACGAAAACAGATAACGAGCTGCAAATTTTTGTGTGTGTTTTAGACCAAAAAAGTGAGGTCAAGTTCGTTAATGGGCAAAATCGGAAAGTGTTTCCTCCCGCCAGGGGGGAAAAATTATATCTTTGAAACCGTAGGAGATAGGAAAAAAAAGTTGTCAACAAATAATCTTCTTCATTTTAAAATAAACAACTTTTGTTTGACAACTTTTTTCATAAACTCAACAATTTTCTCAAAATTTGTCCTCAAAGTTGAAAAAAATGAGAAATACAATTGATAGGCGAATGAAAGCATGGTCTCCATGGACCCGTAGGTATACATAACAACTATACATACTATTTGTATACCCTGTATATGTAAATATACAAGGTGTATTATGTTTAGTCCCGTCTTTGTAACGCTTGAAAATATTAATCCTTGACAAAAATGCTTCACAAAGGTATTCATAAAATGGCCTAATTCCGCCTTATTCGTCTGTCCGACCGTCTGTGAACACAATAACTGAAGAACGAAAAGAGATAACGAGCTGAAAATTTTTATGTGTGTTTTTGACCAAAAAAGTAAGGTCAAGTTCGTTAATGGGCAAAATCGGATCGTGATTCCCCCGGCCAGAGGGGTAAAATTACATCTTTGAAACCGTAGGAGATAGAAAAAAACTTTAAAATAAACAACTTTTGTTTGAAAACTTTCTTCATAAAGTCAACTGTTTTTTCAAAATTTTTGCTTAAAGTTGAAAACGAGTTGATCAAAGTTCCACATATCCTATCAAAAATCATCTATAAAATTTTTATATATGTATATATATATACATGTATATATTTGTATATTTGTATATATGTATATATGTATATATGTATATATGTATATATGTATATATGTATATATGTATATATGTATATATGTATATATTTGTATATACATGTATATATATATATAAATATATATTTATAAATATTTATATATATATATATATATATATATATATATATATATATATATATATATATATATATATATATATATATATATATATTTATATATGATCTATCGCCGAACGTTTCGCATTGACTAACGTTTCACGTTTACTGACTTACGGTTCGCTTAAGCTTACGCTATGCTTTGAATTAACAACGCATAGCGTTGAGTTGCATACGCTCCGCGTTCACTTTCCCTTCGCGTTAACTTGTGCTTCGTGTTGATTGACGCTCCGAGTTGACCTAACGCTTCCTATTGACCAACGCATTGCGTTGGGTGACTAACGGTTTGCTTCAGCTTGCGTGTCGCGTTGGTTATCGTTCATTTACTAAAGCTTTGCGTTTGCTGAAATACGGTTCGCGTAAACTTACGTTTCGAGTTGGTTCATGCTTTTCGTTGGGTAATGATTCGCGTGAAATCACGATTCGAGAATCACTGATGATTAGCTTTGGAAAACTTACGCTTCTCATTGGCCAACGCTTCGCGTTGGCTGACTATCAGTTTGCTTTAGCTTACGTTTCGCGTTGGTAAACGCTTTGCGTACCAACGATGGCTTACTTACAGCACGTAGTAGATGGCTTACTAACAGCACGCTTAAGCTTACGGTTCGCGTTGGTTAACGCTTTGCATTGTTTAACGATTCTCGAGAAATCATCCTTCGCGAATTACCGACGCTTCGCCATGAATAACTAACGCTTCTCACTAACCAACGCGTGCTTTCGCTTCACGTTAGCTATCGCTACGATTAAACTAATTTTTCACGTTTACTTTAAGCATTAACAATTCACGTGAAATCACGCATCGCGTTGAATCACGAACGATTCGCTTTGAATAACTGTCGCTTCTCATTGACCAACGCTTCGCGTTGGCTGACTGGCGGTTCGCTTTAGCTTTCGCGTTGGCTGTCTTACGGTTTGCTTCAGCTTTCGTTTCGCGTTTAACGATTCTCGTGAAATCACGCTTCGTGAATTACCGACGATTCGCTATGAATAACTAAACAACGCTTCGCGTTGGCTGTCTTACGGTTCGCTTCAACTTTCGTTTCTCGTTGTTAAACGCTTTGCGTTTACCAAAGCTTCGCGTTGACCTAACACTTCCTATTGACTAACGCTTTACATTGACCAACGCTTCGCGTTGGCTGACTTACGGGTCGCTTAAGCTTACGATTAACGTTGGTTAACGCTTTGCGTTGATTAACGAATCATGTGAAATCACGCTTCGCGAATCACCGACGCATCGCTTTGAATAACTAACGATTCTCATTAACCAGCGCTTCGCGTTGGCTGACTCACGGTTAGCTTACATTTCACGTTGATTTACTTACGCTTTGCGTTGACCTGACTTCACCTTTTCACTAATGCATCTGATTGACCAACGCCTCGCACTTGTAAACGCTTCGCGTTAATTCCCGATTCGCGTAAAATCACGATTCACTCATCACCAACGCTTCGCTTTGAATAACTAACGTTTCTCACTAACCAACGCTTCGCGTTCGCTGACTTACGGTTCGCTTAAGCTAACGTTGACCAACATAAGCTTATTCTCATTGACCAACGCTTCGCGATGGCTGACTTACGTCTCGCTTAAGCTTACGATTCGCGTTGGTTAACGCGTCGCGTTTACCAACGCTATGCGTTGATTTACTAGCGTTTCGCGTTAACTTGAGTACGCTCAGCGTTAACTTGCTTACGCTGAAAGACTGACGCTTCGCGGCAGCTAACTCTTCGCGTTGTATAACCTACGCGTGCTTTCGCTTCACGTTAGCTATCGCCACGATTTAACCAATTTTTCACGTTTACTTTAAGCATTAACCATTCGCGTGAAATCACGCTTCGCGTTGAATCACGAACGATTCGCTTTGAATAACTATCGCTTCTCATTGACCAACGCTTCGCTTTGTGTAACTAACGCTACTCATTCACCAACGCATCGCGATGGCTGTCTTACGGTTCGCTTTAGCTTTCAAATCACGTTAACCTAACACTTCCTATTGACTAACGCTTCTCATTGACCAATTGCGTTAATTAACGATTCACGTGAAATCGCGCTTCGCGAATCAGCAACGTTTCTCTTTGAAAAACTAACGCTTCCCATTAACCAACGCTTCGCGTTGGCTGACTTGCGGTTCGCTTCCGCTAACGTTTCGCGTTGGTAAACGCTTTGCGTTAATTAACGCTTCGCGTTAATTTAATAATGATTTGCGCTGTTTTAACCCTTCCAACTGACTAACGCTTCTCATTGACCAACGCTTCGCGTTGGCTGACTTGTGGTTCGCTTCAGCTTACGGTTCGCGTTGGTTAACGCTTCGCGTTTACCAACGGTATGTGTTGATTAACTAACGCTTCGCGTTAACTTGCTTGCGCCCAGCGTTAACTTGCTTACGCTTCGCGTTATCTTCCTCTCGTTAGCTAGTGATGTATATCGACTGACGCTTCGCGTCAGCTAACTTTTCGCGTTGCATATCTTACGAGTGCATTCACTTCGCGTTAACTATCGCTACGATTTAACTAACGTTTCACGTTTACTTAAAGCATTAACGATTTTCGTGAAATCACGCTTCGCGTTGAATCACGGACGATTCGCTTTGAATAACTATCGCTTCTCATTGACCACGCTTTGCGTTGTCTGACTTACGGTTCGCGTTGGTTAACGCTTTGCGTTGGTTAACGACTCGCTTAAAATCTCGCTTCGCGAATCACTGACGCTTCGCTTTGCATAACTAACGCTTCTCATTGACCAACGCTTCGCGTTGGCTGACTTACGGTTCGCTTTAGACTACGTTACACGTTGACGAAACACTTCCTATCGACTAACGCTTCTCATTAACCAACGCTTCGCGAATTTCCTCAGAATACATAAATCATTCTCTATCGATCTTCGGAAATTCGCTAAGTTCGAATTAGTCTATTCTAATATTAAGAGAGATATTTTGTATTTTCTACTTTCTTTATCCCCCCCCCCCCTCCATTCCCCTCGACGTATATCATCTATCTCTATCGATCACAATTTCAGTTTGATCAAAATGAAATGTCGTATATAATTTTAGTATTTACAAGTCCAATTTTATTAATAAATGATATACGTCGAGGGGAATGGAGGGGGGGGGGATAAAGAAACTAGAAAATACAAAATATCTCTCTTAATATTAGAATAGACTAATTCGAACTTAGCGAATTTCCGAAGATCGATAGAGAATGATTTATGTATTCTGAGGAAATTCGCTAAGTTGAACCAGCTCCTGCGTAACGAATTTTTTAAATTTATCATTTAAAAATATATTTTTAATAATAACTATTTTCGGGGGGTTGGGGTATATATATATATATATATATATATATATATATATATATATATATATAAATATATATATATATATATATATATATATATATATATATATATATATATTCCTCAGAATACATAAATCATTCTCTATCGATCACAATTTCAATCTGATCAAAATGAAATGTCGTATATAATTTTAGTATTTACAAGTCCAATTTTATTAATAAATGACATACGTCGAGGGGAATGGAGGGGCGGGATAAAGAAAGTAGAAAACACAAAATATCTCTCTTAATATTAGAATAGACTAATCGAAAAATGATGAAACTGTTTGTTATGCATCTAACGTTTCACATTTAGACCAAAACTATGTATGAAAAATTTTGTAATATAACTTTTTCCAAACCATGTATTGTAATGTTATTTTCAATGTTTACTCAAAAAAATTTGACTGAAATTTTTTTATTTGTTCTATCTAGTTTTCCACTAATTAATACGAAACCAACGTTGATAGCAAGTAAAATTATAAATTATTATAAATTTATAATTTTCTACTGGTTTTATATATTTGTTTAATTAAGAAAATTAATCGGTTGATTATCCAAATATTGATATATTTAAAAATACTCAATTGAACAATATCAATATTAAAATAATTTTTTCATTAAAAAAAAATAGTGAACTAATTAAAAAATTTTTTTTTCTATATTTTGTTAGCATAATATTTATATTTTAATTTTATTAAAAGTAGTTTTTTTACAGGCATCAAAGTGATTTGTGTGGTTATATTTTTTGATTTGTTTGGTAAATCCATAACAGTTCTTATTTTAGATCGCAATATGGATAGGTACATAAAAGATATCGTAATAGATGGCAAAACTATTTCACATACAGTTATATTAATGCCTCCAGACGGAAGCTGTCTTTTTCACTCAATTTCAAATAGATTGTATGGGGAAAATTTTTTTAAGTATACACAAAAAGTTAGAAAAGAAGTAATTAATCACGTTGTTACCAATTGGCAAGATTTGCAGTGTATGACGTTTAACGAAAATGGTAGCAATTATGATTCTAATGAACAATATCCTGAAGCCATGCTAAAACCTCATACATATGGCTCGCTCAGTGAAGTAAAAGCTGCTGGTAGCTTGTATAATTTGAGAATACAAGTTTACCAATTAGACGACATGAAGTGTACAGTTGATTTTAATCCAGAAAAAAGTCAGATTGCACTATTACGTTTTTCTGGAAATTTTCGGTCTGGACACTTCGATATCTGTATTCCAATAGCTGCTTTCGAGAGTTCTAATAAAGAAGATTCTCAAAATATTCAACAAATAGGTGATGATATTCTTGAAAATGCAATGGATAGGTACAGAAAAGATCTTATAATTGAAGGCATAAACATTCCGCATGCAGTAATATATTTATGTATGCCACCAGACGAAAATTGCCTATTTAATTCAATATCATATACGCTGTATGGAGAAAATTTTTTACAGTATACAGAAAAGGTTTGAGAAGCAATAGTTAATTACGTTATTGACAATTGGCAAGATTTTCAAAATAAGACTTGTAACGAAAATGACAGCACTTATGATTCTATTGAACAATATCGTGAAGCTATGGTAAAACCTCATACATATGGCTCGTTATGGGAAATACAAGCCGCTGGTATCTTGTATTTGAGAACGCAAGTGTACCAATCAATTGACATGAAGTGTATAGTTGATATTCATAAAGAAAAGAGTTAGATTGCACGACTATGTTGTTTCGGGATTGGTGTTTCTGGACTCTACGATGTATGTATTCCAATAACTACGCCCGAGAGTTTAATTGTAGAAGAATCTGAAAATATTCAACAACCAGGTGATGGTATTATTGAAAATGTCAAAGAAACAACTAAAATAGGTTTGGTAAAACCAAGGAAAAAGAAACTTGGGCGGCCAAAGAAAAAGAAACCCGGGCGACCGAAAGGTGCTGATAAAATTCGCGAAGAACAACTTCGTGATGCGATTAAGCGATACAAAAAAAAATCCAAATGTACAAATGAAAGCAGTATCCATGTTTGGTAAAAAAAATCCTCAAATTAAAACCAAATTGAATAAGGAATATCAACTACGTAAAAATTTAGAATTTTCGGGAAATATTGAAAATATCTCCGCAAGATTAACGCTTCTAATCGGGGATCGACTAGAAGCTGAAAAGAATATTGAATGGGTTTTACAGAACCGCAAGAGCTTAATTGGTAATTATTTAAAATCGCTTGAAAAAAAAAATCAGGGTAACAGGACTTGAAAAATATCGAATTTTACCAAACGACTGCTATGATATACTTACCAACTTTCAGACACTTCTAGGCAAATCTTTACATCGTCCTACACAAGAACCGTATTTCACTGAAACTTCGTATAAATTATTGGAACACGGTAGTGTAGCCGTTATGAACAATAATGGGAGAGGTGTTTTAAATGATTCCCAAGAAAACAATAGAAGTAAAAGTAGAGGTGAAAGTTGGACATGGTAGAGGTGATATTAAAATTTGTTTATTAACTGAAAATATGGTAACAAATTTGGAAAGAAAATTTATTGAGCTATCAGAGTGTCCACCAAAAACTATATATAAATTTATGTTATGTGAAGAAGAAGCGTTTAAAAACAATCTTAGATTTTTTAATAGTTTAAAGAGTCATTTTCCAAGTATCAGAACTATGATTAAACAACTGTATGAAATGAAATCGTATGGTTATAAAATCTGTGAATTAGATAATGCTTTATAAGACGTTAACATAGATAAACTTAATGAATTATGGAATCCGGCTAACATTATTATGAACAAAGGACATGATGCATATAATGTGGATTGCGATTTGTCTGATTCGAATTTAAATGAAGACCAAATAATAGAAAAATATCATACTTCATTGACTGACATGAAAGCAAAATGTCTAGATACACCAAAAAATTAGTGTTTATCTTATCAAAGACTTTTCTGTTTGAGAAATTTAACGCGTCTTTCAGCAATATGAAAACCTGTAGAACATAATTATTGGAAGATATTTCAACAGTTTATTGAAGAAAAAAAAATCAAATTAAGTAATTTTATTTGTGCTGTATGCTTGTTGAACTTTAGATTGAATAAACTTCCAGCAACTTGTATTCTTAATGGACTTTTTAATGTAGAAGTTCCAGACGAAATAAGAAAATTAAATGAGTATGAAAAAATTTTAATCCCACGAGCAAAAGCCTTTCAAGTAGTTACATCCATGGTTCCTGTTTCCAAGATACGCATACCTAATAGACATGCTGTTAAAAAAGTGGAAGGCAGAACATTTCATCTACCACTACCATTGGAAGCGACATTAAAAAAAATACCAAGACCTGAAGAGCCTTTAAGTACAGACCATGAATTATATATTCTTGTTAGAGGACATCCAACAAAAAGTAAAATAATATGGCAGGATCTTGTAAATTTAGAAAATATTTATAATGCCTTAAAGTTTTTCAAATATAATAACCAACAATATTCTGGTATAGTTTTACCGGAAAACTTTCGACAATTACAACATCATATAGATTCAGATATACAATTTGAAATTGAAACAGTAGATCAAACGAACCAAAATATTGATGGTGCATTATTAACACAAGTAACTGAAGAAAATCAACATGAGTACGAGCAGTATACTATATATCCTCTTCATGAGCGGCGACAAAATAAATCTGCGGCATCTGTTTATCAAATGTTGAAAGTGAACGCCCCACCTTTAGATAATCGGGACAAAGATATTGATGTAAAATGTTTTCCAGATTTGTATGTTGATGGTAAATATGGTCAATTTTATCCCAGAGAAAAAAAAATCACATCAGCTGAATTTAATAAATCCAAGTTGATGTCGAGTCACGCCCAATATAGACGTAACCATCAATATCTTTTTTATTTATTGAATGATGCAAATATGCGTCAATTGAGTGCTGGTATATTTTATATGATGAATATAACTAAGCAAAATGAAAAGTTAACGAAAAAAACTTATTTAGAAATGATGGAAAGAGAAGAACTAGAAGGAGATTTGACTGCAATATTTAGCCATTTACGGAACACAGAACAATATTGGAGAAAGCCTAGAAATGAAGTGTTGCGTATGATGAGATATTATGGACCAGCAACTTGGTTCCTGACTGTCAGTCCATCAGAATGGAATTGGACTGATCTTGGGCAATATATTAAAGATATCAATGGCCCTGATATGGCCAAAAAGTCTATTAGTGAATTAATTGCTCATGATCCCGTAGCAGTTTCAAGATTTATTGATCTTAAATTTAAAGCATTATTAGGTTTTCTATGTTCAAAAGACGAACCTTTAGGAAAAGTTGAACATTATTTCTGGCGTCGTGAGTATCAATCCAGAGGATTACAACATTTTCATTGTATGTTGTGGATAAAAGATGCACCTATACTTGAACAGTCCACCGTACAAGAGGTGGCTAATTTCATATCAAAATATGTAACGTGCGTTATTCCAAACAAAATTCACCACAATTACATGATCGAGTTATGAATTATCAACTTCATAAACATAATAATTATTGTTTAAGGAATAAAAAAAAATCAACTGACTATATTCGCGTTTGCAGATTTGGTTTTCCACGTCTTGTAACAGATCAAATGAAACTAATAGGAGTTACAGAATCAGTAGCAGCAAAGAAAACTCTATCAAATAAGATATTGTACAATATACCTAGGACAAAAGAATCTGTTTATATCAATGACTATAATCCAGTAGTGCTTTTAGTGTGGAATGGTAATATAGATATTCAGTTTATTGGTGAAAAAACCACTGTATTGAATTACTATATCACTAAGTATACAACAAAAGGCGAAAAAAGTCATGTTTCAGAAATGTTTGAAATTATAAATTCTACAAAAACATTAACGAGTCGACTTTTTAATGTTGGTCTTCGTGCACTCAATAACAGAGAGTGCGGTATTACTTGGAGCAAGTGATACTTTGCTCGGTTTATCCCTTTATGGAACTGATCCTGAAACTATTTTCAGATGGCTTGACAATGCCTCGTAACTGCAGAGTTAAATCTAAGAAAGATATAAGTAATTTGCATCCAAATTCATCAGATTTATTTTACAAATCATTGATTGATGATTTTTATCCAAATAGATCTGCAGAGTTAGAAGAAATGAACCTTTATGATTTTGCCAGATGGTATGACATTGTCAATAGTCGTCCTGTTTATAGTAATGATGAATGTTATCAAATTGGTGACGAAAAATTTTTAAAAAGAAGAAAACGACCATATTTAATCAATCATTATCCACTTGAAATAAAAAAGTATCCAGAACAATATTACTTTGCAATTTTACATTTGTTTATGAATTGGTGTAATCTTGTTGAATTAAAAAAAGGGAAAGATTTATATACGGAAGCTTTTAATATAGTTAAAGAAACTATAAACGATGGTGTAAATTACGGACAGCTGCAAAATAACTACAAAGAAAATTTGGAGAAAGCATTTGAAATGATCGAGGAGAAAATAGCTGAAATACAAGAGAACAGGCAAAACGATGCAAATGAACATGATGATGATGCAATCGAAAATCCAATAGAGTTTGAACCAGTACAAGCAATTAATGCAATGGATGATTTTCGATTAATTAAAAATATATCAGATCAAGAAATGAAAGAGATGATTGATAATTTAAATTCTGACCAAAAACGTATATTTGATAAAATTCACGAAACATTGGACAAAAATTCGAGCACTCTTAAAAGTTACCTAATAAATACAATAAAACAATGGGTGTCGAAAAAATTCAATAAGATTGTAGCTGTTACTGCGCCCACTGGGATTGCGGCGTTTAATGTTAATGGGCTAACTGTCCATAGGTTATTACAACTACCAGTTGAACATGGATTAACACCTAAATATAAACCGCTTTCAGATCAAGTTTTAAAAGTATTACGAGCTGATTTATCGAACATGATGCTTATAATCATAGATGAAGTGTCAATGATTTCCAACATAACTCTTATGTATATTCATTAACGTCTAATGGAAATATTTGATACCTCCGATAATGAAAATGGCTGGTTTGGAGGGAAACATATTTTGGTATTTGGGGATTTGTTACAACTACCGCCTGTCAGAGAACAATCACCTTTTGAAGATATATCAGCTAAAGATATAAATAAACTGATTGGTTCATTAAGTGTTAATACAAATTTGTGGAAAAAATTATTTAGTTATGAAGAACTTTGTATTAACATGCGACAAAAAAATGAAAATGATTTCATGAATCAGTCGAGTCGATTACGATTAGGAGTTATAACAATAGAAGATTCTAAATTATTATCTTCCAGATTGGTGAAATTTAATTCCACTTCTGTTAATGACAGACTTCAAGAATTGACAGTTCACCTTTCATCATTACCTGAGAGCACAGTTTGTTTACTGCCAACAAGAAATATGTGTGCTCAACTTAATGAAGCAATGTTAAAAAGAATTGAACAACCGGTCATAGAAGTAATTGCTATTGATGAGGTTGAATGTCGAAAATCATTTTCTAAAAAAGTTCGTGAAATATTAGATAAGTATGAAGATGATTCATCTATGACAGCAGGTTTAGAGAGAAGAATAAATATAAAAGTTGGAGCTCGTGTAATGCTTCGAAGAAATGTCGATCTCAGTTTAGGACTTGTTAATGTTTCAATTGGTAATGGGGAGCAAATATTTCGAGATATTGACGACATAAACAAAATTAAGAAAATTTGCATAAAATTTACACATGGCTTGGTACACGATTTGGAACCAGTTCAAAATAAATTTGAAGTTTTCTATCACGCGTTTGTGTATCGTGAGCAATTTCAAATATGTCTTGCTTACGCTATCACTATTCACAATAGTCAAGGTTTAAGTTTGGATAGTGCACTTCTGGATATAGGTTCCTGTATATTTTCCTGTGGACAAGCATATGTTACGCTATCTAGAATTAAAAGTCTTACCGGAGTTCATATTATTAATTTTGATCCAAGCCAATTACAATCCCAAAAGAGTGCAATAATAGAATACAACAGGCTCAGAACGCTATATCGTCCTGATTTATCGAAACTACCATTCAAGAAAAGTCATTTGCAAGACGTTACAGATAGAGTGTGGTCTAAACATCCACACACCACAGCAGTTCAAAAAATAGTTAAATCAATAATGGATAAAAAAAACCATCTAAACGAAAACAGCCTACAACCAAAAAAACTTCAAAAAAAAAGAAGTTTGATTGTAGTAATTCAATGAATGAATAATTGTGACTTTGAATAAATTAAAATAATGTGATGGATTCAATTGTTGGAAATTTTTAATTTATCGAGGAATTTGGATTATTTAATAAATGATTTTATTTTAAAAATCAATGCGATTCTATTAAAAAGATTGATTTTTGAATATATAAAATTAAGTTTTTAGATAAAATTACTTTTACAAATTATGATTACGTTAAAGTTCATTACGAGTGTAAAAAACAAATTTATTAATACTAATAAAATGAAAAATTGAAATTGATTATCCTTTTTACTATACTGAACAATTATTCTGAAATTTTGCCGATTATTGATTCCATTTGTACAATATTTTGTACATTAACAACTTTATGACGATATAAATTATTATTTTAATTTTACTTCAAAACTTAATGTGAAGTATAATGAGCAGCTGAATAAAGTACTCATCTTGAACAGGAATAAAATTAACGACATTCAGAAATATATAAATATTGTCGTTTTGAAAAAACTGTCAAATGTTGTCTTATTAATAGCTAGTTCAGAGTTTTCACAGAGTTCTTGTATGTGAATTGAAAAATAATAAACGTACTCCAAATTTATACGTAATGTACTCTATATTGTTGTATGTACATCAATAGCGAAGAGGTTATAAATCAAATCAATTGTAAATATCAATGTATAAATTATATTATTATCACATTTAAGATTTTTTTTATTTTAACTAAGTATTATTAAATTTATATTTTTAATTTTAATCACATACCATTTTTAATTATATATGCATTTTAACATAAATAAATACAGAATTATAATAAGATAACAATTATTGAACAATTGAATCCAAATCATCACTTATAATTGAATTCAAATGTTATAATGATGAAAAAATGAAATAAAGATTTTATTTATAAATTTCGTACTTCGAATTACCTGCGATAAGTTTCTAAATTCATAATAACAGCAATTGGTTTGGTGTTATAGGAAAATGTTAAAATAAACAAACAAGCTACAAAAAATAAATATTTCGTCTATGCAGTTCAAAATCGGAAAACAATTATTTCAACATCAAATATAATATATACATCTAACAAAATGGCCTCCCCATAGGAGGCCACAAAATAATTTTTAATAAGAGTAATATATTTATTTATTTATATATGAGTAATATATACATATACATAAATATACATAAATATTTACGTATTGGACAACAACAACAAAAAAAAAGAAGAGATGTATTAAAATATCAACAATAATAATCCATTAAGTATATCCAGTGAGTAAAATCGATCGGTAGGTCATGCCTACGATTATTATATGACAACCATACTATATTGATGTTTCAGCCTTTCAAAAAGCGAGCAGAGCGAGTTGACGTTATATAACGCGAAGCGGTATCCTTTGTATATGTGAATCTACAAAGAGTAAAGTATCGCGAAGCGTAAAGCAACGCAAAGTATACGCGAAGCGTAACAAAACGCGTAGCGTTTTGTGCGAAGCCTACGGCTTTGTATATATAAGCCTTTCAAAAAGGATTGATATCCGACCAAAAACATAAATGTAAGAAAGCTAACGTTTCGCGTTGATTTAATAACGCTTGGCGTTGTCTTAACACTTCCTATTGACTAGCGATTCTCATTGACCAACGCTTCGCGTTGGCTGAGTTACGTCTCGCTTCGGCTTACGGTTCGCGTTGTTTAACGCGTTGCGTTTACCAACGCTATGCGTTGATTTACTAGCGTTTCGCGTTAACTTGCGTACGCTCAGCGTTATCTTGCTAACGCTTATCGACTGACACAGACGCTTCGTGTCAGCTAACTCTTCGCGTTGTATAACATACGCGTGCTTTCGCTTCACGTTAACTATCGCTACGATTTAACTAACTTTTCACGTTTACTTTAAGCATTAACAATTCGCGTGAAATCACGCTTCGCGTTGAGTCACGAACGATTCGCTTTGAATAACTATCGCTTCTCATTGACCAACGCGTCGCGATAGCTGACTTACGGCTCGCTTGAGGTTACGTGAAATCACGCTTCGTGAATCAGCAACGTTTCTCTATGAAAAACTAACGCTTCCCATTGACCAACGCTTTGCGTTGGCTGACTTGCGGTTCGCTTTCGCTAACGTTTCGCGTTGGTAAACGCTTTGCGTTAAATAGCGCTTCGCGTTAATTTAATAATGATTTGCGTTGTTTTAACCCTTCCAACTGACTAACGCTTCTCATTGACCAACGCTTCGCGTTGGCTGACTTGTGGTTCACTTCAGCTTACGGTTCGCGTTGGTTAACGCTTCGTGTTAACCAACGCTATGTGTTGATTAACTAACGCTTCGCGTTAATTTGCTTACGCCCAGCGTTAACTTGCTTACGCTCCGCGTTAACTTCCTCTCGTTAGCTAGTGCTGTATATCGATTGATACTTAGCGTCAGCTACTCTTCGCGTTGTATATCTTACGAGTGCTTTCGCTTCGCGATAACTATCGCTACGATTTAACTAACGTTTCACGTTTACTTAAAGCATTACCGATTTTCGTGAAATCACGCTTCGCGTTGAATCACAAACGATTCGCTTTGAATAACTATCGCTTCTCTTTGACCACGCTTTGCGTTGGCTGACTTACGGTTCGCGTTGGTTAACGCTTTGCGTTGGTAAACGATTCGCTTAAAATCTCGCTTTGCGAATCACTGACACTTCGCTATGCATAACTAACGCTTCTCATTGACCAACGCTTCGCGTTGGCTGACTTACGGTTCGCTTTAGACTACGTTACACGTTGACCTTACACTTCCTTTTGACTAACGCTTCTCATTAACCAACGCTTCGCGTTGTCTAACTTACGGCTCGCTTGAGGTTACGGTTCGCGTTAATCAATGATTCGAGTGAAATCATGCTTCGCGAATCACCAACGCTTCTCTTTGAATAACTAACGCTTCTCATTAACCAATGCTTCGCGTTGGCTTACTTACAGTTCGCTTTCGCTAACGTTTTGCGTTTACCTACGCTTCGCGTTGGTTTACTAACGCTTCGCGTTGACTTAACACTTCGAATTGATTAACGCTTCTCATTGACGAACGCTTCGCGTTCGCTTACTTGTGGTTCGCTTCAGCTTCCGTTTCGTGTTGGTAAATACAAAGCGTTTAACAACGCTTTGCGTTGATTTACTATCGCTTCGCGTTGACCTAACGCTTTTTATTTACCTACGCTTCGCTTTGGTTAACGCTTTGTTAGTTGGTTTACGATTCGCGTGAAATCACGCTTCGCAAATCACTGACGCTTTGCTTTCAATAACTAACGCTTCGTATTGGCAGACGTACGGTTTGCTTTAGCTTACGTTTCGCGTTGGTTATCGCTTTGCGTTTACCAATGTTACTAACGCCTCGCGTTAACTTGCTTACGCTCTGCGTTAATTTCCTCGCGTTAGCTAGTGCGTCGTATCGACTGACGCTTCGCGCTGGCTAACTCTTCGCGTTGTATATCTAACTCATGCTAACGCTTCACGTTAACTAACGCTACGATTTGACTAATTTTTTACGCTTACTTCAAGCGTTAACGATTCGCGTGAAATCGAGCTTCGCGTTGAATCACTGACGATTCTCATTGAATAACTAACGCTTCTCATTTACCAACGCTCGCTTCGCGTTGTCTGACTTACGGTTCGCTTTAGCTTACGTTCCGCGTTGGTAAACGCTTTGTATTTACCAACGCTTTACGTTGATTTACTAAAGCTTCGCGTTGACAAACTTTTCGCGTCTCCTAACGGCTTGCGTTGACCAACGCTTTGCGTTAGCAGTCGCTTCGCGTTGATTAACTCAATTATATAACTCAATATTTAAATATATAAAACTCGCAAGAACATTAATATAAATTTTTTTAAATGCAAGAACATTTTTACTGTTTCAATATTAATTATGAACACAAAACAAACATTTTCAAATAATTCATATTTTATAATAATTGAATAGACAGAAATATTGACAATTCAAATATTGATATACAACTCAGTATATACTGGGTATTCAAACAATTAACTCAGTTAGTTACATTCTTATTTTTACTAGTTGTATTATTGGGTCTATACCATGAATGAAATCAAGGAATTTGGATCATATAATCTAATGATTCTTTACGATATGAAACCAATTTACTTAAAGGAATAATTGTTTATTCTTAAAGGAATAATTGTGAGTGTTTGTGTTATATTAATATACACACACCCAGCTATCATAATTACATTACAAAAAGGTTAAGTAATAGTATCTAAAAAAAAATCAAACCAAATACTATTATTCATTTAGAATTCTAACCCATTAGATAGTATGAAATTTAAAATGCGCAAAATTATGGAAGAATCTATATTTGCCATTCATGACCACCCATTACCTGAGCCCGATATAACAAATGGTCGCCAAATAATAGATCGTGTATTTTTAAATACCCAAAGCCGTAGCGTGAAAGAGTTTCGGTGAACATTTGCCAAACTAAAAGCTGTATTCCTGGAATATGAATAATAAATAAGAACATGAAATTGTGATACGTTTAAAAAAAAATTTAAATAATTTATTGTATATTGTAGATAACAAAATATATGTAAATCAACTTACTTTCAAAAAAATATATAATTATGCAAAATGTATACACTATTATTTACAAATGAATAATTTTTTATAAACGCGGGGTTTACCTATTTTTTTACATACAAAAAAATAATTAACATTGTCATTTACAGATTCCCTATAAAATTGCAATAGTCGACAAAAAAAAAATTTGAAAATAATGTTTGACAAAACAAAAATTATATAAACTGAACATCATTAAATAAATTGAATTTACAATGTTTAAAATATATGAGAAATGATTTTCAATTGATATCTTATTAGAAATTCTTTTTGGTAAAATCACAAAGTAAAATAACATATTAACCAAGACTTTTACATCAATTATCAATGCATTTACAAGTGACAAGTCCCTGTTTAAACATAAAGATGGAGACAGAAAATAAGAATTTCAACATATCTTCATACAAAATTGAATTATAAAAATACTGATTAGTTACGAAATTTATATGCAAGAATAATTTTTCCAAAGAAAAAATGCTCAACAATTATTTACCATAACTAAAAATAAGAGAACTAAACAATAAGTAAACATGCTTACTTTACCAAAATGTTATAATTATTTAATAACGCAAAGAATAATCATTTAAAGTATTTGCATTGATGATTTGACATACGAAAAAAAATGAGAGCCTTTCGAATTAAAACTAAAAAAGAATATTGAAAATGACACAATATTTTACCAGTGCAGCCCTTTCCAATGTAATATTATTCCAACCAAAACATCCAAAATTTAATATACATAAATTCTTACTTTTAGATTCACAGCAATTAAAGTATGACGTATTATAATTAGAATCAAATTGTAACCAGAAATAAGTCAAAGATATAAAATTATGTCGAATCATTCACCAGTTAAAACGATGAAATCCAAAATAAATATATTAATACTAATTTATGAAGATTATAAACCGAAAACACGAAATTGCCCAACAATCGCAGTTGTCAAGTCGTCGACCGATACCATGTAATAGAGAGAGATTTTAATAATTTCGCCCCTGAAGTCAATTATTTTTGGGTGTTGTAAAAACTTGATTAAAAAAATTTTATCAAAAAACACATGTTAGGTAAAATAAACTATATTTTTTTTTTTAGTTTTGTTACTGAATGTTTTAACTGGAATTTTTTATTATAAAATAAATATATATAAGCGGTGATTTTTAAATACATAAAAAATTCTACATTCACGTAACTTCGAGAAAAGTCAGCGTGAAGAAATTCAAGCAAGCACGGGTAAACGGTGGGAGTAACTATGACTCTCTTAATGTTCTTTGTTCTCGTCGTGTCTGTGTCCGGGCATGACGCTTGAGTATGTAACACTGTGAATATAAAGTTCGCTTTGTGTCCACAGTGGTGCACTTAAGTTGCGTGAGCCTTCTCGTGGCGGGAATGTTAATTGATGGATCCTTCGGGTACCCATCAAGAACTGATCACGCACAACGGTCACCCTGTGTGGTGGGTTTGTACCCCGTCACACAGATATTTATGAATGATCACATTCGACGAAAATAATGAGCCTCGGATAACCTTCACTCCTGTTTCGGTCTCTGGCCCACTGGCCAGCGACCATCATTCTCCAACCTCATCGTCGGAACAGAGTGTGGTGTCGGAGCTCGAGTTCACTTGCGAACTCCGTCAGCGCAAATTTGCAAGCAAAATTGGTCTGGGTGTGCATTATCGGAGGGCACATCTGGAGGAATCCAACGCGCGGATCAATGTTGATCGTGTGAAGCGTCAATGGCGCGAGGAAGAACGCCTGTTACTAGCTCAGGCAGCAGCGGAGGCAGTAGTATCTGGGCACCGTTGAGTCAATTAAGGGACGTCGGAGATCTCCGCATTGCGGCTAAAAGCCATACTACTGCTATTGATGCTTCTGATGATCAAGAGCCTGATAGTGACCGAGAGTTAACATCCGCTCTCAAAGTCGCACTCCTAGAGTCACTGAATGATGACATGGGCTATCGGGGGGGGGGGGGGTAGACTTCGTATACTAGTTGACGCTGCCCTGAAAGATAAAAGTATCACCGACGAGCTCTATGCGTATCTTTCAGATGTGTTTGAGCTACGTCCCTCTGAGATCCCTCCGCCATCGCACGATAGACGTTTTTCTGCAAGTAGGAAAATGTCAACTCAGGCATGTACAGGTAAGAAGCGAAGGCGTGCTGACGTTGCCCGTATTCAAAAGCTTTGGCAAAAGAATATGGGTGCTGCGGCAAGATCCGTTTTAGGAGATGAGCTTAATGCCCGCGATATTCCGATGGAGTCCTTTGAACACTTCTGGTCTCCTCTCATTGAGGGTCAGAGTGTTGGGGCCCCAGAAGAATACGCTTGATTAGTGAACTCTCCGGAATCGGTATCATCGGTTTGGGGCCCAATCACCCTACGGGAGATTGTGGATACTAGACCGAAAGTCCGTTCGGCCGCCGGACCTGATGGGCTGACCCCACTTAGGTGGAGTCAGGTTCCACCTCTCATCAGGGCCATCGTCTTTAATCTGATGATGCTTGGAGGGAAGATACACCCACTCCTATGTCGATCCCGCACGGTGTTTATACCTTAGAAGGATGGAGCTTCTTCACCCGCCGAGTTCCGGCCTATCTCGATAGGTTCCGTGATCTCTCGGCAACTCCACGCCATCTTTGCCTGAAGGCTTGCGAGTATTCCGGGGTTGCGGGATGAACGACAAGCTGCATTTGTCTCTGGTGATGGACTGACAGGGAATCTTTATCTTTTGCAGACCCTGTTAAGCGAAGCCAGGCTACGCTGTAGGTCGATTCATCTCGCATCCCTGGATATCTCCAAAGCATTTGACATTGTTTCCCATAACACTATTCTGCAGACCCTGGGGGGTCTAGGTCTCCCAAGGTTGTTTGTGGAATATGTTAGGGAAACTTACGACAACTCGACGACCATCTTCGAACGTTCTGGTGCAAGGTCGCGTCCTAATAGGTTTAACCGCGGTGTGAGACAAGGAGATCCTCTCTCACCAATTCTATTAAACTTTGTCATCTCTAGAGCGTTGAATGAATTGAATCCTGCTGTTGGTTTTCCAATGATGGATGGGTCAGTTGGATCCCTTGCTTTTGCGGATGATGTGATCTTGGTCGCATCGACGCAGAAGGGACTCCAAGATAACATCGATCTCTTTACAAGGGCCCTTAGATCTTACGAACTGGAGATTAATGTCAACAAATCTCTAGGTGTCTCCATGGTAGCCTCGGGGCGTAATAAGAAGGTGAAGTTAATTACTGAGCCGACTTTTCTAGTCTTCGACCGGTATCTTCCCATGCGTTCGCCTGTGGACATGTGGAAGTACCTTGGAATTGACTTCGAACTGTGATCGGACGCTCTCAACCACCTTAAAACGCATAACATCTGCGCCCTTAAAACCGCTAGAGAGACTGAAAGTTCTGACCTCATTCCTCCTGCCCAGGCATTTTCATGTCTGGTCATTGGGGCAAGTGAGTCTCGGATACTTGAGGAATCTGGATAGGGATATATGGAAGGCGGTGCGATCATGGTTGAGACTACCAGCGGATGTTCCTATCCCCTTCTTTCATACCGATGTCAAGCATAGGGGGTTGGGTATCCCTCAGCTTGCTTCATCGGTACCCAAGTTGCGATACGAGAGAATTCCCAATCTTGAGCGCTCGGCAAATCCGCGATTCCGATCAGCCGCTGCCACTTCCTTTGTTGTTTTACAGAAGCAGTGGTGTGTGCGGGTGCTTGGAATTGACGCTCCGAACAACCGAGTACTCAATCCCCTCCTTACCATCTGGCGAAAATTATATCAAACTGATGATGGAGGAGGGCTGGCCGATACACATAAGTGTTCGGCTAGCTCTTCCTTCATTGGCCCCCGATCTCATGTCATCTCTGGGCGGGACTATGTAAATTTCGTCCAAGTGAGAGTAAACGCAATCCCAAGTCGTTCTCGTTGTGCACGTGGTCGTTACGCTGTACGGCGTATGTGTCAAGGCGGTTGTAATCAACTTGAGACCTTGGCACATGTCCTGCAGCGCTGCTTCCGAACCTACGGGGATCATGTCCTTCGTCACGATAGGGTTTCCTCCCTGCTCACGGAATCGCTGAAAGAACTTGGGTGGCCCGTCTACCGTGAGGTTTCATTCCTCTGTCCGGTAGGTAACCATAAACCGGACATTATTGCTGTTAGTGGAGGGCGAGCAGTAGTAATCGATGCCCAAGTTGTGGGAGAAGGTGTCCAGTTGGATAGATCTCACACGCTTAAGGTGTCCAAGTATAGAGATCAAGCTCCGAGTCTGCCCGATTTAGTTGCTGACCTCGCCGGGGTGCCAGTGGCGGACTTCTCGTTTACGATCACACTGTCGTTTCGGGGAGTCCGGTCTGGGTTGTCAGTGGGAGAACTTAGGGGTCTGGGTATAGGCCTCTCAGTTCTTGCGCGGGCAACCGAGTCCGTGTTGCGGGGGTCGCCCTTGAGCTTGAGGCGATTTAATCAGACCACGAAGCGCTTTAGAACCCAGGTATAACAACTCATGGTTCCATATCGGTTCCCGATTAAAAGAGTCCAGTTATTTAACTATAGCTGCGTACTCATGATGCGACCCGGGGACCAAACCCGGTTAACATTTCCTTCATTCCGGGTAGCTGCTGTATTGCCGCCTGGCGGCTTGGAACTCCACCGCCTCCTACTAGCATTGTTCCTCTTTCGCTAGTCGAAAGTTGGTATACGAACTGAATTATGAACCACTGACGTAAAACTCAGTCGTTGTTCGTGCCAAGCTCGTGATGCTGTTCCTTTGGTCCTATTTCCTTTATATGCACGTGGTGTGGTCTTATCGTTTTCTCCGACCAACACGCTCTGTTTCGACGCGTTCTCTTTCAGGTTTTTTGATGCCGCAGTGGTCTACCATTAGGCCTGAGGGGACTACTCCTTCCTTGTGATCAAATAGTAATGTTGCCACCTGTTACTTTTATCATCCACATAGGAGCAACGAAGGCCACTAGCCCGCCAGCCTACACCTTTGATGTGTCTGCTGTGTTAACTGGGCCTTGATCGACCGGACATATATATTCTTTTATTTGTTCTCGTCGTGTCTGTGTCCGGGCATGACGCTTGGGTATGTAACACTGTGAATATCCTAGTATGGCCTTTAGGCCCCTCAGTTCTTGCGCGGGCAACCGAGTTTCTGTTGCGGGGGTCGTATCTGAGCTGAAGGTGGTTTAATCAGACCACGGAGCGCAATTGAACCAAGGTATACCAACTCCTGGTTCCATATCGGGTCCCGAATAAAATGGTCCAGCTATTTAGCTATAGCTGCGAACTCGTGATGGGACCTGGGGCCAAACCCGGTTAACATTTCCTTTATTCTGGGTAGCTGCTGTATTGCCGTCTGGCAGCCTGGAACTCCAGCGACTTGCGCCTGCACCGCCAGGAACTCCTGCGGCTTGGAACTCCAACTCCACCGCCTCCTACTTGCATTGTTCCTCTTTCGCTAGTCGAAAGTTGAATACAAGCTGAATTATGAACCACTGACATTAAACTCAGTCGTTGTTCGTGCCAAGCTCGTGATGCTGTTCCTTTGGTCCTGTTTCCTTTATATGCCCATGGTGTGGTCTTATCGTTATCTCTGACCAACACGCTCTGTTTCGACGTGTCTCTTTTTTTCTTACACGTTTTCTGATGCCACAGTGGTCTACCATTAGGCCTGCGGGGACTACTCCTTCCTTCTGATCAAATAGTAATGTTGCCACCTTTTACTGTTATCATCTTCATTTACTGCAACACCGGCCGCTAGTCCGCCAGCCTTCACCTTTGATGAGTTTGTTGTGTCAACTGGGCCTTGATTGACCGGACATATATATTCTCGTCATGCCTGTGTTGTTTTCGCCATGTCTGTTTTCGGGCATGACGCTTTATTATATAACACTGTGAATATAAAGTTCGCTTTATCTCCACAGGGGAGCACTCAAGTTGCGTGCGCCTTCTCGTGGCGGGAATGTTAATTGATGGATCCTTCGGGTACCCATCAAGAACTGATCACACATCACCGGTCATCTTGTGTGGTGCGTTTGTACCCCATCACATAGGTTCAAAGAATGATCAAAGGCGAAAGCAATAATAAGCCTCGGAAATCAGAAATTTCTGTTTCGGCCTCTAGTCCACTGGCCAGCGACCATCAATCCTCCTTTGCCTCGTCGTCGCAGAGCGTCGGGGCAGAGCGTGGTGCCGGAGCTCGAGTCCATGTGCGAACTCTGTCAACGACCTATTGAAACGAAAATTGCTCTGGGTGTGCATTGTCGGAGGGCACGTCCGGAGGAAGCCAACGCGCGGAATGATGTTGATCGTGTGAAGCATCACTGGCGTGAGGAAGAGTGCCTGTTACTAGCTCAGGCAGAAGCGGAGGCAGTAGTATCTGGGGTTAGGCACCTCAACGTGCACCTTGAGGAAAAATTTCCCCAGCACTCCATAGAGCCAATTAAGGGACGGCAATACTACTGCTATTGATGCTTCTGATGATCCAGAGCCTGATGGTGACCGAGAGTTAAAATCCGCTCACAGTGAACTCTAAGAGTCACTGGCTGATGACATGGGCTATCTGGGGGTAGACTTCGTATACTAGTTGAAGCTGCCTTGGAAGATAAATGTATCACCGACGAGATCTTTGTGTGTCTCTTAGATGTGTTTGAGCTACGTCCCTCTGAGATCCTTCCGCCAGTGCACGGTAGACGTTTTACTGCAAGCAGGAAAACAACAACTCAAGCATGTACAGGTAAAAGACGAAGGCATGCTGACTATGCCCTCATGCTGACTATGTACTCAGAAGCTTTAGCAGAAGAATATGGGTGCTGCGGCAAAATCCGTTCTTGGTGACGAACTTAATGCCGGCGATATTCCGATGGAGTCCTTTGAACACTTCTGGTCTCCTCTCATTGAAGGGCAGAGTGTCGGAGGCCCAGAAAAATACGCTGAATTAGTGAACTCTCCGGAATCGGTAGCACCAGTTTGGGCCCCTATCACCCTACGGGAGGTTGTGGATACTAGATCGAAAGTCCGTTTGGCCTCCGGTCCTGATGGACTGTCTCCGCTTAGGTGGAGTCAGATTCCACCTCTCATCAGGGGACATCTCTTCAATTTGATGATGCTTGGAGGGAAGATACAACCACTCCTGTGTCGATCCCGCACGGTTTTTATACCCAGTATATTTGTAAATGTACAAGGTATATTAAGTTTAGTCCCGACTTTGTAACGCTTGAAAATATTAATCCTTGACAAAAATGCTTCACGAGTGTATTCATAAAATTGCCTAATTCGGCCATTTAAGCATGTCCGTCTGTCCGTCTGTCCGTCTCTGAACCCGATAACTCTAGAAGGAAAAGAGATAACGAGCTGAAATTTTTTTGTGTGTTCTAGAGCAAAAAAGTAAGGATAAGTTCGTTAATGGGCAAAATCGGAACATGTTTCCCCCCACTAGGAGGGGGGGGGGGAAATATCCGTCTATGAAACCGTAAAAGATCAAAAAATCTTCTTCTTTATAAAATAATCAACTTTTGTATGGAAAATTTTTCCATAAACTCAATAGTTTTCAAATAATTTGTGCACAAAGAGCAAGTAAGAGGGGGGAATAATACATCTTTGAAACCGTAAGAGATAGAAAAAAAATTTGTTGACAAAAAATAATCTTCTCTTTAAAATAAAACACTTTTGTATGAAAAATTTTGTCATAAACTCAATAGTTTTCTCAAAATTTGTCCTCAAAGTTGAAAAAAAAAGTAAAATACAATTAATAGGCGAATGAAGGAATGGTCTCCATGGACCCGTAGGTATACATAACAACCGTACATACTATTTTTGCACCCAGTATATTTGTAAATATACAAGGTATATAAAGGTATATAAAGTCCCGACTTTGTAATGCTTGAAAATATTAATCCTTGACAAAAATGCTTTATTAAGATATTCATAAAATGGCCTAATTCGGCCATTTTCACATGCCCGTCCGTCAATCTGTCTGTCTGTCAAGTCGATAACTCAAAAACGAAAAGAGATAACGTGCTGAAAATTTTTGTGTGTGTTCTAGACCAAAAAATTAAGGTCAAATTCGTTAATGGGCAAAATTGGAAAGTGTTTCCCCCCGCCAGGGGGGAAAAAATATATCTTTGAAACCGTAAGAGGTAGAAAAAAATTTTATTGAAAAAAAATTTTCTTCTCTTTAAAATAAACATCTTTTGGTTGCAACATTTTTTCATAAACTCAATAGTTTTCTCAAAATTTGTCCTCACATGTACGAACATAACATATATCAAATAGTATTGTTATACCCAGTATATTTGTAAATATACAAGGTATATTAAGTTTAGTCCCGACTTTGTAATGCTTGAAAATATTAATCCTTGACAAAAATGCTTCACAAGTGTATTCATAAAATTGCCTAATTAGGCCATTTTAGCATGTCCGTCTGTCCGTCTGTCCGTCTGTGAACCCGATAACTCAAGAAGGAAAAGAAATAACGAGCTGAAATTTTTTTTGTGTGTTCTAGAGCAAAAAAGCAAGGCTAAGTTCGTTAATGGGCAAAATCGGAACATGTTTCCCCCCACTAGGAGGGGGGAAATATCCGCCTTTGAAACCGTAAGAGATAGAAAAAAAATTTGAAAACAAAAAATCTTTTTCTTTATAAAATAATCAACTTTTGCTTGAATAATTTTTCCATAAACTCAATAGTTTTCTCATAATTTATGCACAAAGAGCAAATAAGAGGGGGGAATTACACATCTTTGAAACCGTAACAGATAGAAAAAAATTGTTTGACAAAAAATCAAATTCTCTTTAAAATAAACAACTTTTGTTTGCCAATTTTTTTTATAAACTCAATAGTTTTCTCAAAATTTGTCCTCACATGTACAAACATAACATACATCAAATAGTATTGTTATACCCAGTGTATTTGTAAATATACAAGGTATATTAAGTTTAGTCCCGACTTTGTAACGCTTGAAAATATTAATCCTTGACAAAAATGCTTCACAAATGTATTTATAAAATTTCCTAATTCGGCCTTTTTGGCATGTCCGTCTGTCCGTCTGTGAACCCGATAACTCAAGAACGAAAAGAGATAACGAGCTGAAATTTTTTTTGTGTGTTCTAGAGCAAAAAAGTAAAGCTAAGTTCGTTAATGGGCAAAATTGGAACATTTTTTCCCAAACTAGGAGGGGAGAAATATCCGCCTTCGAAACCGTAAGAGATAGAAAAAAAATTTGTTAACAAAAAATCTTCTTCTTTATAAAATAATCAACTTTTGCTTGAATAATTTTTCCATAAACTCAATAGTGTTCTCATAATTTGTGCACAAAGAGCAAATAAGAGGGGGGAATTACACATCTTTGAAACCGTAACAGATAGAAAAAAAATTTGTTAACAAAAAATCATATTCTCTTTAAAATAAACAACTTTTGTTTGAAAAGTTTTTTCATAAACTCAATAGTTTTCTCATAATTTGTCCTCAAAGTTGAAAAAAATGAGAAATACAATTGATAGGCGAATGAAGGCATGGTCTCCATGGACCCGTAGGTATACATAACAACCGTACATACTATTTTTGTACCCAGTATATTTGTAAATATACAAGGTATATTAAGTATAGTCGCGACTTTGTAATGCTTGAAAATATTAATCCTTGACAAAAATGCTTCACAAGTGTATTCATAAAATTGCCTAATTCGGCCATTTTAGCATGTCTGTCTGTCCGTCTGTCCGTCTGTCCGTCTGTGAACCCGATAACTCAAGAACGAAAAGAGATAACGAGCAGAAATTTTTTTTGTGTGTTCTAAAGCAAACAAGTAATATACTTATATATATATATATATATATATATATATATATATATATATATATATATATATATATATATATATATATATATATATATTTGTATTCTAACGCAGCATCGGCTATTTCTTGGCGTTGACCTTACACTTCCTATTGACTAACACTTTTCATTGACGCTTCGCTTTGAATACGGTACGCTATAGTTTACGTTTCGCGTTGGTAAACGCAAAGCCTTGACCTAACACTTCTTACCGATTAACGGTTCTCATTGACCAACGCTTCGAGTTCGCTGACTTACGGCTTGCTTTAGCTTACGGTTCGCGTTGGTTAACGCTGTGAATTGTTTAACGGTTCGCATGAAATCACGCTTAGCTTTGAATAACTAACGCTTCGCATTAAATAACGCTTCGCGTTGGCTGACTTATGGTTCGCTTTAGCTTGCGTTTCGCGTTAGTAAACGTATTGCGTTTACCAAAGCTTCGCGTTGACCTTACACTTCCTATTGACTAACGCTTCTCATTGACCAGCTTCGCGTTGCCTGACGCTTCGCTGACTTACGTTTCATTATAGCTAACATTTCGCGTTGGTTAAGGATTCACGTGAAATCACGCTTCGCGAATCAACAAAGCGAATCTCGGACGATTCACTTTGAATAACTAACGCTTCTCCTTGAGCAACGCTTCGCATTTCTGACTTACGGTTCGCTTTAGCTTACGTTTCGCGTTGGTTAACACTTTGTGTTGGTCAATTATACGCTTGGCATAACGCTTCGCTCTGCATAACTACCGCTTCTAATTGACTAACGCTTCGCGTTGCCCGACTTATGGTTCGATGCAGTGTACGTTTCGCCTTGGTACACGCTTTGCTAACGCTCCGCGTTCACTAACGCTTCGCGTTGACCTAACGCTTCCTATTGACTTACGCTTCTCATTAAGCTACGCTTCGTGTTGGGTGGATTATGGTTCGCTTTAGCTTACATTTTGCTTTGCGTTGATTAACTAATGCTTCGCACGTTTGGCCTCCGGTCCTGATGGACTGATCCGCTTAGGTGGAGTCAGATTCCACCTCTCATCAGGGGAATTCTCTTCAATTTGATGATGCAAAATTTTTTTATATACTCAATAGTTTTCTCAAAATTTGTCCTCACATGTACAAACATAACATACATCAAATAGTATTGTTATACCCAGTATATTTGTAAATATACAAGGTATATTAAGTTTAGTCCCGACTTTGTAACGCTTGAAAATATTAATCCTTGACAAAAATGCTTCACAAGTGTATTCATAAAATTGCCTAATTCGGTCATTTTAGCATGTCCGTCTGTGAACCCGATAACTCAAGAAGGAAAAGAGATAACGAGCTGAAATTTTTTTTGTGTGTTCTAGAGCAAAAAAGTAAGGCTAAGTTCGTTAATGGGAAAAATCGGAACATGTTTCCCCCCACTAGTAGGGGGGGAAATATCCGTCTGTGAAACCGTAAAAGATCAAAAAATCTTCTTCTTTATAAAATAATCAACTTTTGTATGAAAAATTTTTCCATAAACTCAATAGTTTTCAAATAATTTGTGCACAAAGAGCAAGTAAAAGGGGGGAATTACACATCTGGCATGTCCGTCTGTCCGTCTTTGAACCCGATAACTCAAGAACAAAAAGAGATAACGAGCTGAAATTTTTTTTGTGTGTTCTAGAGCAAAAAAGTAAAGCTAAGTTCGTTAATGGGCAAAATTGGAACATTTTTTCTACCACTAGGAGGGGAGAAATATCCGCCTTTGAAACCGTAAGAGATAGAAAAAAAAATTTTAAACAAAAAATCTTCTTCTTTATAAAATAATCAACATTTGCTTGAATAATTTTTCCATAAACTCAATAGTTTTCTCATAATTTGTGCACAAAGAGCAAATAAGAGGGGGGAATTACACATCTTTGAAACCGTAACAGATAGAAAAAAAATTTGTTTACAAAAAATCATATTCTCTTTAAAATAAACAACTTTTGTTTGAAAAGTTTTTTCATAAACTCAATAGTTTTCTCATAATTTGTCCTCAAAGTTGAAAAAAATGAGAAATACAATTGATAGGCGAATGAAGGCATGGTCTCCATGGACCCGTAGGTATACATAACAACCGTACATACTATTTTTGTACCCAGTATATTTGTAAATATACAAGGTATATTAAGTTTAGTCGCGACTTTGTAATGCTGAAAATATTAATCCTTGACCAAAATGCTTTACAAAGATATTCATAAAATGGCCTAATTCGGCCATTTTCACATGCCAGTCCGTCAATCTGTCTGTCTGTGAAGTCGATAACTCAAAAACGAAAAGAGATAACGAGCTGAAAATTTTTGTATGTGTTCTAGATCAAAAACTTAAGATCAAATTCGTTAATGGGCAAAATCGGAAAGTGTTTCCCCACGCCAGGGGGGAAAAATATATCTTTGAAATCGTAAGAGGTAGAAAAAAATTTTATTAACAAAAAATTTTCTTCTCTTTAAAATAAACAACTTTTGATTGCAAAATTTTATTATAAACTCAATTCTCAAAATTTGTCCTCACATGTACAAACATAACATACATCAAATAGTATTGTTTTTATGTTTATTTCAGTTTTGTAAACCAGGTGTATATTATGAGTTCAAGATGTTAGTGATTTTCCTTTTCAAAGAAATAGTTGGTCTCGTACAGATCTCAAAATTTTGCAAAAAGTTTATTCAAAGGTCCATCGATCCTACCAAAAATTATGTATAATGTATATATATATATATATATATATATATATATATATATATATATATATATATATATATATATATATACATATATATATATATATATATATATTTATATATATATATGTATATATATATAAATATATATATATATATATATATATATATATATATATATATATATGTATATATATATATATACATATATATACATATATATACATATATATATATATATATATATATATATAAATTTATATATATTTATACATATATACATATATATATATATATATATATATATATATATATATATATATATTTGTATTCTAACGCAGCATCGGCTATTTCTTGGCGTTGACCTTACACTTCCTATTGACTAACACTTTTCATTGACGCTTCGCTGTGAATACGGTACGCTATAGCTTACGTTTCGCGTTGGTAAACGCAAAGCCTTGACCTAACACTTCTTACCGATTAACGGTTCTCATTGACCAACGCTTCGCGTTCGCTGACTTACGGCTTGCTTTAGCTTACGGTTCGCGTTGGTTAACGCTGTGAATTGTTTAACGGTTCGCATGAAATCACGCTTAGCTTTGAATAACTAACGCTTCGCATTAAATAACGCTTCGCGTTGGCTGACTTACGGTTCGCTTTAGCTTGCGTTTCGCGTTAGTAAACGTATTGCGTTTACCAAAGCTTCGCGTTGACCTTACACTTCCTATTGACTAACGCTTCTCATTGACCAGCTTCGCGTTGCCTGACGCTTCGCTGACTTACGTTTCATTATAGCTAACATTTCGCGTTGGTTAAGGATTCACGTGAAATCACGCTTCGCGAATCAACAAAGCGAATCCCGGACGATTCACTTTGAATAACTAGCGCTTCTCATTGACCAACGCTTCGCATTTCTGACTTACGGTTCGCTTTAGCTTACGTTTCGCGTTGGTTAACACTTTGTGTTGGTCAATTATACGCTTGGCATAACGCTTCGCTCTGCATAACTACCGCTTCTAATTGACTAACGCTTCGCGTTGCCTGACTTATGGTTCGCTGCAATGTACGTTTCGCCTTGGTATACGCTTTGCTAACGCTCCGCGTTCACTAACGCTTCGCGTTGACCTAACGCTTCCTATTGACTTACGCTTCTCATTAAGCTACGCTGCGTGTTGGGTGGTTTATGGTTCGCTTTAGCTTACATTTCGCTTTGCGTTTTAAAACGCCTTGCGTTGATTAACTAACGCTTCGCGTTGATTAACTAAACCTTCGCGATGTTTAACTAACGTTTCGCGTTGATTAACTAACGCTTCGCGTTAATTAACTAACGCTTTGCGTTGATTACCTAACGCTTCGAGTTGATTAACTAACGCTTCGCGTTGATTATTTAACGCTTCGGGTTGATTAACTAACGTTTCGCGTTTATTAATTAACGCTTCGCGTAATTAACGCGTAATTAACGCTTCGCGTTGATTAATTAACGCTTCGCGTTGATAAACTAACGATTCGCGTTCATTAACT
Organism: Nineta flava; assembly: GCA_963920215.1. Lineage (NCBI taxonomy): Eukaryota > Metazoa > Arthropoda > Insecta > Neuroptera > Chrysopidae > Nineta > Nineta flava. The sequence continues at coordinate 576,299 of CAWUAZ010000001.1, forward strand.
AACGCTTCGCATTGAATAACTAACGCTTCGCGTTGATTAACTAACGCTTCGCGTTGATTATCTAACGCTTCGCGATGATTAACTAACGCTTCGCGTTGATTAACTAACGGCTTGAATTGATTAATAAACGCATCACGTTGATTAACTAACGCTTCGCGTTGACCTTACGCTTCCTATTGACTAACGCTTCTCATTGACCAACGCTTGGATGACTTACGGTTTTCTTAAGCTTACGTTTCGCGTTGGTTAACGCTTAGCGTTTGTTAACGATTCTCGAATCACCAAAGCAAATCACCGACGCTTTGCTTTGAATAACTAACGCTTCTCATTAACCAACGCTTCGCGTTGGCTTACTTATGGTTCCATTTAGCTTACGTTTCGCGTTGGTAAGCGCATTGCGTTGGTAAACGCACACTTCCTATTGACGAACGCTTCTCATTGACCAACGCTTCTCATTGACAAACGCTTCGCGTTGGCCGATTTATGGTTCACTTTAGCTTACGTTTCTCGTTGGTTAACGATTCACGTGAAATCACGCTTCGCGAATCGCTGACGCTCCGCTTTGGATAACTGACGCTTCTCATTGACCAACGCTTCGCGTTGGCTGAATAACGGTTCGATTAAGTTTACGTTTCGCGTTTACCAACGTTTCGCGTTGACCTAACACTTCCTATAGACTAACGCCTCTCATTGACCAATGCTTCGCGTTGGCTGACATACGGTTCGCTTTAGCTTACGTTTCGCGTTTGTTAACGCTTTGTGTTTACCAACGCTTTACGTTTACCAACGCTTTCTGTTAATTTTCTAAATCATCGCGTTGACTAACTTTTCGCGTCACCTAACGGCTCGCGTTGAACAACGCTTTGCGTTAACAGTCGGTCGCGTTGTTTAATTCAATTATATAACTCAATATTTAAATACGTAAAAATCGCAAGAACATTAATATAAATTTTTTTTTAATGCATGAACATTTTTACTGTTCCAATATTAATTATTAACACAAAACAAACATTTACAAATCTAGAGCACGATAGTGCGCAAGGCCGAGTTTAAGGGGCATTTGGACTTCTAACTTACAGTGCTATTACTACAGGAAATATCATAGATAATGTGACCCCGAAATATCTTCTGAACGAAACTAGCAACAGTGCTGATTTTTGGATAATTCATATTTTATAAACATTGAATAGGCAGAAATATTAACAATACAAAGTATATACAACTCAGTATATACTGGGTATTCAAACAATTAACTCAGTTAGTTGTAACATTACTTGTTATACCTAAGAAGGATGAAGCCATTTCACTCGTCAAGTTCCCACCTATATCTATAGGCTCAGTGATCTCTTGGCAACTCCACGCCATCTTTGCCAGAAGGCTTGGGAGTATTCCGGGGTTGCAAGATAAGCTGCGTTTGTCTCTGGGGACGTACTGGTAGGGTATCTGTATCTTTTGCAGACCCTGTCAAGCGAAGCCAGGCTACGCTGTAGGTCGATTCATCTCGCATCCCTGGATGTCTCAATGACATTTGACACCGTTTCTCATAACACTATTCTGCAGACTTTGGAGGGTCTAAGCCTCCCAAGGCTTTTTGTGGAGTATGTTAGGGAAACATGCGACAACTCGACGACCATCTTCGAACGTTCTGGTGCAAGGTCGTGTCCTATTAGGTTTAACAGCGGTGTGAGACAAGGAGATCGTCTCTCACCAATTATTTTCAACCTTGTCATATCTCGAGCGTTGAATGAATTGAATCCTGCAGTTGGCTTTCCGATGATGGATGGGTCAGTTGGGTTCCTTGCCTTTGCGGATGATCTTTCGGACCAGAGATTAATATCACCAAATCTCTAGGTTTCTCCATGGTAGCCTTGTGGCGTAATAAGAAGGTGAAGTTAATTATTTTTCTAGTTTTCGACCAGTATCTTCCCATGCGTTCCTCTGTGGACATGTGGAAGTACCTTGGAATTGACTTCGAAGGATCCCGACTCAAAAACTGTGATCGGATGCTCTCAGCCGCTTTACATCGCATAACATCTGGGCCCTTAAAACCCCAACAGAGACTGAAAGTTCTGACCTCATCCCTCCTGCCTAGTCATTTTCATGTCAGGTCATTGGGGCGGGTGAGTCTTGGATACCTGAGGATTCTGGACCGGGAGATAAGGAAGACGGTGCGATTATGGTTGAAACTACCAGCGGATGTTCCCATCCCCTTCTTTCATACTGATGTCAAGTATGGAGGGTGGGTGTCCCTCAGCTTTCTTCATCGGTACCCAGGTTGCGATACGAGAGAATTCTCAATCTTGAGCGCTCGGCGAATCCGCGATTCCGGTCAGCCGCTGCCACTTCTTTTGTTCTTTTACAGAAACAGTGGTGTATGCGGGTGCTTGGAATTGACGCCGCTAACAACCGAGTGCTCAATCCCCTCTTTACCATCCGGCGAAATTTACATCAAAGTGTAGATAGAGGAGGGCTGGCCGATACGCATAAGTGTTTGCTAGCTCTTCCATCATTGGCCCCCGATCTCAGGTCATCTCTGGGCGGGACTATGTAAATTTCGTCTGAGTTAGAATAAACGCAATCCCGACTCGTTCTCGTTGTGCACTTGGTCGTGACGCTGTAGGGGTGTGTGTTGAGGCGGTTGTAATCAACCTGAGACTTTGGCACATGTCCTGCAGCGTTGCTTCCGAACCCATGGGGGTCCCTGCTCTCGGAATCGCTCCAACTTGGGTGGCGTGTCTAAAGTGAAGTTTCATTCCTCTGTCTAGTGGGTAACTGTAGACCGGACATTATTGCATTTCGTTGAGAGCGACCAGGAGTAATCGACGCGCAAGTTGTGGGAGAAGGTGTCCAGTTGGATAGATCTCACACGCTTAAGGTGTCCAAGTATAGAGATCAAGCTCCAAACCTGCCCGATTTAGTTGATGACCTCGCCGGGGTGCCAGTGGCGGACGTCTCGTTTACGAGCGCATCGCTCTCATTTGGGAGAGTATGGTCTGGGTTGTCAGCGGGAAAACTTAGGGATCTGGGCTTACGCCTCTCAGTTCTTGCGTGGGCAACCGAGTCCGTGGTTCCATATTGGTATTTAGTTATAGCTGCGTACTCGTGATGCGTCCTGGGGACCAAACCCGATTAACATTTACTTTATTCCGGGTATCTGCTGTATTGCCGCCTGGCGGCTTGGAACTCCACCGCCTCCTACAAGCATTGTTCCTCTTTCGCTAGTCGAAAGTTGGAATACGAGCTAAATTATGAGCCACTGACGTAAAACTCAGTCGTTGTTCGTGCCAAGCTCGTGATGCGGTTTCTTTGGTCCTTCTTCCATGATATGCTCGTGGTGTGCATATAAAGGAAGTTATAGGTTTTCTGATGACGCAGTGGTCTACCATAAGGCCTGCGGGGACTACTCCTTTCTTATGATCAAATAGTAATATTGCCACCTTTTACTGTTATCATCCCCATATAACAACGCCGGCCGCTAGTCCGCCAGCCTACACCTTTGATGTGTTTGCTGTGTCAACTGGGCCTTGATTGACTGGATATATAGCCAAATGCCTCGTCATCTAATTAGTGATGCGCATGAATGGATTAACGATATTCCCACTGTCCCTATCTACTATCTAGCAAAACCACAGCCAAGGGAACGGGCTTGGAAAAATTAGCGGGGAAAGAAGACCCTGTTGAGCTTGACTCTAGTTTGGCATTGTAAGGAGACATGAGAGGGTAGCATAAGTGGGAGATATATATATCATTTTTGGGTATATATCGAAGGTGCAATACCACTACTTTCATTGTTTCATAACTTACTCGATAAGGTGGAACGCATGGCTTTGTTAATCCTTTAACCGGATTAAAAATGCAAGGATGTTCTTGAACCAAGCGTATAAGAGTAGTGATGTTAATATATATTTATTTAATATATATACTTTTACTTATCTCTATTTTATTAGTGAGAGAAGTGATTTATAATATTAATTTTATTTATTACATCGATATAATATACTCCAGCGTGATCTGATTCGAGGACACTGCCAAGTGTGGAGTTTGACTGGGGCGGTACATCTGTCAAATAATAACACAGGGGTCCTAAGGCCAGCTCAGCGAGGACAGAAACCTCGTGTGGAGTAAAAGGACAAAAGCTGGCTTGATCTTGAAGTTCAGTAAACATAGAGACTCTAAAGCATGGCGTATCGATCCTTTTGGCTTGAAGAGTTTTCAGCAAGAGGTGTCAAAAAGTTACCACAGAGATAACTGGTATGTGGCGGCTAAGTGTTCATATCGACGTCGCTTTTTGATCCTTCGATGTCCGCTCTTCCTATCATTGTGAAGCAAAATTCGCCAAGCGTCGGATTGTTCACCCGCCAATAAGGAACGTGAGCTGGGTTTAGACTGTCGTGAGACAGGTTTGTTTTACCCTACTAATGGCTTGTCGTTGCGATAGTAATCCTGCTTAGTACGAGAGCAACCACAGGTTCGGACATTTGGTTCACGCACTCGTTCGAGCGGCCGGTGGTGCGAAGATACCATCCGTGGGATTATGCCTGAACGCCTCTAAGGCCGTATCCTGTCTAGTCCAAGCTGGCAACGATATTAACTAAAAGAATTCACAGTATCAGTCGAAAGGCTCAAAGTAATGTGATTATATTATTAGGTAATAAATTTATTTCTAAATAGTTTATTATCGCACGAATCCTTTATTTGATTTGATGACCCGTATATTATGATTATATAATGGACAGATGAGAATAATAATGAGATAACATGAGAATGTGTTCTATGTTCATTTAATCATTTAACGGTCGATTATGGGTATTATATATATATATATATATATATATATATATATATATATATATATTCGACGTCTGAATTTTGAATTGTTTGTAAACGACTTAATCTGAGCATGGGTATTGTATTTGGTAGAGCAGTTACCATGCTGCGATCTATTGAGATTCAGCCCTTTTTACTTTGGGGATTCGTAAAATAAATAAATAAATAAGTTATTATTTATAATAATAATAATAATTATTATTTTATTTTTACGAGATTAACCCCTTATAAGTATTAATTTATAAAATATATATATTATGTATATATAATATTAGAAAAGTTTTTTTTTTCTATATTTTTTTTACAAAATAGAATATTTTGACTAGTATATATCAATTTGATTTGATTTGAATATTGATGGATTTTTCTATCGCATTCAATTTTAAATTGAAGGAAATTTGTTATTCCAATCAATTGAAAATAATTGATAGCTTTTCATCCCAGTCCATTTCAAATTGATATTAAATAAGGGGAACTGTTTTTTTTTTTTTCAAAAACTTTTAATTATAGTTAAGCCTTCTTTTAATAATTTATATATTAATAGAAGGCTTTTTTGTTCCAAATATATATTTGTAAATATATATAAATATACATATTTCCAAATATATATTTATATATTAATAGAAGGCAAATTTTGTTAATAAGCTCATTATTATTATTAATAATATATGTATAGTAATATAATTAACAAATACGTCGTTTTTTTCAATTTCATCGGGCATAGAATCTAATGGACACCTTGACAAAAAAATCAGTGCAGTTGCTTTTTTTATTGACGTATTCGACGTCAAACTGATATGCGGACAGAATGAGCGCATATCTTTGCAGCCTTTTTGCTGCCATTAAAAGAATCCCTTTCTTAGGGCCCAATATGCTCATTAAAGGTCTATTGTGACTAACGTAAAACTTCGAACAAATAACAAAGGTGAAATATTTTAACACCAAATACTATTGCCAGAGCTTCCCTGCCAATTTGGGCATAGTTTTGCTCGGCTGGGGCAAGTTTTCGTGATACAAAAGCTATGGGTCTCTCTACCCCATTAGTATATTTATGGGATAGTATAGCACCTAAACCCATGGGACTAGCATCTACCGTTAATCTTAAGAGTACGTCCGCATAGTAATGGGCCAGGACCATTGGTGATTTTAATTTTTCTTTTAATTCCTCAAAAGCTGATTGCTGTTCTTCATTCCATTCGAATTTTACGTCCTTCTTGAGTAAGGCGTACAATGGAGCACAGACTAAACTAAAATTCGCGATGAATTTTCGATAATAATTTGACAATCCCAGGAAAGACTAAAGCTCTTTGACACTTTTAGGTGGAATAGTTTTCATCACTGCTTCTACTTTGCTATGACATTTATGTAGTCCTTCTTTATCTCTTTCAAATCCTAAATAATTAATTTTTTTGACTAAGAATACGCATTTTTCTTGACTAACCCGTAGCCCGATTTTCAGTAGTATGTTCAAGACGGTTTTTAACTGTTTTAAATAGATTTCGCGATTTTTTCCCGTAATGACGACGAGAGAGTTTATCGTGAAGTACCTGCCTTTCGGCTCAACCTCCACTATCCCCCATGGGAGTGGGATTGGGATACCCCATTGGGATACGATTGGAATCAGCGCAGCCTGTGATCTAAGTATCCTTCAGGACTACCAATTGCTTTATGATGTAAGTCAGGCAGCACCTTGGTTTGGCCGGGGACCATTTAAACCCCTATTAGCTCTGCAGGCTAACTCCCGAGTTGTGTACCGCAACTCACACGTCGGAAAAGGAACTACTTAGTGATGACTCATCACTCTGAAGGAGCTCATCAACACCAGATATGCGCCTCTCCTAGCCCGCGATGTGGGCTTTTACCACTGCCACTACGAGTCCATCCCAAATGCTTGACGCACACAAGCAATGCAGCCGATGTGCGGGGCTCGGATCAAGCAACCCGTAGTATCAAATTAACCCTTGGTGGGGGCTTTCCCCAAGCGGACCCAGAACCTAAGTCCTGGGAACCCTGGACCAGCTCAGCGTCCTTACAAACGCATACAACTGGTGCACTTGATATAAGTAAAACAAAATAATAATAATGATTGGTGAAGATGAATAATGAGTTAAGTCCATGAAATGAAAAACGTAAAAATAAAAAGTGCGCCCCCCCCCCCCAAAAAAAATAAAAATAAAAATATGAATGAATAAATAAATAAAAGAAATAAAATAAAGTTAAATAAAATAAACAATGAACTATGAAGAATAAATAAATTAAATAAAATAAGGTGAAATAAAGTAAAATAAACAATAAAATGAATAAGTGAAACAACAACAACAAACGCTCTGCCTCTCCCTTTTACCGCTTGGCCCGATGTCCGGTGCGGAGACCAGCCACAAGTTGCGCCACCTCTTGCGGATGCTCACCTCCCTATAGAGCAACCAGACCAAAGAGATCATCGATGAGTGCCCACCGCTACAAAAAAAAAAAAAAAAGCTTCCTACAGAGTCGCTTCCTCCTCCCTTCTTCTTGCTACCTCTCTCTCGCGTATCTTGTAAGCTCTGGCAACGAAATCGGAGAAGCACCTCCTCGTGGCCGCACTCCGCAGGACAAGGCTCAGGGCCCAATTGGGGCCTCGGCCCATGACGCCCATTCCCGAGAGATCGCGGAACCTTTCATACATGCCGCAACTGCACAAGAAGTGGACCGCATCCTCCCACTGGGTCCCACAGGGGCATCGTGGATCCTCCTCCAGGCCCCTCGAGAATAGGTAAGAGTGACTGCACCCATTTCGCTGGTCGCCCCGCACTCTCGCCACTTCTCAAGAGCCAAAACTGCCAGCCTTGGACCCACTTCACCCTCTTGGAGCTCTTCGGTCTCCTCAGCGGTGAGCGGGTCCATCTCTCCCATGGCATACCCCCTTCTCGCCTTGAAAAGACCCGTCCTTCTGAGGCACTCCAGATCCCAGGGTAAAGTCCCTGCTAGAACCTGCATCGCCTCCGTTGACCCCGTCCTACAGACACGTAAGCCTCCATACAGCACCACCCGTTGAACCCTATTTAGCTCATCACGCGCATACTGGTACCGAAGGAGGTCACACCACACACTCGCACCATAAAGTGCGCAGGGCATGAAGAGTCCATTGGTGAGTGTGCGCACCACACCCCCTCTCAAACCCCACTCCGTCCTCAAGACGCGTCTAAATAGCCCAACACTGGCCGTGACGCGCTCCCTGAGTCTCATAAGATGTGGTTTGGTACTCAAGCGCTCGCCCAACCGTATGCCGAGATAGACGACCTATGAGACCATCCTGATACCCCTCATCCCGCCGTTCTCCAAGACAACCCTCATGGCTCTTGGCTCCATCGCGCCCTTTAGTAGCATACAGGTCGTCTTAGCGCCGGAGACCTCTTCATCCGCTCTGTCGCCCCAACTGTAGACCAACCGCATGGCCCTACCAACTTCCGACTCCACTCCTTTACGTGAGTCACTCTCATGCATTAGGAGCGAAGGCGACTACACCAATCCCGGCACCACCCAGGTTATTTAGGAGCTCCTCAACACAAAGGTTCCACACCACAGGCCCGCTGATCGAACCCTTTGGGCATCCCCTTTTCATTTCCACCCAAACCCTTCCTTCTCTCCCGGACATACAGGCGTACCAATTTGCGAAGTAGTTTCTCCACATAGCCAAGTCCCGTTCGTCTAGTCCGCATTCATTCAATCTCCCGAGAATGACGTTCCACTGTAGGCAGCCAAACGCATTCCGGAAGTCTACAAATACGCCCAGCACATTATTTCGCTGGCTGTTCCGCAGACATTCCCTGATCTTTACAAACGCGTCCTCGGTACTCCTGCCCCTCTTGAATCCGAACTGTGCCCCACCCCAGACACCATCGATCGCATCGCTGAGTCGGTTGGTCATGACTCTCTCCAGGATCTTGCCCACCCCACTAAGGAGGCTAATTGGTCTGTACGACCCCGGATCACTGCGTACTTTACTAGGTTGCTTCAGCAACCATACGACCTTAGCTCGCTTCCATGGGTCCGGGAAAATTCCCTCCCTCAGGCAGGAGTCGAGCAGCTCACCTACAACCTCTGGAATGGCCCGCCAAATCTGAACCAGCATTTCATTGGTTATACCATCCATCCCCGGTGCCTTTCCCATCCTCATCCCATCCATCGCTCTCTCCACCTCATCTACGCTGTACCCCAACCCAGCCTCATTTGGTTGTTCAATCCCAACCCCCTCCCACTCCAATGGCTCCACGCACTCCTCAGAGTCAGGGAAGAAGGCGCGCACCAAGACCCGCGCATCAAGACCCGGACCATAATCAGGACATCGTTCATAAAACATACCACCCCAGGTATTCCCGAAAACAACAAATCCATAGTTTTTTGGAATATGGCTGGTGCGGACGCCAAACCATAAACGAGGCGAGTGTATTGAAATAGACCGTTCGTAGTGTTTATAGTAGTAATGCTTTGCGAATTTTTTTCTAATTCGAGCTGTTGATAAACCATTGATAAATCAATTTTTGAAAATTCGACTCCTCCATGAAGTTTTGCAAACAATTCGTTTATACGTGGTAGTGGATACGAATCCACGACCAACTGCGGGTTTACAGTAATTTTTAAATCACCGCAGATGCGTACTTGCCCGGATTTTTTTAATATTGGGACAATAGGTGTGCCCCATTCGCTAAAGTACTTACCTTTCCGAGCACTCCTAATTTCACCAGGCGGTCAATTTCATTTTCGACTCTATCTTTTATAGCCAAAGGTAGCTGCCGTGGCTTGCAAAATTTTGATTGGAAATTTTCTTTTAATTTCAAACTTACTTTTCCCCCATTAAATTTCCCTAATTCGTCCCTGAAAACTTCCTAGTATGAATTTAATAGTTGGGTAAGGGGTGCATAACTCTGCCTAAAGTGAAATTGATTCAACTCCATGTTAAATGTTCACATCCAATCACGGCCCAACAAGGGGGGACCACCAGTGTCTATGACGAACATATTTAATGCTTTTTCGTCACCATTAAAATTAATTTTTAATTTACACATACCCTTTGGTTGCATTTTACTACCATTGTAGTTAACCAGGGAAATATGTGTTTCCTGCAGCGGATATTGTTTAAAATATCTTTTAAACATCTCCAGTGGTATTGCCGAAATTGGAGCCCCGCTGTCAATTTCCATTGATATACGAATACCTTCTATATTTACATTTGCTGTTAATGGTTTCAAATGTGAATCTGTCCTAAAATAAAAAATTGACATTTCATTAGTTTCAGTAAAATTTATGTAATTGTGTTTATTTTTTGGATTGTTTTTAGGCTGACCACACATTTTTTTCAAATGCCCTGTGGCCTTGCACCTTTTGCAACGGTAGTTTTTATACCGACACCGCTGTTCCGTGTGGTTTCGATATCCACAAATTGAACAACGGGCGGTACCTGTACCTTCTGCAGCCATTAATCCCTTTCCTTCAGGCTGTCCACCCTTTTTCCTATTTTGGACATCCAGTTTAAATACCGCTGATTCCGTTTTAATATTGGTTGATGGTGAAAGATTATCGTATTGATGTTGGATGCATTCCACCCAATTAGCTATTTGCACTGATTTTTCCAAAGTTAAATTGTCTGGGTCCTCCAAAAATAATTTATTCTTAATTGGACCTTTTTCTTAACCCATTACAAATTTGTCGCGTAATACCATGCCGAAATGTTCTTGAAAGTTGCAGTTTGTTGCTAACGATCGAACTCGTGCGGCCCATTTGGGTATTGACTCTTCCTTATGTTTAACTGCTTCGTAGAAGTTTTATCTTCCGGCAAAAGCAGCATGCGGTGATTTGAAATGTGTTTCCAATATAGTCATCGATTTTTCATAATCCAAGTATCTTCTTGGTGATTAAACGTTAGCATATGCCCATAAATGCGATTTGTATCCCACATTTTTGAATAATTTCACCAATGTTTTCCTACCTTTAATTTCCACGCGGTCTTGTCTGTTCAGTTGTTTTTCCTCGTCGCCACTTTGTTATGTTTGCAATAAATAATGGAGGTATCGCAAGAAATAAATTGAATGTGTTTCTGATGTATTATTTAATATATTAGTTAAAGTTATTTACAATAAACATTCAGACGGTATACAATAAATTAATAGTGATTTCTTCTGTCGTATCTCAATGGTGGAATCAATTCAAATGAACTCGTTGACCAAGTATCTGGCGGAGATTCCTGAAACCGGACATCTACGAACTGTGCGCATGGTTACTACGTGACTTCTGTACTTCGTAACGTAGCCGCATTATAGCAATGATTACAACCTTAAGTAGGAATACTATATATCCCAGTTGCAAACCATCGATTTGACTTAAATGTTGCCTGCTATTACTATTGCTATGATGTAACTCCGAACAGGTAGATATCACATTTATCACAATAATAAAGGGATTTTTTACCAATTCATTTAAAAATAACAAAACAAATTTAAGTATTATATACAGTATAATAATGGCAATATGTTAACTATAATGATATTCATATACTTAAGTATAATGATATTTATTATATATTTAAGTATTATAATAACTGTATACCTAAGTATAATGATATTTGTATATTTAAGTATAATGAATGCTATTTATTTACATTTGAATAAATTATAAAAATTAATAAAATTTTAAAATCATAATTGAAAGAAAAAAAAAATAGATAAACAAAAAAACAACAACATTCAGATTTCCAAGACAGTCAAACATCCAAGTACTAATTGAGCACAACAACTTCAGTGTTCGAATGAGAACTGGTGTATTCATTGTGATATGGTCGTTGTTGTTAATAAATTTATGAAGAGTAATCTATTTAACATATTTACATTTACTTATAATAATTTTTTTGATCAGAATTATTAATATTTGTATTTTAAAGGAAACAAAAATTTTTGACCAAAAAAAAATTCATAATCTTTTTTTTCAACCAGTTTCTTATTAGAAAAAAATTCATAATATTATTTCAACCTTCAAAAGTATTAAATGTAAGAAAAAATTTGGTTGTAATTTATTTCGTAAGTTTTCCCTTAGTATGTTTTTAAAATTTTATATAACGCGGCAAGTTATTTTTTCTGATGATTTCAAATATTTTAAAAATTGCCGCGTTATATAAAATTTTAAAAACATACTAAGGGAAAACTTACGAAATAAATTACAACCAAATTTTTTCTTACATTTAATCAATTTACCCCTCATTAATTTTTTTAGTTAATAGTTTACCGAGCTGTTTACTTTGTAAATAGCTCGGCTCTTTAATGGGATATGATCACTTTTTAAAGAGCAACTATTATATGAAGTGTGGAGCTATTTACTTTGTAAACAGTTCGGTCCTTTCTCCCATATCATCACTTTTTAAGAAGCAACTATTATTATATGAAGTCTAAAGCTATTTACTTTGTAAATAGCTCGGTCCTTTTTTTCATATCATCACTTTTTAAGTAGGAACTATTACGTTAAGTTTAGAGCTATTTACTTTGTACATAGCTCGATCCTTTCTCTCATATCATCACTTTTTAAGAAGGAACTATTACACTAAGGATTTTCCCGAAAACTCGGCCCTTTCTTACATTTATGATTTAGATCGGATATCAATTCTTTTTGTGATGCTTAAATATACGAAGCCCAAGGCTTTGCAAAAAACGCTACGCGTTTTGTTACTCTTCACGTAAGGTTTGCGTTTTTTTACGCTCGCGATACTTTACTCTTTTTAGATTCACATATACAAAGGAGACCGCTTCGCGTTATATAACGTCAACTGGCTCTGCTCGCTTTTTGAATGGCTTAAACATCAATATAGTATGATTGTTATATAATAATGGTTACAATGAGAAATCAAACCCTTTAAAACAAAAAATTCTAAATCGGTTCATAAATGACGGAGTTCTGAGATAAAATAATTAAATGTGTAACACTTTTATGTTTATTGTATAGAATCTCATATATGTTAGGTATTGATCAATAGTATAATAGAAATGTCTTAGAAATTATCCACCAAATGCAAAAAACCCCATCTTTCTACCATGAATGGAACTTTAGGGGGTTGTTTTCCTATCTTTTTAGGGAGTGGTGAGGAAAAGCTTTAAGTTTTTCTAATCACCTTCTTAATTTGTAGCTATTAAGCGTCGAATGCAAGAAACCACATCTTTCTAGCATATATAGAAGAAAAAGGGTGCCTTTAGGGGTGTTTTTTCCATTTGTGAATGGTTGCGGTTGGCAAATTTACTCTAATAAAATAATCCTGTGAATTTAATCCAGTTCTACGTTGAATAAAAAAAACCCGTTGTTTCTAACATGAAAAGAAGTGAAAATGGCAGTTTTAGGGGTGTTTTTCCTCGTTTTGGAGATTGCGATGGTTATAAAATTTTCGTGGTATTCTGTTAATTTGACTTTATTTTGAGTCGATTGGTGAAATTCCCATCTTTCTGCCATGAATAGAAGTTAAAAGGGTAGCTTCGGGGGTGCTTTTCAGATTTTTTTTGGGAGGAAGCGATGTAAGTTTTTAAGTTTTTTGAATAACTATCTTAATTTGTAGCTGTTTAGCGTCGAATATAAAAAACTCCATCTTCCTAGCATGTATACAAGAAAAGGGGTAGTTTTATGGGTGTTTATCCCATTTTCGAAGGGTAACGATAGAAAAATTTACGTTTTTAAAATAGTCCTACTATTTTAAACCCGGTCTACGTCGAATGAAAAAAACCTGATCTTTCTAACATTAATAGAAGTGAAAAAGGCAGTTTAAGGGGTGTTTTTCCATTTTCGGAGGTTTCCGATGTAGATAATGAAATTTTTTAAAGTAATCTATTAATTTGACTTTAAAAAGAAAATCCCATCTCTCTAACCAGAATTGAAGTGAAATGGCAATTTTACGGTTGATTTCCTTATTTTCGGGAGGGGGGGGGGTTGCGATGCAGGAAATGAAATTTTTTAAAGTATTCTGTTAACTTGACTTTATTTCGGGTCAATTGGTGAAAATTCCATCATTTCAGTATGTAAAGAACTGAAAAACGTAATTTTGGGGGGTGTTTTTCGATTTTCCGGGAGGTTGTAATGAAAACTTTTAAATTTTTCGAATAAACTTACTAATTTGTAACTATTTAGTGTCAAATGAAAAAAAACTCATCTTTCTAGCATGAATAGAAGGAAAGGGGTTGTTTTACGGGTGTTTTTCCCGATTGCGATGGGTTGTGATGGAAAAATTAACTTTTTTCAATTAATTCTGTTAGCTTGAACCTGTTCCACGTCGAATGGAAAAAACCCGATCTTTCTATCATGAATAGAAGTGAAAAGGTCAGTTTTAGGGATGTTTTCCCCATTTTCGGTGTGGTTGCGATATAGGTAATGAAATTTTTCAAAATATTCTGTTAATTTGACGTTATTTCGGGTCGATTAGTGAAAATTCTATCTTTCTAGCACTTATGAAAAAGAAAAACGTAATTTTGGCGTATGTTTTTCCAATTTTCCGGGGGGTTGCATTGAAACAATTGAAGTTAATAAATAATAATTGATCAATGCAAAATATAATAAAAAAGTTTAAATGAGAATATAAATTAATGCTTATTATTACAAAAGTACAAAAAAAAAATCTGTACACAATGTTCACCCATCCAATTACTGATTTTAACTAACGTTGCTTAACTTTTAAATGCTATAAGCCAACTGCTGTATACAACAAGCCAATTCACTACTATAGGTTATACAAATTTTTAGTGATAATATAGTTGATTGTGTTTTCTACATGGTTGTTTAGTTTTATATGGTCTAACACAATCAATATTTAAATACCTTAGTGTCATCCAATCAGATAGGACTCTATAAAAATATCAACGAATAAGATAAATATATACGTTCTAATGCTAATTTGATTAAAACGAAAATTGTGAAAATTTCCTTTTTTCCGATACAACTTTCCAGTTTTCGCAATTTTCCCGTCGGTTTGGGTACTACAGCTACCTACATGCCAAATATCAACTTTACAGCATATCTGGAAGTATCGTAGAATATTGATCTATTAGTGACCAAGAATTGTAGGCGATCCCGCGAATTTTGCGTTTTTGAAGTGAAATAACTTTTTAACGGTTAATTCGTTAACGTTGATTGAAAAAAGTGTTTTTCTTGTAATTCCGTAAAGTATCTATATTCGAAATATCAACACTGTAGCTCTTGTCGTTCAAAAGATACAGCACCTAAAAATGACTTTAAATTAAGGTGTAGTAATAGCACTGTAGTGAGAAGTCCGAATGTCTCTAGATCTAAGGCAGCTCTAGATCTAAGGCAGCAGTAACTAATGATATGGTATGTATGTAAGACGTTGTAGTTTAGTTTATTAGTAAAGCACTGTAATATATCGTGAATACGTTGAATGGTATTTTATATTCTTCATGCTGCACAATTATCAATTACTACGTAAATACATATGGGCAATTGATATTGAGTGAAACATTGGACAATATTGATGTATGTCTATTAGATTGACAATAAATAGTAGGGATGTCAGAGAACAATAGAATCTGATCATCTAAACGTGTATATATTACCCTGCATTTATTATATTATCAACGAACACTATGATTATTATTTACATTATTATCAAACAGTGAACAGCTTTTTATGTATAAAGATTAATATTTCATTTTATTCCTGACTTTTACTACGCGTCTACAACATATATATTATGTTAATTTATCAAAAGATGGTGTAATGTGGTTGAGCAATAAATGAATTATTATCATTCTTAAATAATATTTATTATTATAACAGAGATTTGATAGTAAAAGTACTTTTAATAAAATTCAGAGAGAGAGAGGTGTCTAAAACATGTATTATGTTGTAAATATATTGAAAGATAATTTAATAAAATTAATGAATAACAAGTAATGTAACAACTAACTGAGTTAATTGTTTGAATACCCAGTATATACTGAGTTGTATATACTTTGTATTGTTAATATTTCTGCCTATTCAATGTTTATAAAATATGAATTATCCAAAAATCAGCACTGTTGCTGGTTTCGTTCAGAAGATATTTCGGGGTCACATTATCTATGATATTTCCTGTAGTAATAGCACTGTAAGTGAGAAGTCCAAATGCCCCTTAAACTCGGCCTTGCGCACTATCGTGCTCTAGATTTGTAAATGTTTGTTTTGTGTTAATAATTAATATTGAAACAGTAAATTGTTCATGCATTTAAAAAAAATTGATATTAATGTTCTTGCGATTTTTACATATTTAAATATTGAGTTATATAATTGAATTAAACAACGCGACCGACTGTTAACGCAAAGCGTTGTTCAACGCTAGCCGTTAGGTGACGCGAAAAGTTAGTCAACGCGATGATTTAGAAAATTAACAGAAAGCGTTGGTAAACGTAAAGCGTTGGTAAACACAAAGCGTTAACAAACGCGAAACGTCAGCTAAAGCGAACCGTAAGTCAGCCAACGCGAAGCATTGGCCAATGAGAGGCGTTAGTCAATAGGAAGTGTTAGGTCAACGCGAAACGTTGGTAAACGCGAAACGTAAACTTAATCGAACCGTTATTCAGCCAACGCGAAGCGTTGGTCAATGAGAAGCGTTAGTTATCCAAAGCGGAGCGTCAGCGATTCGCGAAGCGTGATTTCACGTGAATCGTTAACCAACGAGCAACGTTAGCTAAAGTGAACCATAAATCGGCCAACATGAAGCGTTGGTCAATGAGAAGCGTTGGTCAATGAGAAGCGTTCGTCAATAGGAAGTGTGCGTTTACCAACCCAATGCGCTTACCAACGCGAAACGTAAGCTAAATGGAACCATACGTAAACCAACGCGAAGCGTTGGTTAATGAGAAGCGTTAGTTATTCAAAGCAAAGCGTCGGTGATTCGCTTTGGTGATTCGCGAATCGTTAACAAACGCTAAGCGTTAACCAACGCGAAACGTAAGCTTAAGTAAACCGTAAGACATCCAAGCTTTGGTCAATGAGAAGCGTTAGTCAATAGGAAGCGTAAGGTCAACGCGAAGCGTTAGTTAATCAACGCGATGCGATTGTTAATCAACTCAAAGCGTTAGTTAATCAACGCGAAGCGTTAGATAATCAACGCGAAGCGTTAGTTATTCAACGCGAAGCGTTAGTTAGTCAACGCGAAGCGTTAGTAAATCAACGCGAAGCGTAAGCTTATCATCGCGAAGCGTTAGTTTATCAACGCGAATCGTTAGTTAATCAACGCGAAACGCTAGGTAATCAACGCGAAGCGTTTGTTAATTAACGCGAAGCGTTAGTTAATCAACACGAAGCGTCAGTTAATCAACGCGAAGCGTCGGCTAATCAACGCGAAGCGTTAGTTAATCAACGCGAAGCGTTAGTTAATCAACGCGAAGCGTTAGTTAATTAACGCGAAGCGTTAGTTTATCAACGCGATGCGTCAGTTAATCAACGTGAAGCGTTAGTTAGACAACGCGAAGCGTTAGTTTATCAACGCGAAGCGTTAGTTAATCAACGCGAAGCGCAAGTTTATCAACGCGAAGCGTTAGTTTATCTTCGCGAATCGTTAGGTAATCAACGCGAAGCGTTAGATAATCAACGCGAAGTGTTAGTAAATCAACGCGATGCGTTAGATAATCAACGCGAAGCGTTAGTTAATCAACGCGAAGCGTTAGTTAATCAACGCGGAGCGTTAATCAACGCGAAGCGTTAGTTAGTCAACGCGATGCTTTAGTTTATCAACGCGAAGCCTTAGTTAATCAACGCGAAGCGTTAGTTTATTAATGCAAAGCGTTAGTTAATCAACGCGAATCGTTAGTTAATCAACGCGAAGCGTTAGTAAATCAACGCAAAACGTTAGTTAAACAACGCGAAGCGTTAGTTAATCAACGCGAAGCGTTAGTGATTGAAAGCGAAGCGTTAGTTAATCAACGCGAAACGATAGTTAATCAGTGCGAAGCATTAGTTAATCAACGCAAAGCGTTTTTAAACGCAAAGTGAAATGTAAGCTAAAACGAACCATAAACCACCCAACACGAAGCGTAGCTTAATGAGAAGCGTAAGTCAATAGGAAGCGTTAGCAAAGCGTTTACCAAGGCAAAACGTACACTGCAGCGAACCATTAGTCAGGCAACGCGAAGCGTTAGTCAATTAGAAGCGGTAGTTATGCAGAGCGAAGCTTTATGCCAAGCGTATAATTGACCAACACAAAGTGTTAACCAACGCGAAACGTAAGCTAAAGCGAACCGTAAGTCAGAAATGCGAAGCGTTGGTCAATGAGAAGCGCTAGTTATTCAAAGTGAATCGTCCGGGATTCGCTTTGTTGATTCGCGAAGCGTGATTTCACGTGAATCCTTAACCAACGCGAAATGTTAGCTATAATGAAACGTAAGTCAGCGAAGCGTCAGGCAACGCGAAGCTGGTCAATGAGAAGCGTTAGTCAATAGGAAGTGTAAGGTCAACGCGAAGCTTTGGTAAACGCAATACGTTTACTAACGCGAAACGCAAGCTAAAGCGAACCATAAGTCAGCCAACGCGAAGCGTTATTTAATGCGAAGCGTTAGTTATTCAAAGCTAAGCGTGATTTCATGCGAACCGTTAAACAATTCACAGCGTTAACCAACGCGAACCGTAAGCTAAAGCAAGCCGTAAGTCAGCGAACGCGAAGGGTTGGTCAATGAGAACCGTTAATCAGTAAGAATTGTAAGGTCTAGGCTTTGCGTTTACCAACGCGAAACGTAAGCTATAGCGTACCGTATTCAAAGCGAAGCGTCAATGAGAAGTGTTAGTCAATAGGAAGTGTAAAGTCAACGCCAAGAAATAGCCGATGCTGCGTTAGAATACAAATATAAATATATATATATATATATATATATATATATATATATATATATATATATATATATATATATATATATATATATATAAATATATTTATACATTTATATATATATATATATATATATATATATATATATATGTATATATGTATAAATATATATAAACATATATATATATATATATTTAAATATATATATATATATATATATATATATATATCTTTAAATATATATATATATATATATATATATATATATATATATATATATATATATATATATATATATACATTATACATAATTTTTGGTAGGATCGATGGACCTTTGAATAAACTTTTTGCAAAATTTTGAGATCTGTACGAGACCAACTATTTCTTTGAAAAGGAAAATCACTAACACCTTGAACTCATATATACACCTGGTTTACAAAACTTAAATAAACATAAAAACAAGTAATATAACAACTGACTGAGTTAATTGTTTGAATACCCAGTATATACTGAGTTGTATATACTTTGTATTGTTAATATTTCGGCCTATTCAATGTTTATAAAATATGAATTATCAAAAAATCAGCACTGTTGCTGGTTTCGTTCAGAAGATATTTCGGGGTCACATTATCTATGATATTTCCTGTAGTAATAACACTGTAAGTGAGAAGTCCAAATGCCCCTTAAACTCGGCCTTGCGCACTATCGTGCTCTAGATTTGTAAATGTTTGTTTTGTGTTAATAATTAATATTGAAACAGTAAAAATGTTCATGCATTTAAAAAAAATTGATATTAATGTTCTTGCGATTTTTACATATTTAAATATTGAGTTATATAATTGAAGTAAACAACGCGACCGACTGTTAACGCAAAGCGTTGTTCAACGCGAGCCGTTAGGTGACGCGAAAAGTTAGTCAACGCGATGATTTAGAAAATTAACAGAAAGCGTTGGTAAACACAAAGCGTTAACAAACGCGAAACGTAAGCTAAAGCGAACCGTAAGTCAGCCAACGCGAAGTGAGCGTTGGTAAATGAGAAGCGTTAGTTATTCAAAGCAAAGCGTCGGTGATTCGCTTTGGTGATTCGCGAATCGTTAACAAACGCTAAGCGTTAACCAACGCGAAACGTAAGCTTAAGTAAACCGTAAGTCATCCAAGCGTTGGTAAATAAGAAGCGATAGTCAATAGGAAGCGTAAGGTCAACGCGAAGCGTTAGTTAATCAACGCGATGCATTTGTTAATCAACTCAAAGCGTTAGTTAATCAACGCGAAGCGTTAGTTAATCAACGCGAAGCGTTAGTTAATCAACGCGAAGCGCTAGATAATCAACGCAAAGCGTGAGTTAATCAACGCGAAGCGTTAGTTATTCAATGCGAAGCGTTAGTTAATCAACGCGAAGCGTTAGTTTATCAGCGCGAAGCGTTAATTAATCAACGCGAAGCGTTAATTAATTAACGCGAAGAGTTAGTTAATCAACGCGAAGCGTTAGATAATCAACGCGAAGCGTTAGTTAATCAACGCGAAGCGTTAGGTAATCAACGCGAAGCGTTAGTTAATTAACGCGAAGCGTTAGTAACTCAACGCGAAGCGTTAGTTAATCAACGCGAAGCGTTAGTTAATCAACGCGAAGCGTTACTTAATCAACGCGAAGCGCTAGTTAATCAACGCGAAGCATTAGATAATTAACGCGAAGCGTTAGTTAATCAACGCGAAGCGTCAGTTAGTCAACGCGAAGCGTCAGTTTATCAACGCGAAGCGTTAGTTAATCAACGCAAAGCGAAGCCTTATCATCGCGAAGCGTTAGTTAATCAACGGGAATCGTTAGTTAATCAACGCGAAGCGCTAGGTAATCAACGCGAAGCGTTAGTTAATTAACGCGAAGCGTTAGTTAATCAATGCGAAGCGTTAGTTAATCAACGCGAAGCGTTTGTTAATCAACGCGAAGCGTTAGTTAATTAACGCGAAGCGTTAGTTAATCAACGCGATGCGTTAGTTAATCAACGTAAAGCGTTAGTTAGTCAACGCGAAGCGTTAGTTTATCAATGCGAAGCGTTAGTAAATCAACGCGAAGCGCTAGTTTATCAACGCAAGCGTTAGTTAATCTTCGCGAATCGTGAGGTAATCAACGCGAAGCGTTAGATAATCAACGCGAAGTGTTAGTAAATCAACGCGAAGGGTTAGTTAATCAACGCGAAGCGTTAGATAATAAACGCGAAACGTTAGTTAATCAATGCGAAGTTTTAGTTAATCAACGCGAAGCGTTAGTTAATCAACGCGAAGCGTTAGTTAATCAACGTGAAGCGTCAGTTAATCAACGCGAAGCGTAAGTTAATCAGCGTGAAGCGTTATACAACGCGAAGCGTTGACTAGTCAACGCGAAGCGTTAGTTGATCAACGCGAAGCGTTAGTTTATCAACGCAAAGCGTTAGTTAATCAACGCGAATCGTTAGTTAATCAACGCGAAGCGTTGGTAGTTCAACGCGAAACGTTAGTTAAACAACGCGAAGCGTTAGTTAATCAACGCGAAGCGTTAGTTAATGAAAGCGAAGCGTTAGTTAATCAACGCGAAACGATAGTTAATCAGTGCGAAGCATTAGTTAATCAACGCAAAGCGTTTTTAAACGCAAAGCGAAATGCAAGCTAAAGCGAACCATAAACCACCCAACACGAAGCGTAGCTTAATGAGAAGCGTAAGTCAATAGGAAGCGTTAGGTCAACGCGAAGCGTTAGTGAACGCGGAGCGTTGGCAAAGCGTTTACCAAGGCGAAACGTACACTGCAGCGAACCATAAGTCAGGCAACGCGAAGCGTTAGTCAATTAGGAGCGGTAGTTATGCAGAGCGAAGCGTTATGCCAAGCGTATAATTGACCCACACAAAGTGTTAACCAACGCACAACGTAAGCTAAAGCGAACCGTAAGTCAGAAATGCGAAGCGTTGGTCAATGAGAAGCGTTAGTTATTCAAAGTGAATCGTCCGGGATTCGCTTTGTTGATTCGCGAAGCGTGATTTCACGTGAATTCTTAACCAACGCGAAATGTCAGCTATAATGAAACGTAAGTCAGCGAAGCGTCAGGCAACGCGAAGCTGGTCAATGAGAAGCGTTAGTCAATGGGAAGTGTAAGGTCAACGCGATGCTTTGGTAAACGCAATACGTTTACTAACGCAAAACGCAAGCTAAAGCGAACCGTAAGTCAGCCAACGCGAAGCGTTATTTAATGCGAAGCGTTAGTTATTCAAAGCTAAGCGTGATTTCATGCGAACCGTTAAACAATTCACAGCGTTAACCAACGCGAACCGTAAGCTAAAGCAAGCCGTAAGTCAGCGAACGCGAAGCGTTGATCAATGAGAACCGTTAATCAGTAAGAAGTGTTAGGTCAAGGCTTTGCGTTTACCAACGCGAAACGTAAGCTATACCGTACCGTATTCAAAGCGAAGCGTCAATGAGAAGTGTTAGTCAATAGGAAGTGTAAGGTCAACGCCAAGAAATAGCCGATGCTGCGTTAGAATACAAATAAATAAATATATATATATATATATATATATATATATATATATATATATATATATATATATATATTTATATTTATATATATATAAATATATTTATACATTTATATATATATTTATATATATATATATATATATATATATGTATATATGGATAAATATATATAAATATATATATATATATATATATATATATATATATTTAAATATATATATATATATATATATATATATATATATATATATATATATATATATATATATATAAATATATATATATATATCTATATATTTGTATATATATATATATAAATATATTTATATATATATATTTACATATATATATATATATATATATACATTATACATAATTTTTGGTAGGATCGATGGACCTTTGAATAAACTTTTTGCAAAATTTTGAGATCTGTACGAGACCAACTATTTCTTTGAAAAGGAAAATCACTAACACCTTGAACTCATATATACACCTGGTTTACAAAACTGAAATAAACATAAAAACATTACTATTTGATGTATGTTATCTTTGTACATGTGAGGACAAACTTTGAGAAAACTATTGAGTTTATAATAAAGTTTTGCAAACAAAAGTTGTTTATTTTAAAGATAAGAAAATTTTTTGTTAATAAAATTTTTTTCTACCTCTTACGATTTCAAAGATATATTTTTTCCCCCTGGCGTGGGGAAACACTTTCCGATTTTGCCCATTAACGAATTTGACCTTAATTTTTTGATCTAGAACACATACAAAAATTTTCAGCTCGTTATCTCTTTTCAATTTTGAGTTATCGACTTCACAGACAGACAGATTGACGGACTGGCATGTGAAAATGGCCGAATTAGGCCATTTTATGAATATCTTTGTAAAGCATTTTTGTCAAGGATTAATATTTTCAAGCATTACAAAGTCGCGACTAAACTTAATATACCTTGTATATTTACAAATATACTGGGTACAAAGATAGTATGTACGGTTGTTATGTATACCTACGGGCCCATGGAGACCATGCCTTCATTCGCCTATCAATTGTATTTCTCATTTTTTTCAACTTTGAGGACAAATTATGAGAAAACTATTGAGTTTATGAAAAAATTTTTCAAACAAAAGTTGTTTATTTTGAGGAGAATATGATTTTTTGTAAACAAATTTTTTTTCTATCTGTTACGGTTTCAAAGATGTGTAATTCCCCCCTCTTATTTGCTCTTTGTGCACAAATTATGAGAAAACTATTGATTTTATGGAAAAATTATTCAAGCAAAAGTTGATTATTTTATAAAGAAGAAGATTTTTTGTTAACAAATTTTTTTTCTATCTCTTACGGTTTCAATACACTGGGAACAAAGATAGTATGTACGGTTGTTATGTATACCTACGGGTCCATGGAGACCATGCCTTCATTCGCCTATCAATTGTATTTCTTATTTTTTTCAACTTTGAGGACAAATTATGAGAAAACTATTGAGTTTATGAAAAAATTTTTCAAACAAAAGTTGTTTATTTTGAGGAGAATATGATTTTTTGTAAACAAATTTTTTTTCTATCTGTTACGGTTTCAAAGATGTGTAATTCCCCCCTCTTATTTGCTCTTTGTGCACAAATTATGAGAAAACTATTGATTTTATGGAAAAATTATTCAAGCAAAAGTTGATTATTTTATAAAGAAGAAGATTTTTTGTTAACAAATTTTTTTTCTATCTCTTACGGTTTCAAAGGCGGATATTTGTTGGAAACATGTTCCTATTTTGCCCATTAACGAACTTAGCCTTACTTGTTTGCTCTAGAACACACAAAAAAATTTTCAGCTCGTTATCTCTTTTCGTTCTTGAGTTATCAGGTTCACAGACGGACAGACGGACAGACGGACAGACGGACATGCCAAAATGGCCGAATTAGGAAATTTTATAAATACATTTGTGAAGCATTTTTGTCAAGGATTAATATTTTCAAGCATTACAAAGTCGGGACTAAACTTTATATAACTTGTATATTTACAAATATACTGTGTGCAAAAATAGTATGTACGGTTGTTATGTATACCTACGGGTCCATGGAGACCATGCCTTCATTCGCCAATTTATTGTATTTTACATTTTTTTTCAACTTTGAGGACAAATTTTGAGAAAACTATTGAGTTTATGACAAAATTTTTCAAACAAAAGTGTTTTATTTTAAAGAGAAGATGATTTTTTGTCAACAAATTTTTTTTCTATCTCTTACGGTTTCAAAGATGTGTAATTCCCCCCTCTTATTTGCTCTTTGTGCACAAAATATTTGAAAACTATTGAGTTTATGGAAAAATTTTTCATACAAAAGTTGATTATTTTATAAAGAAGAAGATTTTTTGTTTACAAATTTTTTTTCTATCTTTTACGGTTTCACAGACGGATATTTCCCCCCCTCCTAGTGGGGGAAAACACGTTCCAATTTTGCCCATTAACGAACTTAGCCTTACTTTTTTGCTCTAGAACAAACGAAAAAAAATTTCAGCTCGTTATCTCTTTTCCTTCTTGAGTTATCGGGTTCACAGACGGACAGACGGACAGACGGACAGACGGACATGCTAAAATGGCCGAATTAGGCAATTTTATGAATACACTTGTGAAGCATTTTTGCCAAGGATTAATATTTTCAAGCGTTACAAAGTCGGGACTAAACTTAATATACCTTGTATATTTACAAATATACTGTGTATAAAAATATTCTAAATACATGTAAAAATGTATTATGTGTGGAAGGAAAAAAACAAACAAACAAATATATATGAAATATCTTAAGCATATTTATTATATCTTATGGCAAAATGAATAATGAATAGAGTGATAATAATAATGATTATAATAATAATGGTAGTGCATTGTCATAAAGTAAAAATCAAAAACTATATATAAATAATATATATTATAAAAAATATCTTGAAAATGTATGAATATCTTTAAATACAAAAAGGCTCAAAGAATATACATATATATATATAAATATATATATATATATATATATATATATATATATATATATATATATATATATATATATATATATATATATTTATATATATATATATATATATATATATATATATATATATATATATATATATATATATATATATATATATATATATATCTAGAGAGACAGAGAGTAAAAAGTTACAAAGTATATTAATTATAATGATATAGCAATTAGTAAATAAGGCAAGAATCAATATACTATTATATTAGTGATTGTGATACTTACTAATGCCTTATGCGATTAATTTACGCGATGTGAACCACACGGTCTACTAATCACATTGAATTTTGTGTGATATATTATTATTTTAGTTGATTTTTTTTAAATTTTAAATTATGAAATTTTAAAAATAAACTAAAGAAAACGAAATAAATTTCAACCAAATTTTGTTTTTCATTTTACTTTGCACCTATATTCTTACATTTTAGTTTTAACTATTTACTTTATTAATAGCTCGGTTCCTTAATTGGGATATCATCACTTTTTAAGGAGCAACTACTATATGAAGTATCTCCCCGAAAACTCGGCCCTATTTTACATTTATGTTTTTGATCGGATTATGTGATTATTGTAAAAAGTTTTCAAACAAGCACAGACTTGTTCAAGGTTACAGCTAAATAACTTAGTCAGCGCGTCGAAATAGCATCATCTTGTTCCAACAAGCTCATGATGAAATTAGAGTAGCGATTATTTTTAATCTGACTGGGAGAATAACAATGTATATTTGCATTGTTGATAATCTAGCAACATCTGCATTAAAGTTTTTAATACTTTTTGTGTTTCATGTTATCATATGGATGAAATATCTTAACCGTTAAACTTTTCCAATTTATACATAAATGAAAATCAACTATAGCTGTTTTTATGAATTTTATATGTACTTGATTCCAATTAATCAAAATTTTTGTAATAACATGGTTTTTGTTATCTGTTCTTACGTGATCATATAAAAACTATTATTCATAAGTGATCATCTTTACTTCACTTCACATAACTAGTTTTGCAAAACTCAGCCCCTCATGAGGAGATTGTATCAGCCTAGGATGTCCGTCAGCCCCACCTGCAAAGCGGGTAGTCATCTTTATAGGTTAGGTATATCGCAAAACGGTTCTGAAGTTATATTGGCATCACCGCAGATCTATTCAAGCTTGGACCTCCGAGTAGGTCTGAGAATCCCAAAGGGCCTATATGCTATAAAATCTGAATAGATTTTTGTTTATTATAAATATTATTAATACTTCCTAGAATACTTCCTATCAGGGTGATAGTATCAACTCATGATGATTTTAATCCCCGCCTACAAAACGGGTCGTCATCTTTATGAGTTAGGTATATAGAGCACAGATATTATTGGGGCAACTGGAAACCTGAAAGTCATGTATGTATTATTTTGAGATATCAAACTATCGGATCATATTGAAAAATCAAGTTGTCGGAGCCAGGTGAAGGAATTTACTGCAATCGGAGCATATAGAGAAATAGGTATAGGCAAATACAGCAAGAGGAGCCAGGTATAAGAAAACACTGCAGGAGGAGCGATTCCCACGATATTAAGTTTTTGCCCACGGTATAAGAAATTACTGCTGGAGGAGCAGGTATAGGCAAATACAGCAAGAAGAGCCAGGTATAAGAAATTACTGCAGGAGGAGCAGGTATAAGCAAATACAGCAAGAGGAGCCAGGTATAGGAAACCACTACAGGAGGAGCGATTCTTGGAAAAAGTCGTGGAGGGGAACACGAAATAAGTGGACCTCCAACTTGGAGAGCCAAACCCCAAATTTTTCAAGTGGGCCACCTCCAAATTTTAATCAGTTGGACCAGCCACAAACACTTGCTGAATCATTATTTACCTGTAATTTCTTCGGTAAACTTTTTCCCACGGCGAGGGGGCCCAACCTCCAAAATTTTAAAAACCAACCAAATTTATATAGAGGAAAAGCGGGGGTATGGCACCGGCATTTTTTTCCCACGGTCATCAAAAAGTTCCCACGCTCAGCAGTCCCCATTACTACTAAAGATGTTCGCGAACCTATGTGCTTTGTGTATATATGTTTGGTGAACAATGATAGTGTTGTTAACGGTCGTTTTAAAACTTGTATAACATTATTCATACAACGTACTGAGATTAATTCAGTGGACAATTAATTTCTTGGAATGTATAGAATTAAATTCGGCCTTTCGCACTACCGTGCTCTAGATAATATAGAATACAAATGTTTGTCGTATTAATATACTCAATTAAGTAAACAGTGTTGTAATTATTTCATTTTTTTCGCTTTTGCGCAACCCGAAAGAACAGTATTGTATGTTATAATACAAAAATAAAAATAAGTGATGACAATAAACTTATCAAGGCTAGGCTATGCCGATGCCGTTCATTAAAAAAAGTGAATGCAAAACTACTTAGTTTCAAATAAAATTCTAGAAAAATACAATAATAAACCTACAACAAATTAATTTACCAACTTGTTTCCAAAACAATTATAGTACTATATACAAGGTAATAATAAGTAATGAATATCAATTATTACAAAACAATATCGATGACATAGAATCAGTTGATCAAGACAACACAACCAGTGATTTAAATCAACCAACAATATCTAGAAACTCTAAAACAATTGAAATAAAGAATAGTGTACAGAAAATAAAACTACCACCACCAATAGTTTTCTACACCGATGGCACAGACCACAAATCACTAATAATAATGTTCAATAAATCAATAAAAAAAGGTTTTCACATTAAATATACTAACTATACCACAAACCTCTTCCTTAAAGACAATAGTGAATACGAACTATATTTAAAAGCCCTCGAAAATTCAAAATACGAATACCACACATACACACCTAAAAATAACAAACATCATGCGCTTGTCCTACACGGACTCACGTCCGACGTAGAGCCCATCGATATCAACGAATAAGTCGAATCCAACTATAAAATTAAAGTGATAAACACATACAAAATGAAAAACACGCGTAATCTAGCTATCCTCGCAATTATGGAAGAATCCATAAATCTTAATTTTAAACAACACAAAAATAGAGTGGTAAAAACACTACAACAATAAAACAATTATACAATGCTATAGGTGCCAGCAATAGGGGCACACTACTACAAACGGTCACGCAACACCAAACTGTCTCAAATGTGCAGAATCCCATTGGAAAAAAGACTGTACAAAAATTACAATTCAAAGCGAAGAAAGCAACCAATTATTAAAATACATAAACTGCAAAAATACTCATCCAGCCAATTCAACAGAATGTCCTATATACACTCCTGTTCAATAAAATCGAACAGATCTGAACCGAATCAGTCTCTCACAATTTTGATTATTCTTGTATTAAATGATTTGTTTACATAAATAAAAAACATAAAACTTCCATTTATTTTTTCACATTTAAAATATACTACTTATCTTTGTTTATAAATATATAATATACAGAGAGTTGCAAAAGTGAGGAGTTTTATAAAATGTAAGCAAATAAACATTTCAGGCGTAAATTTTTTTTAACGGCAGTGTACATAAAAAATATGACAGATTGAAAACAGAAAAACATCAACATACAATCAAACAAAAACACAACTAAATTTGAACCATCAAGCTGCAACATATATTCCAGCACCCATCTCAAAAACAAACGCCTGGAGCTCGGGAAACCCATTCAACAGAAAAAAAACGCATTAACAAACAAACACACAAACTGAATAAATACAAATGAATACATTTGACAGCCTAATTGACCTAACAAAAATGTTGAATGCCGTTAAACAACCAAACGGCCTTCTCACAAACTGTAAAACTAAACTTGAAAAATTTATAACTTTTAGAAACTTCTGTGCAACAAGATTCCGCGATTTAGTTCACGACAAAAGTATGTTCGTGGAACATCAACGGACTAAAATCTAAAATAACGCTACTAAAAGAATTCATAGACAGGCATAGACTGGACATAATAATTCTTAATGAAACTAAACTGACACCCAAAGACAAAATAAAAATTAAAAGCTACCAAATTCTAAGAAAAGACAGGATGCTCACGGGGGAGGTGTAGCTTTAATAATAAAAATAACATCCCATTTCAACCCATCACCCTTAAAAATAGTCTAACTATAACTCATAGCGGTGTACAACAGCCCCTCTAACAAATTCACAGATTCAGACTTAACCACACCAACGGGCGCACATTACACAATTACATCACAAACAGCAACATAATAATACAACACACCACAGAACCGACATATTTCCCCGAAAATCACCAACATACGTTGACATATTCCTCAACAAAAACACGCAACACGTATCCACACCAATCTCTACACCCGACCTCGACTCCGATCGTAACCAAATCCTATTTGAAATCAGTAGCCAACATCAACAGACATTAAAACGGACAATAACCTCTTATAAGTCAACGGATTGGAAAATCTTTAAACAATCACTAGACAGAAAAGTAACAATTAACAATAAAATAAATAGTATTACCGATCTTGAAAACGAGTTAGATAATGTAACACGAGCAATAATCACGACAAAAAAACAGAACACAAAACAAGTAAGAATCAATCTATTCAAAGACAACCTGACGGACCACAACAAAATCCTCATCAAACACAGAATGTTTTCCATCTCAGGAAAACATTCCAAAAAACTAGACTCCCCCACCTAAAAAATGACATCGATCGCATAAACAGGAACATCAAAAATGAAATTAGAAAATAAAAAAATGACAACTGGCAAAAAAAATTAGAAAAAATATCCCCAAAAGACAATACACTATGGCAAATAACAAAAATCCTTAAAAAAACTCCAAACCCAATCCCAACACTAATCGTAAACAACAACACATATTTCACCGACAAAGAATAAGCAAACATAATAACCTTAACTCTAGAAAATACATAATCAAACAACGCCTACACTTCCATCCAAACACACAGGTAGACAACACAGTATCCCAATTCATAAACACTCCCACCACAATCGACATACAAACACTCCCAAAAATTTACACTACCCCTAAAGAATAAAAAACAACAATAAAAAGAGTCCCTTCTAACAAATCCCCCGGACATGACACAATCGAAAATAAAATACTAAAAATTTCACACAAAAAAAACTATCGTAAAACTCATGTACATTATAAATGCCAACTTAAAACTGGGGCATTTTCCAGACCAGTGGAAAAGAGCCACAATCATACCTTTACCAAAACCAAATAAAAACCACACAAATCCCACAAACTACAGACCCATCAGCCTATTAAGCTGTGGCGGTACAGTGGAACAGACCAAAAAATGTTGAGATCTATGGTTCTGTGGTGGTATAGTGGAACAGACCAAAAAGCGTAGTATCTATGGTTAATTGAATAGATATATCAGATTCAACCAGTTAAATAGATGTGTAACCTCTCAAGTTGTAAAAAATAAATTAAAAGTATTTGATTCAAAAATAAATAAAAATTGTTTTAAAACTTATAAATGGTAGAGTGTTTTAATTGATCATCAAGATCCTTTCAAACACCTACAAAGCACTCTGTCAAAACTCACTGAAAGAATAATACTGAAACGAATCAACAGGGCAGATCGTGATAAAAAGATAATTATAAATAAACAATTTGGTTTTAAATAATTTTTGTTTTTTGTTTTTGCTGCAGGGAGGTGGTAAATGAATTGACGCACAGAGTGTGGGACTCCTGGCCAGCCAGACCAGACTACCCACTAAAACCCACCCCCGTTTTGGGGGCTTCGAGAACTTGCTCATTAGCCCCCGCAGGTTAAATATAACAAAAACAAAACATAACGAATCACAAAATATCACAACACTACCTAGTCAAATGAATTGACTAGATAGGAAAAAATAACCAAATATAAAATATATAAAAAAATAACAACAAAAATGAACAACAACAACAACAAATAACAACGTTGCAGTGAAGGTGTAAAAGGCCTTCACTGCAACAAATAAAAATACTTAAAAAACTAGATAACAATATTAAAAACAAAATTTAAAACTTAAAAACTAGATAACAATAAAAAGGTTTAAAAACTAAAAAATATAACAACGTGTAATAGTGTGGGTGTAAAGGGCCCACAATATCACAGATGAAATCAATAAATAATTTAAGAACACAAAATATTTAAAAAGAAGATTAAATCCTACGAGGCTGTAAATAAAAACAAATAAAAGAGACGAATTTAAAAAAAAAAGAGATGTTTCCCCTAGAGTCTCGGTAGAAGGTGAGATTCATTAAAAAATGTAATCATCCTCTTAAAAAAAAAAAAAAAAACCCAAGCTACGGTGCGAGGCATTGTGCCAAGAAATCTAGCCGTAGGCTAGGGCAGCAGGGTTAAATGATGTCATAAACAATCCCCTTGGAGCAACTGGCGAACTCCACTGTATCAATGCCCTCCCCATCAAGTGGCCTATGGGGTAGTACATGGCCCGATTTTTATCGTGGGAACAAAATGGATAAACACAATAAAGAAAATAATAAGTCTGGGGCTCAAATCCCCTCAAAAAGTGAATCAACCGAGGCTGTACAAGCAAACCTCGCCGAGACACAAAAAACTGCAGGTGCATCCAGCCCAGCAGAAAATATGGACGATAAAGTCCAGAATCCTTGGTGCAGCCCAGAGAAAAGCATTTGAAAAGAAAGCAAGAGCTGAGGAGAAACCGATTCCTCCGATAAAGAGGAAAATCCGGACAAAAAACCCCACAGCCCTGGTTTTGTCAGAAACAGTGATACCTGTAGGGTCTGACTCAGGGAATCAACTTTCGAAAAACCCACAGGAAAAGAGACTGAGATCTGAAGATGGGACTCCAAGCCCGAAACAGATCTCGAAAAAACGAAGAAAGGGGGAACAGGCAAGTGCTACTAATACCTTTGCTGAAACCGCCGCAACAACAAAGATATGCATTGCATTGCGGGGATATCCTGAGGTCAAAATGACTCAGGAACAATCCGAAGAGGTTCAACTCTCGATGCTACAAACCCTTATTAGCCAAGAGCTCGTTGAGGGCCCACAATATCGGGGTTGCCACCTGGACAGGGGGGCCCTCATTGTGCGGTGCATAGGATCAACAGCTATAAACTGGCTCATGGAGAACGTCCCGAATATCAGACCATGGGACGGAGCGGAACTTGTGGTCGGGGATGCAAGAGCCATGATGAACACATCAAAGGTTCTGCTGTATACTCCCCAGATCTATAACACCGTTGAAACGGGCAAGGTGATCAAAGCTCTTGGAGTGAAGAATACAAACCTGCACACTCAGGAATGGCGAAGTATCAACAGCACGAGGACCAATGCAGGACATACCATCGTACTGGAAGTGGATGCAGCGGATCTGCGGGTGATTCAGGACCGATGGTTTAAATTATACCTCGGGTTTGGTCAAGTCAACCTTAGACCACTGAATACTTCAAAGAGGAAAAAGAATGTCTGATCTTCGGATGCTTCAGATAAACCTCCAGCACAGTAAGGCGGCCTCCGCTGTCTTCTGTCAAAATGTGCTGAAAAGGGGAATCTCTATAGCTCTGATCCAAGAACCTTGGGCTGTTAACCATAAGATTCTTGGACTAGGAGATACTAGAGGACAAATTATCTATGATAAAACCTCGGAGAGACCCAGAACTTGCATTTATGCAAGAAAGGACATCAATGTCTTGCCGCTGTTAGAATTTTGTCAGAGAGATCTAACAGCAGTAAAAGTAAAATACAACATGGAGAACGGAACTGGAGTGGTAATCATCGCTTCGGTCTACCTACCCTATGATGCATCTACTCCACCACCATCATCAGAGATGGAAGACCTGATCCAGTATTGTGAGGCAAAAAACCACCAACTGATCATGGGATGCGATGCAAACGCGCATCACACTGCGTGGGGTAGCACAAACACAAATACAAGAGGTGAGTACCTCTTTGATTATATCATAGCTAACAACTTAGATATAGTTAACCAAGGCAACAAGCCGACTTTTATTAACAAAGTGCGGAAGGAAGTCATTGATGTAACACTGAGCACTTATGAAATCAGTGGTAAAATCAAGAAATGGCTAGTGTCCGACGAACCATCTGCATCG
Source organism: Nineta flava (assembly GCA_963920215.1). NCBI lineage: Eukaryota > Metazoa > Arthropoda > Insecta > Neuroptera > Chrysopidae > Nineta > Nineta flava. The sequence goes on from CAWUAZ010000001.1 coordinate 609,580, forward strand.
GATCACAGACAAATCTATTACAATGTGGAGGTAAGAACGGACCAATGTAATATACAATATCGGGATCCGAGGAGAACCAATTGGGACGAATATAATTCGACACTAAAGTTCAAACTCGCCACAATTCCGAAGAAAGTTAAAACAGTATTGGACATTGAGCTTACTGCAACTGAGCTTCAGCATGCAATAATTAACTCTTTCCAAGAAAACTGCCCGGAGGTCTCAAAAGACAACAGCAGGTCGACTTGTTGGTGGAATGAGGGCCTAAGGAGTCAGAGGCAAAGGTTTCGCCAGCTATTTAACAGAGCAAGGAGGTTGGGGAACTGGGATAATTACCATGAAGCCCTTACCGAATACAAAAGGTCTCTGAAGAAAGCCAAAGTGGACTCATGGAGGAAGCTCTGTCATGATGTTGAAAACACATCTGAGGGAGCAAGGCTCCATCGTGTCCTGGCGAAGAAACCCGCTGACACCATCGGCTCACTTCGTAAACCCAATGGTGAGTATACTAGCTCCGCGAAGGATACACTCGAGACACTGCTCCGGATTCATTTCCCGGATTCGGTGACAGTGGACGATGAAAACACTTCTCAAGAGCAGTTTAACCAGTGTCTCCCGCCGACTGGCGAGGACTGGAGAAGAGCGGCGATTGCCATTAACCGCTCAAAAATCGAATGGGCAATAAACTCATTCGACCCCTACAAAGCACCGGGACCAGATGGGATATACCCAGTTCTTTTACAAAAAGGAGCAGAGCATCTTTTAACTCTGCTTGGTCATATATTCAGGGCAAGCCTGGCTACGGGTTATATCCCAACCGTATGGAAGCCAGTAAGAGTGACCTTTTTGCCAAAACCGGGGAGGCTTAATCACTCCACGGGAAAGGACTTTAGACCAATAGTCTGTCATCGTTTCTACTGAAAACAATGGAACGACTAATAGGATTTCATTTGACTCAGGGGGCATTGTCAAGAAATCCGCTTCATGCCAACCAACACGCGTATCAGGTGGGGAAATCCTGTGAATCAGCCCTCCACAACCTAATATACAGGATTGAGGAGGGATTCGCAAGGAAACAAACCACCTTGTGCGTTTTTCTTGACATAGAGGGGGCATTTGACAATGCTTCTCACAATTCCATGGTTGATTCTGCAGGTCGGCATGGAGTTGAAGACACCTTTTGCAGGTGGATAAAATCTATGCTGATAGGAAGAAGAATAAAAACTTCTCTTTTTGGAGAGTCTGTCACTGTGAGAGCCACAAAGGGATATCCACAGGGTGGTGTCTTATCCCCACTCCTGTGGAGCCTGACAGTGAACAGCTTACTGACAAACCTCAACCAAAATGGATACTACACACAGGGTTACGCGGACGACATTATAATTGCAATCCAGGGACCCTGTGAAGGCACAATCTCGGAGCTTATGCAAAACGCTCTTAGAATCGCGCAGGAATGGTGTATCAATCAGGGATTGAAAATTAGCCCTGGTAAGACCGCACTAATTCCATTCACACGTAAAAGGAAGGTGGATAACATAAAACCACCAATCCTCTTCGGTGAAAGATTACAGATCACAAGGGAAGCCAAATTCTTGGGAGTAATGCTGGACTCCAAACTAACATGGAACCCTCATCTGGAATATATAACAAATAAGAGCAAATCTTCTCTCATGCTTTGCAAGAGAGCATGTGGAAAACTCTGGGGTCTAAAACCCAAAATGATCCACTGGCTCTACACAACAGTAGTCAGGCCCATTATAACCTATGCTGCTTTAGTGTGGTGGCCAAAAGTTAAGCAGATTACTGCGTGCATAAAGCTGTCCAGGATCCAGAGACTGGCTTGCTTGTGCATCACTGGATCCATGAGCAGTACACCTACAGCTGCCATAGAAGTCATACTGGGGCTGCCTCCGCTAAGCATTGTAGTAACAGCTAAAGCGAGATCCAGCGCCTATAGACTGTCTTGCAATAATAACTGGATTAATAAAAATCTGGTTGGACATGCAAGGATCGTGGGAACATCAATTATCTCAGACCCCGTCTTTGAAATGGGCACAGACATACTTCCCAAGACATACTCCTTCTCAACACCTTTCACTGTAGTATGTGATAGGGCCATGTGGTCGGAAGGAGAACCATCCTACCTCAGGAAAGGAATCGTCTGGTATACAGACGGATCCAAAACTGAAGAAGGGACCGGGGCGGGAATCTACGGTGAGAGACCAAAAGCAAACATAAGCCTCAACTTGGGGAAATATGCTACGGTCTTCCAAGCAGAAGTCTACGCCATACTGGCTTGCGTCCGTGAGAACCTACGTAGAGGCTACATAAACCAGATCGTATGTATTCTGTCGGACAGTCAAGCTGCTTTAAAAGCCTCGTCTGGAACTGAGGTCACCTCAAGGGTAGTCAAGGATTGTCTGGAGGAACTTCTGAAACTGGCAAAACGGAACAATGTTAAATTGATCTGGGTGCCGGGTCACAGTGGTTTCGAAGGAAACGAAAAAGCGGATACCTTAGCAAAGAAGGGAGTCGGAATGCCTTTCATAGGCCCAGACCCTATTTTAGGAATTCCAAAGACTGCATGTAAACAAGTGACCAACGAGTGGTCAAATGCTAAACACCGTGATCACTGGGAAAAAGTACCGCGGCAAGAGCTCGGGAAGATACTGCTTCAGAGTGCAACAAAGAGGGTATCTCTCGATGCACTGAGGCTGAACAGGATGCAGCTACGGAGGGTAACCGGGTTCATTACTGGGCATTATCCCATGCGGAAGCATCTGCACACAATATGACTCCATAACGGCTCCATTGTGTGCAGATTGGGTGGCGAGGAGGAAGAAACATCCAGCCACATAATCTTTGACTGCGAACTTCTGGGTTACAGCAGATACAGGATATTCGGTGCATCTCACCCCGAATATATGAACCTTCAGGAGGACCTGATAAGCAAGCTCCAGGCTATTGCCAACATATATAGCGAGTCTCGTCAGACTGAGTTAGGAGGGGGAGCACAATGGACCATAGGGTCGAAGTGCAATAATTTTTACCCCGATATCAATCAATCAATCAATCAATCATCCTCTTCACGGAGCTCGCATTATATGATAAAGGTCGTGCTACATTCTTTCGAAGCCATAGTCTTTGCCGTAAAGGTTCAAAGACTACACATTCCTCAACAATATGCCTCACGGTTTGCATTGTCCTGCAAACAGTGCACCTTGGCTGATCCTTACCGCACAGAAGATATGCATGCGAGATTTGAGTGTGGCCTATTCACAAACGTGTAAGGGCCACACTCTCTCTATTGCTCAGATTTACAGGTGCCGGCATCATATTGATGCTTTGCTTGACCTGTTTGAGCTTTTCCATGAGGTTGTTCCACTCACGCTGCCATTTTTCATGAATTTTGAAATGTATGCACACTTTAAGGTCCTCTGGGCGTATTGGAATTAGTTCCAGGTGGTCTGAATCAGCCGCGACCCGGGCAGCTTCATCAGCCACCTCATTCCCATGTATAGCCACGTACCCAGGCGTCCATATAAAAACGATGGACTGTGCTGGAGCACGTGGAGTATCGCTTGGATCTTTTGCACCAGCAGGTCCCTTGAAAGCGTGCATATAAGTGCTTACAGCGCGCTCAACGAGTCGGATCAAATGAGGAAGCTTCGAAAACTCTTCACAATATCGCAGGGCTTGTAAAATTGCAAAGAATTCATCAGTGTATCCGGATGCCTATGGGGAGAGCGACCAAGTGTATTAGCTATTTCCAATGGCAATAGCACTCCCTACACCAGAAACGGTTTTAGATACATCCGTATACACGCATAGAGAGTCATTGTATTCGCTAATAATTTGTTGAAAGCAGGCCCGATAGTACAGGGAACTGGTCTCATCTTTACGGATACCAGCCAGGTCAAAGCAGCACCTTACCTTTGGGATCAGCCAAGGAAGTACTCCATGAAAACTATAGGGAAGTACCTGAGTGAATTCGAAATTAAGACTCTCTAAAAGCTCCTGCATTCGAACGGCAAAAGGTCTGGTGACCGTGGCACGTCTCTCATAGAGTCTCCTCAGAAAACTGGATTTTCTGAAGAGAGCCGGGAATTTGACATGATTGGGCTTAGTCCATACCCCCGCGACATAATTGAGGAGCAGGCGCTCACGCCTCAACCTCAATAGGGGCAATCCAGACTCTACACATAGACTCGACTCATAGAGGGACTCGTTCGAAAGGCTCCTGTAGCAAGTCTTATGCCTGCGTGGTGAATAGGATCTAGGATTTTGAGCGCTGACATCCGGGCGGAGGAGAATACTACACAGCCATAATCCATCCAGGGCAGAACCCGCGATGAATAGAGCCGCAGTAGCTTCTCCTGGTCTGCACCCCACGATTTACCAGCCAATCCTTTAAGCATATTCATTGCCTTGCGACAACTCGTTGCCAGGGATTGGAGGTGTAGACGCCACGTTAATTTCTTGTCAAAGACAAGTCCCAGAAACCTAATAGAGTCGGCACATCCAAGGCGGGTACCGTTTAAGTAAAGAATCGGATCAGGATGTGCCTTGCATTTTCTACAGAAATGAACCACTTTAGTTTTAATTGTGGAGAACCGAAAACCAACACTTTCAACAGAATGCACCACTTCGTTGATGCCCTGCTGGAGTTTCGTTTCAATCGAAAATTTCATATAAAGTTTCATAGAAAATTGCAAGGTCATCAACATACAGATATTGACAAATCGGGGCTGAAGCTGCGATGTGATTGACCGCTATAGCAAAAAGGGTGACACTAAGCGTCGAGCCCTGGGGAACATCATTCTTCTGGGAATGGATCCCAGAGTCAGAGCCACCCACCCGGACACGAAATTTGCGGTCACAGTTAAAACTTTGAATGAAATAAGGCAGAGATCCTCATAGACCCCAGTCATGCAGCTTCCTGAGAATGCCATACCTCCAAGTCATATTATATGCTTTCTACAGGTCGAAGAACACTCCTGCAAAGTGATAGCCCCGGAGAAAGTTGTCGCGCATGGCATTCTCAAGACGAACAAGTTGATCCGTCGTCGAATGGTATTGGCCGAAATCTGTCTGATATTTACTTATCAGATGATTAGTTTCCAGCCACCAGACGAGAACGTCTGTTCACCATTTTTTCCAATATCTTGCTGAAGCAGCAAGTCAAAGATATTGGACGGGAGCTTGATGGTTGCGATGAATCTTTACCCTCTTTAAGCAGCGAGATAATAATGGCTTCGCCATTGCTGAGGGTAAACGCTCTGCCGAAAAATATTCTTGTATAGATCCAGTAATCCGCACTAACCAGGATAAGGCAGATTCTGGATCGTGGCATAATATATTGTATCGGGGACAGGTGATGTATCTTTTGACCCCTTTAGTGCCTCCAGTAGTTATTGCATTGTTAAATCGTTGTTGTACTGGTGGGATTTATCTGAGGAAAAATCAAGATCATCATGTTGTTCAAGATGCATTGTTTGGGAGCTGCAGACGCGCTCAAAATGCTCCGCTAAACACTCAGCGATTTCGGCACGCTGCGATATGACTCGGCCATCCAAATTGAGGAGGTCAGGCGCCGGTGATGAGGAAAATTTCCCCGGAATTGCTATCACCCTCCTCCATACCTCCGAAGATGGTGTGGAGGTATTGATGGCCGAAACATATTGCTCCCAAGATAGCCTTTTCTGATTTTGAATAATTCTTATTGCTCTATTGATCTTCTTCTTTTAAAGGCTGTCAAATTTTCCTGCGTGGGGCATCTTTTCAGTTTGTTAAACGCCCTCTTTTTCTCTGCAACCGCTACTCTCACGACGTCATTCCACCAGGAAACTTTTCTCTTAGGTGGAATGCCGGAAGACTTACTTATAGCGTGTGTAACTGCTTCAATGACTTTGGAGGTTATTTTGCACACATCCTCTTCTACGTCTCCCCTCAACGTGGGAACTTGAAAACTTTCCATGAAAGTGTCCCAGTTGGCTCGGCGAAGACGCCATCTCGGCGAAGTAGGATGTGAACACATCGGTGAGTTATGAGAAATTTTGATGGGTAGATGGTCACTCCCACAAGGATCAGACAGTACCATCCATTCCAGTCGATGAGCCAGAGCCAGTGGGCATAGTGTCAGATCAATTGCTGATATCTCACCAGTTCTGGCGTTTAATCGTGTTTTCTCACCGGTATTTAAAAGAAACGTGTTTGACTCATCCAAAAAACTTTCGATGAGTCTCCCACGTGCGTCTCTATGCTCACAGCCCCACAATTGACTGTGAGCGTTTAAGCATCAGAAATGGTTGTGGAAGTTGTAAGGTTAAACGTGCCAGATATTCGATACTCCAATCGAAGTCCGGCAGATAGATGGTGCATACTGTGATTTCGAGCGTTCCGTATATTCTAACAGCGATCGCTTGTAGGGGGGTGTCAAGGCGAAGGACCTGGTAAGATAGGCCTTGCCTTATTAATATTGCGACACCTCCCCTTTCTCGAACATCTGGCAGAACATCTCGCCGGCGGATGGTATAAACCTTCAGGGTATATGCCTCCGCCGGTCTAAGATGTATCTCTTGTAAACATCCACACATAGGTGTATGCTCAGCCAGAAGCATGTTTAGCTAACAGAACCGTTGTTTAATACAATTGCAATTCCACTGTTATATATTTACCATTTCTATTGGCTAGGATGGGTTGCCCCTAGGAAGCTGTGAGATCACTTCCTGGGTTTCCCTTTCGGCCAGCCTCTTTTGTCTCTTCTGGTCGTCTCCTTGTCGGAGAAAGTGACGGAATCTGTCTCCAAATCCGTCTCCAACGTCACCCTGTAGAAGACGATGACACTTTTGTCACGATCCGGGAGGCTACTCGAGCGCAGCTTGTGCGCTGGGCTGCCTCCCGGCGATGTTGAAGCCGGAGGCCTGGACATCTCCGTCTTCGGTGAGCTCAGCTCCGCCTGCAAAGCCGGCTCACCCCGTGATGAAGATGGAGGAGGAGTCTTTTCACGATCCACCTCGATCCTGTTTTCTTCAGAGGTGGGCTTATTAGTTGCCACCTCCGAAACTCTCACGTCATTCTTTAGGGTCTCTCGCTTTCGTTTGGTTGTAGTTTTGGGAGGGGCTTGGACGGGTCACTCCTGCGTCAATTTGAGGACTTTTGCTGGCCTTGCTGACGCTTGGCCTTCATTTTATTAATTTAAAAACTCGCTGATGATTTTCATTATCAGCGGAGCGAGCTCTTTAGCCAAAGTAGAAGCGTCAGGAATTGAAGGAAGCGCTAGGAATTGAAAATTTATTGGATACATTTTTAGTGTACCTCTTGTCCCAAAAATTAGATTTCGACACGCAACGGGAATTCCAGTTAGATCAGAAAGCTAATGAATTTCCAACGATTAATAATTTGTTGGATTATTTAAACAAAAGATGTCAAGCTTGGGAAGTACTATCACATAATTTTTCAAACAATACTAGTTCCTTCTATAAAAAAAACTGTGACATGTACTGCAACCCATTCGCAACGTAATTCTACAATTTGTACGATGTGCAATAAACCGCATCCTTTAATGCGCTGTTTTCAGTATCTTAAATTAGATACAAACCATCAGCGAATTTTTTTTGAAAATTTAAATTTATGTTTTAACTGTTTGAGCAATGCACATTTGGCTGAAAGGTGCCCTGCAGGTGTTTGCAAGAAGTGCACTGCTAAACATCATTGGTCATTACACCCAAATAAAAATGGTAACGTGAATGCTCTACAGGAACCTACTGCCAATATGAGCACTTCTAACGACGTGGCTCGGATACAAGAACATGAGAATGCTTATGCTTCTCTAACTTGCAGTAATATTGGTAAAAGTTTCAATGAAGCTTTATTTTCGAGCTTAATTTTATTAGCTACAGCAATCGTGAATGTTTAAGATGCACATGGAAAAAATTGGTCTTGTCGCGCTTTATTAGACAACGCCAGTGAACGAAATTTCATTACTTCAGAAGTAGTCAAAAAACTAAATATACCAGGTCAATATTCAAATGTTGTAATATTCAAGTTTCTGGTGGATGCTGTCGAACTTCTGAAGTGAATTCTACGGTCTCTTTGAAAATAGAGTCTAGAGTTAATAGCTTTTGTTTTGAAGAATTATTCGGTGTTTTAGAAGGTATAACGGATGAACTGCCAAAAAGAAGCTTTACTAAGCAGCTTGTTCAATGGCCGTCGTTTATTAAATTTGCCGATCCGGGTTTTAACTAATCAGGAAAAATTGATATACTAATCGGTAGCAATCATTTTTATAAAATTTTACAAAAGGGTAAAATTGATGTGGCTCCTGATAATCCTATTTTACAAAATACCAGTCTTGGATGGATATTGGGTAGTAGTGTAAATTTAAAGGGTGAAGCTAAACCGATGTTGTGTTCAAACGAAACTTCTTTAGCTTTGACAACGAATGATTTAAATAAAACGCTTACTAAATTTTGGAATGTTGAAGAGTTTACAACAAAACCAGTTCGATCTTGTCTAAGAAAACTGAAGATACGAAGTTGAATTTCCAATTATTCAAGATCGTTTCAAAATGCAAGGCGAGTCCTATAATGTCGCAAACCGATGCTTAGAAAGTAAATTCGCGAAAAACCCGATATTTTTTCAAGGATTATAAATCGTTTATCCTCGAACTCTTATCATTGGGTCATGCCCATGAAATACATACATTTCCGTATAAACTATCGAAAATCACCGAATATTACATGCTTTATCATGCAATAATGAAAGAGAGTAGCCTTACCACAAAATTACGCGTTGTATTCAATTCGTCAGCGCCTTCTTTATCTGGTGTAAGTTTAAATGATGTTTTTTTAGTTGGACCCGTGATTAAACCTAACTTGATGTCCATTCTAATTCGCTTTCGAACTTATAGCTATAATTACCGATATAGCTAAAATGTATAGGCAAGTTACGGTGAAAGAAAATTATTAGGCTTTACAAAGAATTTTGTGACTTGATTCGCCCAAAGAAAACATCCGATGTTTTCAACTAAATAGAGTAATTTACGATACTGCGTCGGCGAGTTTTCTGGCTCCGCCTTGTCTTCTTCAGCTAGCACAAGACGAAGGTACAAAGTTCCCTTTAGCAGCAATTGATGATGTAATGAATGAGTGGAGCGTCAAACTTAGAAACAGCTCATTCCTTGCAGAAGCAGTTGATTGAGTTGTTGGGAAAGGGAAAATTTTAGCTACAGTAAGGACCCCCGTGTGCTAAACATGATCGACGAGGGCCAACGTCAGAAATGTTCTTTCCAATTTTTGATGGAGATTTGGCTATTAAAACATAAGGTTTAATTTGAAATCCACATACTGACGTATTTCAGATTTCAGTACCGAATGAAATAATTAACTCACAAAATACTAAAAGAGAAATTTTCAGTTGTATAGCAAAACTGTTTGATCCTCGTGGATTAATAGCTCCAGTTTGCGTCTCCGCAAAAATTATCAAGCAGAAAATTTGGCGTGAAAAATTAAATGGGGATGATATTGTTCCCGAGGCAATATACTAAATGTGGATTTCCCTAAAAGGCGATTTTATAACATTAAAAGTTTACCTACTCCACGATTAATTTTAAATGCGAACTCTGTTCGATATCAGTTACATGAGTTTGCTGACAGCTCAACAAAGGCGTACGGTTGTGCTATTTATCTGGTGTCATTCGACAATCATAATAAAGGGGTATCAAGATTAATCTGTTCTAAATCACGGGTAGCCCCAATAAAACCGGTTACGCTACCTCGTTTGGAATTGTGTGCTTGCGTCTTGTTGGCGCGGTTTATGAAGGTAGTTCAAAATTCACTACTTTTGGAAATAAATGAATTTTTTTTCTGGATATATTCCATGATTGCGTTATCGTGGATTCAATCAGACGCATTTCGTTGGATAAAAATTGTGAACTTTGGTGGAGTGGTTCATTGTGGTTGTTATTATCACAAAATGAACGGCCTTACACTGAAGTTTCGAATCCTGACTTATAACAGGTACCTGACGAACGAATTATTTCATGCGTCACAAAATAAGTCAACAGCAGCCAAATAAATTTATTGAATTTTTTGAAAGATTTTCGTTTCTTAACCATGTACAACGGATTGTTGATATTACAATTTATAAATAATTCAAGGATTAATAATAAGAACTCCAAACGAATTGAATTCTTAACAGTGAAGGAACTAAATGAAGATTTTTTATGTATTTTTATGTATTTCATCATACAAGAATATTTTCCTAAGTCAAAACCAAGATCCAGACCGAGTTCTGATTTGAAAATCAAATAAATTAAAATATAAGAGTCCATTTTTGGATGAACAGAATATTATTAGAGTTAGTGGTAGACTGAGAAATGCTCCTCAGCTTTCATTAGGTTGTAAATTTCCCATTGTATACCCTGATAACGCTCATGTGACAAAACTTTTGATAAAAATGAAACACGAAAGATTGTTTCATGCTGGTCCTCAATTGACGTTATGTTCACTCCACCAGAAAGTGGTAGAGTGCAGGATTGAGTACAAATTATTTTATTTTTTTTAAATAAAATATATTTCCTGATTGTATCATCATACAGTCATTGAATACTTTTATTTTATAACCCAGACATATTATATATTTTATATTTAATCAACTAATGTGTTTTTCTTCTGTTATATAGTTTGGAGAAAAGTTTAGTTATGTCTACTACCGCCAAGCAGGCGGTGGTCCCTAGGCCGAAGATGCGCCAAGCAGGTCCAGCCCCGACCACATCATCATCATCATCACCATCAACATCACCTTCGACGCCTGCTACATCAACAACAACAGCAACAGAACCAATGAAAGCAGGCTTCCAGGAGGTGAAGAACGACCGAAAACGACGACGAGGGAGGGTGGATAGCACCTCTTCGAAAAAACCAGCGATACAAGTATCGAACAGGTTTGATACCTTGATCGACATCTACGATCAAGCTGCGTCAGCAACTCAAAGGAACTCGAAGCCTAAGAAACCATCGCTCATAGTTGTACATATGGGCCTCACCAGCTTCATTAAAGTTGAGGAAGCTATAAAAGCGGCAGAAAAAAGTAGCGTCCCGTTCACGTTTGGACCTAAAACTATTAGTGTCCACTGCGAAACGGACCAAGACTACACGAAGTGCAAGGAACGATTGGAAGCTTTGCAGATGCCCCACCATTTTTATGGTACCAAGGGTGATTACGAACCAAAATTCGTAATCCATGGTACCATGCGCCACCATTCAGACGATATGGTGGCTGAAGCTTTAAAGAACTTCGGCCTTGAGCCCAATAAGGTCGTAAAGTTCAGCCGAACAGGTAAGGAAACCATTCGCGTATCGCGTGTGGTTCAATTCAGCAAGGGGGGGGGGGTGCAAGCATCCTCAAGATTAAAAGGATCGGTGGGGTACCTGTAAATGTCGAAAGGTACGTAAACAAATGAGGGGCAGTTCAGTGCTACCAATGCCAGCTCTACGACCACGGTTCACGGAACTGTCGCGGACTTGTGCGTTGCGTGAAGTGTGGTGACAATCACACTTCGCGAGAACGGCATTCCTAGTAGCAAGAGCGAGGCTCAACGCCAGCCACCACCATCATTCCACGCCAGGGATTTCCCAGCCCTCCGTCATGCGAAAGACGGCAACACCCCTAACAGAGGCCTTCCAGCGCAGCGGATTAATCCAGCACCAGCAACAAGGACGAAGTTTGTTCCAGCACCATCTCCAAAAGTGAACCTGTGGACAACCATGAAGTTATCAGCAAATGAGGTAATTGAGATCCTGTTCACTGCCCCCCTTTCTCCAACCAACCCATTTTTGAGTCCATCCCAGACTCTCCACTCTTTCCGTCTCCATTGGAGAAGGGCGAAAGTCCGAAACCTGAACTCGACTTCATGGAACTCCTGAAACTCAGGATCGACGTGGAAGTTGCATGGAAATCTTGCACATCGAATTCCGAAAAACTTCTCAAGTTTTTCCAGATGACTGCTCATTTATTCGAAAATGGCATTCCATCCTTCAAATTCTAGGTCCCAAATCCGATTTTTGCAATGGAACTCCCAAGGTCTTCTGAACCAAATATCCCGAGCTTCACTCATTCCTCCAACAGCAGCAGATCGATTTTGCAGCCATCAGCGAAACATGGTTAAAGCCGGATAAGAAATTTAGAATCCCTGGATTCTATACCGACCACCGCGATCGAGCCACCAGAAATAGCGGTGGGGTCATTCTTTATTGCCTCCCGAAGACGGCAGCCTTGAAGTCATCTATATTCTTATCTTGGCCAATTGTGGTAACTATAAAGTTACATCTTTATGTAACCCTCCTAATAGACTCTTACAGGGAACGGATATTGATCATATTATGAGAACTTACGATCGCGTCATGATCATGGGCGATTTTGATACGCGTCGCATATCTTGGAACTGTATGTCTAACAATTCCAACGGAAGCGCCCTCTTTGCGCATTGTCTCAAACGTAACTTCATTGTTGCGTATCCGGAGGAACCTACCTACTATCCAGACGCTGCTCGGCACCCGCCGCAAACCATCGACTTAGCATTATTAAAGAATTGCGACCTGATGTCGGATCTAGATGTTCACTTGGATCTGCATACCGACCACCGCCCCATTAATTTCACTTTGGGTGAAATGAGGGGCGCTGCAACTTTGTAAACCCAGATGAGCTTTGAGAAGGCAGACTGGAAACTTTTCAAAGAGTATCTCAACGTCGAAACTTTGATCACTCCTCAGATCAAATCCATTAACCAAATAGACTTGGAGGTTAGTAAGCTCACGAAAAACATCGTAGTTGCTACAAAAAAAGCTATTCCTAGGAAAGCCAGAATCTTCGGCTATCGACTTAACTTAGATGATGACACACTACGAGTAATATGGACTCGGAACAAACTACGCAAATTTTGGCAAAGAGTTAGGCTGCCGGAGCTTCATGTCGCCATAAAGCGAATGTCAGCTGATATTGGAACAAAGGTAACGCGCACCAGAGATGAAATGTGGGACTGCCCCCTCTCTCGTCAGAAAATGGGTAGCTTTACTGAGAGTCTGACAAAGCCCAACTTCTTGCTGACACCTTCTCTAAGGTGCACAGCTTAACTGATGGCGACGGATATCACGACGAAGAAACGGTCCTCCTGATGTCCGAATCCTTGGAAAATGTTCGTTCTTCCGTCATTAACCCCATCGATGTCGAATGCGTAACACCCCATGAGGTTTCAAACATCTGAAGGAAACTTAAGTGTAGGAAGGCTCCTGGTGATGATGGTGTAACTAATGATGTGCTCCGCTATCTTCCTCGAAAGATAGTGTAGCTCAGTTATATCTATACTGCGTGCCTAAGCCTTGGTTATTTTCCTGACCTTTGGAAATCCACTAAAGTTTAGCGCTTCCGAAGCCGGGGAAGCAACTTTAATCACCTTCAAGCTACCGACCTATCAGTTTGCTGCCATCTCTCAGCAAGGTCATGGAGAAAGTATTTTTGAACCGGCTGCAGTCGCTCGAAGATATCCACAGACAGCTTATCCCTCAACAGTTTGGTTTCAGGCCAAACCATTCAACAGTGAGTCAGCTTCACCGACTCACTGACCACATTGCTGTCGGATTTAACTAGAATAAATCCACAGGCATGGTCCTCGGACATCGAAAAAGCTTTCGATATGGTTTGGCACGATGGACTTATCTATAAACTATCCAAAATCGATATACAAACCTATATCCTGAAATTCCTGATTTCATATTTATCAAACAGAAAATCCCAAATTAATATCCAACAAGTAAATCGAACCAATACCGTGTCAAAGCTGGTGTCCCTCAAGGGTACTTGCTTGGACCCCGGCTTTTTTTATATTATATCAACGATATCCCGAAGGATCCAGCTACTGAAGCAGCCCTCTTCGCCGGCGATACGGCAATCTATTGCTCTTCTTGGAAACCGAAAGCTATTTCGAATTGCCTCCAATCCCATCTATCCAGGCTTGAAAACTATTTCAAGCTATGGAAAATCAAGATAAATCCCACGAAGACTCAGCCCGTTTTGTTTACTAGGAGGAATAAATTTTCCTCCTTCCCACTTGAATTGAAGATGTTTAACACTGAAATCCGGCAAACTCAAAGTGTTGAGTACCTAGGAATTACTCTTCAAAGGCAGTTGAATTGGGCACAAGCCGCCAAAAGGAAACCTTGGAAACGCATCCTATGCAGGACTATACCCGTTACTCAACATCAAGCTGGACGAACGCTTAAAACATCGACTTTACAAGTCATGTATCCGGCCCGTACTCACGTACGCAGTCTCAATATGGTCAAACGTTGCTCCTTCGCACCTTGCTAAAATGCAAAAATTTGAAATCGTTGTCTTCAAACGATTTCGAAAAAACCCCTAAGACTTCCGTCTGAAGCTCTCCACGTTGAAACTGGACAACCTACTATCCGTAAATTTATCCAAACTACCTCCAAATCCTTTTTCCAAACTTCCCGCGAAAATTTTTTCCCGGAAATCAACGTACTGGGTCAATTTGACCCGAATATGTTGCTCTTCGGGAAAAGATTCCGCAAGCCACATGATCTCGATTACAACTAATACTGTTGTTTTCTAAATTGTATATAATTTCTTTTCGTATTTCTATTTAAGTTTAGTTTTAGGGATGGCTTATCCATCCAATTTAGGTTAAGTTTTATGTCAATGGTTTTTGTATTAAATTTTTTCCCATTGCTAAACGATGTTAAAACGATTCTATAATCTCGATGTATATAATTTAATAAGATGATATATTATAGGTAAAGCATAGGCTAGGAACTATACTTTCAGATGTATTGTACTACAAGTTACGTAAAATATTGATGATAAAATATACTTATTCAATTCTATTCTATATTATAATCATTACTTATGAATACTTCAAAGGGATAACACTAATTGTTAAAATTTTTCAACAATGAAATTTTTTCAAATTTATCATTTAATTGTTTTATTAAAAAAAAAAACAAAAATTAAATTTATCATTTAATTGTTTTATTAATAAAAAAACAAAAATTCAAAATGGTAAACTTCATTTTTTTTAGTGCAACCCCGCAGAAAATCGGAAAAACATCCTCCAAAATTACGTTTTTCTGTTCTATACATGCTAGAAAGATGAAATTTTCACTAATCGTCCCGAAATAACGTCAAATTAACAGAATATTTTGAAAAATTTCATTACCTGATTCGCAATCCCACCGAAAATGGAATAAACATCCCTAAAACTGACCTTTTCACTGACTTCAATATTAATGATAGAAAGATCGGGTTTTTTCCATTCGACGTGGAACAGGTTCAAAATAACAGAATTATTTGAAGGAAGAAAAATTTTCCATCATAACCCTTCGCACTTCGAAAAAACATCTCCAAAACCAACCGTTTTGTTCTATACATGCTAGAAAGTTGCTGTTTTTTGTATTCGACGCTAAATAGCTACAAATTAGGAAGTTATTTCGAAAAACTTAATATTTTTTATTGCAACCTCCCAAAAAATCGAAAAAACACCCCCCAAAATAACGTTTTTCAGTTCTTTACATGCTAAAATAATGAGATTTTCACCAATCGACCCGAAATAATGTCAAGTTAACAGAATACTTTGAAAAATTTCATTACCCACATCGCAATTTTTTTATTTTTTTAAAAATGTGTGTTACCTCAGAACTCCCTCAATTATGAACCGATTTTGAATATTTTTTTTGTTTTAAAGGGTTTGATTTCCCATTGGTTCCATTGTCACCAAATTGCATTTGATGAAGGGATCCCCTGGAAATCGAGGAAAATCGTCATTTCATATGTGATCACCAATTTCTGCGAAAATTTTTATTTTGTTTGAAAGATAATACTCATTCATAATGGAAAAATTATTAACTTAACGTCAAAAAGGAGGATGGTTCTCAATTTGTCTGTATCTTTTATCTATTTTTTTATGTGTGTTACCTCAGAACTTTGATGAGGAGATTCCCTGGAAATCGAGGAAAATCCTCATTTTATATGTGATCACGGATTTCTGCGAAAATTCGCAGTACTCGCGACTACCGCAAGTACTGCGACCGCGCGTACCGCGACTGCGAATACCGCGACCATTCTATAAAATTTATGTGTAAATATATATCTGATCAAAAACATAAATGTAAGAAAGGGCCGAGTTTTCGGGGAAATCCTTAATGTAATAGATCCTTCTTAAAAAGTGATGATATGAGAGTAAGGACCGAGCTATTTACAAAGTAAATAGTTCTAGACTTCATACAATAGTTGCTCCTTAAAAAGTGATGATATCCCAATAAAGAGCCTATTTACAAAGAGGTATTAACAAAGTAAATAGCTCGGTAAAAATTTACCAAAACAGTTAATTAGGCGTAAATTGATTAAATGTAAGAAAAAATTTTGTTAAAATTAAATTTATAACTTTTCTTTAGTATGTTTTTAAAATTTTATAATTAAAAATTTTTAACGTGGCAAGTTTTTAAAATTGAAATCAACAGAAAAAAGTTCGTTACGCAGGAGCTGTTTCAACTTAGCAAATTTCCTTCAAATACATAAATCACTTCCTAGCGGTCACAATTTTAGTCTGATCAATATGAAATGTCGTATCTAATATGATTTTAGTATTTGCACGGACAATTTTATTAATAAATTTGACATCGGTACGGAACCAATTGCTCTATTTCCTTTCAGGAAATTCCCTAAAATAACTTGCCGCGTTATATAAAATTTTAAACTATAAAATTTTAGAAACATACTTAAGAAAATTTACTTTAAGAAAACTTATTACGTAATAAATTTTAACAAAATTTTTTCGTACATTTAAACAATTTACCCCGAATTAATTTTTATGGATTTAAATTTTGGTAAATTTGGGAGATTAAACTATATATATATATATATATATAAGTTATATATATCCAAAAAAATTAATTCGGGGTAAATTGTTTAAATGTACGAAAAAGTTTAATCGTATCTTCGAATTACAATAATATTACAATAGATTTCTTACAAACTATAGTACCTAGTAGCCTCGTTGCATTTTTGCAAGCTGCAACGTGTACTCAGATGGGGGCTGCATACGTCAGTATAGGGCGAATACATGACTTGTGAAGTCGAAGCTTGAGGCGTTCATCCAACTTACTTTTAGTGTTGAGTAGTGGGTACAATCCTGAGAAGGCTGCGTTTCCGAGGGCAAGACGCTTTGAGACGTTCTTTGTCCAATTCAACTTCCTTTCCAGGGTTACGCCCAGGTACTCAAGGCTTTAAGTTTGGATGATTTCTGTCTCAAACATCTTCAATTCAAGGAGGTCAGAAGCGAAATTTTTCTTTCGAGAAAATAGGATTGTCTGAGTTTTGGCGGAGATATTGATTACTTCGTGAGATTGTAAATTAACACCTTGAAGTCTTTCGCCATAAGCTTAGTAGCAAGTGAGCGTAACAAGCGGTTGAAGCATATTGTGGATTCACTTTTCACGCACGCTAATGCAGAAATCTGAACTTGATCTTTGGAGCTACTTTGGTATTAACTCTACTAGCTCGAGAGCCCGCTGTGGGGATGCAAATCTAGAGGATGACCTTAAAAAGTTATCCAAAGGGCCATTAAACCACAACAAAGGCTGAAGATTCTAACGTCTGTGCTGCTCCCCAAACATTTTCATGTCCGGGTTCTTGGACGCCTAACGTTCGGTTATCTTCGTAAGCTGGATGTTCAGGTGAGAGGTTTTGTGCGAACATGATTGCGGCTCTCCAAGGATACAAAGGTCGAATACTATTCGACTCCCATTCGACAGGGAGGCCTCGGCATCCCTTGCCTTGCACGGGCAATTTGGCGTATGCGTAAACGCAGGCTGGAATCGCTTGAGTCGTCTAGAAATCTCCATTTTAAGGTTGCAGCATCTACTCCGCTGATTTGTAATCAACCCGAGTAGTGCCTACGTGTCTTAAAAATGGACGATGTTCATGTGACTTCCCAAGCGATTTTGAATAACACGTTGGCGAAACATCTGCATAGTTCTGTAGATGGCGGTGGCTTGAAAGACTGCCATCGTTTATCTGCGTCCTCGGACTGGGTTGCCTATGGTTTTCCCAACCTCACTGGAAAAGACTATGTGATCATTCACCAAATTCGGGCGAATGCAATACCGACACGTGCTCGAACTACCCGAGGTTGCATTGTGAATCGCATGTGTAAAGCTGGTTGCCTGTATCTGAAACCAGTCACCATGTGATTCAATAATGCTTCCGAACTAAGAGTGGGTGAGTTTTGCGTCACCATAAGGTTGAGCTTCTCGTCTCAGAATCGTTAAGGCATCTCGGATGGAATCTGGTGTGTGAACGCTGTTTCTTCACTGAAAACGGCGTCAGGAAACCCGATATTATCGCTTATCGGGATCGTTGTGCAGCGGTAATAGACGCCTAAGTAGTTGGTTACGGTTATTCTTTGGATCGATCTCACTCGCGCAAAGCAGCGAAGTATGAATCAAAATCTTCGTCAGATGGTAGCGACTGAGTATTGGATAGAAGAAACGGATGTTTCATTTATGAGTGCAACGATTTCCTATCGTGGTATTTGGTCAGCGCAGTCTGCACATGAACTCATAGACTTAGGTGTAAGTCATAGAGTTCTCTGCACCATCACGACTTGCGTTCTGCGGGGATCGCATATGATTTGGACGAGTTTCAACCAACTGACAGATCGTTATGCTTAGCACGGGGTCTGGGGTTTGCAGGATTATTGCCATAGCTGGTTGTGAATATACCCAGGATTGTTGTAAGAACACCTAGACATCCACTCATCTAATATCCGCACATCGAGCTCTGTTCATAGAGCAAACTTGCATGTTCCTTGGAACCTCCCTTATGGACCATCTCTTTATGATGCTCATGAAGCAAGCTGAGTTGCTGATGGAGTTGTGGGCCAACCAGGGGATGCCATTCGGGCCTTTATGACCGTTAAGCGTCATTTTGATTTGCAACCCAATATAAAGATGTAGACTATTTAAAGTTTTTCCTCGCGCTAAGGGCGCCCTCTGAATTGTTTACAGCGAAGTAAATTTATTGAGCCCGGTTTATTAATTTAGGCCGAGTAGCTCATTCGAGAGGGGAGGAGTGCATGGACGTGTTCGCAATAGACTCAACATCTAAGTCCCTAATTATCGGAGCGTCCTATTAATTTAGAACTGGTCTCAGTGCCGGGGCTCCAGCCTGAACTTTGAAGCAAAAAAAAAATTCGTGTAATAGGCGCAACATGAATAATGGGCTTACGCTGTTAATTCAGTGTACGTGTCAGTGATATATGGGTGGACTAACGACCCAATACTCCAGTACCCAGACTTTTCAAAACCATTTGTACTGACAACGGACGCGAGTAATTACGCAATTGGATAGAGTCCTCTCACAGGGAAATATAGGATCCGACAAACCCATATGCTACGCGTCAAGAACATTAACAAAGACCAAACAGAACTATAGTACGAACGAGAAAGAACTCCTTGCGATAATATGGGCAACAAACCAATTTAGACCATACCTATTCGGTACGAAATTTTCTATCGTGACGGATCATAAACCGCTCATTTGGTTATTTTCTCTAATAGAACCGAATTCTTAGTTAGTCTGCCGGAGACTAAAACTTGAAGAATACGACTATACGATCCATTACAAAAAATAAAAAAGAACACTATTGCCGATGCACTCAACCTGAAGTAGAATTCAACCTGAAATAAACTTAACTGATTCAAATAATTCACAACAGTCTGAAGTATCTACTCAACATAGTTCAAGCAAAAATCTTAATAAAGGTATTCCTATTTCAGAACGGTGCCTAAATGAATTTAACAATCAAATAATCTTTGATACCGGACTTCGCAACATGATTAATACAGAATATTTATTTAAAACGAGAATACGCATAACAATCGAAATAGAGAGCGACTTAACCACCGACAAATGTATTTCAATCTTTAAAGAATACATGAGTCCTACAAAATTGAATGCCATCCACACTGACGATACTACATTCAAACCTATAAGTAAAACTTATGACGAATATTTTTCAAAATATAAACTTATACGTTGCACCACGCTCTTCTTAAGTGATGTTCAAACACTTGACGAACAAAGAAAACTCATAAAAGAAGACCATGAGTTATCTGTCCATCGTGGAATCGACGAGACATTCAATCATCTTAAACGTACATACTATTTTGATAATATGAAATCGAAAATAACTACCTACATAAACACATGCGAGACATGCCTTAAATTTAAATACGAACGTCACCCACTCAAATTGAAACAATCTCCCACAGAGATAGCCAGTAAACCATTCGAAATAATCCATATCGATATCCTTTCAATTGAAAAAACAAACATTCTCACTTTTGTTGATAAATTCAGTAAATATGGCGAATGCATCGTCGTACCTTTTAAAAATTCCGTAGAAATTCTAAAAGCATTAAAAAACTATATAGCGCGAAACGTTATCTCAAATAAAATTATACATGACAACGGATTGGAATTCTCTAATTTAGATGTACGCGAATTCCTTAAACTCTATGATATAGAAACTCACGTAACAGCCGCACGCAATTCAACAGGCAATTCTCCTGTCGAACGTTTACATAGCACAATTTTGGAAATTTTACGAATCTTAAAAAGTAAACATAAAAACAAAGATCTGACTGAATTACTAGACATGACAATGATAACGTATAATAATTCAATTCACTCATCCACCAGATTAACGCCGTTCGAAATTATACGAGGTATACGCGATAAAACAATTATCGAACCGAAACAAAACGCCATTACCGAATTCAACAATAAACGTATTGAAGAAAGTAATGAAATCAAAAAACTAATAGATGATTCGAACAAAAAACAATTAGAACGTATCAATCAGTATAACGAAAATTTAAATGAACCCCCAGAACTAGATATTGAAATTTACTTAAAAAATGATCAACGCAATACAAAACTAAGGACACCTTTTGACAAAAAGATAAAACAGTCAGAAAATAAACTTACTTTTAAGACAACTCAGAATATTAAATATCATAAGTCTAAAATAAAACCTAAACGAAAGTAATCTTCTTTCAGGTTTTTACGTTACAACATTGCACAACACATCGAATATCATGACTTAACTAATACCAAAGAACTATTTGCACTTAACCTAGGACCTACCAAACTTACTTCTCATTACAATAACCTTATTCATATAATTAACGTAACTAGCATTAAAAACAGTTTAGACCAAATTTATCTTAGCTTATTTAAAACAAATTCCAATGAAGCGCTATTTCATAATATAGTGAACTTAAAACACCAATACTTAAATTTAGATCATAAAATTAAAAGCCTAGAAATAAAACACTATAGACTTAAATGAGGACTTATAGATGGTATAGGAACCGTTATTAAAAAAATCACCGGTAACATGGACAACGATGATGCATTAGAAATTAATAATCAAATAGAAACGCTTAAAAATAATCAATTGCTGATCAAAGATAGGATATCAGGACAACACCAACTTAATACACAAATGATACAACGCTTTGATAATATTACTAACTTCATTAATTCTGAACAGGCCAAATTGCAAATGTTAGCATCTGCTATGCAAAATTATCCAAAAATTGAACAACAGTTATTTCGGTCGCAGTTCTGTTTTACTATTGAGGCATCTTACTTATTGTGACTTGGGTTTAGCGCACAATTAGTAAAGAAGCCCGCTGTTGTCGCGCAGTGGAAGAGTAATGGCTTGAGAGTGTCGTCGATGGGGTTATCTGTTACCGAAACACTCTAAATTGAATTTAAATAACAAAAAAAAATTTAATGTGACTAAAAAAAAATCAAGCAAAAAAAAATGTGTGTGCCTCTCTGTCCGGGTGACGATCTGTAGCTCAATTTTGATGTAATGTCTGAAGAGCGCCTCTATTCTTTTGAACGCGAACTATAGGTGTTATCGGTAAATCTATTTTTATACCCAGTATATTTGTAAATATACAAGGTATATTAAGTTTAGTCCCGACTTTGTAACGCTTGAAAATATTAATCCTTGACAAAAATGCTTCACCAAGGTATTCACAAAATGGCCTAATTCGGCCTTTTTCACATGTCCGCCCGTCTGTCCTTCTGTCCGTCTGTCCGTCTGTGAAGCGGATAACTCAAAATCGAAAAGAGATAACGAGCTGAAAATTTTTGTGTGTGTTCTAGACCAAAAAAGTAAGGTCAAGTTCGTTAATGGGCAAAATCGGAACGTGTTTCCCCCCGCTAGGGGGGAAAAATTACATCTTTGAAACCATAGGAGATAGAAAAAAAATTTGTAAACATAAAATCTTCTTCTTTTTAAAATAAACAACTTTTGTATGAAAACTTTTTACATAAACTCAACAGTTTTCTCAAAATTTGTCCTCAAAGATGAAAAAAATGAGAAATACAATTGACAGGCGAATGAAGGCATGGTCTCCATGGACCCGTAGGTATACATTACAACTATACATACTATTTGTATACCCTGTATATGTAAATATACAAGGTATATTATGTTTAGTCCCGTCTTTGTAACGCTTGAAAATAGTATTCCTTGACAAAAATTCTTCACAAAGGTATTCATAAAATGGCCTAATTCGGCCTTATTCGTCTGTCCGTCCGACTGTGAACACGATAACTGAAGAACGAAAAGAGATAACGAGTTGAAAAATTTTGTGTGTGTTTTAGACCAAAAAAGTAAGGTCAAGTTCGTTAATGGGCAAAATCGGAACGTGTTTCCTCTCGCTAGGGGGGAAAAATTATATCTTTGAAACCATAGGAGATAGAAAAAAATTTTATATACAAAAAATCTTCTTCTCTTTAAAATAAACAACTTTTGTTTGAAAACTTTTTTCATAAACTCAACAGTTTTCTCAAAATTTGTCCTCAAAGATGAAAAAAATGAGAAATACAATTGACAGGCGAATGAAGGCATGGTCTCCATGGACCCGTAGGTATGTATACATTACAACTATACATACTATTTGTATACCCTGTATATGTAAATATACAAGGTATATTATGTTTAGTCCCGTCTTTGTAACGCTTGAAAATAGTAATCCTTGACAAAAATTCTTCACAAGGGTATTCATAAAATGGACTAATTCGGCCTTATTCGTCTGTCCGTCCGACTGTGAACACGATAACTGAAGAACGAAAAGAGATAACGAGTTGAAAAATTTTGTGTGTGTTTTAGACCAAAAAAGTAAGGTCAAGTTCGTTAATGGGCAAAATCGGAACGTGTTTCCTCTCGCTAGGGGGGAAAAATTATATCTTTGAAACCATAGGAGATAGAAAAAAATTTTATATACAAAAAATCTTCTTCTCTTTAAAATAAACAACTTTTGTTTGAAAACTTTTTTCATAAACTCAACAGTTTTCTCAAAATTTGTCCTCAAAGATGAAAAAAATGAGAAATACAATTGACAGGCGAATGAAGGCATGGTCTCCATGGACCCGTAGGTATGTATACATTACAACTATACATACTATTTGTATACCCTGTATATGTAAATATACAAGGTATATTATGTTTAGTCCCGTCTTTGTAACGCTTGAAAATAGTAATCCTTGACAAAAATTCTTCACAAAGGTATTCATAAAATGGACTAATTCGGCCTTATTCGTCTGTCCGTCCGACTGTGAACACGATAACTGAAGAACGAAAAGAGATAACGAGTTGAAAAATTTTGTGTGTGTTTTAGACCAAAAAAGTAAGGTCAAGTTCGTTAATGGGCAAAATCGGAACGTGTTTCCCCTCGCTAGGGGGGGAAAATTATATCTTTGAAACCATAGGAGATAGAAAAAAATTTTATGTACAAAAAATCTTCTTCTCTTTAAAATAAACAACTTTTGTTTGAAAACTTTTTTCATAAACTCAACAGTTTTCTCAAAATTTGTCCTCAAAAATGAAAAAAATGAGAAATACAATTGACAGGCGAATGAAGGCATGGTCTCCATGGAGCCGTAGGTATACATTACAACTATACATACTATTTTTTTACCCTGTATATGTAAATATACAAGGTATATTAAGTTTAGCCCCGTCTTTGTAACGCTTGAAAATATTAATCCTTGACAAAAATGCTTCACAAAAGTATTCATAAAATGGCCTAATATGGCCTTATTCGTCTGTCCGTCCGTCTGTGAACACGATAACTGAAGAACGAAAAGAGATAACGAGCTGAAAATTTTTGTGTGTGTTCTAGACCAAAAAAGTAAGGTTAAGTTCGTTAATGGGTTAAATCGGAACGTGTTTCTCCTGGCCAGGGGGGAAAAATTATGTTTTTGAAACCGTAGGAGATAGAAAAAAAATTTGTTAACAAAAAATCTTCTTCTCTTTAAAATAAACAACTTTTGTTCGAAAACTTTTTTCATAAAGTCAACCGTTTTCTCAAAATTTGTGCAAACATAACATACATCAAATAGTATTGTTTTTATGTTTATTTTAGTTTTGTTAACCAGGTGTATATATAAGGTCAAGGTTTAACTGATTTTCTTTTTCAAAAAAATAGTTGGTCTCAGGTAGTAGGTCAAAATAGTAGGAACAGATTTTGCAGAAAATTTTGCAAAAAGTTTATTCAATTCAAAGGTCCATTTTACGAACTCCAGATGAATATCGGCATAGTTCCTATCAAAGTCGGCTGCAGCCGCACACCTTCCAATTCCTAATCTGCATACGAATTCCCGATCCTCCACTCACATCATAAAAATGTAATGTAAAAATTAATAAATAAAGGATGAAAAATAATGATGTGGGTGGCCTCTGTTATAGACCGTCGTGTCTCGGAAACGGAGGTTAAACCCCGTTTGTGCAAACATAACATACATCAAATAGTATTGTTATACCCAGTATATTTGTAAATATACAAGGTATATTAAGTTTAGTCCCGACTTTGTAACGCTTGAAAATATTAATCCTTGACAAAAATGCTTCACCAAGGTATTCATAAAATGGCCTAATTCGGCCTTTTTCACATGTCCGCCCGTCTGTCCTTCTGTCCGTCTGTCCGTCTGTGAAGCGGATAACTCAAAATCGAAAAGAGATAACGAGCTGAAAATTTTTGTGTGTGTTCTAGACCAAAAAAGTAAGGTCAAGTTCGTTAATGGGCAAAATCGGAACGTGTTTCCCCCCGCTAGGGGGGAAAAATTACATCTTTGAAACCATAGGAGATAGAAAAAAAATTTGTAAACATAAAATCTTCTTCTTTTTAAAATAAACAACTTTTGTATGAAAACTTTTTACATAAACTCAACAGTTTTCTCAAAATTTGTCCTCAAAGATGAAAAAAATGAGAAATACAATTGACAGGCGAATGAAGGCATGGTCTCCATGGACCCGTAGGTATACATTACAACTATACATACTATTTGTATACCCTGTATATGTAAATATACAAGGTATATTATGTTTAGTCCCGTCTTTGTAACGCTTGAAAATAGTAATCCTTGACAAAAATTCTTCACAAAGGTATTCATAAAATGGACTAATTCGGCCTTATTCGTCTGTCCGTCCGACTGTGAACACGATAACTGAAGAACGAAAAGAGATAACGAGTTGAAAAATTTTGTGTGTGTTTTAGACCAAAAAAGTAAGGTCAAGTTCGTTAATGGGCAAAATCGGAACGTGTTTCCTCTCGCTAGGGGGGAAAAATTATATCTTTGAAACCATAGGAGATAGAAAAAAATTTTATATACAAAAAATCTTCTTCTCTTTAAAATAAACAACTTTTGTTTGAAAACTTTTTTCATAAACTCAACAGTTTTCTCAAAATTTGTCCTCAAAGATGAAAAAAATGAGAAATACAATTGACAGGCGAATGAAGGCATGGTCTCCATGGAGCCGTAGGTATACATTACAACTATACATACTATTTTTTTACCCTGTATATGTAAATATACAAGGTATATTAAGTTTAGCCCCGTCTTTGTAACGCTTGAAAATATTAATCCTTGACAAAAATGCTTCACAAAAGTATTCATAAAATGGCCTAATATGGCCTTATTCGTCTGTCCGTCCGTCTGTGAACACGATAACTGAAGAACGAAAAGAGATAACGAGCTGAAAATTTTTGTGTGTGTTCTAGACCATAAAGTAAGGTTAAGTTCGTTAATGGGTTAAATCGGAACGTGTTTCTCCTGGCCAGGGGGGAAAAATTATGTTTTTGAAACCGTAGGAGATAGAAAAAAAATTTGTTAACAAAAAATCTTCTTCTCTTTAAAATAAACAACTTTTGTTCGAAAACTTTTTTCATAAAGTCAACCGTTTTCTCAAAATTTGTGCAAACATAACATACATCAAATAGTATTGTTTTTATGTTTATTTTAGTTTTGTTAACCAGGTGTATATATAAGGTCAAGGTTTAACTGATTTTCTTTTTCAAAAAAATAGTTGGTCTCAGGTAGTAGGTCAAAATAGTAGGAACAGATTTTGCAGAAAATTTTGCAAAAAGTTTATTCAATTCAAAGGTCCATCTGCCTTATCAAAAATCAACTATAAAATTTTTATACATCATATATACACGTATACATTTATAAACATGTATATATATATATATATAAATATATATATATATATATATATATATATATATATATATATATATATATATATAAATGTATAAATATATATATATATATATATATATATATATATATATATATATATATAAATGTATAAATATATATATATATATATATATATATATATACAATTATATATTCATATATATAAATATATATATATATATATATATAAATATATATATATACATTTATATATATATATATATATATATATATATATATATATATATATATGTATATATATATGTATATAAATATATATATATATATATATAGAAATATACATATCGATATATATCGCCACTTACGCGACTTTCTAACGCTGCATCGGCTCTTGATTCGCGTTGATGGACTAACGCTTTGCGTTTACCAACTAGATTTACTAGCGCTTCGCGTTAACTTCCTTACGCTCAGCGTTAACTTGCTTACGCTCCGCGTTAACTTCCTCTCGTAATCTAGTGCCGTGTATCGACTGACGCTTCGCGTCAGGTAACTCTTTGCGTAATATAACTTACGCGTGCTTTCGCTTCGCGTTAACTATCGCTACGATTTAACTAACTTTTCACGTTTACTTTAAGTATTAACAATTTGCGTGAAATGACGCTTCGCCTTCAATCACAAACGATTCGCATTGAATAACTATCGCTTCTCATTGACCAACGCTTCGCGTTGGCTGACTTACAGTTCGCTTTAGCTTACGTTTAGTGTTGGTTAATGCTTTGCGTTGGTTAACGATTTGCTTGAAGTCTCGCTTCGCGAATCACTGGCGCTTTGCTTTGCATAACTCACGCTTCACATTGACCAACGCTTCGCGTTGGCTGTTTTACAGTTCGCTTTAGCTTACGTTTCGCGTCGATTTACTAACGCTTTGCGTTTACCTGTCACTTCCTATTGACTAACGTTTCTGATTGATCAACGCTTCGTGTTGATTAACGCTTTGCGTTAATTAACGATTCGCGTGAAATAACGCTTCGCGAATCACCAACGTTTCGCTTTGAATAACTTACGTTTCTTAGTACGTTTCTTGGCTGACTTACGGTTCGCTTTAGTTAACGTTCGCTTTAGTTAACGCTTTGCGTTTTCCAACGCTTCGCGATGATTGAATAACGTTCGCGTTGAGTTAACACTTTCTATTGACTAACGATTCACATTGACCAACGCTTCGCGCTGGCTGACTTACGGCTCGCTTAAGGTTACAGTTTGCGTTGGTTAACGCTTTGCGTTTACTAACCCTATGCTTCGTTTAACTAGCGTTTCGCGTTAACTTGCTTACGCTCAGCGTTAACTTGCTTACTCTCCGCGTTAACTTTCTGTCGTAATCTACTGCTGTGTATCGGCTGACGCTTCGCGTCAACTAACTCTTTGCGTAATATAACTTACGCGTGCTTTCGCTTCGCGTTAACTATCGCTACGATTTAACTAACTTTTCACATTTACTTTAAGCATTAACGATTCGCGTGAAATCACGCTTTGCGTTGAATCACAAACGATTCGCTTTGAATAACTATCGCTTCTCATTGACCAACGCTTCGCGTTGGCTGACTTACGGTTCGCTTTAGCTTACGTTTCGCGTTGTCTAATGCTTTGCGTTGGTTAACGATTTGCTTGAAATCTCTGACGCTTCGCTTTGCATAACTAACGCTTCACATTGGCCAACGCTTCGCGTTGGCTGACTTACGGTTCGCTTCAGACTACGTTACGCGTTGACCTTACGCTTCCTATTGACCAACGCTTCTCATTGACCAACGCTTCTCATTGACCAACGCTTTTCATTGACCAACGCTTCGCGTTGGTTGACTTACGGTTTGCTTTAGATTGCGAGTCGCATTGGTTAACGGTTTGCCTTTACAAACGCTATGCGTTGGTTTACTAACACTTTGCGTTGGCTAACATACGGTTCGCGGTAACTTACGTTTCGAGTTGATTCATGCTTTTCGTTGGATAACGATTCGCGTGAAATCACGCTTCGCGAATCACTTCGCTTTGGATAGCTAACGCTTTTCATTGGCCAACGCTTCGCGTTGGCTAACTTACGGTTCACTTTAGCTTACGTTTCGCGTTGGTAAAAGCTTTGCTTTTACCTACCACTTCCTATTAACTAACGCTTCGCGTTGGCTAACTTACGGTTCGCTTTAGCTTACGTTTCGCCTTGGTTAACGCTTTGCGTTGTTTAACGATTGTCGTAAAATTACGCTTCGCAAATTACCCATAATAATAATAATAATAAGAAAGAGGGGTACCGCATACGGGTCCCTAGCACCTAGACCAAGGGGTCCTCTGTGCCCTCCTTGAGAACAACCTGTCACCCGAAGGCGAGACGCCTCCGGATAAGAGGTGCTATTTTAAGCAGATGAAGCTATAGGATTCTGTCAAGGCCAGACGCCACGCAAAAGGCCCACAACTTCTCCGCCGGGATTGCTCCCAGGATTGATGGATCCAAAGATTCGGACCCAAACATTCTATATCTGACACCTTGCAGGCTTCTGCAGGTGCATATAACATGTATGGAGGTTTCATCGTCGTCCATACAGGCCCTGCAAGTGGGATCGTCAGAGATCCCCAAGTTATGAAGGTGGTAATTCAATCGACAGTGTCCTGTCAAAAGCCCCACCACCCTTCTCAACTGCATTCTATTGAGTTTCAACCGAGCACAGTCGAATGGCCTAGCTGTGTTTATGCACAACTTGGCCTGTCGCATGCCCTGCGCAAAGTCCCAGTAGTCGAGGTGAGCTTGTTTAAGCCACCCCTTGATTTGGTAAATTACGGAGCATCTTGCTATGGGAATGATAGGCTTAGGTGAAAGGGGCGCTTGAGATGACCCCTCTCGTGCCAACGAGTCCGCTACTTCATTCCCCTTAACGCCAGAGTGACCCGGTACCCAGATCAGCCTGACTGTGTTACTCAGTGCCAGGTGGTTCAGCTCCTCGAAGCATTCATAGACTATCCTCGATTGGAATCTTGACGCCTCAAGAGCCCGAAGTGCTGCCTGGCTATCTGAGAAGATGCTGATATGTGCCCCATTGTAACCTTTCGTGTTACAAATCTGGGCACCTCTCAGCATAGCGAAGATTTCCGATTGAAAAACTGTCGCATATTGACCCAGAGGAATCGATTCCTTTATCCTAGGTCCATAAATCCCCGCACCAGATAAATCTCCGGCCCTTGACCCATCCGTATAAAGATATGGTCCGGGAGGGGGTGAAAAGTTAGGTACATCTCGATCCCATTCCTCACGGGAGGGAACGATTACCCGAAATTTGCGGTCAAAACGATGAGTCGGAACAGTGGAATCCTGTGCCATTTCCACAAGTGGAGTCACCGTCTCCAACCTGTTCATTATACTCGCGTGACCTGTGTTTGTCCTACAGTGCCACTGTCTGCAACTCCTAAGTCGATAGGCCGCTGTCATGGCCTCCGCCTCAATCATTAAATGAATCGGCGGAATACCTAGAAGCGCGCCCAGCGCAGCAGTAGGGGTCGTTCGCATGGCTCCAGTGACACTAAGACATACGACTCTGAGCAGGTGATCCAATTTTTTCCTGGCTACAGCCAGAGAGGTTCTTGTCCACCATACTACACAGCCAAATGTGAGCATTGGCTTTACAATCATTGTGAATAACCAGTGCACCATGTGAGGTTGGAGTCCCCAAGACTGTCCAAATGCTCTCCTGCACATCCAGAAGACACTATTTGCCTTGGTTAGTCTCCAATCCAAATGATCACTCCAGTTCAGTTTTGCATCCAGGATGACTCCCAGATGCTTAACCGTTCCGGTTTGTGTAATTTGAATGCCAGATATGCTGATCATCCGTTGAGCAACTCTTCGTGTCCTAGTAAACAGTACACAGCCCGTTTTTTCCGGTTTGACAGAGAGTTCTTTGTCAATACACCAGTGCTCCACGTACGAGAGCGCTTGTTGCATCAGATCATAGATAGTGCCCTCGTCTCGGCCTTTGACAAGTATGGATATGTCATCAGCGTAGCCTTGAGCAAATATCCCTAATTCCTTGAGACCGGTTAGTAAGCTATCCACGACGAGGCACCACAGTAATGGCGAAAGAACTCCACCCTGCGGACACCCTCTACCTACAAAGCCTCTAACCGATTGTCCCCCTAAAGTTGTGGTAATACACCTCACTTCGAGCATGTTGCAGATCCATCTTACCAAGATGTCTTCCACCCCGCGCTCAATTAGTGCAGTGCGAATCGCCCCAACCGTTGTATTGCTGAAGGCTCCCTCGATATCGAGGAAAACCCCTAAGGCCATTGCCTTTTCTGAGAGCGCACCTTCTATCGACCCTACTAGTCGGTGGAGTGCAGCATCCACAGAAAGGCCGGCTTGGTAAGCAAACTGGCACTCTGATAGCGGTCTCTCTACAAGACTCGTATCACGAATATGCCTGTCTATTAGCCGCTCAAGAGTTTTGAGCAAAAATGACATCAGGCTTATCGGCCTGAAGGCTTTTGCGTCGCCATAGCTTGGGCGTCCAGGTTTAGGAATGAATACCGCGCGGGATTCTTCCCATTTCCTGGGTATGTAGCCTAAAGCTATGCATGTTTTAAAGATCTCCTTGAGCCTTCCAACAATTATATCCAAGCCCTGTTGTAGCAGTGCCGGGAAGATGCCGTCGGTACCCGGAGACTTGTATGGAGCAAATCTAGCCACAGCCCATCTCACTTTTGTAATGCTTACGATGAGTTTTGCTGTCGCCCAATCCTCCCTGTTTGCCCTTCCACCATCACGCCTCTGATCGTCCGGTTCTTCCATGGTAAAGCCAGGGAAATGCGTGGACAGTAAATGCGTCATGGTCTCAGACACTGTAAGTGATTGACCTGCTAGTTCGAGGCAACCCAACTTTGCAGTATTATCCTTGGATATTACCTTTTGCACTCTAAAGAGAGCGGGCATCATGTTAATGTTGCCACAAAGCTCTCTCCAGGAGTCTTTTTTCGAATTTTTCACTGACCTTCTATACTCTCGCTGCTTCTCCCTAAAGATTAGCCAGTCCGAGCCCAGACCGGTCATTTTCGCTTTGTTGAAGGATGTTCTAGTGTCATGGCGTAGTCTATCAAGATTTCTATTCCACCACGGAACATCCCTAGAGCCGGTAGTAACACTTGCAGGACAGTTGTTTTCATACGATGAAATCATGGCATCCTGAAGTTCACTAACCGCAGATTCTACATCTTCCTTCGTGTGCAACCTATTCGCACCGCCGGCAAGTAGCCCAGAGAGCTCCCGCCTGTAAGCCTCCCAGTCAGTGCGTCTGGGATTGCGATACGAGGTTACGGTACACGGTTTGGTGAGCATATTAAACACAATGTGTCTATGATCAGATAGGGAAGGTTCATTTGAAACTTTCCACCCCGACAGAATCTGTAGCAGTCTCGGGGAGCAGAGAGTAATGTCAATGACCTCTGACCTAATTCTGTTTATAAAGGTTGGAGACATGCCTCTATTGACAATCTCCAGACCGTTTGCCGAAATGAATTCCAGGAGAGCCCGACCCCTAGCATTTATGTCGGAACTGCCCCATTGCGTGCGAGTTTGCGTCACAGCCAAGGACCAATAGCAAACCCCGAGATTCACAATATTCGACCACAGTTTCCACCTCTATTGGAGGAGGAGGTGATTCTGAGTCATACGGAAAATACGCTGAGCACAGAATCACCTCCCTCTCTTGTCCCCAGAGATTAACCTGCACCGAGGCCACTGCAATATCTCTGCCACACAGGTGCGGAATAGGTACTGCGTCAAGACCCCTGTACACCAGGTAAGCTCTGGGATTATTAGTCGCGGAAATAACTTTAATCCCCGACCCATTTAGACCTCTGATGCCGTTCGCATATATATATGGTTCTTGCACCAGAGCAATGTTGATATTGTCGGAAGCTAGCCTTTTGCTCAAAATTGCTGCGGCTGCTCCGCTGTGGTGTAAATTAATTTGGATGAAACTCACCATAATTAGTTTACCTTTAATGTTAAGTTGATGGTGGTTTGGGCCCGCTTTTCTTCTTTCTCCTTTTCTTCGCGGACCTCCATCCATCTTTACGTGCGGACTCTGATGACAGTGAGTCCGCCACTACGGAAAGTGTGGCAGAAGGATTAGTGGCAGATGCTTCAGATTCCTGAGCACCAGCCACCGCCTCACCAGCCACAGCTTTCTTCTCCTTGAGATCTGAGAAGGTGACTCTGGCAACCGCCCCAAGTGTTGCGGCTGCTATCGGTCTCACCCCCTCTAGAACCTGTGTTGCAACGGCACCTTTGGCATTGCCAAAAGTCTTTGGCATTGCCAAAGGTGACTCTGGCAACCGCCCCAAGTGTTGCGGCTGCTATCGGTCTCCCCCCCTCTAGAACCTGTGTTGCAACGGCACCTTTGGCATTGCCAAAAGTCTTTGGCTTTGCCGGGCGCCGTGATTCTGGTTTAGGTGCCTCCTCACTCTTGCTGGGCGCCTTCCCTGTTTGAAACAGGGAGGCACGAACCAGACCAAAGTGGAGAAACCCTCTTCCGGCTAGTTCCGCATGCGATCGGGCTGGCACCCCGAGTACCAGTCTGGTGCCCTTTGGGTGTTCAGTCCGATCGTACACTTTCCAATCCCGGGTGTCAATACCCTGGTTTTGGCGGGTTATCCTCTTCAGGATAATTCCGTCCTCCACCCTGGATGTCGGCACCCCTGGGATCCAGAGGAACATCTTCTTAAGGACGATGAGGAGGGATGGATGCACTCAACCTCGCACCCTCCCCAGCGACTATTTCCGGTACTGTCTTTATAAGCCAGTCCCTGGAAACAGCGTCCGTGGCTATCACTTCGAGCCCATTTGGACCTGAGGTGAAGCTTTCAAAGCGGGGAACGATGGTCATGTCCCTGTCTAGAGACTCGTCTATCGCCCGCTCAAGGACACCGCGGAGCATTCCGACCTGTTCTGTCGTCCACTCGGTCGTCGAGGCCTCGTCCCGAATGACGGCACGAGGTAGGTTCCTCGCAATCGAAGCGAAGGCATGATCAGCCTTCCTGCTCCGTTTCTGTGCCTGTGTAACAGATGGTGGTGTGTCCCCTACTATCCTACCACGTTTCTGCGGACGGACAGGGGTCGACTCCACCATAGTCTTGCCAGCTGCAGTTTGGAGTGAGCTTTGAACTTCATCCCTTCCTGCAGCTGCTTGTTGAGCCGTGGCTCTCTGCTGGGCTACCCGCTTTCGCTTTGCGCCTCCAGGACGTTTAGCTTTCGAGTAAATAAATAATATATGAAAATGGCCTTATACACACCCTGAGGCGGCCCGGTGTCAGGGCGGGGATCGCTTACTACTAACTTCCCTTAGTCATGCATCCCGTCGGCACAATACCAGACCTTAGGATTGGGGAGGTTTATTATAGAGGTCCCCCATCCTCGCGTGCCAGGCAGTTAAGCCAAGCACCCCGATTCTCTTGAACACCCGCAAAGACATGACTGCTACAATGCCAAGAGGTTGCGGTGTGATAAAGGTTTTCCGCCAGTTCGGACGCCATAGCCTCGATTTGTTTTGAACATGGGCACCACGAGAAGGTTCGAGGCCAGACTATTTGCCATGCAGAGGTTTATTTACTTCACATGCATGACCATTCCGCCCCCCAAATTACCCATACTTCACTTTGAATAACTAACGCTTCTCACTAACCAACGCTTCGCGTTGGCTATCTTACGATTCGCTTTGGCTTTCGTTTCACTTTGCGTTTACTAACGCTTCGCGTTGATCTGACACTTCCAATTGACTAACGCTTCACATTGACCAACGCTTTGCGTTGGCTGACTTACGGCTCGCTTAAGCTTACGATTCCCGTTGGTTAACGCTTTGTGTTGATTAACGATTCGTGTGAAATCACGCTTCGCGAATCACCGACGCTTCGCTTTGAATAACTAACGATTCTCATTAACCAACGCTTCGCGTTGCCTGACTTACGGTTCGCTTTAGCTTACGTTTCGCGTTGACCTGACACTTCCTATTGACTAACGCTTCTGATTGACCAACTCTTCGCGTTGGTTAACGCTTTGCGTTACCAACGTTTCGCTATGAATAATTTTCGTTTCGCATTAACCAACGCTTCGCGTTGGCTAACTTACGGTTCGCTCTAGCGAACGTTTCGCGATGGTAAACGAAATGATGGTTTCGCGTTGATTTAATAACGTTCCGCGTTGACTTAACACTTCCTATTGACTAACGATTCTCAATGACCAACGCATCGCGTTGGCTGACTTACGGCTGACTTACGGCTCGCTTGAACTTACAGTTCGCGTTGGTAAACGCTTTGCGTTTACCAACGCTATGCGTTGATATACTAGCGCTTCGCGTTAACTTCCTTTCGCTCAGCGTTAACTTGCTTACGCTCCGCGTTACCTTCCTCTCGTAATCTAGTGCTGTATATCGACTGACGCTTCGCGTCAGCTAACTCTTTGCGTAATATAACTTACGCGTGCTTTCGCTTCGCGTTAATTATCGCTACGATTTAACTAACTTTTCACATTTACTTTAAGCATTAACGATTCGCGTGAAATCACGCTTTGCGTTGAATCACAAACGATTCGCTTTGAATAACTATCGCTTCTCATTGACCAACGCTTCGCGTTGGCTGACTTACGGTTCGCTTTAGCTTACGTTTCGCGTTGTCTAATGCTTTGCGTTGGTTAACGCTTTGCGTTTACCAACGCTTTCCGTTGATTTACTAAAGCTCAGCGTTGACTAACTTATCAAGTCGCCTAACGGCTCGCGTTGATTAACTCAATTATATAACTCAATATTTAAATATATAAAAATCGCAAGAACATTAATATAAATTTTTTTAAATGCAAGAACATTTTTACTGTTTCAATATTAATTATTAACACAAAACAAACATTTACAAATAATTCATATTTTATAAACATTGAATAGCAGAAATATTAACAATTCAAACATTGATATACAACTCAGTATATTCTGGGTATTCAAACAATTAACTCAGTTAGTTGTTACATTACTTGTTTTTTTTTTGTTGATTTAGTTTGTGATTTTTTTAAAAGTTAATGTGTTGGGATTAAATTGATTATTGGGATTAAAGTGATTAAATTATTATTTTTTGTTAACATATTTTAGGACGTTCAGTTCGATTTTGTTCACATTCCTCGAACTAAACGTCACCTTTATTATTTAAAAAAAAAACTTTACATGTGTTTTTATTCTTTGTATATAAAAAAATAGGGTTAAGTTTACTTAACCAAAAAAAATATGACACGTGCTAATGTTATTATAGAATTGAAGTTGTAAAATTGAATCAAGATACGTCGACGCTTCAATCAATGGTGGATGATTTCCTGGAAAGCCGTTGGATTATTGCTAGCGGTAATGCGCTGAATTACCAAAACTTTCAAAAGTGCTTTTAGAAAATACCGACTGGATTCATGCCGTTTTCGGCAGATTAGCAGTGGTAATCCTTCACTAAAAGCTATGTGATCCCAATATCGATTGAAGAATCGACAAACTATCCTGATATAAAGTTTAAAGAAACTAAATCTATCGTAACAGCTAAGTATAAAATGTTAATTATTAAAAGTGTTCTCACACTTAACTAATGTTTTAAATGTTTTTTTTTTGTTTTATGAACCTCAACTTATTGGACGTTCCCGGGTGGAGTAATGAACAGTACTGAAATTAAGTTTTAGATGAGATTGATATTACCTTCGACGTGACGGATTCTTTTCGAAGGCACCCCCACAGCAAATGATTCGATTATCCAATATATGAAAATAAATGATGAAAATGTGCAGCCGAAATATAGACGATTTAGTTGTTGGAGCAGTAACTGTGGGTGTGTGTATATATTTTTAAATCCAATTATCATTCAAATCCACCATCAATCGATCCGTGGAAAAATTTGCCACGAGGTGATTTGTTCACGTAGCAACTCGTTGATGTATTTTTTTGTTCTCCTTTTAAATTATATGTATCAATTTTTTTTCTTTTAGAGCTGTTATCACCATGAATGTTGGCCAAGTAATGATTTTTTGGCGAGCACGGACAACCAAAACATAAATATGGCATATGTAATGTTGGATCATGCATGGTGTCGTCACTGAAATTTTTGGCGGGAATATCATGTTTACGTATTGTTTTGTTTTTCATAAATCGAATCATTTGTGCGGCGATATAATTCATTGGTATATATATTTAACACTATTATTTTATAAGGTTCGTTTTAACTTATGAATTCTGACTTTTTTTTTCTAATTTTTTTTAAAAATAATTTTCCACCCGGGGTCAACGGTGCAATATAAATCTTATTTTATTCACACTCACTTTTATTATAAAATTAAAATTAAAACCCAAATGTGACGAAACGCCACAGTCTCCCTCGTTACGGAATGAGATACTACGGTATCTCATTATCATGGTGCGTCGTTGCGGTCTATATACGGTCTCAGGTCTTCGATATGGGCTCTATAGCGAACATGAGTGTCGACGTCTTCGAGTTCGCATGACACGGACGTTGTTAATCGGAGGATTCTCCGTGGTGTCGTCCACCGAGGAACAAATTTCCTGGCCTCGTCGAACTGGGGTCCACCATGGACCTTTTGTAGAACTAACTGGCCCTCACGGTAAGGATGATGGGGCGGGTGCCTAGCGTTGTGAAATCTACGGATCTTTTCATGTGCCTTAGACAGGGATTCTCGTACCTTATCTAGGTCCGGCGGTGGACCTTCCCCTAGGATCTCCTGGAGATCCCACTGTAGGTCGATGGGGGTATACACTTCACGCCCGAGAAACACGGTCGAGGGGCTAGCTTGGATAGACTCGTGGTATTGATTATTATGCGCTTGTTGAAAATATGGGATAGATTTATCCCATTCGCGGTGCGATGTCACATATTCTTTTATAAGGATCGTCAATCCACTTTTCAAATCGCGATTAACCCGTTCGACAGCATTTCCCGAGGGATGGTACGGGGCGCACCTGACGTGCTTTATTCCAAACCAAAGACACATGAGTTTAAATTTTTCGCTGGTGAAGCATGTTGCGTTATCGGACACCAAATACCGGGGTGGACCAAACCGTAGAAATATCGTGTTCAACCTGTCAATGGTAACCTCAGCTGTTATACGCTTGACAGGTATGGCTTCTACCCATTTGCTGAAACCGTCGAGAAGCATGAGGACATACCTGTTCCCGTTTTTGGTACTCACCAAAGGACCAGTATAGTCCAAATATATACGTTCCCATGGTCGTGTTGGTAGGTTAGACGCTAGTGTGGCACCTGGTGCTCTATTGTAAGGTTTGGACTTTTGATACCCAGTATATTTGTAAATATACAAGGTATATTAAGTTTAGTCCCGACTTTGTTACGCTTGAAAATATTAATCCTTGACAAAAAAGCTTCACAAATGTATTTATAAAATTTCCTAATTCGGCCATTTTGGCATGTCCGTCTGTCCGTCTGTGAACCCGATAACTCAAGAACGAAAAAAGATAACGAGCTGAAATTTTTGTGTATTCTAGAGCAAAAAAGTAAGGCTAAGTACGTTAATGGGCAAAATCGGAAATGTTTTCCCCCACTAGGAGGGGAGAAATATCCGCCTTTGAAACCGTAAGAGATAGAAAAAAAATTTGTTAACAAAAAATCTTTTTCTTTATAAAATAATCAACTTTTGCTTGAATAATTTTTCCATAAACTCAATAGTTTTCTCATAATTTGTGCACAAAGAGCAAATAAAAGGGGGGAATGACACATCTTTGAAACCGTAACAGATAGAAAAAAAATTTGTTAACAAAAAATCATATTCTCTTAAAAATAAACAACTTTTGTTTGAAATATTTTTTCATAAACTCAATAGTTTTCTCATAATTTGTCCTCAAAGTTGAAAAAAATGAGAAATACAATTGATAGGCGAATGAAGGCATGGTCTCCATGGACCCGTAGGTATACATAACAACCGTACATACTATTTTTGTACCCAGTATATTTGTAAATATACAAGGTATATTAAGTTTAGTCGCGACTTTGTAATGCTTGAAAATATTAATCCTTGACAAAAATGCTTTACAAAGATATTCATAAGATGGCCTAATTCGGCCATTTTCACATGCCAGTCCGTCAATCTGTCTGTGTGTTAAGTCGATAACTCAAAAACGAAAAGAGATAACGAACTGAAAATTTTTGTATGTGTTCTAGACCAAAAAATTAAGGTCAAATTCGTTAATGGGCAAAATCGGAAAGTGTTTCCCCCCACCAGGGGGGAAAAATATATCTTTGAAATAGTAAGAGGTAGAAAAAAAATTAATTGACAAAAAATTGTCTTCTCTTTAAAATAAACAACTTTTGTTTGCAAAATTTTATTATAAAATCAATAGTTTTCTCAAAATTTGTCCTCACATATACAAACATAACATACATCAAATAGTATTGTTTTTATGTTTATTTCAGTTTTGTAAACCAGGTGTATATATGAGTTCAAGGTGTTAGTGATTTTCCTTTTCAAAGAAATAGTTGGTCTCGTACATATCTCAAAATTTTGCAAAAAGTTTATTCAAAGGTCCATCGATCCTACCAAAAATTATGTATAATGTATATATATATATATATATATATATATATATATATATATATATATGTATATATATATATATGTAAATATATATATATATATATATATATATACATATACATATACATATATATATATATATATATATTTATATATATATATATATATATATATATATATATATTTAAATATATATATATATTTATATATATTTATACATATATACATATATATATATATATATATATATATATATATATATATATATATATATAAATGTATAAATATATTTATATATATATATATATATATATATATATATATATATACATTTGTATTCTAACGCAGCATCGGCTATTTCTTGGCGTTGACCTTACACTTCCTATTGACTAACACTTTTCATTGACGCTTCGCTTTGAATACGGTTCGCTATAGCTTACGTTTCGCGTTGGTAAACGCAAAGCCTTGACCTAACACTTCTTACTGATTAACGGTTATCATTGACCAACGCTTCGCGTTCGCTGACTTACAGCTTGCTTTAGCTTACGGTTCGCGTTGGTTAACGCTGTGAATTGTTTAACGGTTCGCATGAAATCACGCTTACCTTTGAATAACTAACGCTTCGCATGAAATAACGCTTCGCGTTGGCTGACTTACGGTTCGCTTTAGCTTGCGTTTCGCGTTAGTAAACGTATTGCGTTTACCAAAGCTTCGCGTTGATCTTACACTTCCTATTGACTAACGCTTCTCATTGACCAGCTTCGCGTTGCCTGACGCTTCGCTGACTTACGTTTCATTATAGCTAACATTTCGCGTTGGTTAAGGATTCACGTGAAATCACGCTTCGCGAATCAACAAAGCGAATCCCGGACGATTCACTTTGAATAACTAACGCTTCTCATTGACCAACGCTTCGCATTTCTGACTTACGGTTCGCTTTAGCTTACGTTTAGCGTTTGTTGACACTTTGTGTTGGTCAATTATACGCTTGGCATAACGCTTCGCTCTGCATAACAACCGCTTCTAATTGACTAACGCTTCGCGTTGCCTGACTTATGGTTCGCTGCAGTGTACGTTCCGCCTTGGTAAACGCTTTGCTTACGCTCCGCGTTCACTAACGCTTCGCGTTGACCTAACGCTTCCAATTGACTTACGCTTCTCATTAAGCTACGCTTTGTGTTGGGTGGTTTATGGTTCGCTTTAGCTTACATTTCGCTTTGCGTTTAAAAAGGCTTTGCGTTGATTAACTAATGCTTCGCACTGATTAACTATCGTTTCGCGTTGATAAACTAACGCTTCGCTTTCATTAACTAACGCTTCGCGTTGATTTACTAACGCTTCGCGTTGATTAACTAACGCTTTGCGTTGATAAACTAACGCTTCGCGTTGATTAACTAACGCTTCCCGTTGATAAACTAACACTTCGCGTTGACTAACTAACGCTTCGCGTTGATTAAT
The DNA here is from genome assembly GCA_963920215.1 of Nineta flava. Taxonomy (NCBI): domain Eukaryota; kingdom Metazoa; phylum Arthropoda; class Insecta; order Neuroptera; family Chrysopidae; genus Nineta; species Nineta flava. Next base: position 650,252 of record CAWUAZ010000001.1, read on the forward strand.
GCTTCGCGTTGATTAACTAACGCTTCGCGTTGATTAACAAACACTTCGCGTTGATTAATTAACGCTTCGCGTTGATTAACTAACGCTTCGCATTGTTTAACTAACGCTTCGCGTTGATTATCAAACGCTTCGCGTTGATTATCAAACGCTTAGCGTTGATTTACTAACGCTTCGCGTTGATTTACTAACACTTCGCGTTGATTATCTAACGCTTCGCGTTGATTACCTAACGATTCGCGAAGATTAACTAACGCTTCGCGTTGATAAACTAGCGCTTCGCGTTGATTAACTAACGCTTCGCGTTGATAAACTAACGCTTCGCGTTGACTAACTAACGCTTCACGTTGATTAACTAACGAATCGCGTTGATTAACTTACGCTTCGCGTTAATTAACTAACGCTTCGCGTTGATTAACTAACGCTTCGCGCTGATTCACTAATACTTCGCGTTGATTAACCGACGCTTCGTGTTGATAAACTAACGCTTCGCGTTAATTAACTAACGCTTCGCGTTGATTACCTAGCGCTTCGCGTTGATTAACTAACGATTCGCGTTGATTAACTAACGCTTCGCGATGATAAGCTAACGCTTCGCCTTGATTAACTAACGCTTCGCGTTGATAAACTAACGCTTCGCGTTGACTAACTAACGCTTCGCGTCGATTAACTAACGCTTTGCGTTGATTATCTAACGCTTCGCATTGATTAACTAACGCTTCGCGTTGATTAACTAAAACTTCGCGTTGATTAACTAACGCTTCGCGTTGATTAACTAACACTTCGCGTTAATTAACTAACGCTTCGCGTTGATTACCTAACGCTTCGCGTTGATTAACTAACGCTTCGCGTTGATTATCTAACGCTTCCCGTTGATAAACTAACGCTTCGCGTTGATTAACTAACGCTTCCCGTTGATAAACTAACGCTTCGCGTTGACTAACTAACGCTTCGCGTTGATTAACTTACACTTCGCGTTGATTAACTAACGCTTCGCGTTGATTAACTAACGCTTCACGTTGATTAACTAACGCTTCGCGTTGATTAACTAACGCTTCGCATTGATTAACTAACGCTTCGCGTTGATTAACTAACGCTTCGCGTTGATTTACTAACACTTCGCGTTGATTATCTACCGCTTCGCGTTGATTACCTAACGATTCGCGAAGATTAACTAACGCTTCGCGATGATAAGCTAACGCTTCGCGTTGATTAACTAACGCTTCGCGTTGATAAACTAAGGCTTCGCGTTGACTTACTAACGCTTCGCGTTGATTAACTAACGCTTCGCGTTGATTATCTAACGCTTCGCATTTATTAACTAACGCTTCGCGGTGATTAACTAACGCTTCGCGTTGATTAACTGACGCTTCGCGTTGATTACCTAACGCTTCGCGTTGATTAACTAACGCTTCGCGTTGATTATCTACCACTTCGCGTTGATTAACTTACGCTTCGCGTTAATTAATTAACGCTTCGCGTTGATTGATTAACGCTTCGCGTTGATTAATTAACGCTTCACGTTGATTAATTAACGCTTCGCGTTGATTAATTAACGCTTCGCGTTGATAAACTAACGCTTCGCGTTGATTAACTAACGCTTCGCGTTGATTAACTAACGCTTCGCGTTGATAAACTAACGCTTCGCGTTGATTAACTAACGCTTTGAGTTGATTAACAAACGCATCGCGTTGATTAACTAACGCTTCGCGTTGACCTTACGCTTCCTATTGACTAACGCTTCTCATTGACCAACGCTTGGATGACTTACGGTTTACTTAAGCTTACGTTTCGCGTTGGTTAACGCTTAGCGTTTGTTAACGATTCGCGAATCACCAAAGCGAATCACCGACGCTTTGCTTTGAATAACTAACGCTTCTCATTAACCAACGCTTCGCGTTGGCTTACTTATGGTTCCATTTAGCTTACGTTTCTCGTTGGTAAGCGCATTGCGTTGGTAAACGCACACTTCCTATTGACGAACGCTTCTCATTGACCAACGCTTCGCGTTGGCCGATTTATGGTTCACTTTAGCTTACGTTTCTCGTTGGTTAACGATTCACGTGAAATCACGCTTCGCGAATCGCTGACGCTCCGCTTTGGATAACTAACGCTTCTCATTGACCAACGCTTCGCGTTGGCTGAATAACGGTTCGATTAAGTTTACGTTTCGCGTTTACCAACGTTTCGCGTTGACCTAACACTTCCTATTGTCTAACGCCTCTCAATGATCAATGCTTCGCGTTGGCTGACTTATGGTTCGCTTTAGCTTACGTTTCGCGTTTGTTAACGCTTTGTGTTTACCAACGCTTTACGTTTACCAACGCTTTCTGTTAATTTTCTAAATCATCGCGTTGACTAACTTTTCGCGTCACCTAACGGCTCGCGTTGAACAACGCTTTGCGTTAACAGTCGGTCGCGTTGTTTAATTCAATTATATAACTCAATATTTAAATATGTAAAAATCGCAAGAACATTAATATCAATTTTTTGTAAATGCATGAACATTTTTACTGTTTCAATATTAATTATTAACACAAAACAAACATTTACAAATCTAGAGCACGATAGTGCGCAAGGCCGAGTTTAAGGGGCATTTGGACTTCTCACTTACAGTGCTATTACTACAAGAAATATCATAGATAATGTGACCCCGAAATATCTTCTGAACGAAACAAGCAACAGTGCTGATTTTTGGATAATTCATATTTTATAAACATTGAATAGGCAGAAATATTAACAATACAAAGTATATACAACTCAGTATATACTGGGTATTCAAACAATTAACTCAGTTAGTTGTTACATTACTTGTTTTTTTCTAATTTTTTTTTTAAATAATTTTCCACCCGGGGTCAACGGTGCAATATAAATCTTATTTTATTCACACTCACTTTTATTATAAAATTAAAATTAAAACCCAAATGTGAAACGCCACACTATACAATCTTAGTTTTGCAAAACTCGGTATAATATCAAAACACATCTTGACAAAGAAAGAGTTAACTATTGTACACGATTCACTCAGTAAACAGATTAACATACTAAATAAAAATTCGTACGAACACTTGTACGAACTATTAAAACTTAAAGCATACTATAATAATATGATACCTCAATTTACTTACGAGACCTTTCAAACAATAAAATTCAGACCTATACCTGAAAATCATCAAATCATACAGGCCAAAACTAATTACATTTTGTACAATCCTTATAAATTCCAATTCCTCGAACAAACATGCAATCGAATAGAACAAAGTCTAATATGTCCACCCATGAAAATACAATCACCAACATCTAATACATGTGAAATCAAGATCTTAGAAAATAACACAATGGAAAACGACTTTATTGAAGAAATTGAAAATAATCACATCATAGTAATAACGTCAGTCCACCTAAATATCACCAATAATTGTATATTACACAAAACAGATATAAAAAGTGAGGAAATTAAATTTCTAAAAAATTATAATGTCGAAAAAATTTTCGAATGTTGCGGATCTAAGGTATGTTATAATCAGACCACTATATATATCTTATGTATATATCGATCACCTGGTTCTGATATTGATTTAGTTTTGACCAAATTCGAACATGTACTAAGTATTTTATGTAACAACAATAATGTAAATATTATAATTGTTAGTTTTTTAAATATAAATCTTTTAAAAAAAGATAATATTTATCATAATTTTATTAATGTTGTAAATGTTGTTAATTTACAACCAACAATTTCAGAACCAACTAGAGTCAATAATACAAGTGCAACATTAATTGACAATATAATTGCCAACATAAATAATGTAGAGAGTAAAATAATAAAAACATTATTCTCAGACCATTTTGCACAACCTTTAACTTTTGACGTACTCAAACCATATGAGTGTAATGAACATAATTTTAATAAATTTTTTAGGTGTTGTAGTGATTTTAACATAAACAATTTTAATATATCCCTGTCTTCATTAGATTGGTCTAATGTTACAAGGAATTCCAATTTTAAGCCTAGTTTTAAGTGTTTTTATAATATTTTAATTACTAATTTTAATAAATGTTTTCCATAAATTAAACGTTGCCAAAACATAAACAAACCAAAGAAAGTTTACAGCAAGTGGATAGATAATGAACTTAAATTAGAAAAGAGTAATTTGTTAGACTGGTACATTCTTAGTCGTCAATATCCTGAGCTGAAAGTGTATTATGAAAAAGCTAAAAGTAATTACAAGTCACTTGTTGCTAATAAGAAGAGCGAACATATTTATAAAACATTGGAACATAGCAGCAATCGATCAAAAACCATTTGGAATATTCTTAATAATGAACTAGACCTTAAGAAAAAAATTCGTAAACAGGTTATTGTTTCTCACGAAAATACTATCATAAGCGACAAAAGCCTGGTAGCAGATATATTGAATCAATATTATCTCGATTCTACAAGGCATATGACCAATAGTTTTCCATCTAATAACTGCTTTTTACTTTCCAAAAGAGTACCACAATATTTTTTCTAGTTCCTGTTACAGTCAACGATGTTGCAAATTTACTTAAAAAAATAAAAAACTCACATTCGACTGGGTATGACGATATTCCAAGCTCGACTATTCATAATGCTTTCTGTTTACTGGAGCCTTTGGTTCATTTAATAAATCTCTAATTTTCAGAGGAGTTTTTTCGGATGAACTAAAAATAGCAAAAGTGATTCCCATCCCAAAAGTTTCTAACGCTTGAGAAATGTCCGACCCTCGACCTATATCACTGTTACCAGCGATCTCAAAAATATTTAAATATGCTTTTCTGGAACGGTTTTTGAACTACCTTAACAAATTTAAATTATTAACGACAGCCAATATGGTTTTCGTAAAGGCAAGTCTACTGAAACTGCACTATATGCTTTTATTAATGACTTTCCATCTAATAACAGCTGAAATAGACCAAGAAAACAGCACCTCCGCCATTTTCTGTGATCTTACTAAGGCATTTGACATACTGTTATTAAAACTAGAAAGGATGAGGATTTGTGAACCCGCTTTAAAATGGATAAAAAGTTATCTAAGTGACAGGAAGCAATACGTCTTCATTAATGAATATAATTCCAAAAAAATTAGTTCATCACCTTTCTCTGTGCCACAAGGTTCTATATCTGGACCGCTATTGTTTATTACCCTGGGGTCACTCGAGCTTTTTCCAAAAACTATTTATAAAACAAAAAATGGTTATAAGATTCATGTTCCAATTGAAGTTAACCGATTGATGCGCGCCTTCATTTCAAAAGATTAATATACTTACTTTACCCTCTATTTTTATATACCATGCGGCGATATAAACAAGGCATAATCTAAATGACTTATTGAATTTAAATCATTCACATAATTACTCGACTAGACCAACTTGCTACTCCTAAGTATACGTTAGATATTTATAGAAAATGTCCCAAAATTCCGAGAATTAAAGTATATAATAAATTACCTAACGAAATAACAAGTATTCAAGATAATAATCAATTTAAATCCAAATTAAAACTATATTTATTGTCAATAAATTTGTATGATATACGTGATTTGTAACAGGGAATATGCATGAACATTTTTTTCACTTGAATTGAAGCATGTTTACTTGACAAATATCAAGGTAAAATTACTTTTTAAATAACTTTAAAAATAAGCGAGATATGAATGATTGAAATTCCCGATTAGACAAAGAGGGTGATAGCCCTCTTGGCATGACATGTGACGTCATAATACGCTATCACCATTTAAAATACACGTCCTACTACGTTTTGCAAGAAAGAGGCAGATAATAATCTTTAAAAACTTATAGCTTCCTTGATATTTGTCGGATTTTAATTTCTTTTATAAATATTATTACAGAATTTACAGTATTTTCATATTCTGAAAATAAATATGAAAAAAATTTCCATGCATATTCTCTATTCCGCTTTTATTTGTAACTTTGTTTTATTGTATGACGAAACTAGTTTTTCTGTATTGAGATCCACAGTTAAAAATTATTATTATTATAGGAAAAATACTATACAAGGTATATTAAGTTTAGTCCCGACTTTGTTACGCTTGAAAATATTAATCCTTGACAAAAAAGCTTCACAAATGTATTTATAAAATTTCCTAATTCGGCCATTTTGGCATGTCCGTCTGTCCGTCTGTGAACCCGATAACTCAAGAACGAAAAAAGATAACGAGCTGAAATTTTTGTGTATTCTAGAGCAAAAAAGTAAGGCTAAGTACGTTAATGGGCAAAATCGGAAATGTTTTCCCCCACTAGGAGGGGAGAAATATCCGCCTTTGAAACCGTAAGAGATAGAAAAAAAATTTGTTAACAAAAAATCTTTTTCTTTATAAAATAATCAACTTTTGCTTGAATAATTTTTCCATAAACTCAATAGTTTTCTCATAATTTGTGCACAAAGAGCAAATAAAAGGGGGGAATGACACATCTTTGAAACCGTAACAGATAGAAAAAAAATTTGTTAACAAAAAATCATATTCTCTTAAAAATAAACAACTTTTGTTTGAAATATTTTTTCATAAACTCAATAGTTTTCTCATAATTTGTCCTCAAAGTTGAAAAAAATGAGAAATACAATTGATAGGCGAATGAAGGCATGGTCTCCATGGACCCGTAGGTATACATAACAACCGTACATACTATTTTTGTACCCAGTATATTTGTAAATATACAAGGTATATTAAGTTTAGTCGCGACTTTGTAATGCTTGAAAATATTAATCCTTGACAAAAATGCTTTACAAAGATATTCATAAGATGGCCTAATTCGGCCATTTTCACATGCCAGTCCGTCAATCTGTCTGTGTGTTAAGTCGATAACTCAAAAACGAAAAGAGATAACGAACTGAAAATTTTTGTATGTGTTCTAGACCAAAAAATTAAGGTCAAATTCGTTAATGGGCAAAATCGGAAAGTGTTCCCCCCCACCAGGGGGGAAAAATATATCTTTGAAATAGTAAGAGGTAGAAAAAAAATTAATTGACAAAAAATTGTCTTCTCTTTAAAATAAACAACTTTTGTTTGCAAAATTTTATTATAAAATCAATAGTTTTCTCAAAATTTGTCCTCACATATACAAACATAACATACATCAAATAGTATTGTTTTTATGTTTATTTCAGTTTTGTAAACCAGGTGTATATATGAGTTCAAGGTGTTAGTGATTTTCCTTTTCAAAGAAATAGTTGGTCTCGTACATATCTCAAAATTTTGCAAAAAGTTTATTCAAAGGTCCATCGATCCTACCAAAAATTATGTATAATGTATATATATATATATATATATATATATATATATATATATATATATATATATGTATATATATATATATGTAAATATATATATATATATATATATATACATATACATATACATATATATATATATATATATATTTATATATATATATATATATATATATATATATATATATATATATATTTAAATATATATATATATTTATATATATTTATACATATATACATATATATATATATATATATATATATATATATATATATATATATATATATATATATATATATATATATAAATGTATAAATATATTTATATATATATATATATATATATATATATATACATTTGTATTCTAACGCAGCATCGGCTATTTCTTGGCGTTGACCTTACACTTCCTATTGACTAACACTTTTCATTGACGCTTCGCTTTGAATACGGTTCGCTATAGCTTACGTTTCGCGTTGGTAAACGCAAAGCCTTGACCTAACACTTCTTACTGATTAACGGTTATCATTGACCAACGCTTCGCGTTCGCTGACTTACAGCTTGCTTTAGCTTACGGTTCGCGTTGGTTAACGCTGTGAATTGTTTAACGGTTCGCATGAAATCACGCTTACCTTTGAATAACTAACGCTTCGCATGAAATAACGCTTCGCGTTGGCTGACTTACGGTTCGCTTTAGCTTGCGTTTCGCGTTAGTAAACGTATTGCGTTTACCAAAGCTTCGCGTTGATCTTACACTTCCTATTGACTAACGCTTCTCATTGACCAGCTTCGCGTTGCCTGACGCTTCGCTGACTTACGTTTCATTATAGCTAACATTTCGCGTTGGTTAAGGATTCACGTGAAATCACGCTTCGCGAATCAACAAAGCGAATCCCGGACGATTCACTTTGAATAACTAACGCTTCTCATTGACCAACGCTTCGCATTTCTGACTTACGGTTCGCTTTAGCTTACGTTTAGCGTTTGTTAACACTTTGTGTTGGTCAATTATACGCTTGGCATAACGCTTCGCTCTGCATAACAACCGCTTCTAATTGACTAACGCTTCGCGTTGCCTGACTTATGGTTCGCTGCAGTGTACGTTCCGCCTTGGTAAACGCTTTGCTTACGCTCCGCGTTCACTAACGCTTCGCGTTGACCTAACGCTTCCAATTGACTTACGCTTCTCATTAAGCTACGCTTTGTGTTGGGTGGTTTATGGTTCGCTTTAGCTTACATTTCGCTTTGCGTTTAAAAAGGCTTTGCGTTGATTAACTAATGCTTCGCACTGATTAACTATCGTTTCGCGTTGATAAACTAACGCTTCGCTTTCATTAACTAACGCTTCGCGTTGATTTACTAACGCTTCGCGTTGATTAACTAACGCTTTGCGTTGATAAACTAACGCTTCGCGTTGATTAACTAACGCTTCCCGTTGATAAACTAACACTTCGCGTTGACTAACTAACGCTTCGCGTTGATTAATGCTTCGCGTTGATTAACTAACGCTTCGCGTTGATTAACAAACACTTCGCGTTGATTAATTAACGCTTCGCGTTGATTAACTAACGCTTCGCATTGTTTAACTAACGCTTCGCGTTGATTATCAAACGCTTCGCGTTGATTATCAAACGCTTAGCGTTGATTTACTAACGCTTCGCGTTGATTTACTAACACTTCGCGTTGATTATCTAACGCTTCGCGTTGATTACCTAACGATTCGCGAAGATTAACTAACGCTTCGCGTTGATAAACTAGCGCTTCGCGTTGATTAACTAACGCTTCGCGTTGATAAACTAACGCTTCGCGTTGACTAACTAACGCTTCACGTTGATTAACTAACGAATCGCGTTGATTAACTTACGCTTCGCGTTAATTAACTAACGCTTCGCGTTGATTAACTAACGCTTCGCGCTGATTCACTAATACTTCGCGTTGATTAACCGACGCTTCGTGTTGATAAACTAACGCTTCGCGTTAATTAACTAACGCTTCGCGTTGATTACCTAGCGCTTCGCGTTGATTAACTAACGATTCGCGTTGATTAACTAACGCTTCGCGATGATAAGCTAACGCTTCGCCTTGATTAACTAACGCTTCGCGTTGATAAACTAACGCTTCGCGTTGACTAACTAACGCTTCGCGTCGATTAACTAACGCTTTGCGTTGATTATCTAACGCTTCGCATTGATTAACTAACGCTTCGCGTTGATTAACTAAAACTTCGCGTTGATTAACTAACGCTTCGCGTTGATTAACTAACACTTCGCGTTAATTAACTAACGCTTCGCGTTGATTACCTAACGCTTCGCGTTGATTAACTAACGCTTCGCGTTGATTATCTAACGCTTCCCGTTGATAAACTAACGCTTCGCGTTGATTAACTAACGCTTCCCGTTGATAAACTAACGCTTCGCGTTGACTAACTAACGCTTCGCGTTGATTAACTTACACTTCGCGTTGATTAACTAACGCTTCGCGTTGATTAACTAACGCTTCACGTTGATTAACTAACGCTTCGCGTTGATTAACTAACGCTTCGCATTGATTAACTAACGCTTCGCGTTGATTAACTAACGCTTCGCGTTGATTTACTAACACTTCGCGTTGATTATCTACCGCTTCGCGTTGATTACCTAACGATTCGCGAAGATTAACTAACGCTTCGCGATGATAAGCTAACGCTTCGCGTTGATTAACTAACGCTTCGCGTTGATAAACTAAGGCTTCGCGTTGACTTACTAACGCTTCGCGTTGATTAACTAACGCTTCGCGTTGATTATCTAACGCTTCGCATTTATTAACTAACGCTTCGCGGTGATTAACTAACGCTTCGCGTTGATTAACTGACGCTTCGCGTTGATTACCTAACGCTTCGCGTTGATTAACTAACGCTTCGCGTTGATTATCTACCACTTCGCGTTGATTAACTTACGCTTCGCGTTAATTAATTAACGCTTCGCGTTGATTGATTAACGCTTCGCGTTGATTAATTAACGCTTCACGTTGATTAATTAACGCTTCGCGTTGATTAATTAACGCTTCGCGTTGATAAACTAACGCTTCGCGTTGATTAACTAACGCTTCGCGTTGATTAACTAACGCTTCGCGTTGATAAACTAACGCTTCGCGTTGATTAACTAACGCTTTGAGTTGATTAACAAACGCATCGCGTTGATTAACTAACGCTTCGCGTTGACCTTACGCTTCCTATTGACTAACGCTTCTCATTGACCAACGCTTGGATGACTTACGGTTTACTTAAGCTTACGTTTCGCGTTGGTTAACGCTTAGCGTTTGTTAACGATTCGCGAATCACCAAAGCGAATCACCGACGCTTTGCTTTGAATAACTAACGCTTCTCATTAACCAACGCTTCGCGTTGGCTTACTTATGGTTCCATTTAGCTTACGTTTCTCGTTGGTAAGCGCATTGCGTTGGTAAACGCACACTTCCTATTGACGAACGCTTCTCATTGACCAACGCTTCGCGTTGGCCGATTTATGGTTCACTTTAGCTTACGTTTCTCGTTGGTTAACGATTCACGTGAAATCACGCTTCGCGAATCGCTGACGCTCCGCTTTGGATAACTAACGCTTCTCATTGACCAACGCTTCGCGTTGGCTGAATAACGGTTCGATTAAGTTTACGTTTCGCGTTTACCAACGTTTCGCGTTGACCTAACACTTCCTATTGTCTAACGCCTCTCAATGATCAATGCTTCGCGTTGGCTGACTTATGGTTCGCTTTAGCTTACGTTTCGCGTTTGTTAACGCTTTGTGTTTACCAACGCTTTACGTTTACCAACGCTTTCTGTTAATTTTCTAAATCATCGCGTTGACTAACTTTTCGCGTCACCTAACGGCTCGCGTTGAACAACGCTTTGCGTTAACAGTCGGTCGCGTTGTTTAATTCAATTATATAACTCAATATTTAAATATGTAAAAATCGCAAGAACATTAATATCAATTTTTTGTAAATGCATGAACATTTTTACTGTTTCAATATTAATTATTAACACAAAACAAACATTTACAAATCTAGAGCACGATAGTGCGCAAGGCCGAGTTTAAGGGGCATTTGGACTTCTCACTTACAGTGCTATTACTACAAGAAATATCATAGATAATGTGACCCCGAAATATCTTCTGAACGAAACAAGCAACAGTGCTGATTTTTGGATAATTCATATTTTATAAACATTGAATAGGCAGAAATATTAACAATACAAAGTATATACAACTCAGTATATACTGGGTATTCAAACAATTAACTCAGTTAGTTGTTACATTACTTGTTTTTTTCTAATTTTTTTTTTAAATAATTTTCCACCCGGGGTCAACGGTGCAATATAAATCTTATTTTATTCACACTCACTTTTATTATAAAATTAAAATTAAAACCCAAATGTGAAACGCCACACTATACAATCTTAGTTTTGCAAAACTCGGTATAATATCAAAACACATCTTGACAAAGAAAGAGTTAACTATTGTACACGATTCACTCAGTAAACAGATTAACATACTAAATAAAAATTCGTACGAACACTTGTACGAACTATTAAAACTTAAAGCATACTATAATAATATGATACCTCAATTTACTTACGAGACCTTTCAAACAATAAAATTCAGACCTATACCTGAAAATCATCAAATCATACAGGCCAAAACTAATTACATTTTGTACAATCCTTATAAATTCCAATTCCTCGAACAAACATGCAATCGAATAGAACAAAGTCTAATATGTCCACCCATGAAAATACAATCACCAACATCTAATACATGTGAAATCAAGATCTTAGAAAATAACACAATGGAAAACGACTTTATTGAAGAAATTGAAAATAATCACATCATAGTAATAACGTCAGTCCACCTAAATATCACCAATAATTGTATATTACACAAAACAGATATAAAAAGTGAGGAAATTAAATTTCTAAAAAATTATAATGTCGAAAAAATTTTCGAATGTTGCGGATCTAAGGTATGTTATAATCAGACCACTATATATATCTTATGTATATATCGATCACCTGGTTCTGATATTGATTTAGTTTTGACCAAATTCGAACATGTACTAAGTATTTTATGTAACAACAATAATGTAAATATTATAATTGTTAGTTTTTTAAATATAAATCTTTTAAAAAAAGATAATATTTATCATAATTTTATTAATGTTGTAAATGTTGTTAATTTACAACCAACAATTTCAGAACCAACTAGAGTCAATAATACAAGTGCAACATTAATTGACAATATAATTGCCAACATAAATAATGTAGAGAGTAAAATAATAAAAACATTATTCTCAGACCATTTTGCACAATCTTTAACTTTTGACGTACTCAAACCATATGAGTGTAATGAACATAATTTTAATAAATTTTTTAGGTGTTGTAGTGATTTTAACATAAACAATTTTAATATATCCCTGTCTTCATTAGATTGGTCTAATGTTACAAGGAATTCCAATTTTAAGCCTAGTTTTAAGTGTTTTTATAATATTTTAATTACTAATTTTAATAAATGTTTTCCATAAATTAAACGTTGCCAAAACATAAACAAACCAAAGAAAGTTTACAGCAAGTGGATAGATAATGAACTTAAATTAGAAAAGAGTAATTTGTTAGACTGGTACATTCTTAGTCGTCAATATCCTGAGCTGAAAGTGTATTATGAAAAAGCTAAAAGTAATTACAAGTCACTTGTTGCTAATAAGAAGAGCGAACATATTTATAAAACATTGGAACATAGCAGCAATCGATCAAAAACCATTTGGAATATTCTTAATAATGAACTAGACCTTAAGAAAAAAATTCGTAAACAGGTTATTGTTTCTCACGAAAATACTATCATAAGCGACAAAAGCCTGGTAGCAGATATATTGAATCAATATTATCTCGATTCTACAAGGCATATGACCAATAGTTTTCCATCTAATAACTGCTTTTTACTTTCCAAAAGAGTACCACAATATTTTTTCTAGTTCCTGTTACAGTCAACGATGTTGCAAATTTACTTAAAAAAATAAAAAACTCACATTCGACTGGGTATGACGATATTCCAAGCTCGACTATTCATAATGCTTTCTGTTTACTGGAGCCTTTGGTTCATTTAATAAATCTCTAATTTTCAGAGGAGTTTTTTCGGATGAACTAAAAATAGCAAAAGTGATTCCCATCCCAAAAGTTTCTAACGCTTGAGAAATGTCCGACCCTCGACCTATATCACTGTTACCAGCGATCTCAAAAATATTTAAATATGCTTTTCTGGAACGGTTTTTGAACTACCTTAACAAATTTAAATTATTAACGACAGCCAATATGGTTTTCGTAAAGGCAAGTCTACTGAAACTGCACTATATGCTTTTATTAATGACTTTCCATCTAATAACAGCTGAAATAGACCAAGAAAACAGCACCTCCGCCATTTTCTGTGATCTTACTAAGGCATTTGACATACTGTTATTAAAACTAGAAAGGATGAGGATTTGTGAACCCGCTTTAAAATGGATAAAAAGTTATCTAAGTGACAGGAAGCAATACGTCTTCATTAATGAATATAATTCCAAAAAAATTAGTTCATCACCTTTCTCTGTGCCACAAGGTTCTATATCTGGACCGCTATTGTTTATTACCCTGGGGTCACTCGAGCTTTTTCCAAAAACTATTTATAAAACAAAAAATGGTTATAAGATTCATGTTCCAATTGAAGTTAACCGATTGATGCGCGCCTTCATTTCAAAAGATTAATATACTTACTTTACCCTCTATTTTTATATACCATGCGGCGATATAAACAAGGCATAATCTAAATGACTTATTGAATTTAAATCATTCACATAATTACTCGACTAGACCAACTTGCTACTACTAAGTATACGTTAGATATTTATAGAAAATGTCCCAAAATTCCGAGAATTAAAGTATATAATAAATTACCTAACGAAATAACAAGTATTCAAGATAATAATCAATTTAAATCCAAATTAAAACTATATTTATTGTCAATAAATTTGTATGATATACGTGATTTGTAACAGGGAATATGCATGAACATTTTTTTCACTTGAATTGAAGCATGTTTACTTGACAAATATCAAGGTAAAATTACTTTTTAAATAACTTTAAAAATAAGCGAGATATGAATGATTGAAATTCCCGATTAGACAAAGAGGGTGATAGCCCTCTTGGCATGACATGTGACGTCATAATACGCTATCACCATTTAAAATACACGTCCTACTACGTTTTGCAAGAAAGAGGCAGATAATAATCTTTAAAAACTTATAGCTTCCTTGATATTTGTCGGATTTTAATTTCTTTTATAAATATTATTACAGAATTTACAGTATTTTCATATTCTGAAAATAAATATGAAAAAAATTTCCATGCATATTCTCTATTCCGCTTTTATTTGTAACTTTGTTTTATTGTATGACGAAACTAGTTTTTCTGTATTGAGATCCACAGTTAAAAATTATTATTATTATAGGAAAAATACTATGCAGAATAATGCATTGAGCAACAATGAGACTTCCGGACCTAATACCACGTCAAAGATGGATGTCTCAATTTCTAAAGAATGCAGTGTTTCATTAACACCGATAACTCAGCTAAGTGGAAGGGAAGCCGTAGTTGGCCTAAGTAGTAGTGGCGCAGGGGGACGGTCTGACGACGCCTCGGTGTCGGATGAGGATGAAAACAAGGACTCTCGATGGAGAACGGCCGATAAAAGGCGGACTATCAGTCCGAAAGACGCTATATCCAAGGAAGCACACCCGAAGGCGAAAGAAAATAAAGATCCAAGGATGACGCGTAATGCTCTCAATGCCAATAGCATTGACCTAATGGGGGTGGATAACCTTGAGCCAGGGCAAGTTAAGCAGCCAACAAAAGGAACGACTGCGGTGGGTCCTCCAGGGCTATGACAGAGCACTGAATGAGGCTCTGTGTGAGAATATCTGACTCAGGGCTGAATTTAGTGTCAGAGGAACTGTGCCCGCGTTGACGAAGTAGTTAAGCGCGCCTTTGGTGAGTGCCTGGCGAGCCAACGACGTGAGTCGACTGCGCCTCCGGCGTGGCGGCTACCGGTAGAACAAACTGACTCTGCACGTTCCTTACCGCAGGCATCTGAGAATAGTGGTGAGAATAAGATCCAACCGGTGAGCTTACTGAGCCGTTCCATTAACAGGCCGGCTCAGGTACCCAGGAACCAAGTGCCCAGGAAGTCGTACGCGGTGGTGGTTGGGTCACTTGAGACAAGATTGTCAAGTGCGGGATTGTCAGGGAGATTTCGGGAATGCACACCTGCAAGTGTCTACTGTACGTAAGGGGGGGGGGGGTGAGATTAATGCTGGCATCCATTATATGAACGATCTGATGGATGATTGCGCCGGATGATCGGAATGGATGCGAACGCTGCATCCGGACGGTGGCTCAGTAAGAACATACGCCGGGTAAGCGAAACGGAAATGAGGGGCAAAAGGCAGGAGGATTGGCTGATAACGAATAATGCTACCATATTAAATACCATATTAAATGGGCCCAGCCGGATGTACACGTTTCAAGGCGCAAGAGGGATGTCCGACATCGACATAACGGTGTGTAAGGGGGACTGGGAGGATTGGGCTTTTAATTGGAGGTTGAGTGAGACCTTCACCACCAGCGATCACAACCTGTTTGGGCAAATTTGGCCTCCTGGAAACATCTGTCGGAATCATTTGGAATTATTGCCATTGATTCTAAAAATTTATTTCTAATCGTTTGTATCGGCCGTGCGATACATATTTTCATAATTAAACTTATTATATAAACAAGTTTTAACTGTTTTTTTGGCTTGCGCATAAAAATTGGTTTTTCGCTTTTAGCAAGTTCAAAATGACTTCCTTATTAAATCTGTTAGTAAAAGTATCTCGTGCGGTTCAATTCGTGTTTTAACAAGGCAAGACAATCGTTTTGTTAGATTTCTAAACTCGCGACAACATAATTAATCTGTGTAAAAGTTTTAAACTTAATTTTTTTTCGATTTCAATATTAAACAAGTAATGTAACAACTAACTGAGTTAATTGTTTGAATACCCAGTATATACTGAGTTGTATATACTTTGTATTGTTAATATTTCTGCCTATTCAATGTTTATAAAATATGAATTATCCAAAAATCAGCACTGTTGCTGGTTTCGTTCAGAAGATATTTCGGGGTCACATTATCTATGATATTTCTTGTAGTAATAGCACTGTAAGTGAGAAGTCCAAATGCCCCTTAAACTCGGCCTTGCGCACTATCGTGCTCTAGATTTGTAAATGTTTGTTTTGTGTTAATAATTAATATTGAAACAGTAAAAATGTTCATGCATTTACAAAAAATTGATATTAATGTTCTTGCGATTTTTACATATTTCAATATTGAGTTATATAATTGAATTAAACAACGCGACCGACTGTTAACGCAAAGCGTTGTTCAACGCGAGCCGTTAGGTGACGCGAAAAGTTAGTCAACGCGATGATTTAGAAAATTAACAGAAAGCGTTGGTAAACGTAAAGCGTTGGTAAACACAAAGCGTTAACAAACGCGAAACGTAAGCTAAAGCGAACCGTAAGTCAGCCAACGCGAAGCATTGGTCAATGAGAGGCGTTAGTCAATAGGAAGTGTTAGGTCAACGAGAAACGTTGGTAAACGCGAAACGTAAACTTAATCGAACCGTTATTCAGCCAACGCGAAGCGTTGGTTAATGAGAAGCGTTAGTTATCCAAAGCGGAGCGTCAGCGATTCGCGAAGCGTGATTTCACGTGAATCGTTAACCAACGAGAAACGAAAGCTAAAGTGAACCATAAATCGGCCAACGCGAAGCGTTGGTCAATGAGAAGCGTTCGTCAATAGGAAGTGTGCGTTTACCAACGCAATGCGCTTACCAACGCGAAACGTAAGCTAAATGGAACCATAAGTAAGCCAACGCGAAGCGTTGGTCAATGAGAAGCGTTCGTCAATGAGAAGCGTTCGTCAATAGGAAGTGTGCGTTTACCAACGCAATGCGCTTACCAACGCGAAACGTAAGCTAAATGGAACCATAAGTAAGCCAACGCGAAGCGTTGGTTAATGAGAAGCGTTAGTTATTCAAAGCAAAGCGTCGGTGATTCGCTTTGGTGATTCGCGAATCGTTAACAAACGCTAAGCGTTAACCAACGCGAAACGTAAGCTTAAGTAAACCGTAAGTCATCCAAGCGTTGGTCATTGAGAAGCGTTAGTCAATAGGAAGCGTAAGGTCAACACGAAGCGTTAGTTAATCAACGCGATGCGATTGTTAATCAACTCAAAGCGTTAGTTAATCAACGCGAAGCGTTAGTTAATCAACGCGAAGCGTTAGTTAATCAACGCGAAGCGTTAGATAATCAACGCGAAGCGTTAGTTAATCAACGCAAAGCGTTAGTAATTCAATGCGAAGCGTTAGTTAATCAACGCGAAGCGTTAATTAATTAACGCGAAGCGTTAGTTAATCAACGCGAAGCGTTAGATAATCAACGCGAAGCGTTAGTTAATCAACGCGAAGCGTTAGTTAATCAACGCGAAGCGTTAGGTAATCAACGCGAAGTGTTACTTAGTCAACGCGAAGCGTTAGTTTATCAACGCGAAGCGTTAGTTAATCAACGCGAAGCGTTAGCTTATCATCGCGAAGCGTTAGTTAATCAACGCGAATCGTTAGTTAATCAACGCGAAGGGCTAGGTAATCAACGCGAAGCGTTAGTTAATAAACGCGAAGCGTTAGTTAATCAACACGAAGCGTCAGTTAATCAACGCGAAGCGTCGGCTAATCAACGCGAAGCGTTAGTTAATCAACGCGAAGCGTTAGTTAATCAACGCGAAGCGTTAGTTAATCAACCCGAAGCGTGAGTTAATTAACGCGAAGCGTTAGTTAATCAACGCGATGCGTTAGTTAATCAACGTGAAGCGTTAGTTAGTCAACGCGAAGCGTTAGTTTATCAACGCGAAGCGTTAGTTAATCAACGCGAAGCGCTTGTTTATCAACGCAAAGCGTTAGTTAATCTTCGCGAATCGTTAGGTAACCAACGCGAAGCGTTAGATAATCAACGCGAAGTGTTAGTAAATCAACGCGAAGCGTTAGTTTATCAACGCGAAGCGTTAGTTAATCAATGTGAAGCGTTAGTTAATCAATGCGAAGCGTTAGTTAATCAACGCGAAGCGTTAGTTAATCAGCGCGAAGCGTTAGTTAATCAACGCGAAGCGTTACTTAGTCAACGCGAAGCGTTAGTTCATCAACGCGAAGCGTTAATCAACGCGAAGCGTTAGTTAGTCAACGCGAAGCGTTAGTTTATCAACGCGAAGCGTTAGTTAATCAACGCGAAGCGTTAGTTTATCAACGCAAAGCGTTAGTTATTCAACGCGAATCGTTAGTTAATCAACGCGAAGCGTTAGTAATTCAACGCGAAACGTTAGTTAAACAACGCGAAGCGTTAGTTAATCAACGCGAAACGATAGTTAATCAGTGCGAAGCATTAGTTAATCAACGCAAAGCGTTTTTAAACGCAAAGCGAAATGTAAGCTAAAGCGAACCGTAAACCACCCAACACGAAGCGTAGCTTAATGAGAAGCGTAAGTCAATAGGAAGTGTTAGGTCAATGCGAAGCGTTAGTGAACGCGGAGCGTTAGCAAAGCGTTGACCATGGCGAAACGTACACTGCAGCGAACCATAAGTCAGGCAACGCGAAGCGTTAGTCAATTAGAAGCGGTAGTTATGCAGAGCGAAGCGTTATGCCAAGCGTATAATTGACCAACACAAAGTGTTAACCAACGCTAAACGTAAGCTAAAGCGAACCGTAAGTCAGAAATGCGAAGCGTTGGTCAATGAGAAGCGTTAGTTATTCAAAGTGAATCGTCCGGGATTCGCTTTGTTGATTCGCGAAGCGTGATTTCACGTGAATCCTTAACCAACGCAAAATGTTAGCTATAATGAAACGTAAGTCAGCGAAGCGTCAGGCAACGCGAAGCTGGTCAATGAGAAGCGTTAGTCAATAGGAAGTGTAAGGTCAACGCGAAGCTTTGGTAAACGCAATACGTTTACTAACGCGAAAAGCAAGCTAAAGCGAACCGTAAGTCAGCCATCGCAAAGCGTTATTTAATGCGAAGCGTTAGTTATTCAAAGCTAAGCGTGATTTCATGCGAACCGTTAAACAATTCACAGCGTTAACCAACGCGAACCGTAAGCTAAAGCAAGCCGTAAGTCAGCGAACGCGAAGCGTTGGTCAATGAGAACCGTTAATCAGTAAGAAGTGTTAGGTCAAGGCTTTGCGTTTACCAACGCGAAACGTAAGCTATAGCGTACCGTATTCAAAGCGAAGCGTCAATGAGAAGTGTTAGTCAATAGGAAGTGTAAGGTCAACGCCAAGAAATAGCCGATGCTGCGTTAGAATACAAATATATATATATATATTTATATATATATATATATA